>JANHMN010000001.1:199491366-199539569 GCA_030674055.1 Rhabdomys pumilio | reverse complement strand
CTGTCTACGATCACCCCAACACTGTCTACGATCACCCCAACACTGTCAATGATCACCCCAACACTGTCTACGGTCACAACACTGTCTACGATCACAACACTGTCAACGATCACCCCAACACTGTCTACGATCACCCCAACACTGTCAACGATCACCCCAACACTGTCTACGATCACCTCAACACTGTCTATGATCACCCCAACACTGTCTACGATCACAACACTGTCTACGATCACCCCAACACTGTCTACAATCACCCCAACACTGTCTACGATCACCCCAACACTGCCTACGATCACCCCTTCAAATGCATACCCAGTTTACAAATTGCCTTAAACAGCATGACATGTGAGGACAGATCTGTATGTTGCAGTATGTGAAGGAGTATGTGGCTTGCTCTAGGGCTTGGTTCTCTCTCTCTCTCTTTTCTTTTCTTTTTTGTGTGTTTTTGGTTTTTTTTTTTCAAGACAGGGTTTCTCTTTGTAGCCCTGGATGTCCTGGAACTCACTCTGTAGACCAGGCTGGCCTCTAACTCAGAAATCTGCCTCTGCCTCCCAAGTGCTGGGATTAAAGGCGTGCGCCACCACTGCCTGGCTCTCTCTCTCTCTTTCTTGAGACAGAGTTTTGTAGCTTATCTTTTACTATTCTGTGGGTCATTCTTTCTTATACTCTTCTTCAACCCCTTTCTTCTACCCTTACAACACCCTAATACTAGATATGCGAGAAAAGAAAGGATATCAGTGGTTGGAAAAGGGTGACATTATGGTTAAGACTCTTCCTGCTGATTAGGAACTGTAAGTTCCTTGGGACAAGTTTTATCTTCACTGTCAGGATATTTAATTTCTCTTTCTCTTTCTTTCTTTTTCTTTCCTTTCCTCTCTTTTTTTTTTACACGACTACCTAACAAGCTGCAACCAACCTCTTTGAAGAACCACCAACCTATAACCCACCAACAACCCACCTCTCAGGATCCAAGCATTTATATACCCTCCTAAAGAGTTCCCAGAATTAGAAAGGCCACACAATCGCAGAAACTATCTGTAGCTGGCAAATTCACACTCCTTCTAAAGCATGAGGCAAATTATAAGCAGCTGCTGTGGTTAGTCTGAAGCAGATCCATATCCCTATACCTGGGTTCAAAACAAAAACACATTTCCATAGTATTTCTCTTTTTCAAAGAAACCAAAACACCCAAATTGTCACTATAGGGTTCCTCTGTGTAACCCTGGCTGTCCTGGAATTCACTTTGTAGACCAGGCTGGCCTTGAACTCAAAGACCCACCTGTGTCTGCCTCCTGAGTGCTGGGATTAAAGGCATGAGCCACCATCCCTTGCTGTTGGGGTTCTTTTATTACACGTGTGTGTGTGTGTGTGTGTGTGTGTGTGTGTGTGTGTGTGTGTGTATGTGTGTGTTTAATCAGAGGACAACTTCTGACAGTCAGTTTTTCCCTCCCCTCCTTCTACCATGTGAGCTTCAGGTATTGAGATCAGCTGTCAGTATCGTGGCAGGCATCTTCACTGGGTGAGAGCCATCTTGCCAGTTTAAGGAGCTTGGGTCTGTCTGTGGACTGGCTAGTGCTGTTCAGGTTCTCTGACTGTGCATTCATGGGCCACCCCCTCTCCATACTGGAACAGCTCCCGAGCAGAACATGCCTAGGCTGTAACAGGAAACATGCTTATCATCGACTGTCCCCAGGTGTGTATGATGCAGTTTCTGGGCTGGAGAGGAAAGCCTGTTACTAGCCTTACTAAGTTATTGTAGATCTTTCTCTCAAAGATTTTATTTATTTATTTATTTATTTATTTATTTATTTATTGTACATGAGCACACTGTCACTCTCTTCAGACATGGCATCATGCCTCTTCAGAAGAGGGCATCAGATCTCATTGCAGATGGTTGTAAGCCACTATGTGGTTGCTGGAAACTAAACTCAGGACCTCTGGAAGAGCAGTCAGTGTTCTTAACTGCTGAGCCATCTCTCCAGCCCCTGTAGATTTTTTTTCTGAGTCGTCAAAGTGTATTCTCTAGAGTAGCACACTCTCTATTAGAACTTCTCTTCCTGAGACAGGCTCTCACGTAACATGGTCTAGCCTCACAATGATTATGTAGCTGAGGATGACCTTCAACATCTGATCCTTTGTCCAAGGAGTTTACAGTATGTACTGCCTCAGCAAGTTTAAACCTGCTTCCCTGAAGTGAGAAGACAACAGATCCCAGATAGAAAAAAAGGGAAAGTGACACAGACAGGGAGCCAGTTTCCCACAGACAGTTTATTGGGAGAGCCACAGCCAGTGAGAAGGTGAGAAAGTTGTTTTATCTTTTTGCTGAAGCTCTGGTCACCAGCAATGATGGGACCCAACGGTGAGTAGGGCCGTAGGGAGCTTCTGAGACCCACACCTCTCAGACCAGTCTCTTCACTTCAAAGTCCAAGTATGAGAGCAGACCTCCCACCTCAGGTGGGTACAACACCTTCCTACCTACCCTGTCCTCCCTCAAAGACTTCAGTAAGAAAGGCCAATATACTTGGCCCTGATTGAGCAATCTAACTCTCAGTGTGACGACCTGGGCAAAGGGTACTAATGGGTACCTTATGGGTCTATGCAGACCTCAAGTGTCTACACTATGAGCCAATATCTAACATCAGAACATGATTAAACACACTCAAGACTCTTGTTGCACCCCAGATAATGGATGTCCGGCCACACTCTGGCTAGAGATAGAAATCCAAGCAGACTGGGTATGAATGCATGAGGAAACCACTTGGCCCAGTTTGTGGGTGGGTAGTCCAGGCTCAGCCTGGGCCTAGACTCTGGGTTTCTGTTTCTCACTACCCAGTGTCAGCAGTTCCTCCACATACTCCCCAGAAGGGGAAAGGAAAGAGGAGGCAGAGAATATGCTGAGAATTCACCCTATACAGAACTGGAGGTCCGATCTACTGAGGTGAGGAAAAGGCCACAGATGGGCAGGGCACCGGAGTAGAGCCACTGGAACAGACTCTGCTCATGTCAGATTCTGGCATGTCATCCTGGAAGTACTCAGCGTGGCGGTACTGCCATAGACGTAGGTTCCCATCCCACTGCAAAGCAGAAAGTAGTAAGCAGTCAGGGAGTTGCCCCATCCCAGGTCCCAGCTCTAGACATGTGCTGTCCTCCTCCCAACCCCTGAAACCTCACCGAACTGCTGACAATCTTTTCTTCAAAGGGATGCCAACTGACATCACGCACACAGGCCTTGTGATTGGTCAGCTTCTTCACAATGTGGCCACTTAAGAGGTCATATACTGTGTAGGAAAAAAGCCAGAGTAGACAGGGCTGCTGGAGGAACTGCTCCTCAGTCCCCACAGCAGTACCACTGACTTGCTTCTCAGGCAGCATCCTACTCGCCCATGGGAATAAAGGCCACCTCAGAGGATGGTACTCTGCCTGCTTCCTTCTCTTGCTCCTGTTCCTACCTTGGGTTGAAGGTGTGGAATGGAATGTGGGTATCCCTGGCCCTTAGCTACAATACAAGGACTACTGTGACAAAAATGCATGGTGACAATCTCAACACTAGGGAGGTGAAAGCAGGAGGATAAGGAGCCCAAGGCCAGCCCTGGGTATATAGTTCCAAGACCAGCCTGGGTTACACTGTTCCAGTCTCAAATAAAATGAAAAACAGGCTTTAAAACCTGTACCAATGTCAGGCATGGCTCATGCCTTTAATTCCAGTACTCAGGAATCAGAGGCAGGTGAATCTCTGAGGCCAGCCTTGTCTACATAGTTAGTTCCAAGACAGCAGGGACTATACAGAGAAACCCTGACTCATAAAAATAAGATAAACACTTTTAGCAAGGCATGGAAGATACCAATAGTGAATCCCATCCTGGGTAGATGAGAGCACATGTTCATTGTCTGGCAGGTACACTTCTGCTTTTCCAACTTTAGTCAGTGTGCACTGTGAGTGAGTGGACACACGTGCGGATGCAGATATGTGTGGAGACCATAGGTCATGGCAGCTACTCTTTGATCATTCTCTATTGAGAATGAGTCTTCCTTCCTTCCTTATTTTGTTTTACTTTGTGTTTTCCGAGACAGAGGAGACAGGGTCTCATTATACAGCTCTGGCTGTCCTGGAACTTACTCTGTAGACAAGGCTGGCATCAAACTCAAGAGATCTACCTGCCTCTGCTCCTGAGTGCTGCAATTAAAGGCGTATGACCACTGCTTGGCTGAGAAAAGAGTCTCAGTGAAACTGGTAGCTTGCTGATTTGGCTAGACTGGCTGGCCGACAAGTTCCAGGACCCTCCTGCATCTGCCCCCATCCCTGGGCACTGGGGATTCATTGTATCACCACTCACGGGGTCTAGGGATCTGGGCTCAGATCTCATGCGTGCATAGCAAGTGCTTACTGCCTGACCCGTCTCCTTAGCCTGCTTCTTTCTGGTGCCTTCTTCCTGCTTCAGAGCCTCCATGACGTTTACTTCTCATGCTTTCTTTTATTCTGAGAGGCAGGGCCTTGCTTTATAGTCTGATCTGTCCCAAACTCAGGATGTAGTTCAGGCTGGCCTTGAACTCATGGCAACCCTTTACCTCCTAATGCAGAATCACAGGCATGAGTTCCTATGCCCAGCAACTCAATGCTGCCCTTTTTCCATCTGCTTGCCTCTGTTGCCCTCTCTCCCACCTTTTATTTGTGATCCTTTCCCTTGACTGGGTAAAAAACAGAATTATACTTTTGGTAATCTATTTATTAACTAGAATTCTATGTTCCCTTTCTTAACTAAAAGTGCTCAAAAATGCTTCCTAGTTCCTTGTTTAAGCCTTTCCTGCTCCAAGCTAAATGAAAATTTCCTTGTAGTTGTTATTAAAGTGCTCACTGTATTATAGATGAAATACCAGAGAAACAAGCCTGCCCCTCTTAAGGCCTGTGCTCACAAAATCCTTACCAACCACTTTGCCAGTAGAGCAGCCACTGTAGATGAACTGCTGGCCGGTGCTGTGGGCTGGGGAGAATCGGCATCTGATCAGAGTGTGAAGCACTCCATGGCCTCTGTAGGTCATCAAGGAGCTGTCACCTGGGAGCTTCAACTTCTTCCAGGCTGGGGAAGGATACACAGTGTTGGAGGTGAGCCTTAGATGAGTGAGTGTCTAAATTGTCCAGTGCCACTAACTCTTAATGGAGATCAACACTCAAAGACAACTGGGTATCCAAAAGTAACTGGCTGACTTTCCCCATATGAAAAGTCATCAATATGGCCCTGCTGAGTTGACAATGTCAGTGATACTAAAATGCTTTTGTGTTGGTGGGTTCTATGTTCTCTCAAGCCTGGGAACCCCTCCCTTTCATGACTTAACCAATAAAGGGTCTAAAAGCAATGACTGAGGGGAGGGCTCCAGGACAACGCCCCAAGCCTATCCAAGGCCATCCCAGTGGTTAAGTCCTCTAGCCACAGCCAATTCTCTATCCCCAGGCCTAGCTTTACTCTTTTACCTTTCTTGGGCACCTGCTGCCAGCGATAGTCCCAGTTTTGCTGTGTGGCAGCCAGTCGTGACGCTTCCATGCCTTCTCGGCTGGAAAAGCGTCTGATATCCCAAAGCTTAATGGTCTGATCTTTGGAGTTGGAGATGAGATACCGGGCATCACCCTAGGAATCCAAGAATGGACAGATGCATGGGAGCTTGTCAGGCTTCCTGCCTGCCAGTGGAGTTCCTCGTTCTGGGGTCCTGACTCATCCAGAAGAGCTCGCCTTTGATGTTCTGCTTCAGATATCCTCATCTCGAGGCTTTTACCCAGAGAGTTAGGCTGGAGCCCCCGCCCGTCCCCTGTACAAGCTGGGAAACCCCATCTGCCCTCCTTTCCCCAACCCTGCCCTGCTCAGAGAAAAATTCCCCGCCCACTTGAAGAAACTCTGGGCTGACATGTTATGATTCCTAGTCTCTGTGTTTGCAGCAACCCACCCAAGAGTGCCTGCCCAGGGACTCAGGTTCTGACCATGTATGGGCACAATCCCAGCTCCTATTAACACTGCTTGCCTAAGCTCTATAAAACCCCCTTGCTTTGGCCTAGATGTGTGGCTTCACTGACCTCCACCTGTGAGATTGGTGACCTCACCAGAGAGCAGCCTTCTAATAAACCTGCCTTTATCCTACTTTTAATCTGGTCTAGCCTGGTCTATATCTGTGTCATCAAGGGAGAGAAAATGCCTAACACAGAGTACCAGCTGTGTTCCTCACTGTAACTTGAACTAAATGGTTTTCTACTTTCATTTGTGATTTCTTTCTTTTATGTGTATAGGTGTTCTCCCTGCACTGGATCTCTTGGAACTGGAGTTACAGATGGTTGTGAGCTGCTGTGTGTGCTGGGAACTGAATCTGAGTCCTCTGGAAGAGCAGTAGTGCTCTTAACCACTGAGCTATCTTTCTGCCTCATCCTGTAAAGTCCTGCTTTGGTCCTTGCAGACTGATGAGTACAGAAGACACTAGTGTTTCTTAGCTTCAACACTTCTCCTAAACTCCAGTTCCTACACACTTTAAAAAGGAACTTTTGAGTTTCCATACCAGTCCACTGTTACACCCTCCTGGGCAACCAGAACCTTAAGAGTCTGGCTATGCAGTCTTGTTTCTTTGTTTACCTTGCTGTCAATAAAGGTGATACCATCCTGGTGTCCAGCCAGTGCACCCACAGGCTTGGGATCATCCTCCCTCATGGTTCGTCGATCCCACACTTTGCAGATGGCATCGTCTCCCCCAGAGAACAGGATTTGGGAGCTGATGTCAGCAAAGGCTACTGCATTCACATCATCCTCATGAGACTCAATCTAGAATAGCAGGACGCTAAGAGTTTTAGGATTTCTCTGGTCTTAAAAACAGGCCAAAGACCAGGAGGAGGAGGTTCTTATCTCACAAACAATACCTGAAGAGTACGCCGGTTTTGTTCTCGGTCAAAGACATATAGGCAGCCATCATTGGCTCTGTAAGAAATGAAATAAGAGGGTCATAGAGCCAAGACTATTGCTCTGTGTTCTCAGGAGAATCCGGCAGAGGAACTCATCTAAGGAGTGAGCTCTGTGTTCTTTCACATAGGGAAGGAACAGCAGCTTAGCTTTCAAGGAGGCCTGAGACTTGCCACCTCATGCAGGGAACTGGTGAGCAAGAGTGAAGCAACTCGTAAACCTTGGCCTTGGAGAAGGCAAGTTGTTTTCCATAGCTGGTAGTGTAGTCTCTGTAACAGCAGAAACTACCCATGGCAGAACTCTTACCTCACTAATCAAGGTAGACATTTCCCACAATGCTCACCCTCCTAGTACTTCTCGTCCATCTGAGGAGACAGCGATGGAGAAGACAGCAAAGCGACGTTCATCTGGCCTAGACGGAGCAAAGGAGGAGCTAGGCTAAGTGGCTGTCCTTTCACTTTTTGTCAATCTACCAAGCATGTGACAACGACTATAAAAAAGGGGACACAGAAGGCCCACCAACCCATGCTAGCATGCAGACCACCTCTGAGAACCCAGAAGTAAGCCTGTAAACTAGAGCTCACAGGACGGGGAGTGCTCTCAGGAAGCCACAGAGAAATTTGCAAGCGGTGTACTTGTTCATCTAGGTGGGAGCTCCTGTTCAAGAGGTACTCCTGGAAAGCCTTCCTGGAGAAGTCTCTGATAAGTATGACAAGAAAAAGCCAATACCTTAAATCCAGGGCAGTATGTGTGTCTCCTTCCCCATAGATGTTGCAGATATGAACTAAGAGAAGAGAAACAAAAATTCTTCAGGGTTAAGGGAAAGAGAATGAAAGTAAAACTAAGAAGGGAGAAAGCAAATGGCAGAGATGGCAGAGCAGTTGGGGAGTGATTTTCTGAGGACACAGCATGCTATCTTATCCCAGAAGAGAAGAACTCATGGGGGTTATGTTCTGAGATCCCAAGCTGGAGATGCTGCAGAGGTCTGGTCCACACTCACTGTAATCAGACCAGCTGGAGTACAGGAAGTGGTTTCCATCAGGAGTGAAGGCTACGTCCAGGACACTCCAGCCTACATCTCGAGCCTTGATGCTTTTGAACTTGTGGAAGCGGCCATACCGACAGTCGTACAGTCGGATTGTCTGATCTGCAGAGAGGATATCAGGCAAAATTATGGGCTATCTTCCTTGTAGCCTTCTACATCAGACCTCTTTTGCTTGATGTTTCTGAGGTCTCCCTCGATACGCCATCTTGAAGCTAAGCATCTCTAAGACAGGTTTTGAGATCCCTGGGTCTGAGGCTTTCTAGTCTTGTTGAAAATATTTTTTTAGGCCGGGCAGTGGTGGCTCACGCCTTTAATCCCAGCACTTGGGAGGCAGAGGCAGGCGGATTTTTGAGTTTGAGGCCAGCCTGGTCTACAGAGTGAGTTCCAGGACAGCCAAGGCTATACAGAGAAACCCTGTCTCAAAAAAAAAAAAATTTTTTTTTAGGTTAAGGCAGTTAGCTAGTAGTAAGATTGGGGTCTAGTACCTTGGCAAGCAGACATGAAGATTTGACCATCTTTGCTGTAGATGCCGCAGAAAGCCTTCTGAGAGTAGGTATCAGTGAAACTTAGATCATTGGGCAAGAAGCTAAGAGGGGGAGAGAAAGGGAGGATGAGAGCTCTGGGCAAGAGCTCAGTTAGCAGAATGGAATGTAGCATATCCCTTTGGCCTTGTATGTCATCCCACTGTCTCCCCTGGCATCCTGTACACTTCCCTATGTCCTTTACTCTCACAGCTTCAGCCCCCTTCCAACTAGTCTTAGTATCCTGAGAAACCTTTAACTTGTACCCTTCCAAGTGTAGGAGATAAGGTCTGGTTGGCCCCCAAGTCTCTCCACCAAACCCCATACTCACTGAGACATCACTCGAGACTGTTCTCCAAGGGAGAAGCTTCCCCGGTGGCAGAGGCCCCGTTCTCTCTAAATGGATGGAATTGGGGAATATTGCTAGCAGAACTGGAGAGCCACTGTAACCATACCCAGCCCCCTCCTCCAAGGGCATCTCTTTTACTACAAAAGCAAACACCACATAGCACGGGGATGCAGGCTGTGAACACACTCAAGACCCACACTGGAAGTTTCCTTCCTTTTTTCAGGGGCTGGCAGAACTTCTGGCCTAAACAGGTCTGCTGCCAGGCTGCCTAGAGGCAGAAAAGCCTACCTGGTGTAACATTCGAGGGAAGCTATGCTCCTGGGCAGTCCTCCTAAGTCCCAGTCGCCCTGTGGCCAATTCCACTTGTGTCTTGATCTCATTGTATTCCAGCTCCCTGGTGTCAGGGGCTGCATCCACTGTGAGTGCCAAAAAAGAAGTCTCGTTCCAGGACTTTCAGCCCAGACATGAACTAGCAAAATTGTGCCCACTCAATGTGGTTGGCTACATGGATTCCCTCATCCCCTGAATTCTCTACTTTTCATTTAATCTACTAAGTTTCAGAAGACTGACTTACTTTAAAGGTAAAATGGGCTAGTGAACATCTTCCAACATTAAGATTAGATTGTCAGTTATGCATGGCTTTTATCCCAGCACCAGGAGGCAGAGGAAGGCCCATCTGGTTTACACTGAGAATTCTAGAACAGCCAGGGATACAGAGAGACCCTGTCTTGAGAAAAAACACAAAACCAAAAACCACTAGATGGCCTCTCCTCTTACCAGGTGGGTTGTATCGATCTCCAAGGCGACCGTCCCAGGCACTGTCATGCTCTTCCTCTGAGTCCGAGAGGGCCTGGATGAGCTGTAAATTTGCTGCACCTCCTCCCTGCACCAGCCTCACTTGGCCTCTGTGGGGAGATTCCCATTATAAAGGAGGGGATCCCTTCTCCCATCTAACCAATGGCTATCTGGCTGGAGTCAATGGCTATCTAGCTCTTAGTACATTTGGTTCTCATTTTGAAGTTGGATTTTAAGTCTCCTACAACTCATAGTAGGGCCAAGGAGTGGTGGTGCATGCCTTTAATCCCAGCACTTAGGAGGCAGAGGCAAGTGGATCTCTGTGAGTTGGAAGCCATCCTGGTCTACAGAGTGAGTTCCAGGGCAGCCAAGGCTACACAGAAAAACCCTGCCTCAAAAACAAAAACAAACAAACAAACAAACCAAAACAAAACAAAAACATACACACAAAAAACACAGTAGGAAACTAGTTTGAACTCTTAAGAGTATGAGCACAGAGTTCTAACAGGTTATGAAGATTGACCTACTATATTGATTTTTCTCAGGGCTAAATACTGTTTTCCTCCAGGGCTAAGGACTGAACCCAGGGGCTCAGTGCATGCTGGGTAAGCTTCTACCACAAAGCTACACCATGAGTTCAAGAGCTAAGTAAGAATTAGGAGAGCATTTCCATTTCTGTTTTTCTGTGTAGCTCTGGCTGCACTTCTTAGTATCCTTTCCTGTCATGATAAAATACCCCAACAAAAGCACCTTAAGAGAGAGAAGGTTAATTCTGGCTCACAGCTCAAGGGCAGAGTCTGTCATGGCAGAGCAGTCAAAGCAGCAGGGCCTGGAACAGCTGGCTACATAGCATTCACAACCAGGAAGAGGGCGGGACGAATGGTTGTGTTTAGTTAGCTTTCTCCTTTTTATATAGTCTAGGACCCACAGCAATGGAATGGTGCCACCCACGTTCAGTGTTGGTCTTCCTGTTCCGATGAACCTGATCGCCATAATCCCTTCCAGGCCTGCCCAGAGAGGCTAAATAATCTATCCTTCCTAGGTGTGCTGTCCCCTAGGTGACTCCAGACCCTGTCAAGCTGAAGGACAACCCTCACAGCCGCTGCCTTAGGAACACAGCACAGAACACAGTGTCTGAAGAGATACTGGGCTCATCTTTTCCCAAGGAATCCTAGGCAAGCAACCAAAGCCAGGTATTCATGGTCTTAGTTCCCGGTGGTTACCCCTTCAGGGCATTCTTTTCTTAAGAGCAGGGCTAGTAAGGTCGATGTAAACTTGTTTTTCAAGTAAATCCACATGGCTTCATCTCACAAGACAAGTGATTTAACATATCTCTCCTTTCCTCTATAATCCCTCTCCTTCTTGTTTTATTTTCTTGGAAAACAGATTAAATTTGTGTTGTCACAGCCAAAAAGGCTCCCCCGAGGAGCTCCTCAACTAGTAGGAGTGTGTGAGAACCATTTTGGGTATGAGCTACATAGAGTACAGACATCCAGCAGGGAAAGGCCGTTCTGTTCAAACACAACCGTTGTCCTGGGACAATACCATTCCCTATCCTCTGCACTTTTCCTGCCTGAAGCTGAGGTCAAGATATTGTGACACTTAGTGTCACCGCAGAGGGTAAGTTACCTGCGGAGGAGATAGGCCAGTACCTGGGCCAGATCCACATCTTCATCCTCTTCTTCTTCTTCCTCACTACGACGCTGGCCAGCCCCTCTTCGGGACAAGCCCTCGGAGGGTTCTAAGGACCCGGATCCTGCGCTGCTGCTGTTCCGTGATCCCATCTTCTGGTTACAGCATCCTTATGTCCTGTGCAGGGGCTCCTCCTGTCTCCAACTTGGGTTTGGTGAAAGCAAATCCTGCTCTAGAAATACCAGGGTTTCCAGAAACGGGACAGAAACTATCTTTAGAGGGGTGACCCCTCTAGGAGACTGAGATTTCCTTCTCTTTAGCTATGACAGCTCCCAAGGTTCCGGGAACATAAACCTTCCTCAATCCTGTGAAGCAAAAAAAGCCATATGAAACCTAGGGCGCAATCCTATCTACTAATGAGAGTCCATGAAGAGGAATTTCCTATTTTCCTAACCAAACTCACCTATCAAAGTCCCTGGCCCGGGCTGGCCGAATCCCAGATAACCTCTCCGATTGACCAATCAAAACCCCTTGCGGAAGAACGCACCTCACTAGCTTATCTCACACAACCAACCAGAAGCGTTAGAACTCAGGCCCCCGACGCCCCCCTCTGCTGACCAATCAGAGCAATTTCTTGCGAGGGCCGGCAGCAGCAACAGCCAATGAAGTTAGAAGTCAGCCTAACACCCCCCCTCCAGTTTAGCTTCACACCCACGTGGTGCGCTGGGGGTGTGTACAACAAGGGGAGGGAAAGTGGAGAAGCGCCTCCCCCGGAGTCTGGCAGTTACCGCCCCACGCGAGACTACCCACCAGCTAGGAGCCGTCTCAGGACCCGCAGGGGCGAGGCTCTGTTTACACCGACTACCGCTGCGGTGCGGGCTAACAGCTCCTCAGTCGCGAGCCTCGTCCGTCACCCTTCTGGTTGCCGGGCCTGCTGACGTCATTAGACGCTCCTCGAAGTCCCGCCCCCTCGGTCCGCTGATTGGACAGCTCAGACCGGTGATTGATATGTGGGCTGGAGAAATTGCTTAACTCTAGAGGGGCGTTCAGTCGTAGCGGACTGGAATTGGCTGCGTCCTGTATTAGACATAGCGGAACTAGACGTCAAGTCTGCGAGGTGGTCCCTTAAGGTCGCTTGGCCTTGAGTGTTTTTTTACTGCATGCCCAGCCAGCCACTCCTATTCCCTCAGCTCCCAGCAACCCCAGTTCAACCGTTTTTCCCTGGCTGTAGCGCTAGCGGCCTGTCGAAAGCAGTCCTCACTGGTGGGACCCAGACCTCTCCATCCTGCTGTGTACCTGCTTACCCGCGGCGGTCGTATTAGACGACCCCTAGCTTCCTTTCCTGGTCTTTGCAGACGCTCCCTAAATGCCGCGGCCCTCCAGGGAGCTTTTCCGGTTGCGTTAGTGCGCACGCGCCCCATGGGTCCCGGCTTTGCGGATCTCCCTAGGCTTCAGTCGCGCGCCGCCTCCTGCTGGTTTATGAGTAACTAGGGTGAGTCCAAGGCCGAGCTCTACCTTGTCTGGGATGGTTTCCCAGACCCATGGCAGAGAGGCCGAGGCCCAGAGCTGGGCCATCGCGAGGACACCTCGGCTCCTGGGACGAGCATGTGACAGGTCCTGTAAGGGTGTCTCTTGGTCTCTAGGCTGGAGACCCCAACATTTTCTCCCAGTCCACACTGACGATGGTTGAACTGCCCGTTGGTTGTTACTGCCTTAAAATTCTTAACAGTAGACAAGCGCCCAGCATTTTGTTCTTTGGCTGGTCTCCATTATGTGGTGGACAGGTATTTCTAACATACACTGAGCTTTCAGGATTCCTAGGTATTTGGGTTATCTGGCCTGGAAAGTCTGTAAGAATTTTAGTATTTTTCCTTCCTTCTTACTTCCTCAAATTCTGACAAGTTCTGTAGATATTTTTTAACTGATTACTTGAGGTTATTTTCACAGTTGCCATTTTTCCACACTGAAGACTTCCACTCGTTGATCTGCTCACGTATCCTCTTAAAAGTATTTTGTTCTTAAGAGCTGACCATTGATTTTTCCGTTTTTTTTTATTACTTGAAATACAGACTTCCCAACTTGATTGTCTTTTTAATAACTTAATTTGAAAATTTTGTCTGCCAGTCAAATATGCCTATAAGTGCTGGTACACCTTTCAGAATGTCTTATCTGAGAGATGCTTTATCTTTTTAACCGTTCCTAGCCAGCCCTCATAGCCCTGAACTCTGACCTAGTGATACTGCTATCGGTAATCAAACTTGGACCTGCATAAAATTTTATGTTCTGCTTAACAATCACTGGTAATAGTGGAACACTGGAAATAAAAGAAATCCACATATACAATAAGAGGTTGGTTAAATAAGTTATGGTCAGTTTTGTTCAGATATGAAAATACCTGTAGCCACTGAAATGAATTTTGTAGTGGGTTAGGAATATGTCTCTATGGAAGAGTGCTTGCTTGGCATTCTGTATACACTGGGTTCAATGTATACATTGAAACACACACACACACACACCAAACAACAACAAAAAACCCAATGTTACTGCAGTTCTTCATAAAATAAAAATAACCAGGTTTAGGCCAGTGAGATGGTTCAGCAGGTAAGGGTGTTTACTACTAAGTCTTACTATGTGAGAGAGAATGGACACTTACAGATTGCCCTCAGAAGGCCACATTCGTACCTCCCTACTCACCCACACACACCCAAATAAGTAAATACGAATTAAAAAAGTCAAAGCTCACCGGGCAGTGGTGGTGCACGCCTTTAATCTCAGCACTTGGGAGGCAGAGGAAGGTGGATTTCTGAGTTCGAGGCCAGCCTGGTCTACCAAGTGAGTTCCAGGACAGCCAGGGCTACACCGAGAAACCCTGTCTCGAAAAACCAAAAAAAAAAAAAAAAAAAAATCCAAGCTCATTATATGATTAAATAATAAAATGGACAATAACTAAGGGGTAACATGAACAAAACATTATGATTAGGTCCAGAAAAGATATCTGTAAAAAAATTTTCCTTATTATCTTTCTTTGTGTATGTGTGGTGTATGTATGTGTGTGGTGTGTTTGTGTGTACTGGTGTGTTCTGGTGCATGTGAACATGTATATCAGTTGATGTAGAGGCCTGAAATGGATGTCAAAAATTTCCAAATTATTTATTTGACAATTTTATACATATATACAGTGTATCTTGATCACAGCCACTCCAACTGCTCCCCTCCCTCTGATATTCCCCCTTCAGACCCCTTCCTACTTTCATGTCTTCTTTAAAAAAAATTTCACCAGCTTATTTTTTATGACAGGGCTTCTCATTTAATTTGGAGCTGATTGGCCATCCTGGCTAGCCAGCAAGGAATTCTTCTGTCTGCTTCTTAGTCCTGGCATTTCAGACACATGACAAGGACAGTGCTGGACTTTTCAGGTGGATACTGGGGATCAGAAGTACAAGCAGGTGCCCCGGCTTGTACTTTATTGACTGAGCCACCTTCCCAGCCTCTCCCACCTGTTTTGATGACAGAGTCACACTATGTCTAGGTTTAAGTAAGATCTGTAATGCTAAGAAGAGGAGAAAGAAATATCAATAAATTAGTAGTATTTATATAAAAGGCAGGGAGGAGGTAGTAGCACCCCTACACCAAAAGGTCATTTTGACAGTTCTAGGCCTTTCAGTGCTCGGTGAGTTTGTAAAGTACTTTGAATTTGAATAGCTTCTGCTCTCTGCAATTCTAACCAGAGAGGTTTCTCTTATTTCTGCACCCATTTTAAGACCAAGTCTACTAATGATTAAGTAAATATCAGTCGGTTGACTTCCTGTTCCACCAGGTTTGGCCTGTTTTTTGTCCTTGAGCAGCTCCACTAGAGGGCGACCTGGTCTTTAGGGGAAAGGATGGCAAGTTTTCATGTGTGTGTGGGGGTCCTTCACAGCCTCTCTCTGGTTGCAACAGGAGCCTGGCGATTGCAGGAGCTCAGTCTTCTGAAGTGACCGATGCCCTCACAAGTGTTTGCACGCTGTAAGAAAGAAGCATTTCCTGTGTAAGATGGAAGAGAGAAATGTGCTAATTTGTCTAGGGACTTTAAAATATGCTTATTAAAAAACAGTTGAGTAGTGATGAAATATTCTAACTCTCATGTCGCAGGTCTTTTTTTTTTTCTTTTGAGACAGCATCTCGTGTAGCCTCGGCTGATCTAGAATTCACTATATAGCTGAGGAGAACCCTGAATTCCATGCCTCTCGTCTGACTGTTGGGAACTACAAGTGTGTACCACCACACCCTGTTTTATATAGAACTTAGATTGAACCTAGGGCTTCATGCATGCTAAGGAAGAGTTCTGTCCATTGAGTTACATCCCAAGTTATCTTACAGCCTTAAGGATTAGATCTGGGGACATTGGGGAGGACAGGATAGATGGCTCAGTGGTTAAGAGCCCTGGCTATTCTTTTTGAGGACACGGCATCCACATGGCAGCTCCCAACCATCTGTCACTCTGATTCTGATACATATATACACAGATATGTGTGCAGGCGGAGCAGCCATACACATAAAACAGAATTATGTGTGTGTGTGTTTATAGATGTAAAACCTGTACTCCTATTTTAGTGTGTACAGTTCTGAGGTCTGAACACAGGGCTTTGCACATGCTAGGCAAGCATTCTACAACTGAATTACATCTCTAGTTCTCTCTCTCTTTTTTATCACTTTTGATTTTGAGACAAGGTCTCATTGGTTGCCCAGGATGGTCTGAACTTGCAGTCCTTACATCTTGTCCCTCTAGGGGCTGCAACTGCAGGCACGGACCACCTCATCCATCTACTAACCCTGACTTTGGATGGTAAGTGCCATAAGATTATCAAGTATTGTAGTAGTTGAATGACAAATGTATCCCATTATCTTTGGTATCTGAATACTTGATGCCCTGGTGGTGAAACTCTTTGTGTAGGTTTAGAAGGTGTGTCCTCATTGGAGGAAGTAGGTCACTAGAGGCTGGCTCATGAGTTAAATTTGACCAAAGCCCATGCTGTCCCCACTTCCCAATCTCCGCATCTTGTTTTCTGTTCAAAGTGTGAGTGTTCAGCTCCTGCTCCAGCTACCATGCCTCCATTCTCCTCCTGTCATTGTTTATTTTGTTTGTTTTTGTTTTTTTCAAGACAGGGTTTCTCTATGTAGCTCTGGCTTGTTATAGAACTTGTTCTATAGACCAGGCTGGCATTGAACTTAGAGATCCTCCTGCCTTTGCCTCCTGAATGCTGGGATTAAAGGTGTGAACCACCATGAAGGTGCTGGGAATTGAACCTGGCTCCTCTGCAAGAGCTTCGAGTACACTTACACTCTGAGCCGTCCCTCCAGCCCCCCGTCATGAACTCTTATCCTTCTGGAACTGGAAACCCAAGTAAAGTCTTTTGTAAGTTGTCTTGTCATGGTGTTTTATCACAGCAATAGGAAAGTAATATAGGTGTTTCATCTTTCCTTAGCACTGGAAAGGTCTAGAAAGAATGACAGATCTATGTACATAGTGCACAGATCATGTTTTATTTGCTATTTTTACAAATTTTACTATGTTTGTGCATATGTGCATGTGGTGTGTGTATGTGAATGTAGAGAGTTGATTCTTCTACTGTGTGAGTCTCAGGGATTGAACTCACGTGGTCAGGCTTGGCAACAGGCATCTTCATCCACTGAGCCATCTTGCCAGCCCTCTGGTCTATTTTTTTTGGGGGGGGGGGACAAGTCAAAGCTGGGTGTGATTTCTGGTACCTGTAATCCCAGTACCCAGGAAGCTGAGCCCAGCCTGGGCACTGTGTTAAGCTGGTCTCAAACTCTCCACAGTCTGTGTCTGAGGTCAGATGTGTATGCCACCATGCTGAGGAGCTTGTAGCTTTTACATACTGTTTCCTACTGAAAGATTCCAGTTTTTTAGAGGCTGGTTGATTCCAGGTCTGGGGCATAAAATATACAAGATGTTTGTACAACAATCCATGCCAGCAGGGGAACAGGCAGGAACTAATAAGCTCTGGTTAAAATGACTCAGCCAAGTTTCCGTCGGCAAAGGTAGGAGGACTTGAACATTAGTACATATAATTTATTTAGTGCAAAGTGTTTAAATTTGGAAGTTCATTGTATGTGTGATGTTATCAGTAACTGGCTATTCTTTTGAAAGGCAGGAGGCTGGGGAATGTAGGTTTGTTGGAACAGCATTTGCCTAGCACATACCTGGTTTGGTGGTTTTGGCTTGTTTCTGGAGATAGGAGGCAGGAGGACCAGCAATCCTCAAGGCCAGCTTGGGATACATGAGACTCTGTCTCAGAAAACAAAAACTAAAGATAATAGACTAAGTCATTTTAAAGATGGTGGGTAAAGGAAAATTAGCAACAGTTGTGTAGTTCATGTATAAAGTAGGCCGCAAGGTAATGAAATAGAATTAATCTTTCCTTAATCAGGAAGCATGCCTGTATAAGACTTACTCCAGCTCTTACAACAGGGCCTGAGGATGTATGTTTTGTAAATACTTGTGTATTAATTAATCCAGGCGTTGAACATCCATGTCTAGATCTTCCCAAATGGCTAACTTGAAGAACAAGGAAGGAGTAGAGGAGATATCTGTGAATTAACAGATTTAAAATACATATGAAATAAAGCTGGGTGAAGTGGGGCTTGGCCGTAGTTCCAGCACTTGGAAGTAAGGGCGGGCAGATAGTTTGAGATCAGCCGCACAGCAAAAACAAAGCCAGCTAAAGCTGTGTAGGGTGACCCTGTCTTCGGAAACAAAGCAAAACAGTTGTTGACGATGTTAGTCTGTGTAGAACACTTCCTAGCACTCACACAAGGCGCTTGCTTCAGCCCCAAACATTTTACAATTTATAAACAGGCCAGGGAAGGCTAAGTCACAGTGTGTAAGTGTCCACATTTGGGTGAGAAAACTATAGACATGCAAGGAAATGATGACTGATCATCATGATTCTACCTGTGGCAAGAGGAGAGGGCTGTGATAGCAATGGGGGCATTTGGTATCTACCAAAGTTCTATTTCTCTGGGTAATGTTTTCAAGGGTGATTATAATAGCTTATTCAATTACATTTGTTTTCTGTACAATGTGTTGGCTGGGCGTTGTGTATATTCTTGTAATTCCAGTGCTTAGGAGTCGAGGCAAGAGCACGGAGGGCACCACTGTAGGCAGGGCTGCATAGTGAGACCTACCTTACAAAACCAAACTGGAATGTAAGTCAGTGGTAGACCACTTGCCAGCATTCCTGGGGCCCTAGACTCAATACTAGTATTGCAAATAGAACAAAACTGAAAAGAAGAAAGAATGGGGGAGGAGGGAGGGAACCAAAACTAAAGCCAAGGCCCGGTTTGGTAACACACCTGTAATCCCAGCATTTGGGGGTGGAGGCAGGAGGGTCAGGAATTCACTGCTAGCTTCTGTAACACATTTTGACACCAATCTGGGATACAGGAAACCTTGACTCAAGCAAACATACAAACTCCAAACAAAACTCAAAGCAAGCAAGTAAACAAGTCTAAAACTCAAAATATCATGTTTCTATTTATCTGCCATGTGGGCCAAATTTATTGGCAAAAATCATGTTTAAGACTAAGACCTTGGTGCTGTGTAAAAGGTATCTGGAGCCCAAGTTCCCTGCCTCTTTCCTGGGGGGTCCATTTCCGAATCTTCTTTTCTCCTCTAGTTTCTCTTCACTGCTTCTTTCCCTCTTAACTGCAGAGTCAGCTCCATAAGACAGACTTAAAGGGCCAGCTCTGGCCATCGGAGTGGAGAGGAGCTGCAGCTGACCGTCTAGAGTGTTGATTTGGTCTTTGCTGCTGGTTGGAGTGCTTTACTCCACTGATTCAGTCATTCCGACAACACTGAGGTATGTTCCCATTTTACAGATGAAGGGGTAGAGCCACTGTGTGTAGAAGGCACTGTGTCATTTACCCATTGCTATTTATGAAGATGAGGATTTGACTGTTAAATCATACTGTATCTTTTGACATAAGATTGTGCATATTTGTGAGGTATCACATGATGATTAGATGCATGTATGCACTGTGTAATGTTCAAATTAGGATGAATTTCCCCTCAAACATCATTTCTTTGTGCTAAAACAAGAAAACATTAAAAATCCTTCAGGTTTTTGTTTGTTTTTGTATTTTTGAGACTAGGTCTCAGCCCTTGTTGTCCTGGAAGATTAGGCTCTGTAGATCAGGCTGGCCTCCGGCTCTGAGATTCGAGCCTCTGCCTCCTGAGTGCTGGGATTAAAGGCCTGTCACCACGCCCTGTCACCAGGTCCGACCCTTGAGCTCCTTTGTGCTGTTGATATCCTTAATGACCTTATAGTCCAGCAGAGCGTGAGACCTTAGTTGCTATAACCTTGCTATAACTCAGACCTGATCAACCTTTCCCACCTCCTCTACCAGCTGTATTATGTGCTGTGTACTCAGTTGCTGTGTTCTATCTGTGGTCCACCCTGACCTTTAGTAAACCTTTCTTTCCTGACCAGTTTCCCAGCATTTTCTTGGCGAACACTCAGTGTTTCCTCATCCAGTTGCTTCTTCTGAAGGGTTTTCTAGTAATCCCATTCTATTTGAAGGTTTCCTTCTTTCTCTAAGTTCATATATTCATCTTGTTCCTAAGCAAGCATGTTCTCCTTAGCAAATGCTCCAGTTCATGTGGGATCATTGCTCTAGTTTTACTTTCTAACATCTTAATTAATGACCTAGAGAGATGGCTCCGTGGTTTAGCGCACTTCTTGCTCTAGCAGAGCAGAACTCAGTTCAGTTCCCAGTATCCATGTTGACTCACAACCATCTTAGCTCCAGGTCCAGGGCATCCATCACTGCTTTTGGCCTTCAGGGCACCAGGTATACATGTGGTACACACACATTCAGCTACATTGATATACATAAAAAAATTTAAAATCTTATTCATGTGTCTATGTGAGTGTACACCATACGTGTGCTGGCACACTCAAAGACCAGAAAACTTGGAGCCAGAGTTATAGGTGGTTGTAAGCCACCCAGTGGGTGCTAGGACCTGAATTCTGGTGCTCTGGAGAGCACTGAATTCCCAGCAGGAGAGTCGCTGAGCTCTTTCCAGTCCCAGATTGCTCTTAGTTTTTTTAGTTCTCTAAAAAAACTTAGTTTTTTCTTAGTTCTCTCATAATTGATTTCAGAATTCAGGTGGTTATCTTACTACTGAACTTTATTCCAAAGATTGGTAGCATGTAGGATCTTTTCCCTTCTTAGAGACAGGGAATTTCTGTGTAGTCCTGGCTGTGCCAGAACTCCTCGTAAGTCCTGGGGTTGAAGGTGTGTGTCACCATGTTCAGCTCATTGTCCCAGATGTGATGAGGCTGTGCAGTTGGATACATCCCAGGGGATTTAGGAGGCGGCTCTACCTACTTACTATTTTGCTTTTGACAAGTTGCTTGGCCTGTGTTCTTTTGTTTTCTGCTGAACTGGGGATGGAACCTGTCACTGGGTTACACCCCCAGGCTAGTTTTCCTTTTTAAAGATTCCCTTTGACTATGTGTATGTGCATGTGAGGTGCCTGTGAATGTCAGGGTGTCAGATCTGCTGGAGCTGCAGGTACAGGTGACTGTGAGCAGCCCATTGTGGCAGCTTAACTCCAGCCCTCTTAACCACTGAGCCATTTTTCCAGTGGCCTATTTTAAAAATACCTCATATTTTTATTATTGAGAATTTTCTGTATACATAATGTTGTTTGATCAAACTCACTTCCCTGCCTAATTCCTGTCTCCCTCTGAACTTCAAATCTTTTTTCTTTTTTTTTTTAAATAACCCCCTGCTTCCTATATACACAAAGATGTGGGACTATTCACTGGATAATTCTTTGATTTGTGTGTGTGTGTGTGTGTGTGTGTTTTATATAGACAGGGTCACTATATACAATTCTCTTGCCTTGTGATAGGGTCCTTCCAAGTGCAAGGATTTTAAGACATGTTATTATGTTCAATCCAACTCTGTATTTTGAACTGCAAAATAGTACTTTGACAGTGTGCCTAGAATACAGAGAGTGCTCTAGAATGTTAGTTGTCTAGCTGGCCTTGGTAACATGATTGTTAGAGGTAGAGAGAGGTAGAGAGATGAGGATCAGGAGTTTAAGGTTATCTTTAGCTGCACAGTGAGTTTGGAGCCAGCCTGATCTACATGAGACCCTGTCTCAGGTAAAAAATAAAGTGTGGCTCCTGGGTCCAGGCAAGTGGAGGAAATTGGTTCTGGATTGGCTTCCTCTAGAGAAGGAGGCTTTTGCATGTCTGTATGGAACAAAAATACTAACCCAAACACTGAACAGCCTGCTGTGCTGTGGCCTTTTTTTTTTTTTGTGGAGGGGATTGGGTCTTATATAGCCCTGACTGACCTAGCACTTGCTACTTAGACCAGGTAGGCTCAAGCTCCCAGAAGTCGAGCTACCTCTGGGATTAAAGGTGTGTATCACCATACCTAAGGTTACATTTCTTCAGAAGAAGAATGTCTTCTTCCAGAAGTTCCTACTATGTGAGCCAGCATCGAGACTGATTAGAAGGAAGCCTATGAGGACACATGGAAAGTGAAAACAAACACGTGTATAAAAGTGTGCATCTCTTATCAGACATTATGGGGAGACCTGTGGTTGGCCTCCCAACATTCACACATCTTAATGTCAGATTGTTCTTGTTTTCTGTGAGCCTGGGGATTCTCTACCCAGATGGGGGTGCTATGCTCTTGCTAGCCTAGAGCCTCAGGTCACATTTTTTGCACACGATCTTCCAGGGCCTCGAGCTCAGCCAACACCTCCTTGGGCAGATCCTGGTTGACTTGCTCTGTCAGGTAGCTCCTAATATCACGAACCTCCTGTTCCCAGAAGTCCTTGGGGATGGAGAACAGCTGACTGGTGTCTATTGCTCTGAGGCCACTGAGATTCAGGGCTCCTTCCTTTGGTACTAGCCCAATGGGAGTCTCTTGGGCACTGTCTTCTCCTTCTAGTCTTCGGCAGATCCAGTCCAGCACACGAGCATTCTCCCCAAAGCCTGGCCACAGGAAGCAGCCCGCTTCATCTCTCCGAAACCAGTTAACATGGAAGATACGAGGCAGCCGGGCACCTTTTCGTCCCTCCATGCTCAACCAGTGTTCCAGGTAGTGTCCAAAGTTATAGCCAAAAAAAGGCCGCATGGCAAAGGGATCATGCATAATGGTCTTTCCTAGGACAGGAGGGGAGGCTGGGTAAGGAATCTTCCTTTCTAAGGAAGGGAAGAGTGCCCTGTGTCCTGCTGGCAGAGGTAAAAGTTTAAAGTTCTGAACTAGCTTCAGGGAAAGTGAGGAGAAGGGATGGGAGACAGGTGGAGCAGGGACAGGGAGCATGGAGGGTGTAAACTCACCTTTGTGTTCAGCAGCTGCAGTGGACTCGGAGCGCATGGAGCTACCTACAAACACCCCATGACGCCAGTTGAAGGCCTCATACACCAGTGGTACCCCTGGAACACCAATGAACAGGTTTATAGGCAACCTTTTTCTTCCATTTCAGACCCCATACTCTTGCACATTCTGCATTCACTATGGGAGACATGGCTAGACAGCAGCTGGAGGTCCCAAGTGAGCGGTCCTGTGAGTTTTAAGTACAGGAAGGTGGGAGCTTGGACCTTTACTACAAAGGCACAGTGTCCACATGCTGTTTACCTTTGGGTCTGCGGCCTCCAAAGATGATGGCATCGATAGGGACACCTTCTGGAGCTTCCCAGGCTGGGTCCATGATGGGGCACTGGCGAGCCGGGACACAAAAGCGAGAGTTTGGATGTGCACAGGGTTCCTTGTCACCTGGCAGGGGAGATGCAAAATGCCATCACTTCCAAGGTCATGTCCACTCTCAACACAGATATACATTTTTTTCTTTTAGCTTTGTTTTTCATGATGCTGAAGCTTAACCCCAGAGTCTTATACTCGGAGGGCAAGCATTCCACCATTGAGCTGTATCTCCACATGGAGGGCAAGCACTCCACCACTGAGCTGTATCTCCACACGGAGGGCAAGCACTCCACCACTGAGCTGTATCTCCACACGGAGGGCAAGCACTCCACCACTGAGCTGCATCTCCTGCCCTTCTGCATGCTTTCATCGGCTAGTTACAACCTTGTACTGTACAGAAGGGAGAAGGGATCAGGACATTTTCCCACAAAGGTCAGGCTACTTATCAATAATGGGGCTGTTAGAGAACTGTGGAAGAGGGACTGGGATTCGGCAGGGCACTTTGGGTACAAGTTTTAAGGAGATAGGGTTAGATATTGGCATGTAGTTATTATAATAATTTTCTTCCCAGAAACTTTTAGTTACAGGATTATTATTTACCAAATCTAGTTTTCCTAAACCAAATGCAAAAACTGAGCAAGTCATGTCAATATTTCAAGAAATGGGTTCCCATTATCAAACCAGGGAAGACAATCTCCTGAGCCATCAAAATGCAAACAAAGTGCTTTTATTACATGTTTATCCATTCATCCATCCATCCATCCATCCATCCATCCATCCATCCATCCGTCTGTCTATCTATCTATTGTGTTGGGGGGGGGGGGGGCTAGAGGTTGCCATGGAATGCATATAGAAATCAGAGGACAACTTGTTCAGTTTTCTTCCTTCATGAGGGTCCTGGGAATGTAACTCAGGTCATCAGACTTGGTGGTAAGCACCTTAGCGTGCTGTGCCATCTCACCAGCCCAGTGATTGATATTAAAGCTGATAGACCTTTGATGATTTCTCTGGTCCTGCTTAGACCCTGACAGAGTGGGTTGGTAGGGCATGAAGTCAGTCAGGAACATAACCTGAGGAGCCCAGAGCACTTGGCACCTTCAGGTATGCTGGAGAGAAGCTGGGAGCCAAGTCATCAGCACATGTGTGAGTAGCACATGTGTGAGTAGCACATGTGTGAGCACCATGGGGAGACTCGGGCATGGTGCCTTCTCCATTGGAAGTAGTGGGAGCCATGGACCAACATGTCTATCCATGGTACCTCCCAGCCTAGGACCCTGAGTCTCTAGTTATATCAGTGAATTCAGAGTTGATGAAAGGGTTGGGACACTAGCCTGTAGGGAAGATTATCTTTTTTTGGGGGGCTTCTCAGTCAGGTGGGGTGCCTGAGGGGGACTTAATGATAGTGTTAGAGAAAATAAAGGCTGATCAAACAAGGAGGCTGACTGCTAGGCCAGCCTGTAAAACTCAAGTTTGTCCTTCAGTGACCACAAGCTCTTCCTCTGCTGTTCCTATAACTGCAGAAGGCAACGGAAGGCGGAGGAGGAATGGGTCTCTTAGTAATGACAGACTTGGGAAACCAGCCTCTAAGAAACTCTGAAGCACTAGCCTGAGTTCATGCAGGATTAGAACATTTAGGGAGGGATGGGAAGGGCAGGGCAACTTTAGACACGGGCTATCATACAGGGGAGTACAAGAGACAAATGACAAAGGAATGTTTGGTAGAAGACACAGGCTTCATTCTTTCCTGATGGGTCAAATGTTACTGGCCCAATTCCTCCTTTAACAGTTCTCCAAATAGTCCTCCAACATAAGCTTATACTCACTATTGACAAGTGTTATACATTTGACCATTAAACTCCTTTTATGTATTATTACTCCTCCCATAACCCTAAGAGATGAGTACTATGATAAACCCCATTCAGTTGGCTGGAAAACTAGAAAGCCGAAGGGAAGTTAAATAATTACTCGGATCCCCAAACAATGATTAATGGATCAGGGGCATGAACTGAAATCTTGCCTGGTGTTGAAAACTACAAAAAGCTAGGGCTATAGAGGGTTTTCCATCATTAAAATTGCTGGGGCTGGAGACTGGCTGCTCCTGCAGAGGACACAGGTTCAATTCCCAACCCCTACATGGTGGCTCACAACCGTCTGTAATTCCAGTTCCAGGGGATCTGATAGCCTGTTTACTACATGCATGTGGTGCAGACATACTTGTAGGCAAAACACACATCTACATTAAAAAAAAAAAAAAAAAGTGCTGAGCCCTGGGGCCTTTGTCACAATGCCTCACCCCACATACCAGGTTTCCAGGGCTTTCCCAGCCAGGAGGTTATGGTGACACCAGGTGGAAGAGGCTGGTCAATGCCTTCCCAGTACACACCTCCATCACTGGTCTCAGCCACGTTGGTGAAGAGAGTGTTACTCTGGATTGTGGCCATGGCATTGGGATTGGTGGCAGCAGAGGTACCAGGGGCTACCCCGAAGAAGCCATTCTCGGGGTTGATGGCCCGGAGTTGACCTGCCAAAAGTGAAATAAAGGAAAGACCAATTAGGGAAAGCTGGGATGTGAGGCTGGAGGAAGTCCTCCTCTATCCTTTTCCTAGATCTGATAGAGATCTGCAGTTGCTAGGGTAACCGAGGTATGGGACCATGTTGGCTGTTCAGGAAAAGGGCCCTTCACCTTCACTGTCAAACCTCATCCAGGCGATGTCATCCCCCACACACTCTACTTTCCAGCCTGGCAATGCAGGCCGCATCATGGCCAGATTGGTCTTGCCACAGGCACTGGGGAAAGCAGCTGCCACATAGCGCTTTTTCCCTGCAGGGTTGGTGATGCCCAAAATCTGTGTTGGAGATAGAGGGAAAAGAACAAAGTCACCAAAAGTCATGGCATAATCTGCATGGATGAGGACAGCTAGTGGGTAATGGGTAGGCAGCAGGAAATGGACATTAATGTTTATTCACTAAGCAGGTATCCTGCCCTGCCACAAGGACTAGGGTAGCACTTGAGCAGCCTGGGGCTAAAACTTCAGGTTTCAGGCTCACCATCCTGGCACCTGGCAGGAAGGAGGCAAGGCTGAGGCAGATTGCCAAGACTTCCCCACCCACTCCCCTTTCCACAGCTGGTCAGTTCCTCACCAGGCCCTCACCAGCATGTGCTCTGCCAGCCAGCCCTCATCTCTGGCCAGGCGAGAGGCGATGCGCAGGGCAAAGCACTTCTTGCCCAGCAAGGAGTTACCACCATAGCCGCTGCCGAAGGAGACGATCTCCCGCTGGTCTGGCACGTGGCCAATCAGGGTTTTTTCCGGATTGCATGGCCACTGGCCCACAGGATCCCCTGGAGACAATGGGGTCATAGTGCTGCTGGCACTGGCATCAGAAACCAGGGTGTCAGGGACTGGAGGGATCAGTGATTGACCCAAGAGACACTTGGAAGCAATGGAATGCCCAGGAGTAGCTAAGCCCCCTTCTTCAGTACCCATTAGCCTTTGTGCTTTGTCAGACCTGGCAACTGACTTCTATTCTCCAAATAGTGGTACTCCAGTCTAGAATGCTTCCCTGGGCCTTGGGGAGTAATTGTTCCACAATTTCTCTGTGGATGGGTAAGATTTGGGGCACCCTTTGAGTGGAAGAAGGTCTCAGTGTCCTAGATAGGTACTCACCATGTCCAGTCAGGGGCTGGCCCACGGAATGCAGACACTTGATGAAGTCACCATCTCCCAGGGCCTTTAGTACAGGTGTCCCCAGGCGGGTCATAATACGCATGCTTGCCACCACATAAGCCGAGTCAGTGAGCTGCACTCCAATGCGGGATAGTGGGGAGCCCACGGGACCCATGCTGAATGGAAGGACATACATGGTGCGGCCTGTTGAGGAAGATGTCGCTAGGAGGAAGGATTCCAAACCCAGTCATATCCTCAGTGCCCCTGCCTCTATGTCTCTGACTTATTACCCTGCATGCATCCTGGAAATCTCTCGTCCACAGCTCTCTGGAACTCATCTGGGGACATCCAGTTGCCCAGCTGCCCACTGGCCCCACCAGCCAGTAGAGGCACTGTGTCCCGCTGCGAAGGAGTTACAATCACCGTCTTGCTTTCTACCCGTGCCACATCCTTGGGGTCTGTGCGGGCCAGCCAGCTGGGGGAGAGAGGATTGCCGGGAAATGGTAGCTAGCAGATTTCACTTATCTCTAGACTCACTTTTTTTGTTGTTATATTTTGTCAAGGCAGGGCCTCACCATGTAGCTCCAGCTCTCCTGGAACTTACTATGTAGACCAGGCTACCCTCAAACTCACAGAGATCCACCTGCCTCTGCCTCCTGAGTTCTTGGATTAAAGGCATGCTCCACTAAGCCTGGCCACTTACTTTTTAAGTTTAACTTTGCCTCCAGGTCTGATGGCCTTATTTTTTCTTATCCATTTGCAGTTTAGTCCCTTTAGGCTTTGTCTCATTAAGAGGTGGTTTCCCCAACGTGCAGCCTTGGAGCCTCTACCCCTGGCAAATGTTTCATGAAGCAGGAGGCAGGCAGTACGTAGGCCCCCTCCAAATTGGAGTAAGAGCTCCAATTTGTAAATTCGTATCAACTTTTTTCCATTTCCCCTGAAGCTTCCATTCTGGCTCATTCCACTGGTATGGTCTAGAAATATCTCTGTCTTGGTGAACCTAAAGAGACCTCAGTCTAAGCAGTAACCTTTGTCTTGGGGGTTGCTAGTTTCAAGGCTTACCAGTTCTCATACTTGGGGAGCTTCCGGATAAGACCCTGCTCTTCCAGCAGGGCCAGTGTGGCAGCGTTCTCAGCCTCAGTCCCATCACAGATATGGATGCCCTCTGGTTGGCACAGACGGGCACTGCGCTCCACAAAGTCTCGAACTCCCGCCGGCAGCTGGCTCATATCTCCACTGAGCACACGCAGGGTTTGGATGCTACGGCATGGTGACCAGCACCAGGGCCTCAGCCCGTGCCAGCGAAGCCTATCAGAGTCAAAACAGAGAGGCAACCATCCAGTGGCTATCACCGGAGACAAGTATTGGCAAGGGGCAGAAAGCCGTGCCTCTGGAGAGTACTAAAGCCTGTCTGGTTGCAGGCACCGTGAAACCAGGTTATGGTTGGTATGTGGAATGAGTTCAGACTACTTGTATTTGTGGCCTTTATGAGGTATGTGTCTCCCATTAGGGAGGAGAGGTAATCAAGTCTCTGGCCCGAGTCAAGAAATTGTCCAGATGAGAGCTTCATACATGGTTTTTAAGAAGCTCATCCATGTAAATGGCAGCTACTCTTTTCTTTCTTTTCCCGTGTAAAGACCTCAAACAAAAGTCATAGCTTGAGATGGTAAAGCCCTCTCCCAGCGCCAGGCTTTAGGTTAGGATTTTCGCATGAAGACAACTGATGTTGGGGTTTAGGTAGTGCATCTGTTCACCTGGGTCAACAGGACAGACTACCTAAGGATCTTTTAACTAAGTGAAAGCTGGATCAAGAAGAATAAGGTCGCTAGCTGAGGGTCCATGCCTAGATTCCCAGAAGGGCAGGGTCTCAGTGTCGTTTGTCCTGCTATGCTCCTGGAAGATAGTAGGGTCTGCTGTGATTGGTCTGGACCCAAGAAAGCAAAGGCTATCATTGCAAAGAGATGCAGTTACCCTTCTCACAGGCAAAGCCTCACTTGCCAGAAACCCATAGTAGGCCACGATGGCCTGAGCCTGTTCATTCCCTGGCTCTCCTTAGAAGCCTTAGGGGTTGGTGGTAGGGTCAGAACATGAGGCCACAGGCTACACTGCCTGGGAAGGGAGAAAATGAAGCTTTTGGATGTCAGAGTTTGGGCCTGGGTGGGGTGTTTTCCATAAGACAATAAAGGCAGCATGCCCTTGTGGCCCCAGGGGATGGGGGCACAGAAGGTAGGTCTCTTTGTGTGTTTTTCTGCCCCAAGAGATTTTCCCTGAGAAAGTAATTTTAAAGGTATGGTCTTGAAAGCTTTTATCCCCCAGGAACTGACTCCAGTTTTCTTATGGGAAGCACAACTTCTCCTAGTCCCACCCCCATTCTCCTGTGTGCCTCTAAGAGGGATCTTCTTTCTATCCTTCATAGACCACTCTCAAATGGACTAACCAAGTAAAATCTGCGAGGGAGAGATAAGGAGTCAGTTCAGACTCTATGTCCAAGACCATGGAGAAAGGGGCATACAGAGAGGAGACCCGGTTGTAAGGGGGGGATGGGTAGGGGGCATCAGCCAGCCAGGACAAGCCTGGGGCTCAGGACCTAGAAGCCAGCCAAGTTAAAAAGAAGGCAGTTTGCCCTCCTCCCATCTTGCTTCCTTCCTTTTCTCCCTCCCTGTCTCCCTCCCTCTCTAGTCCCCAGAGGCTTCACTGGGCTCCATGCCAGGTTCCGTTCTCGGAGGCTGCAAATGATGTTTACCTTCTACCTTCTTTAGGGAGCTTTGAGCTCCGGTCCCCGGGGACTCAAGCCCTATGGCCTCAAGGCCTTAATGGCTCCTCACACACTGAAGGGTGGACTGGGAGCCCCTAGTCTGAAAGAATTACATCTGGTAAGTAGAGCATTTGCAGAGATAGGGCTCAGGAAGGCAAAGGAGAAGGGGGAGGAGGTTGCCAGATAGAACAGCGCACAAGCGGGCAGGGAGGGATAGAAGAGCACAGAGGTTGGGTGGGAAACCTGGCATGGCTGGGGTGGGACGGGGTAGAGGGGATGCACCACCGTGAGACACAGACTGATGAACAGCTTGCCTGCCAGTCTCTTCCTAGGATGGGAAACAAGCGGAGGCAGGGAGCGCGGAGTGGGCCCCGGGCTATGGGTCACTCACCGCAGGCCGGGGAGGTACATAGCAGCCATGGCACCTGGACTGGCGCTGCGGGATGGCCACAGGAACCAGTGCAGTCGGGGAGACAAGGAAGGCGGGGAAGGAGGGAGCGTGGCAAAGCCAGAGGGAGCTGAGGTTGGGCGGGAGGCGCTTAAAAAGGAGGCGGGCAGTCGCTGGGGCGGAACCTAGCTGGTTCTCTCGCCCATCTGTAGGCCGGCTCACTAGCCCGGCTCAAGGTCCCCGGCTCTGTGAAGCCTCCGCCCTACAGCCATCACACCCTCAAGCCATTGGAGGCTGGAGTTCAACTTGGGATCCGCCCACTTCGAGGCTTTGCTCTACGACCCGACCCGCCACGCCACGCTGTAAGGATACTGATGTAACTTTGAAGGCTATTGCTCCTCGTCGAATGTCAACCAAGCTAAGGGATGAGACCAGGGCTGGGAGTCCCAGGATAACAAGATGCCTAAAACCTCAGGACTACGTTTGCTTTTCCAGAGCACCCCTAGCCTTAGGCTTTTCTTTTCCAGGGTCCAAATGCTAAACCCTCCTCAGTCCTCAAATAGTAAAACTAAACTGTTGTCCTTGGCCAGCTTCTTATCAAGGGAGTTTCCTCTAGCACCATGAAATTAATGGGGTCTTTCAGGCTCACGGACATATCCTTGATCCGCTAATCTCCCCCACTTTAGCCCACCCCCACCTAATTCCAAAGAGTGTATATACCCCCATCTTGCCACTAACATAAAGTCCTTGTGTAATTTTTCAACATGTCGTTCTAACTTGAGACCACTGGGTATCTCCAGTCCAAATGCGGTAGCAATTGAAACTCAACGCATCCATGGCGAACAACTGCTCAGAATCCTCTTTCTGGTAACAGCACTATGACTTTCTTTGGAGAACCATCAGGTCATGTGGGTCTGACCTTGCTTCTCTTTGGGGCCAATTTGTGTGGCCCACACCCTGGTCACAGCACTCAGGATGTTCAGAGATGGGGGCATGAGATCCCTGTCTGAGACTTTTCTAAACTTTGGACACGAGCTCATTTTCTGCTGGATTGCTGAGTCGGTACAGTCTACGTTGGCTGTGTTGGCTGTCAGCTTGGTAATGCAAAGCATAAACTTGCCTGAGACAGAAGCAGAGCAAAGATCAATAGTTGTCCCCGAACAACTCACAGTGGACTTCATTGAGACATCTAAGGGCTTCTTAAACCCCTTCTTTTATTGGGGGTCAGGATGGAAACCATGAGTGGAGATGCTCAGTGTAGTGGGGCCTGAGTCAGGACAGGGTCTCCCTGATAGCTGAGGGCTTTCTTCCTCTCCTGTTCTTGCTGGGGCAGGTGGTCCAGGCTTTCTTATTCTTTGGAGGCCATGTGGACCTAAATGGTCCACTATTCTGTTGCTTTAGCCAAATTATTTGTCATACCTGAACATGAGCTTGATAAAGTGGTTACTGAGAACAATGCTAGCCCCACTATCAAAGGTAGAATGATGTTGCTGTTAAAGTTTCAAGAACCCAGGATGCCCTTTAGGAAGCCCTCGAACGTCTGCTTCATCACCTTCTTATATATGTATATCTGTATGTATTATTTACTTTTGAGACAAGGTCTCCCTATGTAGTCTGGCCGTCCTGGAACTGGCTGTGTAGATGAAACTGGCCTTGAATGTGCAGAGATCCAATCTGCTTCCCAAGTGCTGGTTTTAAAATGTGTGTGTCACCACACCCAGTCACCACCTCTTGTCTCCCAAATGGCAGTCTTTTCCAGGTACCATGTCAGATCCAGGACAGACAGTGGAAGTAGGAACAGAGACGGCCATGTTAGTGAGCTTCCTGTTTAGCTCAGGGATGGCCTTTGTCCACAGCTTTGGCTGTACTGGGAATGCAGGGATGTTTTGGGTAGCCCATGGCCATCCCAGCACAGGGGGGCATCCAAGGTCTTCCAGAGAACAGTGGTCATGAATCCCTTGTTGGATGACCTTGACCTGGGGGTTGCTAAGCAGACTGTGGTACAAGAGGCATTGATGACAAACTTGAATGAGTTGTTGTACGTCTCCTGGTTCACACCTCTGACAAACAGAAAGGGCAGAGATGATGACCCTTTGGGCTCCATTCTTCCAGTCAGTCCACGTTTCTTCATGACAGTGAAGACACCTGAAGACTACACAGCATACTTGGCACCAGCATCCACCCAGCTGATGTTGGAGAGATCTATTTCCTGGAAGAGTAAAGACAAATTCCTTACTTGCATCCCAGACTGTACCATGGAACTTGCCATGGGTATAATCATCCTGGAACAGGTAAACCACGTAGACCACGTAGACCACGTGGTGAGGTCAGCGAAGGGATCACTGATGTCATCAGCATCTACTAGAGTTGAAGGCAGCCTTGACTCCGTACCAACAAAACCAGGTCCATTCTCTCTAACTTCTACGATCATGTCTCAGACGTTAGACTGGCACTTTGTGGAGGAGATGGGGCTGTCTCTGGAACTAGGTGGAGCGGAAAGCCTATATTCCTGTTACAAGAATGAATACATTTATTCTTTTATTTAAGCTTATTCTAAAGTGGATTCTGCCACTTTCAAAACAAATAATCTTGATTTTTAGCCTCCTCAGAGTCTTGTGCATAAAGAGAGATGATCTCGAAGGGTGGTCTGTAGCTGACCTCCAGTGCTTCCCATTCCCGTTACATTTGCACTTAGCTTCGTGTATATAGACCTACCTTACCCCACACCACATCCGATAGTCCCTGCATCAAAACTGTCCACGCTCACCCTGCCATCCCCATCTTACTCCTTGCCTACATCGTAGGCCTCAGGGTGTTCACACTGGTGTCACAATGGCCGACTCTTCGAAGGTCATCATTTTGTTCAAAATCTTGCTCCAGCTCCTGTGACTCCCTGTCTCAGTGGCCATGTAGCAAGCTGCCCTAGGGAGTATCTGAGTCAGACTAAGGGACTGTTTTCTCATCTTCCATAGCTAACTAGGCACCAGGACCTTTAGAATGGCTCTACCAGATGAGCCACACTTTAGCACAGGGCTTATCTTTCACCTGGCATTATATGATAGCTTCCAAGGACCTGCTTGGACCGTGTCTTTCAACACCCCATCTGTCTTTGTGTACAGCATCACCTTGTATAGAGAAAGGATTGATATTTATGGTGTGGGTAGCAGGTGCTAGGTTCTGTGCTAGCAGGTTGTGTACAAGTCTCATTCAGTCTGCAGTAACATTGTCTTGCAGATGTAGACACTGAAGGTTAAATAATTTGCTCAGAGTTGCAAATCTGCTTGGCTGGAGAACAGGAACTTGGTTCCAGGTCTTTCTGACTCTAATTATCCAGGTTTTTTTCCTTTCCTGAAATCCTATTATATACTATCTCATCAGTTTCTTGTGAGCTAGGCCCTATATCAAAAAACAAATGGGGAAAAAGGAAGAATCCAAAGAATCTAAGACTAGACGTAGACCTAAAGTCCGTAATCTGCCCCTAGCTATCTGAGTGATCACCTCCACCTCCCTTCTGGCCTACCTGCCATTTCTCTGCTTTGTAGAGAGAAGAATCTAAGCAAACTGAGTCTTGCTTTAAACTGTCCCCTACCAGTGTTCTCTCACGATGACAAATGACAATTGCATGAAAGAATGATCCCACATTCTTTTTTCTTTTGGGGACAGTTTCTCTCTCTATAGCCCTGGCTGGCCTGGAATTCCTGTGTAGAACAGGCTAGCCTTGCCTCCTGAGTGCTGGAATTTGTGTGTGTATGCAGCACCACACCCAGCAAGACCTGCATTTCTTCAGTTCTTTCCCACAACTTCCATCTTAGCTTCAGGGAGACGAGCATGGGCATGCTGTGGGATCTTCTTCCACTATTGTTGCCTGCTCCACTCTTCAGCCTGCTCCCCCAACTCTGGTCTGCTTCCCCAGCAACTTCAGGCAGAGACACCAACTGGCTCTGTGTCCTAGCAGTACCACCAGGGGGCAGGGCGTAACCAGCCTTGTCCTGCTCTGTGGTTTGTTTTGTTTGTTTTTCTCCTTCTTAGGGACAATCGTGGTTTATCCCCTGGATGTCTCACACATTGGCTAGAGTTGATAACAGTCTCAATTTATCTAAGAGAGATACTTGAAAACATAGCAGTAGCTGGGTATGGTGGCACATGCCTTTAATCCCAGGACTCCAGACTTAGAGATACGCAGATCTCTGTGGGTTCAAGTCCAGCATGGTCTACAGAGTTCCAGGACACCTGAAGCATGGTCTACAGAGTTCCAGGACACCTGAAGCTACACAGAGAAACTCAGTTTCGAAAATCCTCCGAGACAGAGAGAGAGAGAGAGAGAGAGAGAGAGAGAGAGAGAGAGAGAGAGAGAATTCAAGTTCCATATACATCTGCATTTCTCTTACACATACACATCTATGATAAAATTTGATATATAAATATTCATAGTAAGTGATTGATAATAAAGCAATCAGAGACTGAGATGATGGTCAAACTCCCAAGCAAACATGAGAAACTGAATTTGGATCCCCAGCACCCAGGTAAAAAGCTGGGTTTGGTGGCAGACATCGCTAATCCTAGCACTAAGGGCCAGGGATCCCACATTCTTTTTTCCTGTTTCCCTGTTCGCTAGCCAGTAGGTCTAGCCAACTTATAATCCCAGGTTCAGTGAAACCCTTTCTCAAAACATAAGGTGGAGAGTAGTAGAGGAAGATACCTATGCTGATCTCTGGATACACACACGCACACACACGCACATGCACACATTCAAATCTGGGCTGTGTGGCACATGACTGTAGTCTGAGTGCTGGGGAGACAAAAACAAAAGGCTCTCTGGAACTTGTTAGACAGTCAGTCTAAATGAATTTGTGAGTCCCAGGTTCAGGGAGAGACATTGTCTTAAAACATAAGGTGAGTGAGCAATCAGGTAAAACATTTATCCCTGACCTCTGGCCTCCATGTGCCTAAATGAAGGTATGTATCTGTATACACACATGTACACATGTGAACATGTACATACATATGCTACATACAGCTACTGAAATAAATAGGTTAAAAATAATAAGAGAGAGACAGACCTTATTTGGGAATTTCACATCATGCACCTGATCCACCTCCCAGTCTTCCCATGTCTGTCTCTCATTCCTATGACCTTTCCTCCCAAAAGAGAAGAAACTAAAAAACAAACAAACAAAAACCTGACAACAAAAAGGAAAAAATCATGTCCAGTTTGTGTTGTCTATATACTCACTGGAGCATGGTCAAACTCCCTGTGGCCAGCCCCCTAAAGAAAATTGAGTCCTTCCTCACCCGCACCCCCACCAGAAGCCATCGATTATGGAGAGCTGCACCTCAGCATCCTTATCTCAATTTTTATTCATTCTTCTCTCATAAATTACATCCTGACCACAGTTCCCATCTCTCCTTTCCTCTCAGCTCTTCTCTCCTCCATCCACTCCCTTCAGAAATGGGCCGGCCTCCAGTGATATCAACCAAACATGATATATCAAGTTGCACTGAGACTAGGCACCTCCCTGCATATTAAGGCTGGATGAAGCAACCCAGTGGGAGGAAAAGGGTCCCAAAAGCAGGCAAAAGAGTCAGGGACAGCTCCCGCTCCCACTGTTAGGAGTTCCAAGAAGACCAAGCTACATAACTGTTACATGCAGAGGGCCTAGGTCAGACCCATGCAGGTTCTCCGGTTGTGGGTTCAGTCTCTGTGAGCCCCTGTGAGTTTAGATTAATTGATTCTGTGGGTTTTCTTGTGGTGTCCTACAGTCTGCCTTTCCCCTCTTCCATAGTTTTTGCCAAGCTCTGCTTGGCTGCTTTTTGATGGCTTTCTTTTTAGGCTGTTACTTTTAATGGGAGTTGGGGGGTAGGGGTTGTCACAAAAGCCTTCTGTGTCCCTTCTTCTTAATTGTGTATCTGTAGTCACCAGTACCACTGCAAAATAGCTTTCTTGCCCTTCACAGTCAGCGGGAGCACAGATCCTGTGCCTCGACCTGACTTCTGGCAATAGCATAGACCATGCATGGATGTTCATATGATCCCCAGCATCAGCTCACGACAAGGACCTCCACCTGGACTCCTGTGGTATCATGGACCATGGACATTAACACAGCCCTTTGCTAAAGCACCGGCCATGGACACCAACATGGCCTCAGGTGTCAACATAGCTCACAGACAACAAAATGGTTTCAGGCAAAGCACAGACCATGGACATGTACGTGGCTTTAGGTGGTAATGTGAACCATGGACATAACATTGGCTCCCAGGCACATCAGGACCACAGACTCAAACATGGCCTTTGGTAGCAGCATGGATTCCAGACATCCACATGGCACTAGGGCTTCATCACGGCCTGGGACGGCAGTACAGACCATTGATACCAACATGGCCTCTGGAGGAAGTTCAGACCATGGAGGTCTTTCAAGGCATTCCAATCCAGGAAATGAACCATTCTCCATCACAGACATCCTGTCACTGTTCAGAGCCAGGGCGCTTTGTCTGTGCAAGCTCCTGGCTGCTACTTACTATGCTGTCAACTGGGCAACGATGTTCCTCCATCAACCTCAGCCTTCTCTCCCACCTGTCACAGCTGTCTTGTCTCTAGTTCCTCCATCTTTCCCAGCTCTCCATCACATATTCATTCATCATGGTGGTATGAAAGCCACAGTGTGTCACACACTCTGTCCCCCCACCCCCCAACAGCTTTATATGCAAATAGTCATTGTACTGAGTCATTGGTCTGGTTCAAGGTTTCTGGTTTCTGACACACCATCAATACTGAACCATCCTCTTAGATATCCTGCTGTTGCCCAGAGTCATGGTGGTCTTGCAGCTCCGGTTCTGCAGGATCGGCTTCTTCATTCGCTCCAGCAGCTTGTGGTTGAGTGAGCGTTGGGGTGGGTCAACCCAAAGCACTGGATCTTGGCCTGGATGGTAGCTGAGTTGGTCAGCCGGGAGCTTAGGCAGATGGCAGGGCCTGCCTGTGGCACATGACTTTAATCCTAGCACTCATGAGTCAGAGGCAGGTGGTCTCTGTGACTTCTAGGCCGACATGACCTACAGAGTGAGTTCTCAAACAAAAACCCCAAATAAATAGAATAATAAGAGAATAATTGTGACAGCATACCATGATGGAAGCTGTTTTCCTTTATTGGATGGAACAGTGCTTCTTTTATTCTTGAGGCAGGGTTTCCCTATGTATCACTGACTGGCCTAGAACTCACTATGGAGACAAGGTTGGACTTAAATTTACACAGATATGTCTGCCTCTGCCTTCCTAGTGCTGGGATTAACAGCCTGCGTCACCATGCTTAGCCTTCTAGTCTTATTGTACCCTTCTGGTGTGGGACAATCTGATGCCTACACAATGAGATGAAATACGACATAGGGTTAGGTTACTGCCGTTGTTCTGATAACATGTCAGAAGGAGGGTCGTTTGTCTTCGTCACAACTCTGTAAAGGTTAAATGAACACAAGTGGTACGGTAGTAGAACAGTCTGCCTGCCAACGGACAGCTACCAACTGACCGAGCTGGAAGGTACTTAACTCAGTGCATTAGCTCGGAGTTTTTAGTCCATCATGGCCAACTGTTGCTTCAGGGTCCAAAGAGAGAAATCACCATGGTGACTGGAGCATGTGGTAATGAAGGAGGTTCACCTTAGGGCAAATAGAAAGCAGAAAGTAAGAAATACAGGAAGGGTCAAGTCAAGATATTTTATGTGTATGAGTACACTGTAGCTGCCTTACACCAGAAGAGGGCATCAGATCCCGTTACAGATGGTTGTGAGCCACCATGTGGTTGATGGGAATTGAACTCAGGACCTCTGGAAGAGCAGTCAGTACTCTTATTCTCTGAGCCATCTCTCCAGCCCAAGACATACTTTTTCTAACTAGGCTCCATCTCCTCCTTTCAAAACCTCCCGATAATGCTATCAGATTAGGAATCTATCAAGTAATCAATCTATTGATTAGATCAGAACTCTCAGATTCCAACCATTCTCCCAAACCTGACAGCAACAACCTCCACCCTCCAATGCATGAACCCAGGGGACATTTCGTATTCAAATGAGAATAGTACAGCATCAAATTTATGAATTTTCTGAGCTTGGTGGTTCACACCTGGAATCCTGGCACCCAGGAACTGAGGCAAGGAGATTACCCTAAGTTGGAGGCTAGCCTGGGCTACTGAGTGAGGCCTTGCCTCAAAAAGAAATGGATAAACAACCCAGAAAACGAACTTAATATTTTTGGCCACAGAGAGTTGAAAATGGGGCAGGAAAAACTGGTTAAAAAGGACTTGCTGTACCCACTTAAGCCAGAGAGAGGTGTAGATAAGGGGACCTTCTGTATATACTTAAGGACACTCTGTGGCCACAGGGGACTGTATTGGCAAATACAATGTCCTTTCCTGGGTCACTGTGTCCAGTGGCTGGTCCTTATGAGGATGTGGTAGCTTGCCTCCTTGCTTCAGTTCGGGATAACTCTACAGGTTTATTGCAGTACCTCAGTACTCACACGGATTGTACCTGCAACATAATTCAACTTTTCCCCTCTCTCTAGCTCTTTCTCTTACTCCCCCTGAAAGTCTTTCCCAATAAACCACTTGTATCCAAGTGGGGACAGGCAGAGGCTGGGGGCTACATGTTTATCTGCAGAGCCTCTGGCAGTCAAACCCAGTGTGAGGGAAGGACTAGATGGCCCTTGCTGAGTGTCTGTGGCTGAAAGCAGCCTCTCCCCACACCCCTGGACTTCGGTGTAGATGCCAGTTTTTAATAGCCCCCCACACTCCTTGGATATGTCTATGTTTCAGTTTCTAACTCTAGCCCACTCTGTCCCCTTCATTGGTCTTCAGGTTGTGATTCTCTCTCCCATCCTGTCTGCTTCAGGGTTTTACATATATCGGCCCTGCAGCCTGGGTTATTTGACCAGTCTTAGTTTAATGTGACTTCCTTAGGCAATCTGTCCCTTCCTCTGAAGTCAGTAGAATAATGTAGAAGAGACCAATGATTAGGTATTAATTTATTGATTTATTTATTGATTTAGTTACAGCACTGCTTGCATTGCCTGTTTACCAAGCTTGACTTCACTTGCTGGAACAGAAGGACCTGGAGAAATAGCTGAAGCAGCGGGCCATTGCCTATAACCACTCAATGCCATACATGCTTCTCTAAAACCTTGCTTGCTTGCCCACCCCACCTTGTGGTTTTAGAGTATAAAACGAGAATACAAACTAGACTCGGGATTGAAGCCTTCAGGATCCTCAGTCCACCAGTGACAACTCTTGTTTTCCACACGGGGGTCGGAATGATTATTTCAGAAAGATTTCTGCAACAACTTCCATCAGGTTACATCTTCACGGCACCTGAGAGACGGCTCACCAAGCTAAGGCTTGGGCCACTAAGACTGATACATAACCTGCATTTAATCACTGGGATGGACCTTCACAATAGGAGAGAACTATCTGAAATTTGTTCTTTTGTCTACGTTCTTTTTCTTAAATAAATAAGTAAACAAACAAAAAATATTACATCTTCATGAAATAAAATCTCATAGCACCCTGCCCTTCTTTATAGCATTTCAATTAGAAGGGTTTGTTACATCTGTAGTCAGAGGATGGCTAATGCACAGAATTCCCAGGAAAGTCCTGGCAATATAGTCATATATCTTTCAATCTCAAAGTAAAATGTGTATGTGAATGATTTTTTAAAATTTATTTTTATTTTATGTGTAAGGTTGCTTTGACTGCATGTTTGTGTGCAGTTCCTTCAGAGGCCAGAAGAGGGCACTAAGTCCTCTGGAACTGGAGTTACAAGTGGTAGTGAGCTGTCATATGAGTTCTGGGAATTGAACCTGGGTCCTCTGGAAGAGCAGTCAGTGCTCTTAACTGCTGAGCCATATCTACAGCCTTCGTGTAATTTTTTTTTTTTAATGTGGGAGTACCTTTGTGCCTGGGACAAGAGTACAAATAGTTGTCCACAAGCTTTGTGTTTAAATATGTGAATAATTCATCCAGGCCAAGTGATATGAACTTTGAATCCCAGCTACTTAGGTGGCCAACTAAAAAAAAATCCAAAGTTCAAGGCCAGCCCAGGCAATTTAGTGAAACCTTGCACTTTCACCCCTGCTTCCTCCCAAAAGAGCTCAGTGGTAGAGTATCCTATCCTGTATATTTTAAAATCTTCCTTTTAAAAATATAAATCATTTAAAGTAATAAATATGAATTTTTAATTTTTTTCTGTTTACACATGCATGCTTCATAATGGTCTAGGAGGGTTTATTCAACTTTGGTGTTTACTTAGAGTCCTCGGGCTCTCGTCCAGGATGTGGTGACGTAGGGAGAGGCAACTCTCAGACTAGGACCACCACTCAGGGCTTGTGTATCAGTAGTGAGGTCCAGCCATGGGAGGGAAATCCCAGGAAAAAAAAAGTCTATGTGATCCCTAGAAGCAGGTTTGAGCTCTTTGTGCAGGAAATTTCTGGATACCTGGAGTATGATTCTCAGGGACCAGGGGTCTGGGCCAGAGAAGGGTGGATGTTCACATCATGGGGTATGTTCAGCACAGAAAGACCAGCATGGACCCTCTAACTCAGAAAGCACAGGGTAGAAGCTACTCTTGCATAGGTCTAAAGCTGTGGTTTTCCACCTGTGGGTGGCAATCCCTTCACCAGGGTTTCTTAAGACCATTGGTAAACATTTACATTATGGTTAATAACAATACCAAGATGAGTTAAATATCAATGAAAATAATTTTATGGCTGAGGGTCACCACAACATAGGAAACTGTATTAAAGGGTTGCAGGGTTAGGAAGGTTGAGAACCAGTGGTCTAAGGTTAGTGATGTGATTTCTGTTTCACTCGTGTACAAGCTCCATGAGTGGATGGCCAGTGTTGTAATTCACTGAGTATCCTTTATGTCCAACACAATAACTATTTAGTAGAGATTGGTCAGCTGTGTATAGGGGGTGTGCCAAGGGGATCAGTGAGAGAGGAGCAGGGAAAGGGAAGAACAGAAGAGAATTAGAGGTGACCTAAAGAGTGTTGATGTGCACATTTGTAATGCCAGCACTCCAGAGGATGAGGCAGGAGGATGTGACCGTTGAGTAAGCCGGGGCTACATAGTAAATCCAAAATTAAAACGAGGAGTAAGAACTGATCCTTCCAGCATTGTAAACTCAGTGTGCAGAGCAGAGGGGTTGGGGTGAGTGACATCCTAGAATGTCACCTCTGTGGCCCCTTTTCCTTTTCTTTTGTCTTTCTTTTCTTCTCCTCCCCTCTACTTCTGTAGTCAAGCTGGCCTCGAACTCACATAATGGTCTGCCCTTGGCCTTGCCAGTTCTGTGTTTACAGGCACGTGTAACCTAAATGTGCCTCTATTTTTTTTTTCCTGAGTGCTGGGGATTGAATGTGCTCTACCACTGAGCACAGACGGCTCCATCTGTCTCATCCCTAGAGCTTTTCTCAGATGTTCAGCCATCTTTAGTGCCATTATCTACTTCCTAGCCTCCAAGTCTTCCCTGTTCTGCTTGGGACGTTTTGTGCCTCCTGCACAACTCTCCACTGAGCCTAGCCACCACACCTCAACTCCTTTCCCCAGTGAGTGGTACCTTGCCTGAACTGGGAAGGGCTCAGCTTGCCTGAGCTTATTTGGCCTGACTCACTTCACCCCTTAGCAGCTTAGCTCTCCCACCTCTCCCCCGAGTCCTCCAGTAAACAAGAGGATCAGGACAGATATGACAGCTGCCTGTGGGGGCAAGTGTCTGCTTAGGTCAGAGCAGTCATGAAAGGGGCTACACTCAATGCTGCTAACCTTTCTCCTTCAGGGAAGTTCTAGGATCTCATTCCTGGCTCTCCACTGTAAAGCCACACTCCACTGGTATGTACGAATGTATGTAGGTTTCCTTGCTTTCAACATCGCTATTTCCTTTTTGTGGCTGGTTCCTGGCCTTAAATTTTCTTCTTCTTCTTCTAAGAAAACAAGCAGCAGATCCTGACGAAGAGTAACATTTCTACTGGAATAGTGACTCTGTTTCATAAAAAGAGACCTAAGCATGGGGGAGTTGTGATATCTGACCTAGGCCTTCTAATGTGTGTAGAGAAAGCTTGGTTTTTAAATGTCCTCCAAGCTGGGCAGTGGTGGCACACGCCTTTAATCCCAGCACTTGGGAGGCAGAGGCAGGCGGATTTCTGAGTTCGAGGCCAGCCTGGTCTACAGAGTGAGTTCCAGGACAGCCAAGGCTACACAGAGAAACCCTGTCTCGAAAAACCAAAAAAAAAAAAAAAAAAAAAAAAAAAAATGTCCTCCAAAACTGGGCATGGTGGTACATGCTTTTATTCCCTGCACTAGGAAGGCAGAGGTAGGTGGATCTATGAGTTGGAGGCTAACCTGGTCTACAAAGCAAGTTCCAGGACAGTCACACAGAGAAACCCTGTCTTGAAAACCAAACCAAACCAAACTGAAACGTACCGAACCAAACCAAACCAAAAAAATGTCATCCAAAGGCAGTTGAGTTCAAAACTTGTCATTATTGGAAGGTGGTGAAGTTTTCAAGAGGTGGGGCCTTGTGAGAAGTCCTCTGGTCATCGGGGATTCCCCTGAGGGAAGCAAGAGCCCTATCTGCTTCCCTTTTCTTTTTCTTTTTCTTTTTCTTTTTCTTTTTCTTTTTCTTTTTCTTTTTCTTTTTCTTTTTCTTTTTCCTTTTCCTTTTCTCTCTCTCTCTCTCTCTCTCTCTCTCTCTCTCTCTCTCTCTCTCTCTCTCTCTCTCTCTCTCTCTCTCTCTTTTTGTCCCAGTGATAAGGTGAGTAGCTTTAAGGTGTGTCTGTGCCAAGACAACTTGACTCACTGCAGGCAAGAAATGATGGGCCCAACTGCTCACTGGCTAGGCTCTCCAAGGCAGCAAACCAAAGCAAAGGTCTTTCCAATTAAGTTGATTACTTCAGGTATTCACTGGAGCGGTTGTGTTAGTGTTAGTCAGCTTTTGCTGTTGTGACAAAGTGCCTGAGAACGATCAAAGGAGGAGACACTTCTTTGGGCTACGGTCTCAGTTTCAGGGTTAGTTGATGGCTGTGTAGTCCTATTGCTTTGGTTCAAAATCTAACATCATGATGGAAAATATATAGTTAAGCAAAGAGAGAAAAAGAGAGGAAGAGGGGGCAACAGGCAGGGGAGAAGGAGGCATGAAGGGACACAGATAACATGCACCAATGAATTAAGGAGAAGATACACTATTCACAGGCATGTCTTTTTTTTTTTTTTTTTCTAGTTAGGCCAATTCATACTGACAGCCAATTCAATATGCACTCTACAGCTGATTAATTCATGGATAAGTTTAACTCTCTCATCTAATCATATCTCAGTGGAAACTAGCCATTAAAAAATGCCGAAACCATAGCAGTGATGGAAAACTAATGTAGGGTGGGCACAACACACACACACACACACACACACACACACACACACACACACACACACTCTGAGATATGTTGAATGTAGGTATCTGTGGACCAGTAGGTCTCAAACATTAGTGTGTGTCAGAACTGTTGGAAGGGCTTATTAAACCACACGTGTCTCTACCCTACCTACCGAGTTTCTGATTCTGTGAGTTTGAGGTAAAGCAAGAGAATTTGTTTCTTCAAATTCTCAAGGGATGTTTACTTAAGACTATGGAAGCCATAGTCCCAGCAGGCATGGAATCCCCTTTAACTTCTGGAGTTTCATCTAGTACAGTCCCTATTTAAACAGCTTCAGGCAGGTTTAAACATCTCCTTGGCTAAGTCCTAGTATCCCTGCTCCAGCTCCTACAAGGGGGTGACAGCTCTAAGAGGGGTTAGGGGATTAGGCTGAAAATGTAGGTCACACCCCAGCCGTCTGGGAATGAGTAAGAGAGGAGAGGTGAGAGGATGCCGAGGGCTCGGGGCTCCTGAGGGCATTCACGGAAGTGTGGCTGGCCGTGGTGATTGGATTTCAGCTTCTTTTGGTCTCCTGAGCAAAGACCAGAGTTCGGGTCTTGCCTTTTTCTGTTTCTTCTCTCAAGTTGGGCTGCTTGTCTTCGGTACAGGCTATGAAGAGTGAGTTTGTTCATGGCGAAAGTTGCTTATCTTTCTAATTCAGTGACTCTGTGAGGAATAAAGACCAGTTGGGGTGGAGATGGGGCAGGGGCTGAAATGTGAGGATGCTTAAAAAGAAGAAGCAGACCCAACACGTTGGCTGAGGATGGGCTGGGAAAATATATACGTCTCACAGACATAGCAGGGAGGCGCAGTCGTAACAGGGATTCCTGCGAGTTTTTCTGGACCTTTACCAGCCCTAAGCTTTGAGTGACTGGGCCAAGAACTGTGCTCATATGGAGGGGTGGTGGTGTTTGAGGACAACACGGCTCTCTCTATTGGAAACCAAGCCCACACAGAGAAGCAAGACCACAGATAGGAAGCTTTTCTGGGGAAGATATCATTTTCCTTTTTGGAGAACTGGTAGTGCAGTCTTTCACTGTCTTCTGAGTCCCTGCCCCAGGCCAATGAGATATGCAAATAAGCCCTTTATCTCATTGGATGAGGCTTGAGGACCACAGATGTTCTCAGGGAACTAGTCCTTTAAGAGTGTCCTTTGGGCTCTGTGCCCACTGCCCCCTTGTTCTGAATACAGGGATGATACCAGGCCCTGCTCTATGGAGTGTCTAGTCTCTGGGGAAGCAGTGCCTTTCTGGTTCTGACAGTTACTACGTCGTCTCCGCCATTCTAAAGTGAGTATGTCTGGTGATCCTCGTGGGTGCTAGGCCTGCCATGCAGAGTCCCTCACCTGATCCCTGCAGTTGGCTCTCTACCGTATCTTGTGTAGAATTCTTGCTCTTCTGCGCTCCTACTCGGGCTGCAATAGTATCAGAAAGATAAGCAATCTTCCCAGCTTAACAGTTTAGCATCTCCCAGTACACTTCTACCAGTGTCTCATCATCTCTGCTTTTTGCCAAGGACTAGTTTCTTCTAGCAGCCCTGTTCTCCCAGGGCTGAGTGGGACTGAAGAGACAACTCTTAGCTTGAAGAGGGAAGTCTTGTCTACTCTCTTAACGTTCTGGTCATAGTGTGGAATTCTGAGATGTGGTCAAATTAAACAGGGACTCTTGAGGCACCTGAAGTCCAAGTGTTGGGACTTCATAAGACTCCCCTGAACCTCTCCTTCTGGGGGTGGGCATGTCTCTTGGCCTTGGGAACTGGGCCAGAGCTGGGACTGCCAGACTGTAAACTTGGCTGGAGAGAGTTCCTTAATATGGTAGATTTAGTGCACTTTGTTGAATGATGGTTTGGTCAAGGGCTTCTTGGGGTAATACATGTTTGTGCTTGTGCCTCTGCAAACTATGGGGCTACGAGGCAGCCTTCACTAAAATTATGAGGATAGACCTCTCCTTTTGGGGTACTTCTCAGTTATTAGTCTTAATTATTAATTATTAGTCTTCCACAGAACACTCTTTGGGAGTTTTCAAAGCCCACAGTGAACAGAAGGATCAGATAGCCAAGACCATCTGCTCAGACTCACTTAACGTGGCAGGTTCTAAATCAAAGTGATCTGTCTTCACTGGTTCTCTTTGGAGAGATTGGACTCAAGAAGAGAGAGAGTGGCCACTGGTCCTGATCTTCCTAGAACCTTTCTTTTCCCATGAAAAGTCTCTTTAGAAGAGATTTGCCTATTGACTAACCCAGAGAACAAACGTGTAACTGACACTTTCTTGAAGGCTTTGAGAGATAAACATAGCAGCAGCATGATGTCCTTATATCCTAAAATTCATGGCACAGTGTCTTTCCATTGTCCTAACACACACACACACACACACACACACACACACACACACACACACGACCACACTTAATTAAGTACAAACTTTAATTGCTTATAGATGGAACGGTGCCTCCAGAGATGACAGAGCGTCTCAGCATGTCCCAGCACCAGGGTTGGGAGTACTACCACGTTGCTGTTGTTTTTTATGAATCCCAGAGGCACCAAAGGGTGCTGTCAACACACCAAAGGCTGTGTTGTCATTTTGTTCTTCAGGCCTGCAGTTTCTTGTTGCCCATCAGTATTTGCCTGGAGTTGCATTTTTACTCTGGAATCCCAGAGCTCTAGTTTCAGGGCACTTGGGTCCCAGGGGAGGGGGTTATAGTGAAAGGGATAGGAAGGGATAGCAGGCAGCCTCTAAGTGTCCCACACCTTCCCTCTTTCTTGCAGGAACACCTCTCTCTGCTCAGTCTCAGAATGGCTCTGCCCCCCAGTCCCTTGGCTATGGAATATGTTAATGACTTTGACTTGATGAAGTTTGAAATAAAACGTGAGCCTTCTGAAGGCCGATCTGGAGTCCCCACAGCCTCATTGGGCTCCACACCATACAGCTCAGTGCCTCCTTCACCCACCTTCAGTGAGCCAGGCATGGTGGGCAGTGGTGAGGCCCCTAGGCCAGGCCTTGAGGAGCTATATTGGCTGGCCAGCCTGCAGCAGCAGCTGGGGGCTGATGAGGTTCTGGGGCTGAGTTCTGATGAAGCTGTGGAGCTGCTGCAGAACCAGGGCCCAGTCTCTGTAGAAGGGCCTCATGGCTACTATTCAGGGAGCCCAGGAGAGACAGGAGCCCAGCATGTTCAGGTGAGTGATCAGGTTAGTCTGAGGGGAGGAAGACCTAAGGAAGGAGGCCAGTCAAAAGAGGGAGGGTAATTCCTGGAATGAATTATGGACTGGAAAGAGACAGAACAAGGTCCTTGAGAAATAACGGAGAAACTAGATCACTTTTTCAAAATGGTGGGAAATGGTTGAATCATGGAGGACAGAGAGACAGATTTTGGAAGAGGTCGAGAGTTGTGGTTCATGACTTTAATCCCAACATTTGGGAGGCTGATGCAGGAAGATTTCTGTGAGTTCAGAGCCAGCCTTGTCTAAATAGTGTTCTGGGCCAGCCATGACTACATAGTGAGATCAGGTCAAAAAAAATAAACCAAAACAAAACATGATTTGAAGGGGCTTAAGAGGGAAAAGGGCCTAGAATTTAAGAGCGTGGTGGTGGTAGGGGATGATATCTATTTGTGGAAGCAGATAGATAAACAGTGTATGAAACCTAACTGGGTAAAGGCTGTGGTTGAGGTTGGCTTTTTTCAAGGCTCCGTATTTTCCCCAGCGCCTAACCTTCTCAGATAGGATTGGGACTCATCCTATTAATTATAGACACAGATGGGGGTGTTGAGGGCTTTAGGATGTAATCCAAATCCTTGAGGGTCACCGGGTGTGGTGTTCAGGACAAGGAAACGTGTCCTGTGTGGCAAGGGCGGGATCTGTCTGTGTGCGGGTTCCCAGGATACTGCAGACAGCTGAAGGGTATGTAGTGTCCAGTGTGCCAGAGGCACGATTGGTTCCCCAGAGAGGGGAGGGGCGGAGCCCACACTGCGACATTTGCAGAAGGACCAAGGGGCACGGGCGCCTTGGAAAATGGGGGTGGAGAATGGGGGTGGCAGCCATGGTCCAGGCGTGTCAGAACCTGGGGTGGGGTCTGCAGGAAGAGAGAGCATACAGCAGGTGAAGGTGGAGTCTGGCGGACTTTCTTAAGGGCTCCCTGACTGGCTTGGGGACCCAAGTGTATAGCCGGGTGACATCGGCACCAACCTGGTCCCTTCATTCTTCCTCCGCAGCTGCCCGAGAGATTTTCGGACGCCGCGCTGGTCTCGATGTCTGTGCGCGAGTTGAACCGGCAGCTGCGGGGCTGCGGGCGCGACGAGGCTCTGCGCCTGAAGCAGAGGCGCCGCACGCTCAAGAACCGCGGCTACGCGCAGGCTTGTCGCTCCAAGCGGCTTCAGCAGCGGCGCGGGCTGGAGGCCGAGCGCGCCCGCCTGGCCGCCCAGCTTGATGCTTTGCGGGCCGAGGTGGCCCGCCTAGCTCGCGAGCGCGACCTCTACAAGGCCCGCTGTGACCGGCTGACCTCCGGTGGCCCTGGGTCCGACGACCACACACACCTCTTCCTCTGAGCCTCTAGGGCAGGGGGTGTGGCGGTTTGGAGGTGGCTGGGTAGACGGCACTATACAGGAAAGGGAGTCCACTAACCAAATCGCTACCTGTGGTCCTGTATGTCCATACAAATATCCCCAAACTTCTGACCCTTGTGGCATGCCAGAGGTTAGATGCTGGTCCTTTGCTGGAGATGAGTTCCCTTCCCTTTTGCAGGTCATGACTCTTCATGATTTAGTAGGGCACTGAATTCTGTAGGAGCTAGTGCCTGTACTGAGGGTGAGACGTGGAGGAAGGGCAGGTGGCATGCTAAAGGAGGAGGAGGAGTGGTGCAGGAGGAGAAGGAGGAGGAGGAGGAGGAGGAGGAGGAGGAGGAGGAGGAGGAGGAGGAGGAGGAGGAGGAGGAGGAGGAGGAGGAGGAGGAGGAGGAG
>JANHMN010000001.1:199468296-199491356 GCA_030674055.1 Rhabdomys pumilio | reverse complement strand
AGGAGGAGGAGGAGGAGGAGGAGGAGGAGGAGGAGGAGGAGGAGGAGAGGTGCAGCTCCCCTCTCGGTATAGTTCTTAATTCAAGGTTTTCAACCTGTAATGCGTTGATGCTGTAATTAACAATGAATCTTTGGACTCCCCATTTAAAGACTATTGGATTGTCAAGATTTCAATTCCCCTAAACAAACAGTAATAGGTCAACTCAAAATGCTTTTCTCTGCTCAGCCCAGTGGCCTTTAGAGTCCAAAGCAGCAGAACAGTGCCCTGGATGGGAGCCTGGCAACCTGGGCACTAGTCTCAACTGTGTCACAGGCTGTATGTCGGTCACCTTAAGCAAAGCAATTGCTATAAGGTTTCTCTCATTTGGACTGGATGACCTCTGACACTGTTTTAGTTTTGGCAGGTCTAATGGTCCCCTCAAGAGGACCCAAGAGGATTGTACAAAAGGGACATCCTGTCTCAGCTTCTAGCTGTAGCTTAGGCAATGGATACACAGCATGGCTGCTCTAAGAGCCGGCACTTGCATTGGCTCTAAGTGGCCCCCTCTAGGCTTCCTTGGCCTTCAAACTGCATAGTGTGCCCTTGCTACCTCCTGCCTCACAGCTGAAGTGAGTGAGACCTCACAGGATAACCGGGAGCCGAGAGACTGTGGCTTTTGTGAATTAAACTTGAAGTCCAAGAAAAACTGTTACTGGCTAAGTGTTCTTGCAATTTAAAAAGAGGTAATTCTATATCACTGCTTTGGATAACCATTTTGTGTATTTGCTGTGTGAGAGAAAGAACAGGGAATGAGGGAGGGAGAGGAAAGGGGAGAAGTTTTTTTTTTTGGGGGGGGGGGGAAGGGGTCTGCTGTTGTAGCTCAGCGGTAGATTGCTTGCCTAATCTTTGCAGAGAGACCCTTTTTGGAGCAGAGCAGTGCACATCTCAGTTCTAGAAAGCCAATGAAAGTGAATTGGAGGAGGTGGAGGAATGGTCCAGATGGAGCCTTACCACCCACCACTGCCACTACCACAACTAAAATCCAGGAGCAGCAGTGGCCCTAGCTAGGCCTGTCTGTAGCTGTCCTCCAGGTCTCACAGTTGCTATAGTAACCCAGCCCTCCAGTTCAGCAACATATGGGGAGGGCCTTTGGGCAGAGCAGAAGCTTTGAGCTGGGAGTATCCACCTTATCAGCAACTGTCATCTGTCCTCTAAGGGGCATAGTCAACGGGAGACGCAGGCCTGTGTGGGGGAAGCGGCTCCCATATGTCTTTCTTCCTTTCTGCCCCCACTCCCCACCCCCTGACCAGCTGTCTCTTCTCTTCCCATCACATTTCTTGTTCCCTCTTTCCCCCCTCTAGCCTAGCTCACCCTTCTCTCAGGAGACCGAAACAGGAGTCCTTTCCTCCAGCCCCCTACACTTTTCTCACTCTTCCCTACCTTTGACCAGTGGCCTTTCTCTCTGGTGCGGGTTCTTCTCTAATGAGGCCGTGCAGCATCTTCCTCTTTTACATTCATCACTGAAGGGAAAGGCTGGGGTAGAGGGAGCCCACCCGGGATCTCAGCTCTTCTTCCTTATTCTGTGTCCTTTCTTCTTTTCTACTCTGTAACCCAGGCTAATCTCAAACTCAGGATCTTCCTTCTTCTTCTTCTTCTTCTTCTTCTTCTTCTTCTTCTTCTTCTTCTTCTTCTTCTTCTTCTTCTTTTTCTGTGACGGGGCCCCACTGTATACTCCTCACTGGTCTGGAACTCACTTGTAGATCAGGCTGGCCTTGAACTCATAGAGATCTGTCTACCTCTGCCTTGTGTACTGGGATTAAAGGTGTACACCACCACCATGCCTGGCCATTCTTTCACTTTCTGAGTGCTGGGGTCACAGGCATGTGGCACAACACCCTCTTTTCCCTCACTCTGAATTTCTGTTGTGTCCTCCTCTGTCCTCTGGAGCTTCAATCCAGACCTGTTGATTTTCTGGCATGCCTTTCTTATGTGCGTAGCACACAATGGCAGAGACACTTATCCTCAGACACTAACCCACAAATCAGACCTCAGTACACATGCCTGGTCTCATGTGTGCACTTAAGCAAGGGTCTCATGCCAGAGTGGTGAAGGCTGTGGTGCAGTGGCTGGGCAGCTCCAGCTCTGGCTGTTCTCTGACCTTGGAGAGTTAAAAATCAAGCCTTCCTCACTTTGCCAGAAAAACAGAGATCGCGTCATGATTTGCTATCACAATACACATTTAAAGGCACCAAGTGTGATGTGTGCTGAAGAACAGCCCTCGCTGCGGTTCTGACGTCATCCATAAGAGTGCCCATGTGGGCTTCCCAAAACCTCAGGCCACACATGTGGAAGGTCGGGTGCATGAAGACTCACCCAGAAAAATCAGGCCTTCCAGACCTGATACCCTCTCCGTGCTCCTAACTCATTAGAGGATCTGCTGCTCCCCTTCACTTCCCCACGATCTCTTCTGGCCTGCCCCACAGCTGTGTGGGGGCTGGGGCTCAGCCCCTGGGATACTCAGCAGGGCCTCTCTGGAGACAGCACTTAAGAAAGCATCAGCCTGCCCTCTTGACAGCCTCTTATTACCCTCCCCCATCTCCTGCCATTAACACACATGATGTTTAGACCCCCTGGGCTTGGGAGGTGAGGGTAGGGCCCTAGATCCACTGGCACACAGTTGGGGTGAGGCTGCAGAGACAACAGCCTGCTGGGGAGGTGTGGCTCAGATCTGGAAAGAGGTTGGCCCCCACTTTCTATGGTGTATGTGGGAGTGATGGAATGTCCAACGGACATCTGAGGCATGATGGGTAGCGGCTGGAGTACTTGGTGGGGGGTTCCCTTTATTTACATCCATAAAGTCACAATCACTAGAGGAAGTTATTGAGGGTCCTCAGAGGAGTCGAGGGACATCGGGCTTGGAGAGATGGGAACAGGGCCCATCACTCACTTCCGGGGACCCGCAGGGCACTACTGGTCCAAAAGGCAGAGACACTGATCACTGGAATCACAAGGGTCAGCACAGGCACCTGAGAGGAGTAGACAGTAAACCACCACCACCACCACCACCACCACCACCACCACCACCACCACTACCATTATACCAGCCAAGATGGGTTATTCTGCTTTAAACAGCTTTTGTGTCCACCCCTTTGGTCCCCCAGAACTCACTGAGAGACTGAGGGGTGTTGGTTGTGTTGAGAGGCAGTCATGGGCTAGGGCTGGGCGTCATGGCCGGCGTGGAGGGCCTAGGAGCCCCGGGACTGATCCCTTGGCTGGCATAGTATTCAACCACTTGCCGTGGCACCTCTGCCAGGACACACTTAGCTAGTGCAGAGGGGGCGGCCTGGGAGGGAAAGGAGATTGGTTAGGAGCAGGAGAATGGGGTCAGCTGGGTCAGCTGAGCGAGCAGTGGGACTTCAGAGGGCATGGTGGATTCCAGTGACCTTTGGAGGACATGCAGAAGATAAGAAAGACAGATTTGGAGCCACAAGTTGTTGAGAAGCCCTAGGAAAGACTATCAAATACTCACGTCCTTAAAGTCCCTGAAGGGCACAAACTGGACAATGTCACGGGCTGCAGGTACCCCCTTTGGGCAACGCAGGGGACCATCATCTCCGTCCAGTAGCCGCATGTCAGAGAAGTCGGCGTTGCCCACGCCCACGATGATGATGGACATGGGCAGGCGGGAGGCTCGCACAATGGCTGTACGGGTCTCAGCCATGTCACTCACCACGCCATCAGTGAGCACCAGCAGTACTGAATATTTCTGAGGGAAAGCAGAGGGGGAACAAGGGTTGCTTCTGTATGAAAGGACATTGGCAGTCTTTCCAAACTTAGGTCCTGACCCTGGCACCATCTGAAGACACACAGGGCAGTCCCTGGTTGTCTGTGTTTCCTCCTCACCGTGGCTTGACCGGTGCTCTGCTCCCGCTGGGCTGGCTCAGCCACACGGTTGATGATGGGGGCCACGTTGGTAGGACCGTAGAGCTGGATCTGAGGCAAGCAGCGGCGGTAGGAGGCTATGACCCCTGATATCTCTGTGGACACAGAGAAGAGATAAAGCTGGCAGAGAACATTCCAGACACAGCAGAATGGTAATTTTTGTTCTAGGCTTGATAGCTCCCAGCTCCTCACTAAGCAGAGGAGAGAGAGTCAGGTGGTCCCTGGGGCTGGGAGAAGTAAGTGGACAGATGCTGGGTCACAGGGCTGGAACTCTTTCCAAATGAAGACAGTTTTGGATGGGAGGAGGGACAGGGCAGGAAGCTGGATGCATGGGAGCAGAGTCTGTGGTTCTGCTGGAGATGTCCAGGCATCTGTGGGGATGCAGGTTGGTGGGACTCTCCCAGCTTACCTTCACATTCAGGATTTTCTGGGTCAAAGTTGATAGCAAAGTCATGGGAGACCTGTCAGAGTGAGGGAACAGTGAAGGGATGTCTCCTCCACATCTCCCCTGCAGGCCTTCTGTCTCTTGTACCCAGCCTACCTCAAAGTTTGGTGGGATTCGAGCTCCAAAGCCAAAAGCTGGGAACCGCTTGTCACTGGAGAGAAGAAAAGGCTGTGGAACTCCCAGGGCAAGGCTTCCCTTCTGGACCCTACCGCCACCCATACCTGTCATAGTCCTGGCAGATGCCTCCCACTGTGCGCAAGGCCTGCAGGTAGTGGTTGGGCTGTCGGGGGCTGAGGCAGTGCAGAGACTGGCTGCTCCTTGGGTCCCCATTGGAGGCAGTGAAATCGATAGCCACCTGGGTGAAGGTCAGAGGTAGAGGATGTGGAAACGTGGAAAGGACCAAGGTGAGTCTGGGAAGCCCATAGGCGGCCTCATATGGCGTTGGACGTAAGGTGCACGGGATGCCAGTTAAGAGCAGTGAGACTCCGGCTTCCTTCAGTTTGTGTGAACTTAGCCCTCCCTTTTTCTTGTGCCGCTTCTCTTGTGCCCGGGGTCTTTACCGTGAAGCTGATCTGGCAGCCACCCATGATGTAATCCAGGAACGTATGTACTTTTTCCACCTGGCAGATGGGAAAAGATAACGAGGCAGGTGAGCCGGAACTTTGGCAAGGCTTCAGTGGGGAAAGGGGAGAGTTTTAAAGGTTGCTGCTGAGGATGGGGTGGAGTGAGGGCTCATAATTCCCAGAGCAGGTCCTTAAAGCAAGGGAAGGACAGACAGACAGACAGACAGACAGACAGACAGACAGACAGACACACACACACACACACACACACACACACACAAAACAAATAAATAAGTGGAGAGGTGGCTCAGTGGGTAAAGGGGCTTGTTGCCAAGCCTGAAGCCCTGAGTTTGATCCCTGGAAGCAATATGATAGAAGGAGAGGACTGATTCCCAAAAGCTGTTCTCTGACCTCCACATGTGCTCTGTGACACTGGGTCCTCCCAAGTGCATCCCCCCAATAAATAAATATCAATTTTTAAAAAGTAAAAACCGAGGAAGCAAAGGGCTTTGGTTGTGGCTGGGCAGGGGCAGGGACGTCTGAGCTGCGAACTGTGACTTACGGTGCACTGGGCCAGCACGACTGTCCCTGAGCTCTTGTAGTTCTTCTTCTTGTCTCGGTACTTGGGGTTGATGCAATCCCACTGCATCTAGACATGCCCCCATCAAAGAGTCAGCCGTCCATCAGATAGACCTCCTCACCCTTCCTGCTGATGCTCCCAGGGGAAGACCCTCGTGACCCTGTCCTTCTGCCAAGCCTGGGCATTTTCACCCTTTTTATCTCCAGTCACCTAGAGTAAGGTGGTTGGCACTCCCCCCCTCAGGATTTCCCTGGGGTCCTGGGGTTAGGATGGGGTCTCTGGCACCTCCTGCCCAGGGTTTGCGGTTCCTTCCTGCATTTCCTGGAATGAACTGGTGAACTCGCCGATGAAGTCATGCTTTCCACTGGAGTCGTAGTCATATACCAGGAACTAAAGGGAGAGGCAAGGCATGGGCCAGGGCTAGGGATGCTTTCTCCATAGGGTTTCCAAAGCATATGACAGAGCAGTAGGGACCTCACAGTGTCTGGGCCCCAATAGAAGTCCTTAACCTACCCAGAAGCCACCTGCTAAACTTTACTCTCTAGCTCAAACTGGTAGAGAGTTTGTCCCCAGATAAAGGTACCTCTGTGGGATGTTTAACACAGAGCTGTGAGCTGTTATTTATCCCACAGAGACAAGTGCTTATCACATGAGGGAGAGGGAGGAGGCTTGCTGTACCCTGGGGAAGGTCTCAGACAGCAGACTCGATGCTCCAAGGGGCTTTACCTTGAGCGGCCTGTGGATGTCACAGCTGCACAGAGAATGCAAGGACAGGCGGAATGGCTCCCAGCTGGGGTTCAGGTTGTTTTTCACCACCTTTGAGAAGCACAAGGGATCTTGTGGCCAACTCTCTAGGGTTTCTACTATAAGCTGTCCACCTTCATCCCATATCCCTGTGCACCAACCTCAGTCCTCCAGACCAGCTGGTCACTCTGGTCTCCGTTGGTCTTATAGATCTCCATAAAGGGGTCAGACTTGCTGAACAGATCCTGGAGATGCAGGGGAAAGGGCTCGTGAGTCTGGCGTGATCTTCGAAGAGGGATGGGAAGGGAGTAACACTAAGAAGAGAACTGGCCTGGGACCCTGGCGTCTGTTTGTTATGGGAAGCCTATGGCTCTCTAATGGGGCATGGATGAGTGTGGACATGGGGTTCAGACCTTGTTATCCAGCTTGTGGGCTCTGAAGGTAAGTTGCACATAGTCGTTGGTACCTGATACCTCCTCAGCCACAATCTGTAAAAGGGACAAGGATTATGAATTTTCTCCTCAGCATACATGCTTCCCATAAATGAGGTAGGTGGACATAAGCACATTATTAAATGGATGTGCGTACAGGGACACTGAACCTTGGCCCAAGAGTGACTTTGCCTACCGTGATAGTAGACTTGCCCGCCGTCTTCCCATTCTTCAGCAGTAATGGTTTAGTGACCTTAGTTTGTGATACAATCTAAAGACAGAGGTAGAGAGGAGTCTGGCTGTAATGTATGCATATGCCCTGGTCAAGGCTATATATGTCCATAACGTTGGCCCTTTGATTGGGATAAGGCAGATTCAATTTCTACAGCAGCCTAAAGAGAGGAGTGCTGGGGAGGGGAGTGTAGTTCAGTGGCAGAGTTCTTGCTTAGCCATGGGTTCAATCCCCAGCACCAAATACAACAACATTTATAATAACAGAAGGAATACTATAAGTACACCTGCCCCCCTCTTCAAATGGGAAAAGTAAGTTAAGTATGGTCCACGGTTACACATCCCATGGACGGAAGGGAGGGGTCCAGGCTCAGAAAGAGATCCTTTCTCTTAGTTGGCTCTGGAGGCAGAAACTGATGGCAAGGCAGACAATGTAGGGACTGAGCTGGAGTGCAGACCTGGCCCAAGGTGCACTCTGTAGAGCCAAGGAAGGTATCGCTGCTGGGGCTGGTGGCTCCGTCCTCAGCATCAAACACGTGAAACTGCAAAGGCTGCTTCTCTTCAAAAAAGTATTCAATGGCCAGCACCCGGGAGAAGACGGGGCTTGAGCAGGAGCGAAGCACCTCCGTGCGCTCCACCTGCGGCGGGGTGGGATAAGGATTCTCTGGGGACTGAGGCTACTTGTCCCTGTTCTGTACTTCCCTGGGCAAACAAGTCCTCCTAGGATTCTTTAGACCCAACAATTAGTTCCTTTCTTTCTTAGCTGACTTCTGAATTTGGAGTACTGCTGGACCACTAGACCTTAGCCCTCTTGGAGTCTGTGAACTTCCGGCTAAACCGGTTTGAGCTTATTACAATGATGGCATGTTTATGTTCGAGGTTACCCACATGGGTAGGAAAGGTCCTCTGGAATCCTCACGTTCCCCAGAAGGCTTGCCCTCTCCTCACTCAGCCTCCCTCCTTCCTAGGTTTAAGGAAGGTTAGTCAAGGAAAACCCACCAAGTTGCACTCACCTCCACCCACTGCTCGTCAGAGTAGAGTTTGAGGAGCACACATGGATGTGGCTTTGTGAGTGTGTCTCGGTCCAGGAGGCCGTGACAGGACACCCGCAGTTCTACTCGAGAGGCTCCCAGGGTCATGGCTGGGGGCTCAGGCACCCATCCCATCTCTGGGTCCGACATGGCACTGTGGGGACAGAATAGATAGCCTAGACAGAGAGAGGAGGAGTTTGCCTCTTGGGGGTCCTGGGCTCACCCACAACTCTTCTTTCTGAGGTCCTGGGGTCCTAAGGGCAATGTCTTCCTCTGCCTTGTTTGACTTCCTTGGCGCTCTAAGCAGTAAAGAACAGGAGTCCAGAGTCTAGTGTCTCTGTCACTCTGCCAGCCTAGGTGTCATGGATGGGGCTGGAAAAGACTGGAGGGTTGGGATAGAAATGGGTTCCTGGCAGTCTCGGCTCCTAGGCCATCGATTGATTTCCGCTTACTGCTGTCTCAGCACCTTCTGCTATTTCCCGACTGGTATGTGAGCCAGTGCTGCACTCAGTCTTGGCACTAGGGAACTGAACTGGGGCAAGGGGGTGGGAAAGAGGGTGGGGATGCCCCTGGAGGTCTTAAGAGGGTGGGCCTCAGGGACAGAGTCTGCAGTGGACAGTAGGAGACAGGTGGGCAGTGAAAGGGTCTGTGTAAAACTGTCCTGTTGTCTTGATGTCCCCTACTCACTGGTTGGCTGGTGGGAGAGGGTGGTGGTGGGCTTGGGGAGGGAGTTAGGACTACTTCTCTGTTGTGAGCTCCTCGGGTGCCTGACAAGCCTGCAGTCCTCCCCACCTCCCCTGTTCTCACACTTCTTGGCAACACAGGCACTGTCTCTTAGCGACAGGGTTTTGGGGGAGCCATGGCCCCCACCATGCTGCCCGTGGGATGCATGCGCACCACCCTCCCCCAGCAGAGTCACCAAGCCCCAGTCAGCAGCAGACAGGGGTATGCCGGCCCGAGTTCATGGCTGGACAGCCCATCTCTCTGTGCCTGTCCAGATCTCAGGGTGAAGCTATCTGATCCATGCCATACTTCCTGAGTGAGTGTCCACTGGTGTGCCTGAGTGCCCCACCCTCTGTCTGTCCCCCTCTGTCCTGTGTCCATCTCCAGGAGGGTGTGACAGTCCCGTGTCTCTGTCCAAACCGGGACCGTTTCCTGGCTGGTTATCAGCCTCCTGATGATAAAGCTTTATAGATATTCAAGGGAGGGTCTGGGCTGGAGCTTTCAGTGCCTTCCAGCCACAAGTCTCAGTTAATGTGGAGCCTATGAGGTAGGCAGGGGCATGTGGTGGAGAGGGGATCAGGGAGGGTCGGCAGGTGACTTCCTGAGAAAAGATGTTGTTATGGAGACTGGGCCAGGGAAGGCAGGACTCAGGCTGGATTAGGAAGGAAGGGTGGGCTCACCTGGGCTCTTAGTGGGGGTCTCCTCTCCAGTCTCCAGTCTCCGGCCCTGCCCCTGACTTCCTTGCTGCTCCAGCCGCTGGCGCCAGCTCCGGCTCAGCTCTGCTGCTATTTATGGGGCCTGGATGGGGAGGAGGGGGGCCGCAGCACCAGCTCCCCCCGCTGCACAGACTGGTTGGGAGGGAGGAGAGGGGAGGGACAGGGACATTGCCTGGGAGGGAGCCACAGAACTAGAGAGGAGGGCGGGCTGGGGGCAGGCCCAAGGCAGGACCCCCGCAGACACAGTGACACACATCTCCTTCACACCACACCCACACCCAGCATCACACACACACACACACATATTGCAGTGGTACATGTACACACACACACACACACACACACACACACACACACACATCCACACGGAGGAAGGATGCGACACACGGCACCCACGACTCACAGGCTCACACATATCTCGACACTCGCAGGTGCCAGTACATAAACTCACGGTGACACCATGACAGTTAGAGCCCCACTGATGCGCACTGGGAAACACACTCTCACAGCACTTTCAACAGTACTACACTTGTTAAGGATATTTGTAGCTACATAGAAAAGAACACTAGGCTGTACTTGTGACATACACACAGACACCTACTCTCACTAACCTGGGATACAACAGAATGTTGATAATCCATACACGCCTTAAAAACCATCATGCACCACACTGGACCTCAGGAAATGACATCGAGTTCCCGAGTTACCCTTTTGTAGGGAAACTCGGAACATGATCGTGATGCCCTCCCCACCCCCCATAGGATCTCATCCTAGGCATACAGCCCATGTATTGATTGGACATCACCATGATAGACCCAGTGCACCCCCTTCCACCCCCCATCCAACCCTTACGGCCACATCTTTGTGGGAGGGGCTGGGCCAGGCACAAAGCTTAAGGAAACAGAAGTTAGTCATTCTCAGTAAGACCATTCTCAGTGGCAGTTTCCGGACTGCTAAAGCCACTGGGGAGACATTCGGGCGTGATGACTGGGGGAAGTACTCGAATGTGTTCACAGGGACGCCTTCCATCCCTGTCCCTTAAACTGCTTATTTATTAAGGTAGAAACTATTAACTACCTCCGGAGTGCCAGAGATTGGGCCAGGCACTGGGGCTAGTCAGATAGCTCCTGTCCCTAGGAGGCAGATACATATGATATATATGAAATAGAAGGACCCACGCAGAGATGCTAAGATACTATGAATGCTGTTAAATATAACACACAAAATTATGTTCAGGGTGAAATGGAGGCATAAGGAGGGAATAAAGATTCAATCTGGAACAGCAAGGAAGGCATCCAGGATGTCAGAAAAGGCTTAGAGGTAGTTCCTGACTTTTAAGATCATATTTGTTAGGCTACGCCGGAAATGGTTACCATGTGCATTGTACTTTCTTTTCATGTTGTAGAGACCTGTTCTCTATAAGCCACTCAGTTGAGACTTTGGATTATGAGGAGTGTCCACAGGCAGGGCTGGGGAGAGGGCTCAGCAGTTAAGAGGGCTGGTTGTTTTTCCAGAACCTGGGATCGACTCCCACCACCCACATGGCTGCTCACGACTACTTGTGTCTCCAGGCCTAGGGAAGCCAATGTCCTCTTTTTGCCTCTGGGCACTGCATGCACAGACATACACACAGGCACAATACCTATACACATAAGATAAAGGATTTAAAAAGTAATATCTACGGGGGGCTGGAGAGATGGCTCAGTGGGTTAGAGCACTTGCTGCTCCTGCAGGGAAGCTGGGGTGGATTTCCAACCCACATGGTGGCTCACAACCATCTGCAACCTTAGTTCTGGGTGATCTGATGTTAGTTCTGGGTGATCTGATGGCCTTGTTTAGCCTCTACAGAGACCAGGCCACACATACATACACATACAGGGAAATACACACACACACACACACACACACACACACACACACACACACACACACATATGAAATCTAAAGGTGAGCTGTGGAGATAGCTCAGCAGAAAAGGGCTACTGCCACTAAGCCTGAGGACCTGAGTTTGATCCTGGGGATCCACACGGCAGTTGTCCTCTGACTTCCAACGCATGCTGTGACACATGTGGTCACATACATATACACAAAATAAAATGTTAAAAAGGGTACCCACAGGATAATATAGAATTTAATGTTAGTGAACATATGTGTAAACACAGGTACACACATGGACACACACGTGCACACAGGCTTCCCTGGTGCAATGACTGGAGTCTTCTAATGCTATCACAGTCTCCAAAAGCCAGAAAACCACTGAGTTTCCCCATCACATTTGTCTCTTCTATAGCCTCAATTCTGCAGTAACCAGCGACTTGTCATTCTTTGTCAGCAGTTCTGCTATTCCATCTTCTCTTGGAAGCCCAGATTCAGATGCATGAGCTGTTCTTTACTTTCCTCAACTGTGGTCAAGCCCTGGGGGCTCATGGGAAGAGGGCAAGGTGGAAACAATGTGAATCTTGCGAAGCAGAGACTAGAGGCAGACAGTGATTTTTTTTTTTAATTCTATACAAGTGGGGAGAGAGCCCCTGGGCATAAAGGGGCAGAGGTTTACCCTCCCCCCAGGGAAGAGACAGCCTCTGCCCAAAGCTCTCTGTTGAGGCATCTCCAGGCAGGTGTGACAGCCTCCCTGCTTCAGGTCACTCCCTCCCTTCCAGTCCCCACTCCTGCTCCCCTATGCCTTCTTAGTGGTGCTGCCCTGTAGGACAAGGGCTGGCACCGGATAGGAGAGCAGAGGTGGATGGGGCCTGAGTCCTTATGAGGCACATGTCGCGGAAGGCTGGGGAGGGTGTTCAGCAGCTGTCAGTCTGTTCCTGGTTCACTAGTTCCTGCTGGGGACAAATTCAGGGAACCCTGTTTCTTGGGCAAATACAGCCAGCCACTCAATGTGGGGCTTGAAGGGGCCATGTTTGACAGATCAGTGGGAAGGGGACGTGTCTCACCACAGACACCTGTAGGGTCAGGTGGCCGTCTTCTATCAGGTTCCAGTTTGTCACAGGACTGTGCTCGCCGTGTTCTCTTGGGTTTCAGGGGGGCTGTTCGGCGGCCCAGATCAGAGGGTCCTGAAATTAGTCATAGCAAGGGGGCTTATGAGTTGGGTGCTCATCCAAGCTTCAACTCCTGGTTGTTGCTTGTCCCTGTTCTAAAGTCCAGAAGGGGATCTAATGCGGGCACCAAAGCCCCTGACCTTGTCCTTCTGGCTCCTCTTGGTCTTGCTGTGAGCCCAGTCTCAGCCGGGGCTTGTTGACTCCTGGGACAGCACTGCTGCTCTCAGCCTCTTCTCTGTCTCCTGGAACCTGGGGGGCCCTGCGGCCCCTGGGCACAGCTACTGGCTTAGGGGGACGTGGACATATGGGGGGGTCCTGTAGATAACCAAGTAAGGAAGATGTTGGGTCAGTCAGTTTCTGACTCTTTCAAAGGACCTTCCCCACCCACCGCTGACATTCCTAGGTCTTTTAGTATCTTTGCCTCCTCAGAACACCTTCTCGTCCATCTTCTGGACTTTACCTTGGCATTCCTAGCAGGGACCATTCTCTCTGGGAATAAGGCTCCCTCCTTTTCCTCTTCTCCATCCTGGGAAGCTGGGCTCGGGCTTTGGCAGCTGTGGTTGGGGGCACTCTCCTCAGCTGGGGAATAGCAGACAGGAGAAACTATAGAATTGGCATTTGTGCAGGGCCCTCCTGGTACTTTCCCCATGATGCCCTGCAAGGCCACGACTCTCTCCCATCCGAACTCATTCGCTCCAGCATCTCTGTTGTCTTCATTTATTCTCATATGTCCTATCCAATGCTTCTCAGAACTGCCCTGAAGCTATCACCTGGGCCTGGCAGTACTAAGACTTTTTCCTACTGGAGCAGAGTCAGGATAAAAGATCTCCTGGGTCCGCAGGCCCAGTGGTCTAGTCAGGACTGCAGTGCCCTAGGGCCCTGTCAAGGCTGAAGCCTGGAATTTTTCAGCACTGCCTGCATGTCTGGTTTAGACAGTGGGAGCCTTAGGGAGTGTGGTGCCTTATCGTGTTTTTCTGTGACTTTAAGCTATGTGAGCACAAAAGAAGAGCAGGACCTGACAGGTCCTGTGTCTGTGTCTCAGTGTGTAATGCAGTACATGGCTACCATGGTTTCCTAAGTGAAGTATGAAGCCCTGCTTTGTGTACTATATCTAGTCTGGGCCAGGGACAGAAAATCAGGGAAGCTGTTTCCAGCATTGGCTGGCCTTAGAGAATGGAGTGCAAGGCTTACACTGGCTGCTACAGGAGAGGGAGGGAAAAGGACAGGAAGGAGTAGGGTGGTGGGGGACAGCGGGGAGTCAGTGGCCCCCAAACCAGATCTACCTGCTAGGCCCTAGCCTAGTAGGAATTGGGGAGGTTCTGTGTCTTCAGGGAGATTTGCTCTGTGTTGATGGCGCCAGGAACCGTATCCCAGGGTCTTTGGGAACTTGAGAGGATGCTGAGCTGTCTGTCTAGCATTTATTTTGTGGCTTCTTAGGCTGAAGGTCCTCTGAACCCAGAAAGGCGGGGTGGGGATGTGACATCTAGAATAATTCCCTTCCTCTCCAGACCCAGTCATAATGTAGGAAGTAAGTGACTGTCTTGTGGTCCCAGATGGCCGAGTGGTACTAACACTCAAGACTCTGATCTCCAAGACAGCCAATGCTGCTTCATCGGGGTGCTTTTCTGAGAACTGTGAACACAGGGTTATAGGCAGGGCGGCAGTGTTTGAAGAGGCCTGACATAACTGAGATTTGCTGGCAGCTGGACTCACCCCCTTTTATAGCTAAAGTGTGTAATGAGGCCTCCTTTATAGCTATAGGGCATCTCTTTGCTGACAGTGACTAGGGTACCACCTGTCTCAGAATTCTTCAGAACCATCCATGAAACATTTCTCATGTCTCCTCAACACTGGGAAACCACTTGTGCTCTGCAGAGCCTAGATTTGGATTGGGTTGGTTGTTCTTTTTTGGATGTATCTTTAGGCACCTTTGCATCGTTGACTTCCCACTACCTCCCCTTGGTTGAAGAAGACCCAGTGTAGACCATGGCACTCATCGCTTTAAGCTTTTGGTGCTGTTGGCCAGGAAAGGGGCTTTACGTACCTATGTGCCATGTGGCCTCTGCTCGGCGCATGGCGCTGAAGCTTGGCTTGGAGCTTTGTGGGGGTGGTGGTGGCTTCCAGGCTCCAGGCCCTGGATTTGGGGGAAGGGGGTGAGAAGCAGAAGGGGAAAAGGGATGGGGAAATTAGGAGGCATTGGTGAGAAATGGGCTAAAGGAGTGAGCGTGGCTAACCTCACCTGCATCATCCGAAGAGCGCCGTTTCTGCCAAGCCTGGGTACTGTCCTCCTGGTCTGGGTCTGTGCCCTAAAAGCACAGCTGAGTCAGGTTGTGAGAAAGGTCTCTTCCACAGAGGGACTGCAGCTGACAAAGCTTCTCCCTTAGAGGCTCCTGTCAGTCTCAGGTTACTAGTTCCTAGATACTTAGACTTTGTTTCCAAAGAGTAGTACCCATATCACCTTGGGGGCATAAGAAGGTTTACACCAATGAACATACTGGCAGCTTAATAGTCGTGTGTTTTGCCGGGCGGTGGTGGTGCACGCCTTTAATTCCAGTACTTGGGAGGCAGAGGCAGGCAGATTTCTGAGTTCAAGGCCAGCCTGGTCTACAAAGTGAGTTCTAGGACAGCCAGGGCTACACAGAGAAACCCTGTCTCAAAAAAACAACAAAACAAAACAAAACAAAACAAAACAAAACAAAACAAAACAAAACAAAACAAAATAGTCCTGTGTTTTAGAAGAAAAAGAGTCTTTAAAGTGCCTGTGATTTTAAAGACAATAATGAATAGGTCCAGACTAAATCTGAAAAGGTGAACTGACTTAAATAAAAATACTGTGGACATTTTAACTACGTGCTTATGCATGAGGTAAAGAGTCATCATGAAGGTTGTAACACAAGCCACAGAACTGTGGAAAACAGAGCATTAAAAGCAAGTATTTTAAGACCCCTACCCCCATTCTACAAGCCCAATATAGTGTTCTCAACCTTCCTAACGCTGCGACCCTTTAATACAGTTCCTCATGCTGTGCTGACCTCCGACAATAAATAATTTTTGTTGATACTTTGTAACTGTGATTTTGCTACTGTTATGAATCACAATGCTACCTGTGTTTCCTAATGGTCTTCAGGCCACCCCTGTGAGAGAGTCCTTCAACTCTCAGGTTGAGAACCGCTGCTCTAATAGGTAAGGGAGCCCTGGACTCCATGTTAACAATGTGGAAAGACACTTGCTCTGTTCACTGACCACCAGGGGATAAGGGAAGTGAGATGAACCCACAGGACCTTACATTTGCCACTCCAGAGACCCTCACCTCTCGTTTTCCATCAAAGCTCCAACCTTTGGTTCTTCCCAAGCCAGGAAGGGCTACACCATGCACTCTTGGTTGCTGTGCTGTCCCGGGGGCTGGGGCTCCTTCTCCTGCCTCCAACCTCTCTGTGCCCTAGAACAAAGTCTCCTGTTAAAGGCATGAGAGGCTTTCTAGGCAGCAGGGGAACTGTGGGGAGGTCTGCGGCCTCATGGAGACCCAAGCTCTGAGGAAGCCTTGCTCACACTTAGGGGGAATCCTTCCAACATCTTCATTTGTACACAGCATATTCTGGATCATTCTCAAGAAGGAAATTTGAATGGCCAGTGTTCTCCAGAGCCCTAAGTCTTAGTATTCTCCCTTGAAGGTTGAGTTAGGATCAGGGAGTGGGGCCCTGTGTAGGTCAGGAAAAGCACTTCTGGCTTGCTTACCATCTTCCTGCAGAAGGAAGATCCCCGGGCCCCTCCAAATCCAGGAAGGAGGCTGCTCTCCTCTTCTGGGCTCCAACAAGGAGATGAGTTATTGCCAAGGCTTGGGGGATCTGGGCTTGGAGGGCTCTCCTGAGTTGGGGGTGGAGGTGGGGGTGGAGGGAGGAGGAGTCCAGCAGTGGGGGACCCTGGTCCCCTATCCCCCTTGAAGCTCCGGGGCCGTCGGAAGTGAAACAGGCCTCGCCGCCTCTTCTTTTGGAGTGGAGGCAGTGGTGGCTCTGAGAGGCCTGGTCGCATGGTCCTCAGAGTCCGGGGGTAGCTGGGTGGGGTTGGGGGTGGGTTAGTGACAAGTACCACATGCAGGGCTCAGGGTGGAGCTGGTGCTTTCTGAGTATTACAAACATCCGACTCTCCTCTGTCACTTAGTCTTCCCTGCACTGTAGCTCCCTCTCCTCTGTCACCTAGTCTTCCCTGCACTGTAGCTCCGTTCTCAGGCAGCGAATGCTGTCCTTACTGTGTCTGTCAGGAACCATCAGTGAGCTCTTGAACCCAAATTGACTTTATTGTTCTAGATCTCCTCCTAATTCCTTTTTAAAGCTTCTCCAAATGACATGACTTCTGTACAGTCCCTGGAGAATCTGCAGGACAGTGATAGAGCAGGGTTTCATACTGCAAAAAGGCATGCTGTCTGGGGCCTGTCACCCCTGACCTGTCCCTAACCCCAGACTCCAACCAGCAGGAGATGTTGGCTCCCTATTTTTCAGCCATTGTCAGGAGAGTCACAGGCTAGGAAGACAGAGGATGAGTGGGTCAGGAGGAGAGCCTAGGGACATTCTCAGAGACTGGCTAGGGCAGGTTCTCAACTTGTGGGTGGTAACTCATTTGGAGGTGAACGACCCATTCACTGGGGTCACACATCAGATACCTGAATATCCGATATTTACATTAAGATATGTAACAGTAACAGAGATAACTTTGTTATGAAGTAGCAACAAAAATAATTTTATGGCTGGGGGTCACCACAACATGAGGTATTAAAGGGTCCCAGCATTAGGAAGGTTGAGAAGCCCTGTGCAAGGTGGGCAACGTTGTTGGAGAGACTCCCCTGGGAGCTGAGGGACAAAGGAGCCCATATAGAGCTTGTGGCCTGCTTGGGTGTGTGTGTAGAGACTTGGGGGTGGAGTGTGTGTCATACCTGGAGCTTTCGTCCATGACCCTTCTGCTGAAGAAGTCCTCCAGCCCCTCGTCTAGACGGGTGGCCATCCCATTCTCCTGACGAGGCCCAGGCACTGGCACCTGCTGGGAGGAGACTCAGGTGCAGGATGTCCCATCTCCTGTCCTCTCAGGTCATTCCAGGGCCTTCCCCTTTGGACTTGGCCCCAGGAAACTTTAGATGCCAGTTCAACAGGACATTTCCTAAGCTTATAGGCTTTCAGCTTTATCCATCACCCAAATAAAAATGTCACTGCCACTAGCTGGCAAGATAGGTTTATCCCCTTTCCTTCTTTCCTTCCTTCCCTCCTTGTTTCCCATCTTCTCCTCTTTCCCTTTTCAACACAGTCTCACTGTGTTGTCCAGGCTGGTTGTGAATTTGTGGGCTCAAGTGACTGTCCTGCCTCAGGATTCTGAGTAGCTGGGACTATAGATTTATGCCATCGCATACACAAAGGACAGACTTCTTATCAAGTATGTCTGGCCCTTGTTAAGCTGGGTCCTAAAGCTTGGAGCCTCAGCTCTGGCATTGCCAAGGAAAGCTGGCTCTTTGTAAGGATGTTGGCACTTACACTGGGCCGACCAGGTCCTGGTGGGGTGGTCCTGGGTGGCCTCGGCCTCCCTTGCGTTTGATGCCTTAGTTTATAGCCATGAGTAGGTAGCTCAGATAGGCCTTCCCAGGAGCCACTTGCTGTGGGTTGGCTGCCTCCAAGTCCTGAGAACCAGCCAGGAGGGATCCCCAAGCTTCCTAGTTGGCTTTCCATGTCCTGAGGGCTCCCACCTGCGGATGCAGTAGTGTTATAAGGAGAGTCAATGGAGAGGCAGAGGAAAGAAAGGCATGAAAGGCCTGGTGAGAATACAGTGTGGGGATGTTAGGCCAGTGGTTCTCAACCTCCCTATGCTGTGACCCTTTAAGACAGTTCCTCATGTTGTGGGGACCCCCCAATCATAAAATTACTGCCATTGCTACTTCATAACTATAATTTTTCTATTTTTATGAACCATAATGTAAACATGTGTGTTTTCCAGTGGTCTTAGGAGACCTGTGTGGAAGGGTCACAGCCCACAGGTTAAGAACCATTGCATTAGACTGAGGTTGTAGACTCACTGATAAAGGCAGACACTGGCCGGATCTTCCGGCAGCGTTTCTGCTTTTTGATGGCCATGGTGTCCTGCAGAAATGGAGACAAAAAGTGACCAGATCCTCAAAGCCTTTTCTTTAGTGTCTATCCTGCCTCAGGTGGTTGAGGGTCTGGAATGAGGGAAGAGTGTGGTCTGGACAGGCATGGAGGAGAGGCTGGGCACAGGGAGCTGGAGTCTGAGAGGTGAGAGCCAAAGGCAGCCACACAGGTTCAGGGAGAGGACTCAGGTGAAAGCAAGGAGGGAAGACCGGGGCTCACGATGTTGGTCCCAAGCTCATCATCCGTTTCCTCATGGTCATGGTTCCTGCCTCTGCCCCGGGAAGGATCCTGCCCTTGGCCTGCCCCTCCTGGTGGATCTGACAGTGTCCTCAGCTGGGTCAGGTGCCGGGCCTGCGGAAGGACAGGCATCAACAGGACCCTGAGGAATGTGCTCACTTCCCTGATCCCAGAGGAAAGGGGCTTAGACAGACAGGAGGGTGCAGGGCAGAGGGAAGGCCTGAGTCCACTCGGGCTCAGAATGTTTACCAGGCTCTTGTGGGAGTGGTACAGCTCCTGCAGGATCTCATCCACTATGGAGTTGGTCAGGTAGGTGACAACGGAGAGCTTCACCTCGCTGTCGGCATAGGTGGGGCTGTTCAGCTACTTACCGTCTCACCCCTGGGCCTCCACCCCTTCCTTCCCCAGATGCCTGAGAACGGACCAGCTGGCTGGGCTGTCTACAGACAGCATAGTTGCTGTTGGCAGCACATCGGGTCCAGTACACCCATATCTCTATAAACATGTGTGCAGGACTCAGACAATGGTCACCTCAGCCTAGGTGTGAATGGGCAGAGGAACTGACGGAGGAGAAGGAAGAAGGAGGCTCCAGGTCAGGAGCACTAGCAGCACAGAGCTAGGTGAATGTGCGCTACGTAAGCCTTGAGTTGGCTATTTCACAATATGTACACTAAGTCTCCCTTGCTTTAGTCAGTGGTGGCACCTACATCCAAACAAAATGAAGGGGGCTAACAAGGGCTGGGAAGAAGGGGGCATAGTCATACTCCTGCTTTACATACTTCTCCCTGCTCGTGTCTCTGAGGAGGCTATCTCAGAGGTCTGCTTTCACGAGGTGATTCCTGGTATGTGTGTAGTATCCAGGAGTATATACCTATCTACGGGCCACCCTGACCTCTTGGACTCCATCTCAGCCCCCAGATTTCTAGGGCAAACATGAGTCAGACCCCAAATAGCATGACTGCAATAGTTAAAGATTTATCCCTTGTAATGGAAGGCTCTCCATTCATTATTCATCGCTGAGAGCTCCAAACTCCCTAAGTGCTCTGGGCCAAATCCAGCCCCCTCCACCCCACGCCCAGCTCTCACTCCAGCTTGTTCTGAATGTCCTGTCCCGCCTGCTCCAGCAGCGCTCCACGGATGAAGTTCCGGGGCACAGTGACTCGTTCTGCCACGTTGCTCAGCATCTTGTTGTGACCTTCTGCCACCCGCATGGCCACAGGGCACAATTCCTGTGTTAGGCTGACCATGGACTCCAGAATCACCTGATGAGTAAGAAGGAAGGCCAGAGTCCCGAGTGGGGAAAGATCAGCACTAGCACCACAGTGGAAGTCATTAGCTCATTTATCTAGCTCCCCATGGTGAGACAGAGGGCACCTGACGAGGTCACACAGCCATTAGTGTCAGAGCTTTGGATAGTCAGGGTTGCCTGCCTCCATCAATGCCCTTCCACCATCCTGACAGGGGAGAGTCAGCCCAAGGATCAGAGACCAGGAAAGGGAGGAGTTGGAGCTCAAGATTCAAGGCTTCAGCTAGCAGAAAAAAGAATTCGAAGGCTCTCGGTATTGTAGGCACAGAGGAATATGGGGGAGTCTCCGTTCTATTTCCTCTGTGCCCTCTGGTCTCTTTGTTCTGACTTCTGCTTTAGTCAAACTGGGCTCCCACCAATGGCCTCCATCCCCTCCCAGAACTTGCCTGAAGCTCCTTGTCCACAGCTTTGGATACCTCACTGGCTACCGACTCTAGTCTTTGCCGCACAGGCCCGTCATTGGCCAACACGTGGCCCAGCTCATAGAGGCTGGGAAACAGCTGGGAAGGAAGAGGCTCTCTTCAGAGGTCAGAATCAAGCCCCATTAGGCCCTCAGGCATGGAGGACACATGCATGGAGTAGACAGTACTTAGATACTCCTGGTCTACAATTGGGTGACCTTCTTGGCTTTCCAGACTGTAGGGAAGGGTGGGGCTATGGAGGGCTCACCGCCCGGGAGTTCTTGGCGTCCTTGATGAGGTCTCGGGCATAAATCAGCTCATCTTGCACAGGCTCCAGGGGACATAGTCTCAGGGCCCGCACCTCCTCCTGCACTCGTCCACACAGCCTCTGCAGCATCTGAAGCACAGTGGCAAGAAGGTCAGGGGTCCCAGGTCGGACCGTTTGGGCCATGCTGCACATTTATAGCAGTGGTGGTGGTACTCTGCATGGCCCGATTTCTCTCCTGGAATGCCCTTCCTGAATACCTAGTTGAACCCCTGGAATGCTCTGAACCCCTTGGCTGCTATTTGCCTGCATGTATTTTGGGGCCCATCATCAGATTATCTTTTTGCTCAGGTCCAGTCTGGGGCGCCATGTGATGACTATCCATGTGCGTCAGCACGTCACCTCTGTACCCCGCATGCCCCTTGTTCCTGGGAGGGAAATGTTTACTTGCTCGGCGCTGCTGGTCACCAGGCCCTGCTGCAGCCTGAAGGCTTGCTCCTGAGGGCATGTCTGGGAGTGGTTGTTCCTCACCAGGCACCACTGGATCTAGAGATGATGGAGTGGGAAGACTCAGGGTTGAGGATGCGAGCTGCCTCTCCGCCCCTTGCTGTCTCACCCTGCTCAAAACATGACCCTTTACCTTCTGCCACACATCCTCTGTGCGCTCAGGGGCACTGCGGTAAGCTTGAGAGATGTCACTCACAGGGAAGGACATGAAGCGCAAGGTGTGATTGCTATGAGACAGTAGTTTATATAGTTAGGTGGGAAGAGATGGGGGAGCCCCACCCCCAAGCCTCTTCTTGCTCATGATTTCCCTATCTGGTAGGTCAGGGAACTGGGATGGACGTAGGGTAGTTTAATCCCAGTCCTGGCACAGGGAGGCTGGGGGCCTGCGTCAGGACAGAGCTCTGATCTACTCACCTCTCCAGGGCCCTTGCAATGTCCAGAAAGCCCAGGGCAGACGTATTGTTCCGATCCCATAAGATAGTTCTGGGGGAGGGTGAACACCAGTCGACACCTTTCTAGCTCCTCATTAAAGACCAAAGGTGCGACCTTTTGAGGCCCCCCTTTCCCCTGATAATGAGGCTGACTCAGACATGGCTCCAGAAATGGAAGGCATGGAGACCAAAAGGGAAAACACACGTATGTGTCAGCAGGTCAGGGATCTAAGCCGAAGGCTGGAGATGCACGCCTCACCTGAGGGAAGAATTTATCTGCAGTGCCTTCGACAGCATCTTGGCCCCGATGTCCTCCATGCCGTTGCCGCTCAGATCCACCTTGGCCAGGCAGGTGTTGCTGCCCAGGGCGTTGATGAGGATACTGGTGCGAAGCTTCAGCCTGGAGTCTGCCACAGATAGTGACTGCAGGGACTGCATGGGCGAACGGAGGAGGTTAGGGTCGGTCTCCGCGTACTACCTGCCCACAGGCCCCTCCTAGGCCTGGCCACTCACACAGTCCTCTTCCTGGATCAGCTGCACCAGCTTATGAAGGATCTCTTCCAAAGTCCTGTTGGGAGTTGGGGTCAGAGTAGGAGGGGAGGGGACCAGGGACTTGCTATTAGAGCAGGGCGGCCAGAGGTCATACAGTAAGCCAAGAGGACTGATGGACGGCAGGAATAGGGTCTGTGGGCATAGGAAGGGCTCACTTGGCCTTGACATTGAAGTTCTTTCCTAGGAATAGGTGCTTGAGGGACTTGTTCTTGCCAAGTGCAGGCACCAGCGTCAGGAGGTCTGAGTCAAACCCTGTTCAGTAGACGGGAGAGTCCTGGCCTTGAGGCCCAAGGCGAACGAACAGAAGTCTCTTTGGAGTTTCACCCCTATGCTCAAGGAGTGGTCTTACTCACCGTTATCAGACAGATCTAGGCTGCCTATACAGGTGACAGCCCCCAGTTGCTCCTGCAAGGCCTGGGCTCCTGCTGAGCGGAGCTGCAGGGACGGGGGTTGGGGTGAGAGGCCAGAGAATGGGTGGATGGATGAGCATGTTAATCCTTAGATATCATACTAGTCACTCAAGAGCTAAAAGTCTTCATGTAAACCTCTCTACACTGTATCCACCCCTAGGGGTTTCCTCTCTCTCAAAAGTCGCTGCTCTGCAGACAGCTCGCTCCTGCCCTCTGCTGGGCAAGCCTGGTATCAGCCACCCAAAGCTTTAGGGGTAGAGAGATACAGAAGTCTGAACTTGGATGGCCAGTTTCAGAGGGAAAGAGGTGTGGTTAGGCTAGAGAGCTGTTCTCTCTGTTCCTCACTCTGTGTGTGTGTGTGTGTGTGTGTGTGTGTGTGTGTGTGTGTGTGTGT
>JANHMN010000001.1:199452234-199463098 GCA_030674055.1 Rhabdomys pumilio | reverse complement strand
GTGTGTGTGTGTGTGTGTGTGTGTGTGTGTGTGTGTGTGTGTGTGTGCGCGCACGCGCGCGCGCGCGCGCGCCTCCATGCGCCTGTGTGATAGTGTGCATAGATTTAGTGGGGGTGCAGTTTCTATAAACTGTGTGTACAAACATCTCGTGACTGTGCTTCTAAGTGCATGTGTAGGTGTCAGAGATCTCCAGAGTGCAGTAGAGTTCTGAGTATCCTTGAGCGTCCTGCTTTCTGCATGGGCTAGCCTGTGCTTCTGCCTTTGAGGATCAGGGTTGTGGCAGTGCTGGGAGGTGTGTGGGGCAATTAGAAGAAGTACATCTGGGAATCACTGGTTCAGAGAGGTTTTGAGATGTGGATGGTGGGTAAGGAGAAGGGGGCAGACTGGGATGGGGGCTGTGGGAAATGAGCCGCAGAAACCCAGCTTTTGGTTTTAGCTTCAGTCGGGGCCTCTGCCGGACTCCCCCCTATGTCCCACTGGCCTAGGCGCTGCTGGGCTCTTAGGGGCCTCTCTAGGGCCAGTTCCGGGGCGGGGCCGGGAGGAGGGAGGGTGTTGAGAGAAGCAGCAGTCAGGACCAGGGGCAGCTCCCAATGCCTGGCCCCGCCCGGCGAGGGTGGGGGAAAGCTGGGACTCTCCAGAGGGAAGACTGGATGCCTTGCGGAGGGGTGGGTCAAGAACGCTGAGAATCAGCCCCCAAGAGCGCCAGGGAACTGCTCCTGTCACCGAAGAGCCGGACGGGCGGCTCCGGGACAGGAAGGTTCTGATAGGGTGAGGCGAGTGGGGCAGAGAAGGATGCTCCACGAAAAGCAAAGCTGGAACTGAGATACAGAGGAAAGGACTGCCTAAGAGCGAGGGTGCGTGAGGGGGCGGGAGGCGCCGGGCTGGGGTGTACCGCAGGAAAGCACTGGGTCTGGATGCTCGCGGACCGGGCGTCCGGAGATGAAGGCAACCTCGTACCTTGCAGCTCGCGGGTGAGCTCCACGCTGGCCTTGGCCATGGCGGCCGCCGCTGCTGCCGCCGCTGCTGCTGCAGAGGAGCCGCCGCCGCCGCCGCCTCCCGAGAGGCGCCGCACATGCTAGTCCCGGCTCCGGCAGGGCCCGGCGCTGAGCGCTGCAGTAGCGGCGGAGCCCGCTCCCGTCAGGGGCGGCTGCGCGAGCGCTCCTCCCCCCGGCTACTGAGCGCTGGGTCTCCCGCCCCTCCCGGAGAGTTGGCCAATGGAGCATGCGCGCTGAGCTTCCGAGCCGCGTGAGACCCCGCGCGCGCTCGCGACGACCCCTCCCGCGGGCTACCTCGTGAGAAGCCCAGAGCGCGGCGCCTGGTGTCCGAGCTATCTCAGGGGCGGGGTGCAGCGTTTCTACTGGCGTGCCACCCACGCTTCGGCCACCCGGAGCAGGATTCTTCAGTTTCTTTGTTTATGTCCCTCGGTACCCCTCCCCGGGTCATCCTTGTATGGCCCCGCCCTCCCACTCCTTCCAGCTCAGGAACCGTCCAGCTCGTCCTTGCTGACCCTGGAGGGAACTCTGAATCAAGGGCGATGCTGCAAGAAGACCTGTCTGAATGTACGGGAGGGAGTTGGTTCTTTTCTGCTCGCTAATCTAGAGATCCCCGTGGCGTCCTTGGCACCGTCCCTGGGGGTGTGAGGCTAAGAGTAGCACCTGGGAGTTCCCGAGCCACCTCCCCCCACAGCTGGCAGGCAGCTCCGTGGCAGGCAGACACAACCACCCTGGGGCGGCAAGCTCAGGCCTTGGAGATAGGGAGGAGGGCTAGGGAGAATCCAGAGATTCAGCACTGCCTAGACTTCTCAGATACACTAAACACCTCACATTGAGAAATGAACACACACTGGTTCAGAGCAACGCGATCATCTTCATTTTATTTGTACCGTATATGTAAATTGTTAATTTCCATCTCTGTTCAGATCCGTCCCTTCTATCTCCCCTCAGAGTCTCCAGAGACTCCAGAGGATGAGAGGGATTTGATCTTCACTAAAGTAGTCACAGTCTTCTCAGCAAGCCCTCTTTCTGATACCTATTCCCCCAGCTCCCCTCCCCCTCCCCAAAGCCGTTTCCAAGGCCATAGCAACAGCAAGGATGCTCATCTGACCACACTTTGACCACAGGGAAAGCAGGAACTTATCAGTGGGCAGAGCTGATTTTGTGAGGTGAACAAGATGTAAGGCAGTGGCAAGGAAGGGCGACAGAGGCAGGGTGGACTGTGCCCTCCCCACACACTTGCCCTGGTAGGCTGTCTCTGGATCCTCAGAGGCGAGAAGGGGTTCCTCCCCCCACCACTATTGTCTCGCCATTGATGTAACTGGCATCTTCAGAGCACAAGAAGGAAACTATGCCGGCACAATCCTCTGGCTTGCCTAGCCTGGGAAACAGGAAGCAAGAAGAGAGCAAATGTCAAACAGGCTAGCTTCTCTCATCTGGCCCACAGGGCATGAAATTTGCTTAAGAATTATCAGGTGGGAGCTGGTGAGAAGGCTCAGCAGTTAGGAGCATTGGGCAGCTGCTCTTCCAAAGGACCCAGGTTTAAGTCTCAGGATACACACATGGCAGTTCACAACAGTTCAACACTCCAATTCCATGGGTGTGTGATGCCTTCTTCTGCCTTACAGGGGCAGGAGCATCAGGAACACAGACACACAGACATAACATGCAGGCAAAACACCCATAGGTATTTTTAAAACTAAAAAAAGAATTAGGTGATTTTTCAGAACCAGTGTGCAGACTTTTGCCTATCAAATAGGGTGGTTATGATTATGTGGTTATAATTTATAGAAGCATAAATACTGTATCCTGTAAAACCATGTTATATTTAAATATATAAACATTAGATACTAGAATGCAATGTCAGACCGATAAAATGGTGAACAATTATTTGATGTTTCAAAAGAAATTATTTCAACATGTATGTATACTATTTGAGTGTCAGAGTCTGTGTTGATAAGAAATGGCATGATCAAGGCATTTCATTTGTACAGGTTCAGTGTACAGATCCTCTTCAGGAATCTATTTTTTGTCCTTTTATGAACGCATTTGTTTTATAAGAACGTGTTAAATCACATCTAGAGGTATGAGGGACTGGAAGGCCTAGTGTTTCTCCAACCTCTCTGCACAGTGTAGTTACCTGGAAGGGTTAATAAAAAGAAAAGGAAAAAAGATGTATAAAGTCTACCATGGGTGAGTTAAAGAAGAGTCCCTGGGAGTGTGCAGTAAGCAAGTGTATCAGTGAAAGCTCCGCTAGACGCTTTCAGATGTGCAGCCAGGATTCAGATACTTGGGGTTAGATCACTCACTGGGGGCTTTAGGATGGCAATACTCTGTTAACTGAGCATAAAGCTCATGCTTGACTTTGGGAGGACTTGAGGAAGTGTGGGAATGTTTGGACGAGTAAAGAGGTAGGCAGTGCCAGCATGTGTCCTTGAGAGGTCAAGCTAGAGCAGTCAGAAGGCAGAGAGAGGCAGTGGATCTAGAGCAATGGAGACCTAGCAAAACTGTCTGGGGAAGAGAGCAAGTCCCACAGGCATAGTCTGGGGCTTCAGTACAGCTTCTCAGTGGATTTGTTTGGACTGTAGGATCATCAGGCTGAACTTCGGAAACACCACTGTCTCCTGGGTTCTGGTCTCCACAGGTGCCAGAAGAGGCAGACAGTGGGTGAGAGCTCTGCTTTGCACTGGCTCTGATGCCTTTGGTCTTTGTAATGAAAGCAGTGTCCTTGGTCAGGTGACAGGAGTGATAGGGTCTATGAATCTGTGATGTCAAAAAGGCACATGCTGTGTTATCTGTGGGACTGAGAGCCAGGGGAGAGCTTTCTGTCTATCCACACTAACCCTAACCTGCTTACCTTCTGATTTGCAGGGATTCTTTCATGATGTCTTCTCTCGATTTCTCCTCCCACAACTGTGGGAAGAAAGGAAATACTTTTACATGCAAGAAGAGGAAAGCATGGGAAGAGACTGGAGGGAGCTCTGTCCCATAACCTGTTAGGGAAGGATTCCAATGTCCACCTCTTGTTGCTTTTCCACTCTCTTCCCTCTCCACTGCCAGCCCTCTACTTCATCTTTTCAAGTCTTATTCAGGTATCTTGCTAGGTCTCCTCAGTTCTCATCCACTTTAGGAGACATTATACAATACGGGTGCAGTCTGAATTCCTAGCCCTGCTTCACTTGGTAGAGCCCAGTAGGATGGGGGATGTGGGCGTCTGGCCTGGGAAGCTGTCTGGTAAGGACATGGGTATGAGGAAGCACAGGCAGCAGGGATGGAGGTGGGGGCTGGGTTAAGACTCGGGTCTAGGCTTCCCTATTCTTTCAAGAGATCTGGGGTACGATGTCCCTCCTCCTCACCACACTGCTGAAGCGAGTCTTGATGAGCCCAGGCGCCAAGCAGTTCACTCGGATGTTCTTCGAGGCCAATTCTGCGGCATAGTTCTTAGTGAGACCCAGAAGAGCTGTTTTGCTAACATTGTAAGGGCCCAGAGACTAGGGAAAGAAGAGAGTTGATTTCGTTTATTAGTTTGTAGGGTCATTTTTGGTTCTTATTGTACAACAAGACCAGGAGCCCCCAAAAAGCACCTCCTGTTAGGGAAGGCCACAGTCAGAAACCGCCGTGTATTCTCATGTAAGGCTAGGGTTCACGGAAACTGCCGTGTATTCTCATGTAAGGCTAGGGTTCACGGAAACTGCCGTGTATTCTCATGCAAGGCTAGGGTTCACGGAAACTGCCGTGTATTCTCATGTAAGGCTAGGGTTCACAGAAACTACTGTGTATTCTCATGTAAGCCTAGGGTTCACAGAAACTACTGTGTATTCTCATGTAAGGCTAGGGTTCATGGAAACTGCCGTGTATTCTCATGTAAGGCTAGGGTTCACGGAAGCAAGCTGTTTCTTTTGTGGGAGGGGACTTGGTAGAATGATGCTAAATACTTCTTTGGGTGGTGGGAGGGGTGGATGGTGTTGGATGGAAGGCAGGCAGGAGCAACAGGTACTCACAGGGAATCGAACGTAGCCTCCAATGGAACCCACAACCACCACCGAGCCGCCTCTGAAAAGAAAAGAGAGCTGACCCCCTTCAGCATAAAGAGCGCTGCCCCTGAGGGACCCCCCACACCTGAGCTTCCTCTCAGTAATGGTACCCGCGTTTTTCCATCTCTGGCACCACCGCTTTAATCATCATGGCTGTAGCAGTCACATTAATGCTCAAAACCTGAAGGCGACAGAGAAGAAGGCAACATAAGAAGAGTGTCACGGGGACCCAGTGATGAGGACTCACATGGTCTCTGAAAATGCCTGTTGGAGTTGATAGAAACCTTGGGTTGACCTAACAATGGAACCACTTAGGGTTCAAGGTTGAGTGGGTGCCTCTCACGGTTCCATTAAGTAGATGACGGCACATCAGGTTAGGTGAGGCAGAATGAAGCCAGTTCATCTCTCCTACCCAGCTGGTCCACAGGCAGCTTGACCTCTCAGGACTGCCTGCTTTGGTTTTGAGCTGCATTTTTGTACTTTTCCAAAGTACCTGGAATTGGGTCATTGCCTGGACCTACACTACAGTGGGCTGTGTTTCTCTAACTTATTCTTGTTTTTTGAGACAGAGTCAGTCACTTAACCTAGAGCTCACTGATTCAGATGACTGGTCAGTAAGCACATACCATGGTCTGTTTTCCCTAATGCTGGGATGACAGGAACATTGAAGGTCTGATGTCTAGCCTTCATGATTTTTACAGCAATTATTTTGCTGAGCTATTTGCCTAGCCCCTGGGTCTGTCTGTCTTCCTTCTTTTCTTTCTTTCTTTCTTTCTTTCTTTCTTTCTTCTCTCTCTCTCTCTCTCTCTCTCTCTCTCTCTCTCTGTGTGTGTGTAGGTCAGAGGTCAATGCTCAGTGTTTTCTTCTGTTGCTCTCCACCTTGTTCTCTGAGGCAGTGCTACTGATTCAGCTAGTCTAGTTGGATGGATAGCAAGCTCTGGCTGTCTTTACCAGTCTGCACAGTCCTGCTTAGAGGCTCATGAACTATGTTGGTTTTCAAGTGGGTCTTGGGGAATCTTAATCCAGGTCCTAATACTTGTGTGGCAAATACTTTACTCACTGAATCATTTCCCAGCCCCTATTTTTGTTTTTAGCAAAGCATTGCAGAGTTGACAATGCTCTTGGCCCAAATGCTTTCCCAAAGAATAAGAATTTCCTTTCGCATAATTACAATCCATTATTATACCCAAGAAATGTAACAGTGACAGAATTTTATATACTATACACCATTTTACAGTATATACTCTAGGCTATATACAGGGCTTTACAGTATATAGTCTAGGCTAGTCTTGAACTCACCATATAGTCTATGTTGGCCTTAAATTTACAGTGGTCCTTCTGTCTCAGCCTCCCAAGTGCTGGAATTACAAGTGTGTGTCTCAACACTTTCTTTTTAAAAGATTCCAGAGCCAAGCATGGTGACACATATCCTAAATCCAGAGGCTAAGGTAGGAGGAGGATTGCTAGTTCAAAGCCAGCCTGAGCTATTTAACAAGATTCTGACTTAAAAAAAAAAAAAGGAAAAGTAAAAGAAAAAGAAAAATCAGCAGGGCTCGAGTGATGGCTCTGTGGTTAAGAGCACTTACTGCTCTTGCAGAGGACCTGAGTTTGGGTCCATCACTTACAGTTTGGCTCACAACCATCATTAACTTTAGCTCCACGTTATCCAACGCCCTCTTCTGGCCTCTGTGAGCCCTGCATGCATGTGGTAAACAGACACAAATACAGGCAAGACACACATACACATTTAAAAAATAATAAAAAAGCCTTTCAAATAAAAAGGAGAAGAAAAAAATCACCAAGTTACAAACTAATTTAATTTTTTCCAAAAGATGCTTTTTTACTTTAAAAAAATACCATAACCAGAAACTGGTTCACTGAAGAACATTTTGGCACTTTTGTCTTTATGTTTGGAGCTCTGATAAACTACAATATTTTTGTTATCCTTAAACTCTCATGCTGGGAAATCCACAGGGGATCCTAAGAAATTTACCATATCCAAATCATGTGGGAATAGTGACTTAGAAAACAAAGACAAAGACTGCAATTAAAGCTTTATCATCAAAGGGTATAGATTGACAAACTACATTATGAATATGATGTGATAAGACACGTTCACCTGAAATCTCCTAGCACCTTCTAGGCACCCAGAATTTTCTTGTTTAATGTCAGTTAGGAAGAGGAAAGGACATGTCATATCCCAAGGCTGTATGCTATAAAGCATCAGCATTTGTAATTTCACCAAAATTGGTATTTTGTTCAACAGCAGCTATTAACATTCCCAGCTAATGAAAAGGCACTCTTTCCCAACAGCCGAGGAGGGGATAGGTGGGTGGGTAAGTTTAAACATAGTAGTTATTGGCCTCTTAGCTACCATGTTTCTACTGGAAATAAACCAGGAAGAAGACCACGGGTGAGCAGCCTAGGGAGAGAGAGGTGGGGAAAGGATACGGCTAGCACAGAGCCAAGGGCAGCAGACTCAGCCAGGAAAACAGAGGGGGAGGAGCAGGACACTGGATTCTAACCCTCACAAATGCTTTACCAAGTCCACAACAGGGTGAGCCCTTCATACATGCCCTGGAGGAAGGCAGGACATTTTCTAGGCCAGCCAAGCTTGTGCTGAGGCCAGTCCCTGACTGCCTTCATCTCCTCTCACCTTGTCCCACACCTCCTCTGTGACATCCATTAGATTTCCAAAGAAAGGGTTGACAGCAGCATTGGAGACCAGAATATCAACTCCTTGGTGAAGCTTCAGAGCCTAGAGAGGAAGAAGGCGTGAGTCAGGGCTTCAGCTAAGAGATGGATGCTCCTTTGTCAATGTTGATATGGAATTTCTTCTTGGAAGCAGTTGTCAAATGTCTTTCTCTAAGCACATTCTCTCTAAAGGCCCCCTGAGGTCTGATGACATTTGAAGCCATTATTTCTGTGCATCTCCTGATCTGCCTGTTCTTTGAAGGGAGTCTCTGATCCCTCCATCTTTCCTTTACACTTCTCTTTATTCAGTTCCTCCATCCTTACACCGTCACCTTTCACCTCAAATCTATTTCTAGATCTCCTCTTGAGTCCCAGCTCCATTTCCTCAAGCACCCAACTGCTCATTTTCTTGAATATGTTACCATGACCTCAAAGCTGGCCTGTCCACATGTACCCAAATGAAGAGAGATCCTGGGAAAGAATCGTTCTAGCCCAATTTCCTCATGGTGGAAGTGATGACACCTAGGTCTGAGGAAGTTCATTTTTCAAGATTGTAACTCAGCAATCATTTTGTAGAGGCAACTAAGAGAGGGAAGGTCCACTCCTTTGGTGTTTGGGAAAAGTAAAAGGACCCGCCGACCCCAGGTTACAAAGTGATGGCTGAACTGAGGTCAGACTCTAATTCTAGCAGAGAGCTGATTCCTAGGAGCCTTGTGCAGACCAGCAGGGACGTTCAGGAGAAGTGTGCTGGTGAAGACACTAGCCTGGCTCTGAAGCAGTAAAACACTCAGCTTTGATATCATTTTTTCTTCTCTCTTTTGGCCCAGAAGTACAGAAGAGGCGAGGCAGAGACTGAGGCTTAAACTGAGAAAGCCAAGAAAGGAGGTATCTCACTTTCTCAGTAAGTTGTAAGTAGGTGGTAAAGGCCAGGGAGAACAGGCCGACAAGCATTGTCAGGAATTAGAAGCTACCATAAAACCAGGCTTTGTATTTGCCCAGACCTGGCAATTTTGAAGCCCTGGGCAAGTAGCATGTAATGGGCCCTCAATCAACTTTGTGCCTCCAATTTGGCAAAGGAGGGGTGTCATTAACAATGCGCACCATCTGCCAGCTTCTCCTTTTAACTAATTATTCTTGCTAACTAGGTGCTAAGCTCAGTTGTTTCTACACTGCTAGAGGAATACCCAGGCTGTCAACGTGTTCATTTAACAAAAATTTAAAGTCATAGACTCCACTAAAACCACACCAATGCACTTGTTCACGCTCTAAATGCTGGTATTGTAGCCCAAAGTCTCAGTCGCCTGCTTTTCCTCTGCGTGAAAAGCCTGCTGACATGTGACAGGCAAGAACAGAACAGAAGGAAAGTGATGTGTGCCATGCTCTGTAACTGTCTGGGAAGGAGAGAGGGTATGGACTGAGCCAGAGGGTGTTTGCCATCTTCTGGCTTCTGTCTCACTCCCCTTTCATGCCTGTCTGCAAACACAGGGGAGAAGTCTTTGTTGACTGAGCATCATAGAATCATACACGTTCATAAGAAACTGTGGTCTATGCTTGTGATCCCAGCTCAAGGGAAGCCGAGGCAGCAAGTCACAGGTTCAAAGAAGACTGAGCTATAGAACAAGACCCTGCCTCACAACCCCAATCCCCAATATAAAAAGCCACCCTCCAAAATGCCAAAAGAGAAAAGACCATGTTGATGACCGTCAGACTTTGTTCTAAACTGTACGATCACACTAGCATGCTTTGGACTGGTCTGTTTCAACAGTTATTTATTTTAAATTTTCTTCTTCTTCTTTTTAATGATCTATTTATTTATTTTATGTATATGAGTACACCATTGTTCTCTTTAGACACACCAGAAGAGGGCATCAGAACCCATTACAGATGGTTGTGAGCCACCATGTGGTTGCTGGGAATTGAACTCAGGACCTCTGGAAGAGCAGTCAGTGCTCTTAACCACTGAGCCATCTCTCCACCCTCGGGAGTATGATCAAGTGGGGAGCCTGGCTTGTGCCACCACAGCACTGCCTGTGGACTGTGGTGCAGAGTGGGAGGCTGTGAGCTGCAGCCACCTTTGGCTAGCAGCTGTTCTCACTGCAGGGTAATGGCTGACACAGGGGAACCCCTCAAACTGCTGATGGTTACCCTGTGACTTTTCACCCTGACATGGCTGTTCAGCCTTCCCAACAGTTTTTTTCTTTTAAGATTTTTTACATATGTGTATGGCTATGCATGAGTATACCTCTCCTATTCTCATTTTATAATGTAACACGTGGTTAGAAAAATCTCCACACTGTCTCTTGAGTAACCCATACTGGTCCCTTAGCCACAGCTCTAGACCGGGATGACAGCCAATGGCCTCCTCACTGATGTTCTTGGTCCAGCATCTTCTGCATTCATCTTCACCACTGCCAGATTATCCTTCTGTAAGTCGGTTTCATCTTGCTCCAAGCTTCACGTGGCTTCTATTTGCTTCACAACTACTGACATTTTTTTCGGGAGGCTGTGGAAGTCCCTGAACCCCACCCATGCAGCCCTCTTCCGACAGGTCCTCTTGGCTGAGGACTGACAGGGCTCCCCTCTTCCCTTCAGTCCTTGGCTGGTTTGCTCATTTATCAGGGTCACTGGAGCCCTGACCTCATCCTAGCTACCTAGTACCACTCACTCCTCAAGGTCTGACTCAAGCTCCACTTCAGAGCCAGGGCTGCAGGATCAACTAGGTGGACTTGCTGGGGGCCAGAGCATGTTTTTCTAATAAGGCTTTTCTTCTTTTCCTGTGTATTTGCATGTTCATATGTGGGTGGACATGCGTGTGGAAGCCTGAGGTTGATATCAGGGATCTTCCTTGGCTGTTATTCCACCTTATTCTTTTGAGTCTGTGTCTGTCAATCAACCCTAGAGCTTGCTCTGTCTGAGACTGGAATCACAGGTGAGCCTCCAGATACACCTGGGACTTATGTGGGCCGGGGAGTCTTAGTCTCAGTCCTTGATGGAGCAAGACAGTTGATAGCTGGACCATTTCCCAAGCCCCTCCCCACCTCACAGGATTTTGACATGAAATTGTGCATGGCTCTGGATTTGACAATAGCACTGGTGTGTGTGTGTGTGTGTGTGTGTGTGTGTGTGTGTGTGTGTGTGTGTGTG
>JANHMN010000001.1:199441527-199452224 GCA_030674055.1 Rhabdomys pumilio | reverse complement strand
GTGTGTGTGTGTGTGTGTGTGTGTGTGTGTGTGTGTGTGTGTGTGTGAAATGGCTGTCACTAATTGTCCTTTACTTCTCAGGACAAACACTATAGTTCCAGGCTCTTCCAGCAGCCTATGACAGGCAATGCAAACTTTCTCAGACTTACATCTGACCCTTTGCAATGCACGTTTAAGATTCTGTCCACAGTTCTTTAAAAATATAATTATCTTGGGGCTGGAGAGATGGCTCAGTGGGTAAGAGCATGGGCTGCTCTTACAGGGGACCCTGGTTTGGTACTCAGCACTTGTATGGTAGCTCATAACTGCCTGTAACTCAAATTCCAAGGGATATGGCACCACCTTCTGACCTCCATGGGTATGGGACACACATAGTGTAGAGACACACATGCAGGTAAAAAATTCATATACATAAAATAAACATAAATAATAAATAATGGAATTGTCCTATTTTGTCTGTCACACTTCAGTCAAGTGGTAAGGCCCCCTCTTCCAGGAAGGCTGCCCACATTATTTCTGCCAACTGTCTGATGTGTTCACACATGCTGCGCCTTCTCTGTGCTGGTAGGTCTTCCCTTGGATTTTGGGGAGTAGTGCACACCTTGAAACTTGGGGGGAGACACTCCTCTCCAGTTTCATTTATATTTTCTCACACAGCTGGAGACTGGTGCCAAGTGTCAAGTGTGACACGGGCTTAGACTAAAGTCTATTTGGGCACCCAAGGCTTGGCACTACATGATGTTTCTGGTGCTCTTGTAGGTGTTGAAAGAAGGGTAGGCCTGGCCTGAATCACAGGTTTTTCCTTTCTGGATAATGAGATGATCCAGTCTCTGTAAATACAGGGAGAACAGTCCCTGCCTGGGTGGAGTAGCCCACACTTGTACTTCCAGCGCTGGAGCAAGTTCATGACTAGACAGGGTTGAAAAATGATTTGAAAGAGGCAGGTGGATTTCTGAGTTCGAGGCCAGCCTGGTCTACAGAGTGAGTTCCAGGACAGCCAAGGCTATACAGAGAAACCCTGTCTCGAAAAACCAAAAAAAAAAAAAAAAAAAAAGAAAGAAAGAAAAGAAAAATGAATTACATACACTCTAGCTCCAGCACAAGATCCTGGCCCCTTTAAAACAACCCAAATCAGTGTCAACAACAACCACAACCACATAAGGTTCTGAACACAAGAATGGTTCATAGCAGGTGAATGAAACACAGTGAACTGCCTCTTCCCAGTCCAACAGCTCTGTGAGCCGAAGAACAGGAGAACATTTATTAACTCAGACCAGGGAACCAGAAGCAGGCATTTGTGTGTGTGTGGGGGGGAGGGTGTCTAAGGAATCATGCAAGGCTGAAGAACCAGAGTGGTTTTTGACTCTCTGGTTGGGAGAATCTGGTTATGCTTAGACTTTGGGATGCAGACATAACCGAAAAGGGCACACGATAAAAATGTATTAATGAGAGTCTGGAAAGATGGCTCAGTAGGTAAAAGGATGTACTTTTTTCATAAAGGCCCCAAGGTCAGTTCCCAGCACCCACATCAGGTGGCTTATAACCACCTGTAACTCCAGCTTTAGAGGATTTGAGTCTCTCTTCTGGCCTCCACAGGCACCTATACTAACAAGTACTTCCCAACCATACTTGCAACGAAACATAATAAAATTAATGTTTAAAACATTATTGGTAGACTAGCTTGGGTGTGAGCATTAGGATGCTGGCAAGGGTCAGCATGGGTTGCATCTCACCAGTGCTCTCTTAGATATCAGGCAGGAGGGCACAGGCTGCCTCCCTTCTGCCACACCTTGGCCCAGCTCCCATATCCTGCCTGCTCACCGTGGTTACCAGCTTTTCTCGATCCTCTGGCTTCCCCACATGGCACACGATGCCAGTCACACTCAGACCCTCTCCCTGTAGTGTGGCCACTGCACGGTCCACATTCTGCTGTTTGCGGCTGCTGATGACCACGTGGGCCCCGTCCTCAGCCAGACGCCGGGCGATGGCAAAGCCGATCCTACAAGCGCAAAAGGAGATACACTGTCAAGGTCTCTGCCGCAGGGAAGAGGGTGAGAGCACACGTGGGCTTTGGTTTCAGACTTTCGACTTTGGACCCTTGCTCTCCCTGTATTCGAGCTTCACGTATTTCTACTAGGTAGAGGAGACTTAACAGTGCAGGAGGAAGGACAAGCTCAGATCATTTTATTATGACCTTGTCTTTTACCCCAGTTCCCAGAACTGACATCACCTACCACAGGCCTTATGACCAGTACTGTACCTGTATCCAGTTGTACCTTTGTCCAGTTGGGACAGAGGGGAGAGAAATGGATGTGTTCAGTCGTTGCCATGGCAGTGGCTCAGGGACCTTGTCGGAAGGAGCCCATATCCCCAAATATCTCTCTAACCACAGTACAACCTCAAAATTCTATCCTTTGTTATATTTGGGGGCCTTCACCAAAAAAGTATGGCTCAAAATGTAAATATCAATTACGTATTTTATCATAGTCAGATGTTAGCTTTTCATATACATCTGTATTCTAGATTTTCAGGGAGCTTTAATCTACCAAGGTCCTGTGGGGATTAAAAAAAAAAAAAACTGGAGAGTTGAGAGTGGTGGGTGAGATAGGCTGGGCACGGAGGCCAAAATATACAAACTGAAGTAAAGATATGGGCACAGGATATAGGTAAGGGGTGAGGACTCTGGGGAGACTTGACTGATTGTTTTGGTCTTCCCAGACTCTAGGTGGAGCTGTCGATTGGGGCAGTCCAGAAGCAAGGGAACCTGGGTCCACCTGGCAGAGCTTAGCTGTCACAAAGCCGAAGGCAGGAGTGACACGAGGGCTAGCCCGTGGCAGAGCCAGGTCGGGGATTCGGAGAGATTTCTGGTCCGCCATGTGGGTTTCCTTTTTCTCTCCCGGGAAGGCCTTTGGCCGCATCTGAGGACAACAGTCCAGGAGTTAAAGAGTACTTGTTTCTGGATGGAGCCTTTGGCTCTGGTACTCACCCGTCGGTGGAGGCTGTGACCAGGGCCACCTTATTCGCGAGTGGCTTCTGACGAGTCAACCCGGAACTGGCCATCCTCACCGACTTCCACGCTCTAGTACAGCCACCTAGCAGCAGTCCCGCTTTCAGCATAGTTCAGGCCGGGGGGTTGGGTTGAACTCTGCTAGGGGAGGGGACAGTTCAAAGGGCGGGAGGCTGGTCTAGCTGCGAGCGTCCTGCCTCTCCAGATTGCCTGCCCCGCTTCCAGGACCCGCTCCGCGACGGCCCGGGACGAGGCGGGAGCCGCGGCGGTTGCGAGCGCTCCCTGCTGGCGCCCCGCGCCCCTTTGCCTGATTTGGGACTCCCGGGCAAATTCTCAGTCCAAGTTTCCTGCAAGACCACCCATACGTCTTCCCAGGAACCCTCAGCTTTTCCCGTGCTCCAGCTGCTCCTCACACATCTGTTGGCCCACTTTTTTGGGGGGTGGGGACGTGGGACAGTCTCTGTAGAGGAAGTTTTGGGATTTTATTGATTTTTGTTTTTGTTTTACTTCCTTAAACTCCAAATAATTCTTCCTTCAAAAAACAAAGTAAAACAAACAAACAAATAAACAAACAAACCCTGAGTTTATGTGCAGGACTGCACAGATAACTCATTCGGTAAAGTGCTTGTAGAGTAAGCATGCTAGCCCTGAGTTTGGATCCTCAACATTACCATAAAAAGCAGGGCATGGCAGCTGACTGCTGTATTCCTAGCTTTGGAGAGACAGACAATGTGATTGTTGAGGCTTCTGGTCATCTGGTCTTGTTAATCCATGAGCTCCGGGTTCAGTGAAAAACCCTATCTCAAGAAATAGATCAAGCGTGATAGAAAGCACTCCATGTTGACCTCTGGCTTCTACATGCACATGTGTGTATTCCCCTACCCCCCAGTCCCATAAACACACTGTGATGAGCATAGTAGAAAACGCCTTTAGACATGTAAAAATAGCTTATTTAGGAACCCCACGACACCCAAGGCTGTACTGATAAGCAGAACCCAGTGACATCACCCACTCAGGATAACCAGACAAAGTTCTAGCACCCCATGACACCCATTAGACAGTATATAAGCAGAGACCAAGGGCAACACTCTGCTCTGCACAGCTGGAGAGACGCTACCCTGATCTGCCCTGTGCCTGGAGTCTTGCTAAGGATCCTGACCTTTGAATCAGAGATCACTGTTAGAAACTAGACCTGTCCTTCAGTTAAGACACGTTACACAGCTGAGCAGCCTTGGGAGGCAGGTTTAGGACCTTAGTTAAGAATTTAGAGTGTGAACCTTGTGTGATGACCTTCAGTGTAATAACATAACCCACATACACACACCACGCACACAAAAAGGGTGAATGAATGAATGTTTTGAAACTGCCTGTGGAGGTGACACTTGTGCTCCTCGCAGTGTCCTCGCAGTGAGGGATGAGGAGGCCAGGTGACAAATGTGATAGGTTATGACATCTGGCCTAGGCCTGACACTACCTTTCCCTCTGGCTCAAAGTCTATTGCTAGTGTTCTCAACCTGTGAGTCACAACCCCTTTGGGGTCACTTAAGACTATCAGAAATATCAGGTATTTGCACTATGATTCATAACAGTAGCAAATTATAGTTATGAAGTAGCAATGAAAATAACCTTATGGCTGGGGGTCACCACATGAGGAGCTGTATTAAAGGTCTGCAGCACTAGGAAGGTTGAGCACCACTGAGCACTTCATCTTCAGTCAGGCAGGAAGTCATCACTGTGATCCTCAGAGTAAAAGGATGGAGGTCCTGGGTCCATCCGACACGACTTTCCATTTTATAGGTAGAGGCAGCAAGGATACCGACCATTTCCACAGACAGGGTGGAGTTATGGAGAGCTATGATTCTCTGTGACCAGCATGTACTCAGGTCTTCCCTTCTATTCTAGTTCAATAAATATCTGCTACACATGAAAGTGCTTGACTAACTGCGAACTACTAAGTACGTAGTAATTATTCTCACTAAACAATAATTGTTATTGCCGCCACAGGATAGACTCTTCCTCTATGAACCGAGGATGTAGAGCAGATGACAAATAAAATTCTCACCAGCTACAGATTTTAAGCCTAAGACTCTTATCTCTGCATCTCTGCCAAGTGAGTTGACAAGATCTCTCTCTCAGGGTCCTGGGAGAATTAGTGAATTTGGACGGCGTAAGAGGCACCAACAGAACCTGTTCAAGTGACTAGACTGGGTCCACCCCTAGGGCTTTCAAATACCAGGTTGAAAAGCAGTGCTGGGCGCTGGCAACCTTTTCAGACTCTGAGGCAACAACATAAGGAATGTAAAGACAACAAAGCAGGTTTGTAATGTTAACTTAACGGGTAGTATAGTTTATTCCAGAATTTGTGCTTGCTTTTTCTCTCTTTTCTTTTCTTTTCCTTTCCTTTTCTTTTTTTTTTGGGGGGGGGAGGTGATAGTCTTTTCTTTTAGAAAAGATGATAAAAGCAGATGCATTTATTTATTTTGAGACAGGATCTCTCTGTGTAGCCTTGGCTGTCCTGGAACTGTTTTTTGTTTTGTAAACCAGGCTGGCTTTGAACTCAGAGATTCACCTACCTCTGCCTCCTGAGTGCTGGGGCTACAGGTGTGTGCCACCATGCCCGGCTCAGATGGGTAGTTTTAGAAAAGCATTGTTACTTGTGGAATCATCAGCTTGTCAACCTTATGCAGTGTGCACAATTAGTGAGTCTATGGAATAGAGTTCTGGGGTTTGATGTTTAACAGGATTTGCATTTACTAAAGAAACATTTCATAGCTAGATGTGGGGGTGTATGCTTTTAATCCCAACACCCAGGAGGCAGAGGCAGGCAGATCTCTGTGAGTTCGAGGCCAGCCTGGGCTACAGATAGAGTACCAGGACAGCCTGGACTACATAGAGAAACACTGTCTCAAACAACAACAACAACAACAATTTTATATACATATAAATAAGCTAAGAAGACAAAGCAGAAAGCAGGAGTTCAGCATACAAGGTGTGCTGTGGGCTGCATATGGATAGCCAGTGATGTGACCAGCAAGAACTAGGTCTATGGGATGGGAGGGGCGGGGCTTCCTCAGCTGTGAGATTGTAGTTGTGTTACTCAGTGCATGCTGTTAAGACAAGACAGCTTGCCTCATGTAGGAGGAAAAGAGCCCCCAGTTTGAGCCTCATAAATTATCGAGAAGGGGCTGGAAAGCGCCACACTCTTCCTGTCTCACTGTCTGGAGCTAATGCACGGTGGGAACCTTTCCCAGACTGTCACCTGTGTGTGCAGCTGGGACCCAGGGATGTAAACTGGACTGCTCTCAGAGCCTGGCTTAGTGGAACAGGCCTTAAGGGCATATCTGACGTGGATGGTGAGCGGGTGAGGGAGACAAAGATTCAGGGAAGAGAGTCATGTCCTAGTAGTATAGTGTCCTTTCATGTGGGCAAGGTTGGAAATTGGCATTTAGCACCACTTCTTTTGGAAGAGCACAGGGGATGTTAGGGAGGGGATTTGTGAAAAGGGCATAAGGAAGCCAAGAAGTGTGGGGTCTCAAGCTTCCTGTCTTCTAAGATGCTGTTGAAGGTGGGGTAGAGTATCTTTTGGGGATACATGCTTGTGTAGCAGTACTTCTCTGGAGTGGGAACTAGAACGTGAAGTTTTGAGATGTGATACCTTCTGTCTGTCCTGAGGAAACACTTGAGACTGAGTCACTCTTCCATCCTCAGGGCATGACTGTGGTTCAGAAGAGCTGGGGTTTTTCTGCAGTAGAGATCCCTGGTTGGTCACTGACTCATGCAGCTCCAGATCAGTCGGGATTGGATAACGTGGAGGGGCTGATGTGTGGTTGGGACAACCCCCAAGCAACAGGCGATAATCAGAGTGTTAACGACATTACTTGTGGAGGCCTCACTCAGGGTTGTCAAGTGTCCAGTGCTTTATATGTCCATTAACTCATTTTTGATTTCCAGTGGAGTGCCATGGGCCTTGACATTTCCATGTGTGAAATCGGGTGGAGTCACAACAGCCTGCCACTGTCAGTGCTGTATACCTACACATATACCGTCCTACATATACACATACACTGTTCTACACATATACATACACCGTCCTACATATATACATATATACTGTCATATATATGTGTGTATATATATGTATATATGTATACACACACACACACACACACACACACACACACACACACAGTCCCACATATATACATATATACTGTCTTAGCATTGTTGGGGTTTTCACACAAGTTAACTTCTGCAGAAAGTGATTTCCTCTGACTTAGAATTTTACTTTTAAGACTGCTATAAGTTTTGGTTTTTGTTGGTTTTCTTGTGGTACTGAGGAATCAACCTAGGATCTTGTACATGGTAGGTGAGCCCAGCCCTCTGTATGTGAGAGACATTGGTTTAAAACTCCTGTTTCATTTTTTAAAAGTTCCTGTTTTTGTTTTAATCATTAAAATACACATTCTTTAAGTGATAACTATTATATATGTCACAGTTTTAAAAAGAGACGGAAAAGTGTGAAAAGTAGAAGTTAGGGGCAAGAGAGATGGCTCAGAGGTTAAGAGCACCGATTGTTCTTCCAGAGGTCGAGGGTCCAATTCCCAGCACCCACACGGCAGATCACAACTCTTTATAACACTCCAGTTCTAGGTAATCTACATGCAAGCACAACTCCAATGAACATAAAAAATAAAAATAAATAAATCATGGCAAAAAAGAAAAGTAGATGTTATTCTTCCCTTTGCTGATTTAACCCGCTCCCGGTAGATTTTGGCTTTATACACCATCCTTAATTCTCCGCACATTTCTTTTTCTCTTAAAAATCCTTCTCACAGGGACTAAGTTAAGGTCACTGGATGCTTTCCCAGAGGACCTGGGTTCAATTCCTAGTACACATACGGTAGCTTACAACTTTCTGGAACCCCAGTCTCTGGGAATCCGATCCATCTGATGCCCTTCTCTGGCCTCTGAGGGTATCAGACATGCACACAGTGCATAGATGTATGTGCAGGCAAAACACCCACACACATAGAAGATTGTTCTTGTAGGTGGAGTGACACTGTATACACCGCCCTTCAGATTGTTCATATGTATTTTTTGTTTTACCTCTTCTTTCACTTTTTAAAATATATTCTTGGGGAATGTTGTGAGTGGTATATAATAGAGCTACTGTATTTCTTGCTTTTAAAACTAGCTGTGCAGGGCCCCGCTGTGTGGATCGTCTGTACAATGTAGTATTTAGTCAGTCTCCCACTGATGAACATTTTAGTGGCTTCCAGGGCTTTGCTATTTCAAACAATATTACAGCTGGACCATCTTGGATATATATTTATCTTATGTTTTCTGTACATGTATTTGCAGTCTGGATGAAATGCTTTAAACTGGTGAAAGTCAAATTTCCTTTGTAATGATATAATCAGTTCTGATGGATGCTCCCTTTCCCTCCCCGTATGTTTTCTCTCTTTTTTTTCTTTCCTTTTAGAGGCAGCCTCACTACAAAGCTCTAGCTTGTCTGGAACTTATTATGTAGACCAGGATGGCCTTGAACTCATGGAGATAGACCTGAGTGCTGGGATTAAAGACTTGTTTTCTTTTAAAGGTGATTTCACCTACCACCCTACTCATGGGTGCACAGAATGGATAATGGGTTAAACCCATGCATAGCTTAAGTTCTGAGTAAATATCAACATTCTGTGTGATGCACAGGGAGTTTGAGTCCCATGAATGTTTAAACAAAAGCCAGGAATCTGACTGTTAAAATGTTGGTAACTAATTAGCTTTAAACAACCACAACTACCACCAAATGGCTAGATGAGGCGGGACACACCTGTCTTCCTGGCCCTTAGGAAGTAGAAAAAGGAGGATTATCATGAATCTGAGGTTAACCAGGGCTACACAATAAGACCCTATTTTAAACAACAACAAACAACAACAGCAAAAAAGTGAATAAAAACCAAACAATCCCAAACTATAAAAGAACAAGTATACCCTTCACTAATAAAAGAATTCTCTCCCAAACAAAACAGTGAACGGACCTATAATTCCCAGAGATGGATACAATCTTTGCCTACATAAGGGTCTGGGTTATTAATTTTGTGAAATACTGTCCTGTGTACCATTTCTTGGCTCTTTTGTATAATTTATTGAATTTCCGATTTTTAATTTTCCTCATAGCCCATATTCAGGCAGATATTTGGGAATACCATTTGGCAGTCATCTATCCAGTCTCTGTGACATCCTTTTCAGGAATTCCCATGGCCTCCATGCAGAAGACTCTCATGGGTCAGGCTTGGGCTTCTTCTTCCCCTTGTGCTCTGGGCTGCTTTCTTCGTCTGTGTTTGGGAGTGGGGATTGTCCAGCAAGTAGGCAGTGCCTTGGTGCTCTCTTCTACTGTCCAGTCCCAGAAACTCCAGGATCATGGTCCTTGTGTGGTCTCCATATGAGAGCGGAGATGCAGACTCTGGGGCAGGGCTAAGATAGTAACAGCCATACTTGCCCAGTTCTTATTCCTCTAATGCCAAGAAGTCCATTGAAGATATGGAAGTGGAATGGGTCACAGCCCAGATTACCACACAGCCCTGTTCCCTCCAGGTGGGATGCTGGATATAAATTCCCACTGGGTCCGTTATGGTCACAACTAGATTTCTAGGCTCGTTTTCAGAACTGTGCTCTTTCCTGTCCTGCACAGATGATCGCTGTGTCCGACATGGAGATGCAGGCAGCATTTGATGTAGAAGATGCAGTGTTCAGTTCTTTTTGGATGGAATTCAGAGCCCAGCTGTGGAATCCTGTTGAGCTGTGAGCGTCGAGCCAGCTGATAACTCCTTCAGGTCCACTGGATCTTCTGAATGAGGTGACAGTCTTCTCAGGGAGTTACTGAACAAGGCAGCATTACAGGATGTTATCTAACACTGGCCCCTTCAAGAACCGCTTTCACTTTGGAGGTCCTGGGTGGGCTGGCATTTGCCAGCTATGCACAGCAGGCCCATACTTCTCCATTCTTGTCCTCCCTTCCTCTCTCAAGGGGTCACTTCAAAAGAACTACCTACCATGTGTCCCCTTTGCTGAGAATACATGTGCTTTCTTTGAAACTACCTCCTACCCCTCTCCCCAGGCTGGCCTTGAACTTGCTATGTAGCTGAGGAGGACTTTGATCTTGAATCCTCCTGTCTCTACCATCCTGGTGATAGGATTACAGACCTATAATACACCACCACATTTAGTTTACATAGCACTGGGAATTGAATCCAGGCCTTTGTGCATACCAGACAAATACTCCACACATCGAAGTCCATTCCAACCAAGCCTCTTAAGTCTTACAATGTAGACCCCAGCCAGTTCTAATATTTCTGGGACATCATCTCAAAAATCATACTCCTTGTTCCCAACCCCAAAGTGGAGATTTCAAAAAAAAAAAAAAAATCCTCTCATTATAGCTTCTGCTAGTTTGAGTTGTTCAAGGAGGATCTATACAGAGAATTCTGGATTGGGCTTTAGCAGTCAGAGGCTGGTTTCATGGGTCTTTTCATGGAGAGCCCTCTGATGCTATGCTGTTAAAAAAAAGGACCCTTTTCTTGAAGCATTCTATTTTACTGCAAAGATGTACTGGGCCACAGAAGTCACACACAGACACACACACACAGACACACACACACACACACACACACACACACACACACACACACACACA
>JANHMN010000001.1:199408442-199441517 GCA_030674055.1 Rhabdomys pumilio | reverse complement strand
ACACACACACACACACACACACACACACACACACACACACACACACATCTACCTCTACCTTTCAGGAATTAGCAGCAACTCTCAGGGATACTGACATCTAAAAGGAGAAGCATTTCCCTAGAGGTGGCCGGTCTGGCCTCTCTGGAGATAACACTTGACATTTATCACGCACAGTAGTTTCAGTTGCCTCCCCTTGCTTTGGGAACAGAACAAGATACCTAAGGTACAAATAAGTCAGCTGGTCACAGACCTTGCCAGAGGACAAAGCTGTCTATTTCCGTGCTTTCCTTCCATTAGGAAGATCAAATTTCTCCAGCAGAACCAGTTCCTCTTTAATCCTCCGAGCCCCACGCCCCTCTCAGTCTGTAGCTCTGCCGACTTCCCTCAATGACTGTGACAGAGATGTGTAGGACAAACAACCCTTGTTCTTCCCAGAGTTCTTTTGGTCATGATGTTTATTTCAGCAATAGAAAGCCAGCTAATACAGGAAGTACACATACACTTTTCTATTACTCTTTAGAATCCCAGGCTGACCTGGAATTCTCTATGTAGCCGAGGATGATGAACTTCTTAACCTCCTGCCTGCAGTGTCTGGGGGCTGGGATGGAGCCCTGTGTGTCCTCGTGCCTGCTTTATGCAGTGTTGAGGCGACCAGGCAATGCTCTACGAGCTGAGTTTAGTGCCCTTTTGGAAACATGTTTCTTATTCATGGCAGCTGTCTATCCACTGAACATCCATTGTTTTCCAGAAATACCAGTGTCATTAGGATTTCACCACAATGAGCAACGCTGGCACTTTTTATTCTGTTTTAAGAATGAAGAAACTGGGCAGCAGTGGAGCACACCTGTTGCTTTAAATAACAGGTTATTTACTAACTCTATCAGCTCTTAACATGACCTGGGCAGCCCCCCAGTAATCAAGACTGAGACCTACTAGATTTATTTATTCAGCTTTATTACAATTACCGGAAGATCACCCCAATCTAATTTTTTAATGATAGACTGGCTGCTTCCCAGCTGAGCTCCCCAAGTACTTGCTGTTTGAGGCACACCTGGGTTATTTCTGTTCCATCAGTCCATCCTCATGGGGGAATTTCACTTGAGTTCCTGGTCCATCATGTCTAATGGAGACCTCTTATTCTCTGTCTTTTTTTCTCCTTCTTCTTCCTTATTCTTTCCCTTCTTCTTCCTCCAGTTTCTCTCCTACTCTCCTGGTCCCTACCTGCAACCCCCCAGCCCAGTAACTGAAGCCCCACCTAACTCTAGTCTCCCTAGTAACTGGCTGTAACCATTTTTATTTAATGAATAGCTTTAAATTGGGGAACAAGGTTTACACAACAAAGGCCAGTGTATTTGAGAGCTCGCTTGTCTGGGGGCAACCACATCTTGGGGTTCAGAATTTAGCATTTGTATACACAGCACCAGATCAGCTCTCAGCATTGACTTTTAACCCCCAAACTCAGGAGGCAGAGGCAGGTGGATCTCTGAGTTAAAGGCCAGCCAGATGTGATCTGGGTTCCAGTACAGTCGGGGCTACACAGAGAAACATTATCTCAAAAACAAAACACCCCTCCCCCCAAGACTAAAAACAAACAAACAAAAATAAGAAAAAGAGAAAAGAATGAAGAAAAAAATTTCAAGTGGGTTAAATAACAGATATAAATGGCTGGACTGAAACCGAAGTCCATGGCTGCCAATCATAAAACGTAGGATGAGAGGACACCTGCTCCATCCCCATGGTTAGGGCCCTTGCATCAGGGGCTGATTCCTTCTGCTGGTCACTTTTCCATCTCTGTGCTTCCAAAGCCAGGTACTGTATGGTGCAGAGGAGCTAGAAGTCCCTGGGCCCTGGTGTGCCTTGCTTGACCCCTAGGCCCTTAACTGATCGATGGTAAGGAGCTGCACATGCTCCAGCTCTTCGTGAGCTCCAGGAGCTGGCGTGGAGGTGTGACTCATATGCACACGCTTGCCTTCGGTAGGAAGGACTCCAAACTGTCTTCTGTGGGACTTGGCTTGATATTAGGCTCTTAAATGCTTCATTCTGTTTAACCAGGATACTTCCTGGTAAGTGACTTCCTCATGCCTCTCTCTCTCTCAGACTAAGTTCAGACCCTTTGTTTCAGCTATTGAATATGTACCTGTATGTGCATGTGTGTGTGTATGCATGTGCATGTGTGTGTATGCATGTGCCAGTGTATTAGTTCTTATTTAAATTTCATTTCTTACTGAGAAGGCAAAATATTTAAAAAGTTGTCTTTAAAGGTTAGACTAGAACTGCCAATACCTGTACCTCCTTAAACTCTTTCATTTTGTGTACAGTTCACTGAGCTGGAAAGCTTTTTGGGTGCCCCAGAAAAAGAACTGCAGAACAAATTCCAGGTCTTTATTGCCTACTTGAGTAAAGTGACTTAAAAGTATATTGAATAAAATGTATTAGTTCAGAGTCTGAAAAAATGCCATCAACTTTGACACAGTTGGCTAGTCTGGTCTTTTGACTTGTCTGGCAGTCAACCGTCCAAATAGCTATCAAAGTCCAGGTTTCCCTGAGTCATAGTTGATAAATGTAGTGTAAAGGTAACGATAGTTGACTCTCATGTTTTTTCGGACTATCAGAAAGAGGAAGATATTTACCCAACAACAGAGTCAGTGACAACCAGGCAGGGAGTCACCCCAGAGGTCTGGCCACTGGCTTGGTTTGGGTGGGGAGAAGGAAGGTATTTAAATTTCCTCTACATTTGTTCCAGAAGACAAGTGTTGCTAAGAGTAGGGCCAAGACCATCTGACCCAAAAGTACACCATGGAGGTGACATCTGGGAGACAGGCCACATGGGTGCCAGTTGCAGCCCTTGTCTGTCAGCATATGATGGAACATTGTCTCCATAGGAGAAGATAAGAACTTGACGGGATGGTTAGCAAGAGGGAGCATTCTGAGCTCACCAATGAAAGATAATCATGGCTGTGAATTAAGAGTCTTTATATAAAGTCTTTGCTATTGTCTCAGAGGACAGCCATTCTTCCTCATACAGACATGACATGCTGGCACTGTGTGGACTTGTTATTCATCAGCCCCGTCAGCATTCTCTGAACCCAAATACTGTGTATGGGTTTCAGTCCCTGGATGGGAACGGTTGTCTCCAATCCCAGGGCAAGATGCAAAACATTTTGTCAGTTTCTACCAGGACTCCTAGGAGATTTTGTACAAACTTAGTTGTTGAAATGTTAGTTTGATGAGACAATACTGATCTATGCAAGGCTAAGTAACTTTGTTATTTTATTACATAGAGCAAGAACCTGTGGCAAACTAGAAACCATAATGAGCTGGTGGCCCAGGGATCAGGAAAGCTGTCAAGTGCATGGAGTCTTGCCTGTGGGATCCTGGAAGCACTCAGTTCTGGGGTTTCTATCCTACGGAGCTCTGGAATTTCTGAGCCAAGTGTGTAAAGTCATCCTATTCTAGGAGGGAGGAGGGAGGACAGAACTGGCACTCCTCTGTATTCTTCTTATCTGCCACACTCCAGTACATGCTGTCGGAGACCTGCAAGCCAGAGCACGCTGGCCAAGGTGACTCCAGGGCTTGTCCTCCTATCTCGCTGAGGGTTCTTTAGTACCAGTCACCGGTCTGATTCCTCATCCACTTTGTCTCTCTGAATATTCTTTTTTTTTTTTTTTTTTTTGGTTTTTTGAGATAGGGTTTCTCTATATAGCCCTGGTTGTCCTGGAACTCATTTGGTAAACCAGGCTGGCCTCGAACTCAGAAATCCGCCTGCCTCTGCCTCCCAAGTGCTGGGATTAAAGGCGTGCGCCACCACTGCCAGGCCTCTCTGAATATTCTTGCAGGTATGTGGGAAGCACCTTTTTCTTATCACTGAAAGGGCAAATTCTCCACAGGAACTGAATTCATTGGCATTTGAGACTAAGTCATGCCCAATGAGTTTGGGTTGGTAGAGTCAGTTTTCACTACCAGACCCTCCAAGTTGTTGAGTGTCAACCTCCTGACTGCTTTGAGAGCTCTGTCAGGGATCAGGACTGTGTTAGGAACAGCCTGAAGCCAGAAGCCAGATCACACGGAGGAGTGGGAGGAGCATGCCAGAGATGTTCCCAGCCAAGCTGCAAACTCTGGGTATAGGCTGAGGAGGCTGACTGCTGGCTGGGAGTAACCAGCCCAGAGTGTTGGGGAGACTTTAGAGTTTAGTGATAGAGGGCTCATGCCTGTAGGGGAGGAGACAAATCTTTGACTTTGGGGAACAGAAAGGGTGGAAAAAATGGAGGGTTGGTTTTTAGCTGTAGTTTTTTTTACTTGATTGCTGTTCCTCGGTGGGGTTGGTAAGAAAGTGACTTCAGGATTTTTTTTTCCCCAGGAGAAGCTCTGCTTAATCCCAGAAGTGATAAGTCCTCTCGGATCAGGACTATATCACTGACTCTCTGGATGGCAGTTCTCTTGAGGTACAGGGGTGTTGGATAGGAGGAACATCCTTGGGACATGGTGTACAATATTATATCACGGTGTCTCTTCACAGGAAGAGAACAGTAGCTAAGACACATATATTCATACTGTATGTTTGCCTAAACTTTACAAGCATATAATATATAATATATATATATATATATATATATATATATATATATATATATATTATAATATACAAGCATATAATGCTTTTTTTCCCCAAAAGCAGCCTGTAACTAATCAGCTGTATGCTGATTAAGCATCTGTAGGAGAAACACTGTGCTGAACACTACAGGAGGTTAAAGGTTCATAGTACAAGCTTTGTCCTTGCACTTGGAGGATTTACAATCCAGCGGAGGAAAGAGGATGTCAATGGAGCATCTTGAAAGTGATGAACTACGTGAAATTTATCCCCACCCCTTGCCCAGCCTTTTGTTGCTTCTTCTCCCACGGGGAGGCTCAACCTTGTGTTTACAGACACAGGGCAGCTGATAGGGATCTTCCTCCAACTTGTTCATGATCCCATGAAACTTAGTTGCTATGGTGGTTTGAGTAAGAAAGGCCCCTCACAGTTTCAGATATTTGGATACTTGTTCCAATGGGTACACTGTTTGTGGTGGAGGAGGGCAGGGAAGGATGTTATGGAACCTTTAGGAGATCCAGCCTTGCTGGAGGAAGGCGGCTACTGGGGGCAGCTTTGAGGGTTTTCTCTCTCAATTTCCAGCTCTCTTCTTTTGTTCGTGGTTGAAGATGTGATCTCTGTTTCTGTAGTCCTGTAGACATGCTTGCTGCTTGCTGCCATGCCTCCTCGACTCCTCATCACGAGGGACTCCTATCTTTTTGGAGTTGTAAGACAAACTAAATCCTTCTCCCATAGGTTGCTTTTGGTTACAGTATTCTATCACAGCAACAGAAAAGCAACATCACAGAAACAGGGAAGTAACCAATGTAGTTACTATTCATCAACATTTTCTTTGTAGTCTTTCATTCCCTCCCTGACCACAGGGCTCAGTGGGCTGGGTAGGGGAGTGTGAAGGGTAAAGCAGAGAAGGGTGTTTTTATGTGGGCATAGGTCTGGAAGATGAATCCTGCAAAGGCAGACATCTTCAGATGAAATAGGTTTAATTTCTTTGGCTGAAATTGAATGGAGTTGGTTAATCGCATGGTTCAGATGTGCTTTGTTGACAGGATGAGCATCCTCCGAGTTTTGTACATGCAAACAGCAGATAGAAAGTCTCCTGAGAGACTTATCATGGATTTCCTAGGGCTCCTCTGGTTGCCTAGAAGCAACTCATGCCTTTAAATCCATATTCTTCAAACATTCCCATTGGGGAATGTTTCTGTGCACCGTGCACTCAGAAGCTGGTTACTGCGCCCAGAGATCTGGTTGCAGTCTGGATGTTGGCATTGTCAATCATCTCCTAGCTCAATGTTGTGGAATTTTCTCCATCCCCTCTGATTGGTTAGTAAAGAGCTGATCAGGCAATAGCTGGGCAGGAGAGATTCTGGTGAGAGGGTCTCCGGTGGGGACCAGAGAGAGAAGCAATTTGCCTTGAGAAGTCGTCAAAAGGGAGGTTGTTATGAGAGAGTCTCCGGGAGAGGATGGACAAAGGGAGAGCAGCCTGAGTGAGACTAAGATAGCAGATAGCACCACATGGCTGGGAAGTAGGCCAGGCCAGTGTGGTCAGATTAGAACAGTTCAGTGTTTGCCCAGCTATAGTGCAAGAAGTTCATTCATAAAAATATCAGGTCTCCGTGTCATTTTTTCAGGTACGGGGGAAGGTGTAGAAAAGTCCTATATTTTTACAAAACACCAATCTTGGACAATTTTTGTGCCATAACTTTTTTCTTTGGGCATAACGTGATGGTTATTTTGGAGTATAGATTATCTTGGCGGAGTAGCAGTGGCAACTATCTGAACAGAACAATACAACGTTATTTAGGTCGATGGTAATAGTGATACTGAGTCTTACTAGTACAAGGAAGGAGGGAAGTTCAGCCTTTATTTCTTCTTGCCATCCCCAGCTACAAGTGACCCTGGGACACTTGACAATGTGAAAGTGGAAGGTTAGCTGGAAGATGCTCATTAGGACGAAGCTCCCATGAGGTTGTCAAGCATGACGGAGTGGGACTTGGCAGTGATGCATCTGATTTAAGCCCCTTCTCCCATGCTCTGTTAGCCAAATAAACCTGTTGGTTTGCCAAATTGAGATTTGGAAGACTTCTATCTTGGTTTCTCATTGGTGCTCCATCTGGGGGTAAATAAATATTTGTGTACATCTCGCCAGGAAAAGTCAACTCAACGAACCAATGCCCAAGATCTTATAATATAACTAAAGACAAATTTAGGAGGAGTGACTTGCATGGTTCTTGCTTTGGGTAGCAAGGCATGTAGCTGAGGTTGGACCCTCTGAGAGTAGAGTATCAGTGGAGGCAATCCTCAGGTGCCTACCCTTTCCCCTATGGTAAGTGGCTGTGTGTCTTCTTGATAAGGTAGCAGTGTATGGGATTTGCTATGGCTAGAAGGCCATGTGACTAAGAATGAGGCAGCTTAAGGTCTCTCTCTTTGTGTCCCATGGTGATGATCTTTCTCTGTGTGGTGTATGATGAGTGGGGTCTGCCTGTCACATTACCTTAATAACAGTTGAAGGCTGAGGAAACACACTGCAGTCCCTGAGAGCAGCATGCACGGGACGAGATTTTTGACAAGCCATTGTGGCAGTTGTGTGACCATTGCTGAGTGCATGTACCTGAGGCTAAGATGGCTGCCAGAGCGAATTTCCTTACTTAAGTGAGGAGTTACAATGGGAAAGCACCATGTGGCTAGCTAGTGTTCTCTACCTTAGCCCCTGGTTTCTTGGGTAAATTGGACAAAAGGGATTGTGAGATGGGCACACTGGTGTGTTGCTTCTTATGACAGGTGCCTGATAAGGAAAAAAGAGTGTGAATAGTTTGCAATGTTAAAGAGCCCTTTCTTAGAATCCATGGGAGAAGTCCATTTTTAAAATTATATTTTAATTAATAATTATTGTACATTGTAAGGGTCTGAAAATCGCTGAGGGAAAGCCCCAGACTCAGGTAGCATGCAAAGACAAAGAGTGTTTATTCTTCAGAAACATCCAGCATGCAGGGGTCAACCGTTCTCCCAAAAGGCGACTGCAGACAAAGGCATGAAGGCCTTCTTATAGGGAACTGGGGAAACTCTCTAGAAGGATTAAGTTATCTAAAATTTTATTGGTGGGTGCTAAGGAGTCAACGTTTAACCATAGGATGAGATAGGACTGCCCATCCTGAGAAGATATATCCCCATTTTTGTGGTTATCCCCAGGCTGTTCTTTGGGAGGTGGATTTATGACCTTGTTTCTGGATTCTATGGTCTGTTCCTGGAGCTGGTGCCTCATGGCCCACTTTTCTAAATCAGAACTGATCCTCAAATGGAGATAAATGAGGTTTATGGTCCTTTTAATATTCCAACCACAATCTCCTTCTCCCCAGACCTTTCTGCCAGCCCCCACCTACTTCTCCTTCCTTTCATTTCAGAAAAGGGGAGGACTCATAGGAAGAGTCTAATACAGAAGATATATAAGCTCTGAGAGGTGGTGGTACATGCCTTTGGTCTTAGCACTTGGGAGGCAGAAGCAGGAGGATCTCTGAGTTCTAGGCCAGACTGGTGTGTCCAGGACAGCAAGGGCTACACAGAGAAAACTGTCCTTGAAGCCTAAGCCTACCTGCCTCCTGACTCCACCAAGAGAACAGTAGGAAAAAATATGCGTGATTCAGAATGGAAGTGGGGAACTTAACAAGGGCTCAGTGTGAGAAAGTATGACAGCAAGTAAGTTAACTGCCTCTGCTGGGAAGGACTTTTGAACAAATGAACAGACTGGCTTACAAGGCTATGGGTGTGGGGGCGGATGAAACCAGCCTCAAGGGCGTGAAAGAAGAGAAACGAATGTAACAACTTATGCCTCCTCCAGACAAAGGCAGAACAATTTGTAAAGTTAGAGAACTCTGTCCCTGGGGATTGTGTAAGAAGAAAACAAAGCAGAAGTTGCTTAAGTACCTTCAAGACAGAGTCATTTCAGAATAAACTAGAAGGTGCTCAGAGAGGCTGGGGAGGCTTCCTCAAAGGACCGAGTTTGCGTGTGGAGCAGCGGCCGCATCAGTGCTTAAAGAACTATGCTCAGGAATGGTATGTGTGGTACGAGCTTCAGAAAGTTGACTTCTAGGAACGCTGACACAGAGGGACCAGGGACTATTTGTGATGGAATAGGGTTACCTTGGAGGCATGCTCTTGTTTTCTCAGATTGGCTCACAGTAGAGAACTTGGCTTTCAGCAGGTCCTGTGAATACCAAGGATTGGAACAATATGGGAAGGACAGGCGCCACTGAGAGAACCAGACACAAGAAAGGCACTGTTTGATTCCCAGTTTTGTTTTATTTTTTTGTTTTTGTTTTGTTTTGCTTTTTGCCAGATAGGACTGTGCTTACTGGAGAGTTGAAAATTGAGCAGGGACCTCAGAGCTGGTATGGGGTTTTAGTAGCTTCGCCGAGATGTTTACAATGTAGGAGAAACTTTGATGGCCCCAACTGACTCAGAGCAGCCTAGGAATCAAATTCTAAAAGTGCTAAAGCAATCAAAAGGAGAGAGGAGACAGGCAAGGCAGACAAGGGGGCTTGTCAATTACTTGAAGGCAAATACCTCAGGATTTCTGTTGAGCTGGAGATCCTAAGAAAGAGTTGACAGAAAGCCCTATGCTCGCTGGCAAGCTTCTGGTAGACTTTAAAGCCCAAAGACTAGTTTACAGATGGGAGAACTGATAAAACAGAGCAGGTGTTGGGGCTCAGGAGGATTTTCATTTGTTAAAAGTATTTGCTGCACAAGGGAGAGGACCCAAGTTAAACAAACAAACAAACAAACAAACAGACAGACAAACACAAACTAAACCCTTGCAGTCAAAAGACTAAGCTTGTCTCAGGAGAGGGTAGCTGTGTGTCCAGAGTAAGCTCTGCATAACTTTCATATCTCTCTCTCTCTCTCTCTCTCTCTCTCTCTCTCTCTCTCTTTCTCTCTCTCTTCCTTCCTCCCCTCCCTCCTTTCTCTCTCTTTCTTTCTCTCTCTTTTCCTCCATCCCTCCTTCCTTCTTTCCTTCCTCCCTCCTTTCTTTCTTTCTTTCTTTCTTTCTTTCTTTCTTTCTTTCTTTCTTGCAAAACGATAGGCTGAAGATGGAAATTATTCACCTCATCCGGGGCTCTCAAGCAGCCTGGCATGGATTATGAAAGTGCTGCTGTCCTAGACATAGCACTGTCCCAGACACAACAGATCAGGGGCCAGCTTGAGTGACAGGTGCTACGGCCTGGAGGGCAGCTTGGTTCCCCCTTGGTCTTAGGAGGGGTCTAACAGTTTGAACCAGCAACAGTGAGAGTGGGGATATACACAGCTACCTCAGTTCCTCAGGGTGCAGAGGGGACAGGGATGATGGGAAATGGTTGAGTTATAGAAAGGTAAATTAGGCAGTGTTTCTCATCCAGGTCTCCCTACCAGCATTGCTCCCTAAAGACACAATTCATACAAGAGATGGAATCTTTCCCTGCTGCATAGGTCCTGGCTAACGCTTTATGTTAGCTCTTCACTCTTGAAGTAACGGGTACTGGCTTGGAGTAGACAGAGGTGAGGCCTTCAGAGATCCACATCTATGTGGGTTTTATTACATGGGTGTTTTATGCTAACCTTAGAGTGCTTTACAGAGCTGGAAAAGCGGGTAGAAAAACAGTAAGACTTTTTTTTTTTAATAGTATTCTGCATGAGTGAGAAAGGCATGCTCCAAAGCCATAAACTGTTAAAAGAAAATCTCAGTGCCAGGGGTGGACTGTCTCCCTATGAGTTCCTGACCTGAGACTCCTCAAACAGGAAATACTATTGCTACAAGCCTGAACTAGATGGTGAGAGGCTCTGCTGAAGACTTCTGCAGGCTTTGATGACAGAGCATAGACACTTCAGGGTGGGATTCAGCTGGAGCCTCTCTCTGTCGGCTGGCTCAGAGGTGCTGGGTAGTGCCGTGAATGCTGCTCTGAGGAATGGTAACCAATCATTCTTCTTAGCTGTGAACTCCGTGAGTTACACTAGCCAAAGATCAGGTAAGATGTGCCAGCTGGTGTGGTAGTGGTACAGGCTGTTACAGGAACACACAACTCTCTGGTTGTAGTTAAGGCTTGTTCCACAGAGGAAATTCATGCTTGGGAGTATAAGCCAGGGCAAAAACCTATAGCTGATGGTGCTCCAGTGGGGAATGACTGCTCTTGGTTTACTAAGTTGCTGTGATGCACATGTCAAATTGTTTTCTAACATTTGTGCATATGTCCATAGAGTATTGGTGCTATCTGACTCAGCTATGGAATAAAACACACAATGGGAGATAGTTGCTGATGGGAAGATTCACAACTTAAAGGACTGGGAACAAGTGACTATTGCTGCCATGATTATCCAGTGCTCAAAAACCAATCATGGACATATTACCTCTTCCAAGTCTCGGGAACGTCATAGAAGAGGGGCAGGAAGACATAAGAGTCAAAGGACAGGTGGAGGGTTAGGATGGCTTCTTCCTCTGGGTATGACATGAAGGCTGTTGTCAGTACACCATGTTGGAAACATAGATGAACACGTTTGTGCCTTTCCACAATGCTAGATTTTTACTGAATAACAATAAATTCATAAGATTCAGTGGTTTCAAAGGTACTGATTTGCCAGATAATCTCATCTACCTTGGTAATCTGACCAAGATGGTCATAAGTTCTTTTATTCCAATTTTAATTATTAATAATTAACTTTCATATCCATATCTTACACTTATCATATCCATAACTTACACTTCCATATCCCTGTTCATATAACACATAGTAAATATATGTAAGTGTGTATGTATGTGAGTTACAGGATTAATATAAGTTGAAGCAGCTACAAGAATGTTCAAGAAGTTTCAGAAGTGGGTTGATAGAGATGCAATAGAGTCTGTACTGATAAGATGATGAACTCAAACGGTCTTCAGGGAAGAGGCTGTGGCTATCAGGCTGTGGGACAGGTGGGGATGAGAGAAAAGTCAACTGCAGAGATGAAAAGGAAGAGTTGGTTCTGAGGCAGGAATAGCAGATTCAGATCCAAATGGGTGACCTGTCCAGCTGAGTAGGTCATGTGACCAGTGGGAGCCATGCTGAGTAGGTCATGTGAGCCACTTGGAAAACCCAGGGACAGTCAGGAGTACTCTGTCATTCCTTGATGCACTGAACATACCACACATTGGATGACAAGTCAATGGGCCCAGGGCCACCATAATGAAAGATATTGTCTTAGCATTTCCTCTGCTGTGGTGAAACATCATGGCCAAAAGAAACTTGGGCAGAAAAAGATTTATGCAGCTTATACTTCCATATCCCTGTTCATCATCAAAAGAAGTCAGGACAGGAACTCAAGTAGGGCAGGAACCTGGAGGCAGGAGCTGATGCAGAGGCCATGGAGGGGTGCTGCTTACTGGCTTGTTCCTCAGTCTACTTTCTTATAAAACCCAGGACCATGAGCTCAGGGATGGCACAATGGGCTGAAACCTCCCAAATCAAATCTCCAATTAAGAAAATGCTCAATAAGTTTGCCACAGCCTAGTTTTAGGAAGGGATTTTCTCAGTTGAGGTTCCCTCCTCTCAGATGAGTCTACCTTGTGTCAAATAGGCATAAAAGCCATCTGGTACAGGTATCTACCATGTTGTGGGAGCATTCAAGCAAAGGAGTTACACCTTTTTCTAGATTTGGTGAATCAAATAAGTTTGAGGGCCTGGTTTCCCTGGTATGATTTTCATGTGCTCCAGTCTCAGTTAACGCCAATGCATTTCTAAAGCAGCAGCCTTGTTACCCTCTCAAGTCATTCATCAGTCTGTGCAGCACAGGAGGTATCAGACAGATGGTGGCATTTGGGCAAATCTCCATGCTGCATAATCATCCCCCACCCTCCAAATGCAGCACAAAAATTGCTTGTGTAAGATAATTGTGCTGAGTGTGGTGGTGGTGTACACCTTTAATCTCAGCACTCAGGAGGCAGAGGCAGAGGAAACTCTTGAGTTTGGGGACAACCTGGTCTCCATAGTTTCAGGACAGCTAGGGTTATACAGAGACACCCTATTTCAAAAAGCCAAAACCCCAAAACCAACCAACCAAATCAAACCAAACAACCAAAAACTCCACCCTGTCTTAAAAAGCCAAAAACCAAAACAAAATAAAACCCAAAACAAGACTCAAAAAAAAAAAAAAAAAAAAAAAGAAAACCAACCAACCAAACCAACCAATCAACCAAACAACCAAACAACCAAACAAACCTCACCAACTTACTTGTAAAATGGAGTCTGTTAGGCAAAGCACAGTCTGAAAAACGATCGTCTTAAACAATATGGTGTCATTTAGAGAGGGCACACCTTATCTCCCTAATGGCCACATTCGAGTAGAAATTACCTAGGCGGGGTACAAGAAATCAAGTGGAGCAACGCGGAGGTAGTTAGGTCTATGGTCATGGGAAGAATAGTGGAGCTGCTGGTATCCCTTGGTAGCAAGGAGAGGAATGTCTTAGTATTCTTACTGGGTTGTCCAGCCAGCCATTACTCCTCTTTCGGCCCCTAGATGCAAGTGATCTCGGGAGGTGTTAGAGTGTGTGGGAAGTGGCTGAGTGGGGTCCCCTAGTGCAGCTTCCCTGAGGGTGCCATCCCTGAGGGTGTAGAACCTTGGGGTCACTCACATTCCTCTAAGTAAACCCTCGCCCATGCTCTGCGAGTAAGCTCAATAAACTCACAAAGTCCAGTGCTCAAATATAGTTCTCTTCTCAAAGGGGTTAACAGTTTATTCTGGACCCAAATATGAGTGATCATAGTTTGGGAACACAGATTTAGGTTTCCCCAAGTCCCATGTTCCAATGTTTGACAAAGTTTTTTTTTTTTTTTTTTTTTTTTTTTTTTTTAAACATTTTTATAGTAACAGAACTGTAGCAGGATATTTATTCTGCTATTGTATTCGCAGTGGAGCTCGGTGATTAGGCAGTAGAAGAGGAGGTGGAGCTGAGAGAGAGAGAGAGAGAAAGAGAGAGAGAGAGAGAGAGGAAGGGGAGGGGAGAAAAAGAGGAAGAGGAGGAGAAGAAGGAGGCTGTCAGCATGGAGAACCATGGATGGGTCGAAAGCTGTCCTGGGTAGCAAATTCTATCAAAAGGTTAGATATTGAGAAACAACTCTAATTGTGTGGGCATCTTGTTGATTGAGCATTTCTAAATATATAAATCCTTTAGATAATCATTAAGTTTTAAGAGTCTCATTTCTACCGGGTACTGTGAGGATGGTAGATATTGTCCGGGGTTCAGCCGAGCTTTGTGGATGCAGCATGGGGGATTGGCGTCTTGTGGGTGCCAGGGCCTGCACATCTAGCTAGTCAGAGTCCCAGTCAGAGCTGAGGAGCAGTGGGAACATGGGGGCTGCCTGGGAAGAAGCCAGACCTGGCACCGTTTCCTAAATATCATCCCAACACAGAACAAAGAAAGTAATAATAATAAAAGCACTTAAAAATACATTGGTGGAGTAGCTGGGGAGATGTCTTAGTGGTTAAGAGCATTTACTGCTCTTGCAGAGAACCCAGGTCTGGTTTTGAGTACTCACATACTGTAACTGTAACTCCAGTCGAAGGATCCAATGCCCGATACTGACTTCTGTAGGTAGCAGGCATATGCATATTATGTGTACATATATGCAGGTAAAACACATTACACACATAAAATAAAAATGAATAAATCTTTATTGGTGTAAACATCAGTTGGGAAGATTAAAGCCAAATGGTGAGATCTCTCTTACAGGCCTCAGATCTATCTGATGGCATTGTTGGCCTTTTGGTTGGTAGGAGCTGGGTATCTGCTAAATATTCCCCAAATTTACCAAAAATGGCCACAAAGATATTAACTCACATGCAGAAGAGATCAATACACAGCCATTAAGAGGACTAAAGGCAGCCCAAGATAATTTGTGTCTGGACTTGCATCATTCTAGTCTTTCCACAATCACTAAATTTCTAACTGGTTAATGAGCATTGCAGAAGGTTCAGTGCACAGCTCTGTCCTCCAGAAACTTACACACACAACATAAGTTCACAAAACAACAATGCTTATTTGAGTCTGATCCTTTGAACTAGACAGGTTTAACCAGCATTGGGTCAGCCCTTTCAACAGTTTCTGGGAGCACATTCAGATTTACAGAGTATAATTTAGGTGACTATGTTCTCAGTTACCTCCAGGACGGTTCGTAGCACCATTCTACTGTGGAAAGGATATAAACTGATTCATGATAATGTAGTTGATGCTTTGGGGTATTAAGGTTCACAATCCTGGATTCAGAAGGGTGCTCAGATTGTAGTCAAGTTCTCAAGCAGACCCAAACTTCTCCACTTGGTTTGCTTCATTTGTCACATATAACCCATCGTAATTGTTTGAGTCACGGCTTTGACAGTGTAGACCAAATGAAATTGGAGTTTGAAGGACAGGCAGAGCTTGCTTGTGTGTGTGTGTGTGTGTGTGTGTGTGTGTGTGTGTGTGTGTGTGATGTTGAGCTATGGCTTTTAGACACACTAAGGTTTAATATTAACCTAGAATAGCAGATGAACTTGAAGTGAAGATTCAGCCCTTTCTTTCTTAATGCCATACTCTGCAGCAGGGGTTTGGCTACCCACTTGGTCAGGGCCACTGGTAGGGACTTGGAGCTGCTGTTGAGGGTGGGATGAAAGGAGACTGAAAACAGAGAGGAAGGGAAACACAGCCCCACTTCTTCCCACTTCTAAACCTACAGTCTCCTCCTAGTACCCCGTACTGGCCACCATTCTATCTGCAAGAGACTTGGTTGGGATAAGTGGGAAACTTATCTAGGCCATGACTGTCTCACTAGGAACTGAGCCAGTATTTACTGTTTGCATTAATGAATAGGCATATAGAGGCACACGAAGATTGCTCAGTAATGTGGAGTAGTTGCAACCTTCCCATTTACAGCCTGTCAAAACAGCCCCATCCCTCACTGCTCTGTCACAGCTACAAGGGATGTCTTTTTGAGATGTGTTTTGACAGCGCAAATGATGTATAATAAAATTCAAAGGAGAAAAAAGAAAGAGTCTTGTGGGAGGCCAATTAATTTTAGTTGTCCGAAATTAATGAAATTACTTCTGCTAGGAGTGACCAAAATCTGGTAATAGTGTAAGTCACTTAACCTCGCCCTGTTTGGAATTCATTTTGGCTTTTTTTTTTTTTTTTTTTTTTTTTTGAACACATTTAAAATGTGAGGGAGTGATGTCCCTCAAATGGCAAAAGAACCACTTTTCAGGTGAAGGAAAGCCTGTTCACCTGTGACTGGCTCTTGGTTGTGTTTCTTAGAAGTCCCCACTGGAGACTTCTGGGGAATTCCATCCCCCTTTGTCTTCTGGATGTGAAGAAGGTGGCAATAACACTGGTGCCCACCAGGGGGCTCTCAGACCTCCCTGGCATACAGACTGGGCTTAGATCTGGTGCCTTGTTGGTGCCTGACAAGGTGCTGCCTGTTGTCTTCTAGGTATCTCATGCACTGGAGCATGTCTCTGGGAGTAGAGGCTGTTCTGGTTCCAGAGGGAGAAGTTCTCTATTTTATTCCTTTATTTACCGTCTTCATTCATCCATTTACACTACTTCATTCATTTTATGCTTAACAATAGCGGATTTGAAAACGTTATAAACAGAGAAATCAAAGTAGGGCTTTGTGCGTGCGTGCGTGTGTGTGTGTGTGTGTGTGTGTGTGTGTGTGTTGTGTACATGCATGCATATGCACATGTGCACACATTCATATAAACTTTTCACTTAGTGCTTGCATTTGCAGTGTAAACATTACTTAACGCTGTAGAAACTGACAGCTGAAAAAATGACCTTGGAAATAATTCATTGTTTCTCTCATTTATTGCCATGGAAACAGACAGATGCCTGAATGGTTCAGAAACTTTAGACTGCGGCTAGCAAGTAGGGGTGTGTGATCAGATTTTATTTCAGTATTCCAGCCTCGTTTCTCCTTTCTTAGGCTTATTCTGAGTCTTTAAGAGCAACAACAAAACACAGAAAGTGCGTGCGTGTGTGTGTGTGTGTGTGTGTGTGTGTGTGTGTGTGTGTTTTACAGTCTGAACTCAGGGCCTTGTGCTTGCTAGACAAGCATTCTACCACTGGGCTACATCTTCTGCTCCTTCTAAGTTTTGTTTGTTTGTTTGTTTTTGTTTTTTATTTTTAACAACAAATGTGTGGCTTGCCAGTACTAACCTCATCTTTGTATTCTTTGCAAGATCTTTTGAGTAAGAGGTTAGAAAGGCCTGACATGGTGTGTGTGTGTGTGTGTGTGTGTGTGTGTGTGTGTGTGTGTGTGATAATCCAGGGGTATAGAGGCAATGGGAGTTCATTAAACATAATTATAAATTCTATTAAAATGAATTTAAAATTTTTACTAAAGATTTCCAGGGATACAGAAGATAGATCACAAGGTAACTTAAGGGAGAATGCATTAAAATGGCTCCCTAAAAAGTTTAAATACCCAGTACAAGGTGTAGCTGCATATTTTCCCAACAAGTTGGGAGGAGCTAAGGTGGGAGGAGTAAGGAGAGGAAGAGGAGGAGTAAGGAGAGGAAGAAGAGGAAGGAAGAGGAGGAGCTAGGGGCAGAGTTGTAGGAGGCATGGATGACCACGTATGTACTGAGAGCAGTCCTGGGTAACAACTTATATCTAGGTTAGTTAATTGGTTAACACTTCCAATTTTGTGGGCATCTTGAATATTTGAGCATTACCAAATATATAAAGCTATTGGATAATCTTTAACCATTAGAGTCTTCAGTCCTACTGGGTACCGCATGGATGGCGGGATGATCTGGGCCTAGCCAAGCTCATGCAAACAGTGTGGAAGATTGGCAGAGTCATCTCCCATGCTGGCATCTTGTAGGTGGCAGGGCCAGTGTCTCTGGCCGCCTGAGCTGGTGGTTAGTTGGGAACATGGCAGCTCTGTAACTACAAGCCAGATCGGGTGCCATTTTAAAATATTACCCTTACACAAGGCAGCTCACAACTGCCTGTAACTCAGTTCCAGGGATCCACTGCCCTCTTCTGACCTTCTTGGGCACCAGCACACAAATGGTGTACATAGATTTATGTAGGAAAGCATTCATATGTACTTTTCTTGAGGGGTGAGGGGTGGAAAAAATTTTAATAAAAGAACAATGAACTTAAAAAAAACTTATTTATTTTAAGTTTTAGAAAGGATGTTGCTCTGTGGCTCAAGATGACCTAGAACTTACTATGTAGCTCAGGCTACCTTTGAACTTACGGTGTTTTCCTGCCTCAACTTTCTAAGTGCTTGGATCACAGGCATGAACCACCTGATAAAAGGAATGACCATGGGGAGCCACATGAAGTTCAGAAAATGGTTATAGCCTACTCCTCCTCTGCCTCCACCTCTTCTCTTTTTCTTCTCCCTCTCCCTCTCCTTCTTCTTTGTCTTCCTCCTGCTCTTCCTCTTCTCCTTCTCTTCCTTTTTTCCTCCTCCTTCTATTTTTCTTCAAAGAAATTAAGTAGACATTATATACTCTCAGCAGTAATTCCTTATTATTTAAAAAGGTGATTTTTAAACTATTTTAGTTTGGAAAAATTAGAATAAAAATAGAGCAAGGACAATGACCATTTGAAAGGACATGATGAAAATGTTCTTTAAGTCACACAAGGCAGAAGTGACATTTAAGTCAATAAAAAATAACTTGAGCATTGTATTCAGACTTTTTAGAAAACTAAATTATAAAATGAAACTGTTCAGCAGACCTGAGAGAGTTCAGTGTTCCAGCTCCTGAACAGTTAGACACCCGAATAAGCCGAGGAAACAGAAGGTGCTGAACCTGTAAGGAGACAATATTTCTCATAACCTTTAGGTTATTAGGCTTGAAAACAGGAAGGATTATGTTTTAACAGAGTAATTATGGATATCTGAGGAGAAAATGACCTAAAAAGCCTGTTCCCACATCCACCCACATTTTCACAGTGAAAGATGGATCTTAATGTTGAAGACATCACATGCGTTGATTGCAAGACACAGAGAGGTCGAACTTGAAATAAGCTAGAAGTTAACTCCCTGCTGTCTAGGTTTTATAGTGTTGAAAGGTTCTATGTAGGTTTTCAGAGAAGCAAAGGTGTCAAATCATCTTACTCACCTGTAAACTCAAAGAACAGCGATACAAACTTCACAGGCAAGATGTGCATATCTGTGTACTAGTGGTACCATTGTTATGAGTGTTACCAACTACTCTCTGTTTGATTTCAAGGCCTGTTCTACAGGATGGAATTCATGACTGGTACTATCAATCCAATTTAAAAATAATTGTCCAGGGCTGGAGAAATGGCTCAGCAGTTAAGACCATTGGCTGCTCTTCCAGAGGTTCTGAGTTCAATTCCTAGCAATTACATGGTAGCTCACAACCATCTGTAATGGGATCTGATGCCTCCTTATTGTGTACCTGAAGACAGAGTACCTATATACATAAAATAAATAGATAAATATTAAAAGTAATTATCCAAACAAAAATTCTATGCAAAGGGAGGTCACGGGCTCCAGGGAAAGAACTTGCTTCTGTCACTTAAAGTGATATAACATCAGACTATGCTCTAAATATTTACATTTATACTGCAAATGTTACTTTCACCTTAATCAGAGAAGTTTGATTTATTTATTTATTTTTTATTTTCCTGGTGAATGGCCATGAATGTAGAGACTCATGGCTGTTTAAGGTTCTGAGAATTTGTGATGGTTGAATGCTCAGCCATAAACAAGACATTTATACCATTTTCTCTAAGGCTCAGGGATCATTGTGGAAAAGGGGGCGGGAATAATGTAAGAGCTGAAGATAGGGTGAAGGGTGCAAGATGCACTCTATCAGGCATAGGGGGGGTATTATAATCACGAACTCACATGATTGCATGGAACCTGTACAAGAATGGACCAGTAAACAGTTGGACATAGATAGGAGAAAAGCCTCATAATGTTCTATTCCTCACTGCTGAGCTGTCGAATACTGATGGGTTGTGGGAGGGGGAGAGTCACTGCTTACAGTTGTCTACCTGTGGGTGTTCCATACTTGTGGCAACACAGATGGCCCTGTTTCAACTCATGGGTCATAAAGGAAAAAAAATCATGAATCTGGGTTTGCAGGGAGGAGCAGGGGCTGATGGGAATGGAGGGAGATGAGAGAGGCATATGGGGTGAGATTGATCAGAATGTGTTATGTGCTTATATGAACTACTCAAAGAACAAATTTAAGTTATTAATAAAAAGTAGAGTTCAAGAGTAAGATACCACCCATTGACCTCTGGCCTCTGTACCACACATGCACACACCCTCACAAGCACATACTTTTTTTGTGTGTGTGTGTATACACAAAGGAATAAATAAGAAATTAAAAAATCCAGAGTTTAATTTTCCCTAAAAAATATTGTGTTATTACATTAAATTAATATTATGTACTATTAAAAGTATCTATAATATTATTAAAATACCATTGGATGTAAGTTTATATTATATATAAAATTAAAATGTTAACTAAAAACAACAAAGATGATAGTTAGGCACACACTTGAAATCCCTGCACTTGTAGGCTGAGGCAGGAGGATCAACTTGGAGTACACAGTGTGATCCATATTAAAACAAATGAACTAACTAACTAACTAACTAACTAACTAACTAACTAACACCTCCTCCTGAAAGACTAGCACACCCCTTAAAACAAACAAAATGAAGCGTTTATGGGATGAGCAATAGAAGTAGAACTGATCTCTTCACAATAGCATTTATAATCAAACAATGAAAAAGAGTAGTGTGTGTGTGTGTGTGTGTGTGTCTCTGTGTGTGTGTGTGTGTGTCTGTGTGTCTGTGTTACAGAGTTGTGAGCAAAGCACAGGACAGAAACAACTGAGGAGAAGGACTCTAGCTTAGTTTCTGGGTTCAGTAGGTTATTTGGCTCTGTGTCTCTGGGACTGTTGTGAGCAGAACAGGACGATGTAGAGGAGAATATTGTTTATCTCATGGCAGAGGTGGAACAGAGAACAAGATTGTAGGGCGGGGAATGGACCACATAACCTACAAACGATGTCTCTACTGATCTTCCAAGTAGGCCTTGTGTCCTAAAGTTCCCAGTACCCTTCCAGCTGGAGATGGAGTCAACACAGGAACCTGTAGAAGACATTCCATATTCAAACTGGAACAGTCTATGTAGAAAAGAAGTGGAATTCGATGCCACTTTGTGTGTGCCTGTGTGTGTGTGTGTGTGTGTGTGTGTGTGTGTGTGTGTGCGTGTGCCTGTGCCTGTGCATGTGCATGTGCATGTGCATGTGCATGTGCACTCACACACATGAGTATATGGAGGTCAGAGGAGAACCTTGTTGGTCCTCATCTTTCACCTTGTTTGAGACTTTGTGTTCTGTGGTTTGAGCACAAAGCTAGCTGGCCCACAAGCTTCCAGGGATTCTTCCATCCCACACAGAGGGCCTGGCTTTATGGATTCTGAAGTTCAAACTCGGATCCTCATGCTTTGGAGGCAAGTTTTTTCTCCACTGTGCTGTATCCCTGACTCTCTTTAAGTATTTTTAGCCTTTAAATGGTTAAGGATTTGTTAATGTTGCTGCTGAACTCTGAGCAATTCTAACTAGGACAAGAGGTTCATGGACTACATCTGGAAAGGTAAAAAGATACTTGCAGTCTCTGTTCTGTAAACTAGGGAACTGAGGGGATCACAGGGCCTGGGGAACATGGGGTTATGACTGCTCTGTATGCTGAACTCTTTGACATGTCTAGAAACAATAAATCTATTTTACATTATATTTCTGATTTAAAGTTGGGCCTAATGATCTGAAGATGGAACTGTTAAATCAGTGTGGTATGGGAAATCCAGGCTGTGTGGTCACAGCTACAGGTAGAAAAGGATGAGGAGTGGAGACAATACCAAGACTAGAAGGTCAGTATATGGGGAGGCTCTGCCCAGGAGTCCAACTGAAGCAGCAGCAGACTAGTAGAATTTGAGGATAGAGAGGAGAAATCTGTGGTCAAAAGATGAATGGAGATGTGGTAGTTTGAATAAGAATGGCCTCAATAGACTCATCTGTTTGAATGCTTAGTCATCAGGGAGTGGTGCTACTTGAGAAGGGTTAGGAGGTGTGGCCTTGTTGGTGTGGGTGTGGCCTTATTGGAGGAAGTGTGTCACTGGGGGTGTGCCTTAAGGTTCTAAAAGCCAAAGCCAGGCCCAGTGTTGCTCTCTCTTCCTGCTGCCTGAGGATTTGGATAAAGTACTCTCAGCTATTTTGCCAGCACAATATCTGCCTGTATACTGCCATGCTACTGATCATGATGATAATGGACTAAACCTCTGAAACTGTAAGCAAGCCCAAATTAAATGATTTCCTTTATAGAATTGCCAAGGTCATGGTGTCTCTCCATAGCAATAGAATACTAACTGAGACAGGAGAAATGGTAGCAGGGAGAAATGGGGTGGGGAGAGACAGAGAAAGACAAGAGGAGAGAGAGAGAGAGAGAGAGAGAGAGAGAGAGAGAGAGAGAGAGGATAAAGAGGAGGGAGGGAGAGGGAGAGATGGACAGAAGAGCAATAAAGGCCAAGACTATTTGTTATGTGTAGAACATGAATGGAAACTGAGGAAAAGACATGGTCACACACACACACACACACACACACACACACACACACACACACACATATATTAGGTGACTATCTTCTGTTCAGACCTTCTGGATACATAAAATAGAGGTGACAGAAGCTTGTAACTGGGCTGGACTGCTAAGACCAGTATAAACTGGACTAGGGGTACACTCACCAGGCTGGACCCTATGGCCAGTGGGTAGTACTGTAGATCTTAAAATTCATATTCTCACATTCATGGACCCGTGTTCCCAAGATTTCCAAGTTCTGAAAGCTATGGCATCTGAGAGACAGTTCCTCTATACAGTAGGTAACTAAGCCCGGGACTCCTTGGCATGTGTATGTGAAATGTCTACCTCTCTGTGAGAGGATATTTTAACATCTATCTAATTAAAGGGAAGAGGGGTAGGGAGTGGTGTTCCCTGTGCTGTATGGTTCTCATTGCATATTCAATTACTTTGGCCCAAGCACACATTCCAATGGGAAGCCAGGAGGACAAGAACCTGGTCCAGCTGACTTTGCTCCAAAGAGTTACAAATGGCTGCACCAAGCAATGCTGGTTGGTATCTGCCAGGTCCCTTTACACAAACCATGCAGTCTTGCTCCAGATTCTGGAGAAAAACTGCTTCTGCAGATGAGAACGGAAAGCTTCAGCTGCAGCACTGAAGTCTGTATTCTCCAGCAGAGGAAAATACACTGTTATATCCCATCTTAGAAAACATTTGAATGATATCTACCATCAGACTAACAAAGCTCTGCAGGTAAATTTAAAGCCACAAAAGGAGTTTATAAAGATCTTGTAGAATAAATTCCAGTCATACTGTGAGTCACTGGATCCCAAAGATTTGAACTTATGTTTCTTATTATTTCAAGTAAAAGAAAAGTAATTTTTCTCTTTCCAGGTTGGCTCAATAATGGCAGTGCATTTTCTTTCTGGTGGCATGGAGGGATGCTGCCTTCTTGGGTTTTATTGATCAGGTCTGAGCTAATGATAGGAGAGTCTTTGAAGCAGATTTTTGTATGTGTGTGTTTGAGGTGAAACACAAGGAAAAAAGACAGGCACTATACACCTCTGGGTTCTTGCTGTGATCAAGGTTTGTCTTGGACTTCGTCTCAACCTTTGTATTTTTACAGGCATGAAAATAACACTTAGAACCATAGTTGGCTTTATAGTTGGTCCAATTATTGAGCATCAAATGATAATAAAGAACCCTCATCAATGACATTCAAAGGTAAAACCACATTTATGTAATTATAAGGACTAGCTGCATTTAAAATATTTAATTTGGATGAAAATGCTGTGTTTGAATAGGAATAGCCCTCATTGACTCATGTGCTTGAATGCTTGGCCCATAGGGAGTGGCACTATTAGGAGGTGTGGGATTGTTGGAGTGGGTGTGGCCTTGTTGGAGGAAGTGTGTCACTGTAGAGCAGAGGACTTTGAAGTCTCCTATGCTCAAGCTCTGCCCAGTGTGGCTCTTACTCTTCCTATTGCCTGTGAGATGATCAAGATATAGAACTCTCAGTTCCCTCTCCAGCACTGTGTCTGCCTGCATACTGCCATGCTTTCCACCTTGATGCTAATGGAGTAAGCCTCTGAACTAAGCCAGCCCCAGTGAAATGTTTTTCTCTATAAGAATTGCTGTGGTCATGTTATCTCCTCATAGCAATAAACCCTAAGACAGTTTGTTTATTAGAAGACTTTGATTTTGTAATGGGTTTTTAGGATTAGGTCTGTGTATACCTAATGCAGATAGGTACCATCTGCAGGTGTCTCTGAACTGTGTGTGAGGAAAATGTTGAAAAAAGGAGATAGCTGGGTAGTGGTTGTGTAGGCCTTTGACCTCAGCACTCAGGAGGCAGAGGCAGGAGAATCTCTGAGTTTGAAGCCAGCTGGTCTACAAAGTGAATTCCAGGACTGTCAAGGCTACATAGAAAAGTTCTGTCTTGAAAAAAACAAAAACAAAAACAAAAACAAAAAAGTAGTTACGTGGGAAAGTACAGAATCTCAAATGACACAAAAATGATACAGCCAAAGTGCACAGACTAGGTTGCATGTGTGTATACACATATGCATACATATCTCTACACATCGTGTATGCTGTGTGCTTTCTTCTTTATGTGTGGTAAAGAATATTGCACTATTTCCTTTGTGCTCAGGAACACAGTAATGACAGACTTTGGGCAACCTCTTTAAAGCTAAAGCTGACCAAGAGTGGTTGGAGCCTGTGACTGTACAGTGTTGGTGTTCAGGACAACGGACGATGGACAAGGCCCACTAGTTCTCTCTCTGTGACTTTTGTGTCGGTCTGAGGCAAATTATACCAGTGGTTGAGGTTGTAGATCCTAAAACTGTGTCGGAGTGAAGTCTGAGGACTCTGAAATGAGTTGGCAGGAGTGCTGCCCCCTATAGAACAAACACAAGAATGCTAATAACTCTCCCTTCTTTGTAACTTCTAATCATCAGTATATCTGCTCTGTGTGTGGTGTGTGTGTGTGTGTGTGTGTGTGTGTGTGTGTGTGTTTTGGGGGGGGGTATTAGAATATCCAAGAGCAAAGTAGAAGGAGGCAGCTGCTGTCTAAGAGTTAGATTAGCTCTTCCATAATTTTACTGTGATGAGGTTGACGACATGGCTATTTTTTATCCCAGAAAATTGTTATAATCAGACAACTATTGGGTCTGCTGTAGGTGTCATGGATATAGCTATTATCCAGACTCATTTGCAATAAGATTTTAGGTCAAGTTATTAAAAGTTGTTAACCAAATTTATAACAAATAGTTATATAAACTAAAGTTCCCCCCTCAAAAAAAAAATTACATTCTGTGAGGTTGATCGACTGATTAGAAGTGTTTGTGGAGAGTCAGTTGTAGAACCAGAGATGAAATTATCATAGGCCATCCTTAGGTCCCTTAGTAGGCACCCACTGCTCATCCTGTATCAGACATAACTGCATCCCTCTGCACGATAAAGCCTTTTGTAAACACTTCCACCAGCCCCTAAGAATGCCACCAGGTAGCATCTGAGTCCTGTCACACTTCCCTGTTCTGTGTTAGCCATCCATTCCTCATGCCGTCCCAAGAAATATATGACTTGATTTGTGGTTTTTCTTTTTTTTTTTTTTCTGTAACTATAAAAATCTTGTGAATTGTTTCTATGTTGGAACATGTTATTTGGCGTATTCTGAATATGTGTTTCTGGGCCACAGCTTTTTATATTTAGCTAAGAATAAACTATCTCTTATTTTCTTTGAAGTGAGACTATGTTTTCCAAACACAGCTACAGAGTTCCAAGGAACAATATAGAATTTTCTGGAGGACATATCTGTCATAAATACTGGTATGTTGATAAATTAACATGCCTTCCTTTGACATACTGAGTATGTGATCTTGCTGTAGAAACAATACACCTTCTCAGTGAGAAATTACCCTTAGAGATGAAGGCAACGTCTTTACTTAAGTGAGCTGCCACCTGGGGTTAACACCGAAATAACAGTTGAACTGACAGAAGACTTCATTAGTTTATGTACACCTGCGGTTTATGCTTCTTACACACTTAAATCATCCTTAAATCTTAGGGTCCCAGCCCCAGGTTACACTGAACAAGTTAAACATGAGCAGGAGACGGGAAACCTGACCTCTAAGGCAGACTGGATACAACAGAGATGTTAATATTGTCAGAAATATTTTAAGTAGAGCATTGTTCTTCCTTGAATAGTTGTTACTTAGGGTCATCTTTGCCCACCTGGAAGAATTGTGTGTTTCCTTATAAGAGCACAGGAGACTTGATGGCAGACTTAGACTTAATGATGGTTGTGACCATATACTGTCCCCCACCTTTAGGGTCATCTTTGCCCACCTGGAAGAATTGTGTGTTTCCTTATAAGAGCACAGGAGACTTGATGGCAGACTTAGACTTAATGATGGTTGTGACCATATACTGTCCCCCACCTTTAGCTGCCTGTTAGAGGTATGTCTTTGATATGGAAATTGGTGCCCTTTGGCTGCTTCATTCTATGAATAAACATTTACAGCCTAGAGACCTAGTTTCCCTTTGTTTCTAACAGGCCTTGTTAGCATACTAATTATCTTGGGGTGTTTTGGAGGCAGTACTTTCTTAACTAAACTCCACTTGTGTGACTTAATGTCTTCTAAGCAAATCTCTTAGTGAGTCCTTTATAATACAAGTCTACCACTTTGACTTTCTTCTACAATCTGAAGTCTGTTTGAAAAGAAGTAGGCCTTATTGTGCTCAGCCCTGAACTGACTTTATTACATACCTCCCCTCAAGGCTCAGGAGTCTGAGGGAGAGATGGAAAGATTGTGAGAGGAAGGGGTGGTAGATGGAACCACCATCATCTTCGAGGAACCTTGTTTTTCAGACACAGCAAGACAGATACACATCTGAACTCACAGAGACTGTGACAGCATGCACAAGATCTGAGCAAGCTGAAGCCAGACACAGACCCAGCACAAAGGAAGGGAAGCAGCCATGAAGTTCCATCCCTAGCCAGTTACTCATAAATCATAGCTAAGGAAGGGAAAATCAATTCTCTTCAGTGGAGTGACTCTATTGAATCATATTTATTGTCCATTATCAATTTCATTTCAGGGCAAGCTCCATGCTCAGGAGTAGCTGGCCAATGCGCATTTTGGACTCCATTTTGTTGTGGCTTTTTTCCCTTTTAGATTAATTTATTTTTATGTGTATGGATGGTTTGCCTACACGAATGGCTGTGCACCATGTGTGTCTAGTGCTTGCAGAGACCTCCTGGAACTGGAGTTACAGAAGATTGCTAGCCACCAGGGGCAAGGGATCAAACCAGGTCACCTGGAAGGGCATCCCAGTGCTCCTAACCACTGAGCCATCTACCCAGCCCTTGTTTTTATCTTTGTTTTTACATAAAGTTGGGTGGGCAGGGAAGGGAGGAGCTGGGAGGAGTTGGGGCATGGGGATGGGGATAGGAAAGAATATGGTAAAACTATACTGCATAAACTTCTTAGAGAATAAATTTTAAATACAAAGAAAGAAAGAAAGAAAGAAAGAAAGAAAGAAGGAAAAAGGAAAGAAAAAGAAAGAAAGAAAGTAAGGAAGGAAAGAAAGAAAGGGGCCATACTAAGTCTTAAGTCAGCATCTACTAAGAGGTATTTTTCTCTCCTTCATTTTAGTATTTCCTGTTCATTATTAATCTGAATTATTAGCATAGTCATTCTTAAGAAATATTCAGCAATTGATCTCATGCCCAGTTCATGTTTTTTAATTTGTTAGCCAGGTGATTAATGAGCGTGCTGGCCCAAGAAGGGTAGAGAGTGGAAGAGTGCTGGGGCTGGCAGATGCTGTTTTTCTCATGAGTGAATGTTTTAAATCAGCTCCTTTGAGAATTTTGTACAATGTGTTTTGATCATACTTACTCCCTTCCCCTTGTTCCCCCCAGATCCACTCCTTCCCCTTACCTGTCCACATAAATTTATGTCCTCTTCTTCTCTTAAGAAGCACATTGCTAAGTTTCAAACCCAGGATAAACAGCTGAGGTGCCTACTTAACATATCAAAGCAGACATGGCCTCCAGGTTCTCCCAGCATCCCTCAGTCCCTACCTGTTACAGGATATGGCTGGCATACCCTGTTCACTACTGTGAACTCTCCAGCCCAGGGGCTGGGCTGCCCTTCCCACAGAGGCTCTTCTCTATATACTCCAGTCACTTTGGTTCCCCACCCTTTTTGTACCTTTGGCCTCCTGGCTGCTGCAGCTCATCCTTTTCTCTCCCCTCTTCCTTCCCCTCCCCATCTCCCACATGGCCCAGCTCAGCCTGGTCATGTCCACTCTGGACTCTCCAAGCTGCATCTTCTTCTGGCTATACTCTCCTACATGTCTGTAATAAACTTTATTCTTCATCATACCCAGGAGTAGTCACATCCTTTCCTTTCCTTTTTATTTCCTTTTTTATTTATAGATCAAGTGCTGTGTTCCTGTATGCTCTTGGATGTGTGATCTTCACTGGAACATGGTCAACCCTTTCCTCGAAGCCATCAATTGCCAATTGTTCCTCAGCTGCAGGTGGGACTTTGTTGCCACCTCTCCTTTCCATGATAAGATTTTGACTGGATTGAGCTTTGCAGGTCTTATGTGCATTGTCTCAAATGCTGTAAATGCTTATGCCTAGAAAACACTGTGTCCATATAGTTGCCACTGACTGTGGCTCTTACAATCTTTCTGCCCTCTTTTCTTTCAGGATACCTAAGCCTTGGGTGGGAGTGCTGTGATATACATGTCCTGTTTAGAGTGGAGACAGACAACTACCATTAAAGATATTTGAGAAAGTCATATGGAAGCCTACTGCCATAGAAGCTTCCTGAAACATCCACATACACACATAGAAATAGAAACTAAATGGAGTTACCCTGTAGCAGGGCAACCCTACCAGATACCACAGGCCAACAAATAAAAAGCCATTACCAGAAATGGGTTACCTGTTTTGGAGTTGTTGGTCAGTGAAGTCCCATAGATATCCTCCAGATTACAGGATATTGCCAATGCATTTTGGTTACCCTGAGAACTTAATGGTAAAACTATTGCTGAAGATGTCATATTTAGGAGCCACCAAGACATAAGGAAATCAAGCTGGCACTTATGTGGGAGCTTCATCACTACTGGTAAGAATTCATAGTGCTGGAAGGTGATATGCATGCTACCAGAGGAGAAAAGTCATGAGCAATCTTACCTAGTTGTGCACTTTGAGTTGTGGCAATTACTGGCTGATTACTGGAAAGATATGCCTATTGGTATGATAGTGGCATGAGTATCTTGGAAGTAACCAACCACTTTCTGACTAGATTTAAAGTCTTATCTACAAGTTGAAAGAAAACCACATCTGACACTAATATCAGAGTCAGGAACTTGTGGTTATCTAGGTCATAGGCTCTATGGGAGGACCTACAACTATTACTGTGCTATATTGGTGTAGTATTATAACAACTCCTTGATTAGTGAATCTCTTAGCCCTTATCAGAGAAGTTTCTTTTTGTTGTAGATAGTGATACAGTTGAGGAGCAGAGAACAAGAAAGTTCCTGCTTGTTTCTTTAAATAATTTTTTAAAAAGATTTTTAAATTTTATTTTATGTGCATGAATGTTTTGCCTGCATGTATATATGCACCAAGTACATATCTGGTACTCATGGAAGTCAGAAGGGGTCATTAGTTTATATGGGACTGGAATTATAGATGGTTATGAGCACCATGTGGGTTGTGGGAACTAAACTTGGGTTCTCTGTAAGAGCAGTAAGTGTTCTTAACCACTGAGCCATCTCTCTAGCCTCTTTCCTTATTTTCTTAGTTTTATACATTTGGAATATCTTTTCCCATCCTTTACTCTGAGGTAGTAGCTATCATTGGTAGTGTGATGTATTTCTTGGAGGCAGTAGAAAGATGGATTTTGTTTTCTGATCTAATCTTTTAGGCCCTTGTGTTTGGTGCATAGATGTTACGAATTAAAACGTCATCTTGGTAGACTTTTCCTTTAATGAGCTTGTAGTGTCCTTCTCTATCCCTTCTTATTTATTTTGGTTTAAAGTTTATTTTGTTGAACATCAAAGTGGTTTTACTAGCTTGTTTCTTAGGTCCATTTGTTTGGAATATCTTTTTCCAGCCTTTTACTCTGAGGTGATGTCTATCCTTGATGTTGAGGTGTGTTCCTAGGATACAGCACAAGACTGGATCCTGTTTTCATACCCATTCTGTTAATCTCTATCTTTTAGTTGGAGATTTGAGACCATTAATATAGAGAGATATCAGTGACCAATGATTGTTGATTTCTGATGTTTTGTCATTATTGTTGGTAGTGGTGGTAGCAAGCATGTGTGCATGTATGCGTGTGTTCCTGTGTGTGTGTGTGTTTCCCCTCTCTTTTTTTTTTTGGTATGAAATTATTTATTTCTTGTGTTTTCATGAGTGTAGGTAGCCTCTTAGGTTGAAGTTTTTCTTCTATAATCTTCTGTAGGGCTGGATTTGTAGATGCTATTTAAATTTGGCTTTGCTTGGAATATCTTATTATCTCCATCTATGATGATTGAAAGTTCTGCTGGCATAGTAGTTGGGGCATCTGTGTTCTCTTAAGTTTGCAAGCACATCTGCTTAGGCCCTTCTGGTTTGTAGAGTCTCCACCAAGAAGTCAGGTGTAATTTTAATAGGTCTGCCTTTATGTTACTTGTTTTTTTTCCCCTTGTAGCTTTTAATATTTCTTCTATGTTCTATTTGTTTAGTGTTTTGATTATTATGTGGTGGAGGACATTCTTTTGTGGTCCAATCTATTTGGTATTCTGTAAGCTTCTTGTGCCTTTATAGGCATCTCCTTATTTAGTTAGAAAAATTTTCTTCTATGATTTTGTTGAAAATATTCTCTGGGCCTTTGAGCTGGGTTTCTTCTTCCTTTATTCTTAGGACTCTTAAGTTTGGTCTTTTCAAGGTGTCCCAGATTTCCTGCATTTTTTTTTAATCAAAAGTTTATAGATTTAACATTTCTTTGACATATGTATCCATTTCTTCTGTTGTATTTTCAACACCTGAGATTCTCTCTTCCACCTCTTGTATTTTGTTGGCAAAGCTTGTCTCTGTAGTTTCTGTCTGAATTCCTAAATTTGTCATTTTTGGAATTTCCTTAGTTTGGATTCTTTGTTGATTCTATGTCCATTTTCTGGTCTTAAACAGTTTTATTAACTTCTTTCCACTATTTATATTTTCCTAGATTTCTAAAAGAGATTTATTAATTTCCTCTTTAAGGACCTCTACCATCATCAATCATATAGGCAGTTCTAAGGTCTTTTTCTTGTGTTTAAGCTATGTTGGAATATTCAGGGTCTGTTGGTAGGATAGTGAGCTCTTGTGGAGACGTTTCCATGGCTGTTATTGATTGTGCAGTGAGTTGGGGGAAGGAAGGTTGGAGGAGAAGATTGTGATCTGTTGATTAGGGGGTCAGAGAGGAAAGAAAGACTGCAGCAGGTCCTCTGCTACTGAGTTGGAATAAGACTCAGAACTTGGAACTGGAGGGGCAGGAGATGAGGCGGAAATCTGTTGTCAGACTTTCTGCTTCCCTGGAAGGAGTAGCTGTCAGTTTAGCAGGGGGTACCTGATGGAATTGGGGTTTGTTTTCTTGGCCTGCTCAGCTGCTGTGTTTGCAGAGAATGCCTGCTGGTGTTAGAGGCTATGATTCTGGAATGAGTTGGGAGAAAAAAGGTTGGAGAAGATTTTTGTGATATGTTGTAAATAGGGTCCCAGCCTGCTTTCTTAAAGCACTCAAGACTACTAGTCCAAGGGTGGTGGCACTACTCACAATGAGCTAAACCTTCCTCAGCAAAAACTAAAAAAATGTCCTGCAGGCTTGCCTCAGCTCAATCTTATGGAGATGGTTTCTCAATTGAGAAATCCTCTCAGATGACTCTAGCTTATATCAAGTTAACATAAAAACAAATCCAGGATAGGGACATTAAAAGATTTACATAAAAGTTTTACAAGGTGGGGGTCATTTATGGAAACTTGGCTCTTGATGTGCCAGCCACCTTTGATGGAAATCCTTTGTCCCACACATCACAGTGCCCATACTCCTTTAGATTCCTTGACCATGTTTGATGCTTGGTTTCCATCCTTGTTATGTGCTGTGGATACGATGCTTCTCAACCTGTAAGTCACATGCCTCCATATTGCTCCCTTCTTCATCTAGAGTTCTTAGCTGTGCTCCTGAGGACTCTGACTTGTGCCTGCTGCCACTCAGTCCTGGCCTGGATCTGGCCTGTGAAACAACAGTTCTGCGTTGCTGTTGTGCTTTGAGCCTTCTCAGAGTCAGTTTTGTTGGGCCGTATCCCTGCTGCACTGTTCTAGGCTAGTTCTCATCTTCATTTTGCAATATTTTCTGCATGATCCCGTTAGCCCTTTCCTGGGCTATGACCATCTCTGGGGTTGCTGCTGTTGAGGTTTTATGGCTGCTGTCAGGTGAATCAGTCTTAAAATCACCTGTTGGAGAGATATAGGAAATAGAGATACATAAAGTAAATGAATGTTGCCCAAGAACACAGAACTACCCAGCAGAACAACTGCAATCAGAATGCTAACCCCATGATCTCCATGTTCTCCCTGCTCTCCTGGATTGGTTCACATTTTAGGAAACCTCGTTGACTATTGTTCTGCCTGTCAACACATGTAGGCTCATGGAGACCCCCTTGTCAGATCTGTAAGACTTCATTGGCTTGTAGGGCTGCAGAAGTTGGAAGAGGTAATTGACTAAGCTCATCCTCTCACAACTTCCTCCTTCAGAGGGTTTGAGGCAGGACAGCAAGGAATCCAGACTGGCCTGAAGCTCCAGAGGAAGAGAATTTTACTCGTATCCAAATTTAAAAGTTGCCACCAAACATTTGAAGTTTCTCCTCTAGTGTCTACTTTTGTGAAAGATGGCTAGCAAATTCATCCCTATTAGGCAATGTTTGTGAGAATAAAGAAGCCCAGTACTTCTATCTGTATTAAGATGATCTAATAATGTCTTATTACGTCTCACTTGCAAAAAGATGAAACCTACATAAAATTAAAGGAACACATATTTTAGGGTTCAGAGAAAGCCTGCGACTCTTCAGTAGCTCTGAGCATGCATACATCTTCCTTTGATCATCTTGATTTTTGTCAGCAGGCTTCATTGGGAGATGACTAAAATGGAGATGATTAGCCCCAAAATAGATCATCTGAGGAAGACGAAGAAAAATCACCTGCCAATAGAGCCTGTTCTTGTCACCAACATCCATCCCAGATTAAAGACATGCTGCGTCTCTTCCCTTCGCACAAGCTCTCACAAGCTCTCTCTCTCTCTCTCTCTCTCTCTCTCTCTCTCTCTCTCTCTCTCTCTCTCT
>JANHMN010000001.1:199343915-199403598 GCA_030674055.1 Rhabdomys pumilio | reverse complement strand
CTCTCTCTCTCTCTCTCTCTCTCTCTCTCTCTCTCTCTCTCTCTCTCCTTCTGGAAGGTGAAGTTAGCTGGGAGAAGCCGAGGGGAGGGGAGCAGTGAGCAGCAAACCCAGCCCTAGATGAGCATCTCCCATTCCACACTTTTTCGTTGGTTGTCACATATTCAAAAGTTATATTTCATGTGGTCTGTGAGTTGTATCTTGGGTACTTCGAGCTTTGGGGCTAATATCCACTGATGAGTGAGTGCATACCATGTGTGTTCTTTTGTGATTGGGTTACCTCACTCAGGATGATGTTGAAGAAGGAAGACCAAAGTGTGGGTGCTTCGATCCTTCTCAGAAGGAGTAATAAAATACTCAAGGGAGCACATATGGAGACAAAGTGTGGGACAGAAACTGAAGGAGGGGCCGTCTGGAGACTGCTCCACCTGTGTATCTATCCCTTGTGCAGTCACCAAAGGTAGATACTGATGTAGATGTCAGGAAGTGCATGCTGACAGGATCCTGATATAGCTGTGTCCTTAGAGGTATGCCAGACCCTGACATATACAGAGGTGGATGCTCACAGCTAACCATTGATCTGATCAAGGAGTTCCCAATGAAGGAGTTAGAGAGAAGACTGAGGAGCTGAAAGGGTTTGCGTCCCCATGGGGAGAGCAACAATATTAACCAACTAGAGCTCCCAGGATCTAAACCACCAGCCTGGGAGCACATAGGGAGGGACCCATGGCTCCAACTGTATATGTAGGAGAGAATGGCCTTGTTGGGCATAGGTGGGAGAGGAAGTCCTTGGTCCTGTGAAGGTCCTGGATGCCTCAATGTGGGGGAATTTGAGGGTGGGGAGGTGAGAGTGGGTGGGTGGGGGCACACCCTCATAGAAGCAGGAGAAGGGGGATGGGATAGGGAGTTTCTAGGTGTGGGGGAAATGGGAAAGGGGATAACATCTGAAATGTAAATAAAATACCTAATAAAAATTAATTTAAAAAAACTATAAACAATGAAAAAAGTTATATTTCTAGTTAAAATATGTTTTAACATTTCTATTAATTAAAATATAAGAATAGATCCTTATTACAAAAGAATTTGGAAAAATAAAGCCTCTTTTTTGCTTTTGCTTTTAGTTGGCCAGCTGCGTTGGGGGAAATATCCTTCTCTCTGTATGTAGTGGCTTAAAATATGTTTATGAATATTTGATGCTACTTTCTTTGAAAGCTTGATTTGTGCTGTCTAGGATCAGACTGTGAGAGTTAAGGGGACTGAGGTCTCTTCCCAAGTCATCTACTCTGGGATAACAGCCATGCTGTAAGGACATTCAGGTAGACACATCTGTAGACAGACAGGTTTGGTGTTGAGGAACTGATGCTTCTTGCCAACAGCCATAGGAGCAAACCATAAGGAAATGATTAAAGAAAGCTGTGGGTATACCTCAGAGGCAGAGCAACTGTCTAGCACGTATGAGGCCGGGGGTTCAATCCCCAGCACCATAAGAAGTTACTAAAGTAGATCTGGTAACCTGTGAAGTCATAGAATTCTCAGGCATCGAGTCTCTATGCAACTCAGGACGTCTCAGGAGCAGGAACCCAGGCAGTGGCAGCACACACAACCACTGGCATGTGTCTACACTGACAGAGCACCTGCAGTGTTATATGACTTCTAAGCCTATTTTAATAGCCTGGCTTGTATGGTGGTTGCTGGCACTTGCTGCACAGGCTGCCATTCAGGGTTAGAGGCCAGGATGATTCAGGTCCTTTGTCCCAGAAATTCTGCCTTTACGTATGTTTTTGAAGAAAGGGAGCGGGGTACAATTGAGTGTATTTGATGTCTACTGATACCACTATCAGTTCGAAACCACAGACCTCACCTTAACAGGAAATAAGATTTATTCTGGAGCCAAATATGAGTGCCCATGGTATGAGAACACATTTAGGTTACTCCAATGTCCATCTTCCGATGTGGAAGCAGATTCATGAAGCCTTTATAGGAACAGAACAAAGAAATGTTACAAATCAAGGTCTTCTTAGAAACACATTGGTGGAAAGCTCAGAGACACGGTCACAGCCAGATGAAGATCTCAGCTATAGGCCTCACGTATTCTCTTACGTGAGCATTCTTCTAAGCATTCTTAGTCTTTTGATTGGTGGAAAGTATTTTTTCTTTTTTTTTCCCTTGGATATTTTACTTATTTACATTTCAGATGTCATCCCCTTTCCCCCTTTCCCCTCCTTAGAAACCCCCCATTCCCATCACCCCTCCTTTTTGCTTTTATACCACTTTAATTACATGCAAGTATTAAGGTCAGTTCTAGGTTGAGGGACTAGCAATACAATCGGTGCAAATAGTCAAGGAACAAGTAAGGCATTAACACAAATAGTCAAAGAACAAGCCAGGCAATAAACAAAATTCCTTGAACACTCCAGTGATCCCTGCTTCTAAGGGCTTATCAGGATGACCAAAATATCTGAGCCAACTTCCCTGTCCTAGCCCAAAGTCATTTTTATGTCTGAAGCATACTTCCTTGTTTTTGCCTAAGATTTAGATTCCTGCCTGAAATTACTTCTTAGTTCTAGCCTAATGTCAGATTCCTGCCTGAAGCCCATATCCTTGTCTTTGGCCAATGTCATATTTCTGCCAAGCAGCCCATTTCCTTGTCCTTGACCCGTGTCAGATTCTTGCCAAGCAGCCCCAAAAGCTCTCTGCCCCTCCCCCTTTTTTATTTCATAAACAAGACTGAGCCGGTCTTACGTTGTTCTGCCAAGAATGCCTTCCTAACCCATCATGAAATATGAGTTGGGCGGTGGTGGCACACACCTTTAATCCCAGCACTTGGGAGGCAGAGGCAGGCGGATTTCTGAGTTCGAGGCCAGCCTGGTCTACAGAGTGAGTGCCAGGACAGCCAGGACTATACAGAGAAACCCTGTCTCGAAAAACCAAAAAAAGAAAAAAAAAAAAAAAAGAAATATGCATTATCAAAAGTAATGCACTTATGTCTTAGGTTGGTAAGGCTCTGTACAGAATCTTACCCATCCTTGGCTTGCCAGCCTGTTAATTTAATAACTCTGTCTGGGGGTCCATTTTCAGGTTCAAGCCATGTACTTTGCCTGCCAGCATGTTGATGTTGTTAAAGACAAGCTTTAACACAATGGGCAGGAATAAAAGTATTCCTAGGGCAAAAAGGGCTAGCATGATGAAGCTATATATGCCATTCTTGAAGCTTGACCAAAGTAGAAATACTGGCCTTAGGCCAAGGGTAATTTTATCAGCAGTATATGCCCAATCAATGCTCAGCAGAGTAGCATTCTTTAAATTTAAAAGCTTACTATGCAAAGTTAAAACATCCAGAGAGGTGTTAGGATTATGCCAAATACACTGCAAGTGTCTTTAAACTTTTTCCTAATTATGACTACCACTGTAAATTTTAGAACTAACATGAATCGAATGGTATTTGGCATGACACTCGAGATGGCTCCTTACTCTTAAACTCTGAACCTTCCAATAATTTGAATAGGATAAAGAACATCAATCCGTTGTTCCAAATGCCTATCTAAATCCTCTTGTATATTCAATACATTAGTAATATTTTTTGCTAAATGATTAACAAAAGTGGCTCTCACAACTTCTTGTGTCAAAGCAATTGCAGTGCTAGAAATTAATATAATTAAATCTGATATACCAGCAATAATCAAGCCCACTACCCTCTTGCTTTTGCTAAAAGCCTGACTCACTTCTTCAAATACTTGCAAGCTTTTTTCAGAAGACTAAGGTTCTGTGACACTCAGGGCAATAAAACAAAAGCTGGTTGATAGACCTCTGAAACTGACATGCAAGATTTCAACAAGTAACACAATTAGAAAGTGTACAATCAATGCAACTCACATTAAATACTGCAGAAGAAACAAAAGTAATTTCAACTTGACAATTAAAAGAGCCTTAACACATCTACTAACACTTGTTTGAAATCCAGTTCTTGTCCCAACTTTATCTTTTGCTAATGTAACATCATAGAGAACTGCAGCTAACCTCCAAATATGTCTTTGAAAATGTCCAGAACCAGCCTTCCAAATGAAGACTGTTATTTCCAATAGTGGATTGATTTCTAGACCAGTCCATGATTGAGTCTGGATAACTGGTCACATTTAAGAAAAATACAAGAGTCATTATAACTTCTGTTTTTGATTCTCTGTTCTACGAGGTCTAAAAACTTGAGGCAAGGCAGCTTGTCCCATCAGGGGTATAGGTAAGCAAAGGTGGGTCAGGAACATATGTCCAATACAGCTCCCCAGTCACCATTGTCAGAGCACTCAGCAAGCTCACAGGTCAGCATCATTCTTTGTCCCAGCATCAGCATGTCTCACCTGTTAGGTCTGACACATAGGTGGGTAAATGATGTCTTGTTAGGAGGCTAAACATGGCTCAAGATAAACCGTAATTGAAGCATACCAATTTCACTACACCACTAAAGTTCCCACACCACTAAATCAACCAATCAGCTTCTGAAGGCACAACTTCCCTAAAGCTCTTGTTCATAAAACCTAGTGATGTAAGAACAAGCTAATTTTCACCAACAATTAAAGAATAAAGGTGAGAAAGGCTTGAAAGTCAAGTGAAGCCCAAATTTATTTAAAAGGAACAATTTTGTTAGAGTTTAAAAAAAAAATTCCTGAGGCATGCAACTATAAATGTCAGAAGCTATTGGGAGGAGAGTGGAGAGGAGGCAAAAAAGCCATGATGTTTGAGCTAAGACAGCACGAAGAACAGCCACATGGCAGCAGGGAGTGTAGCTTTAGAGAAAGAGTAAGGGAGCCCAAAGTGTCAAAAGAAGCATATTTAGGCACTGGCCAGCATCCTTGAAAGAGACAAGAAGAAAAAAATGTTGAATTTCATAGTAGCTCATAGGAAATGTACTAGGGGTCAGGAATTCTGGGAAGGAAAAGATACATTATTGTATTGAAGGGATAATAATTCCACCTGCCTATTTTGCATGGTTTGTCCCTTTGTCGGGTTATTGGCCTCCCCAACTGGATTAACTGGTTTATGTTGTGGGTTGCTTGGTCTCTATGAAGGCTAGAGACTTTATCCTTCTGACCAGAAGGAACTGGTTTTTCTTTAATGGGCCTAAGCTGTTGCTGTGTGCTCAAACCCTCTGAGAACGTAAGCCTAAGATCACTCAGGCTGAAATGGAGTGAAATGGGTTGTTAGATATTATCCTTTTTTCACTATGAAAATCTAGAGACACAGTTCTGATGCTGCTCACCAGAAGAGAAGAAAGTTTGTTTTATCTTTATTTATGTGTCTCTTGTATGTGTCTATGTGTGGAGGCCAGAAGAGAGCACTGGGTCTCCTGGGGCTGGAGTTACAGGCAGTTGTGAGCTACCTGACGTGGTTGCTGGGAACTGAACTTCAGTCTTCTGGGAGAGCAGCAACTGCTGAGCCATTTCTCCAGACAAGAAGACATTATTTATGTCTGAGCTGGAGTTTTAGCTACCACCTTTAATTTCTTTCCTCAGGGATAGCTCCAGGGAAGGGTGCTAACTTAGGTAGAAGTGAGAAACCTTCTGGTATTTTTGTCAATGAACCAAGGACATCCCCGCAATTGCTACATTTGGGGTCCCTGTCTTCTGCTGCCTGTCTAGGTTTTGCTCCTGTTCTTATCCCTTGTAGCATTCAAAAACCTGATATTCATTATTAACCATGGTGATATCATTATATAAACTATGATAATATTCCTCTGGTTACATCAAGGGAGTAGTGACTCCAGTTACCTGAAGGATTGGTATCTAGGACCTTCATTAAGCTTGATATTCCCATATTCCTGTACATATAATTCACTGGAGGCATGAATTGTTCCATAGCTATGTTCTTGGGTATTCCTGGAACTCAGAGTTCAGAGCGGCATAACTACTGGGCTAAGTCCCTGCCCTCACGTCTGATCCCACTCTGTTTCCTAGAAACTTCCTAGAAGCTGCCACATTGTAAGAAACTAGAGGCAGGCAAATGACTCTGTTTCTCCTTCATTTCATTTCAGATGCAGGAGGACCCAGTAGGACAGTGTCTGGGCTGGAGCAAAGAACTTTTCCTTTTAAGCCAGAATTTTCTGACCGCAGTTGGTCATATCATCCCTGGTCTTACTGTGGAAGCAGGCTGGTTTTCTTTTGGTCTTGACATTGGTTTGGCCACTAGCTTCTCTTCGACAGAATGTCTCCAGTCACAAGACAGCATTCCTACACATGACCTTGATCAATCAGTCCAGTGAGAAATGTTTGCAGAGTTAAACTTATTTCCCCAAGTAATCTTGCTTAAAGTAGACAATTCAAGGAAAGAGAGACTGAGAAACTGCTCCACCTCCGTATGGCTGCAAATGTTATGTCACCTCATCCCTATAAAGAGTTATGGTCACCACCCCCCTACACACATACATAAAACACAGGCACACCCTTTCCCCTGCAGAGTGTTTGTCCTTTACTGTTTGAAATAAACAGTTCAGTCTGCTGAGGTCAGACATCTGTCTTTTTCTGCTTTTTGTCTTTTTACACTGCCTTAGAAATCTAACTCTTCAAATTTGATTTGGATATGTCTCCGATTCAAGCTTTCTCAGAAATTCCCGTGAATTCAGTTAGTCAGACATGGGTGATGGAAGCATCCCACACTGAGAAAGTTGGGGAGAAAATTTAGTGACTGGTAAGCAATACTGTGGAGGGAAGGTATTCATCTGAGAATCTGTTTATAGTTTGTGAGAGCAAAAGTTATGTTTTAAGTTTTAGTTATGTGCCTAAGAGATCCATAAAACAAAATTTCCTCTAACTTGCAAGCCCTTTGCCAGAGGACAGATACTTCCTGAAGTGCTGGAGGCTATTTTATGTAAGCTAACAAACCATGTTTTCCAATCTCCTCAACAAGTTTGTTTGAGTCAACTGCACCTGATGGTCTTGATCACATGCAGGCAGGAGGTGTGCAGGCAGGAACTGTATCAGGATGTAAGCTTGCCCCTGATTGAACCTGGAGGGAAATATGTGTAGTCTTGTGGGTTTGCTTTTATAAGCCTCTGCAAAACTCATCTCGAGGCCATTTTCTGAGAACCCTGGAATGAACCTGGCCAAAGCCCAACATCCTGGTCAGTACTTTATCAAAACTTGCTTCAGTATTGACTCAGAATTGTGATAGTGGTCTTATTCTCAGATGCTGTGATTAACAAGCTAGTAGGACCAAAGGATACTGAGTTATAGAGTAGTTAGGGCAGAGCTGAGAGGAACCAGAGAAAGTTACAAACAGGAAATACAAATAAATATACTTAAGTAATCTATTGTTAATCTCACTCAGCAAGAATAAGACTACCCGCTGGGCAGTGGTGGCACACGTCTTTAATCCCAGCACTTGGGAGGCAGAGGCAGGCAGATTTCTGAGTTCGAGGCCAGCCTGATCTACAGAGTGAGTTCCAGGACAGCCAAGGCTACACAGAGAAACCCTGTCTCAGAAAACAAAAAACAAAAAACAAAAACAAAAAACAAAAAACAAAAAACAAAACACAAAAAAAGAATAAGACTACCCCTGTAGTAACCCAGGATGTAGTGTGAGGTCTAAAGTTATGTTTTAAATTTAAATTACTGTACTTAAGAGATCTATAAAACAAAAATGTCTCTAACCTGTAAACCTCACTAGCCCAAGGCTAGGTAATTTCCAGGAATGCTGGGGGCTGTATTCACGTAAGATAACAAGCTGCATGCTTTCACTTCTGTATACAGGATTGGTTGCCCAAATTGCACAAGATGTGCTTGGATCACATGTAGGTGGGAGGTGTGTAGACAAGAAGTACATCAGGATGTGTGCTTGCCCCTAATTGAATGAAGATGGAAAATACATAGCCTTGTGGGGTTTGCCTTTATAAGCTCTGGATTAATGTAATTCACTGCCATTCTTTGGGAATTTCAGGTATGAACCTGGCTAGTATTTAATAAAGCTTACTTCAAATTTGGCACAAAAACCTTGGTAGTGGTGCTATTCTCATCCAGTGGGATTAACAAGAACTAGCTCTGTGCTTCTTTCTGCCACATCCGGTTGCCAAGACTCTATCTTCTGACTTAGATGAATGGTTTCTCATTCTGCTCTTGCTGTGTTTTAATGGAGTCAGTGTGTATCATGTCTGCAGTTTTGTTTTGTATTTTCTTGTATTGTGTGTGTGTGCATGCGTGTGTGTAGGTCAGAGGTTGACATCTGGCGCGCGCGTGTGTGTGTGTGTGTGTGTGTGTGTGTGTGTGTGTGTGTGTGTGTGTATGCATGCATGCATGCATGCATGTGTATAGGTCAGAGGTTGACATCTGGCATCTTCCTCAGTTGTTTTCCACTTTAGTTTTTGGGATAGTGCTTCTCATTGAACATGGTATTCAGCAATTGGCTAGCCTGGCCAGTTAATGAACTCTGGGGATCCTCCTGTCTCTGCCCACTGCAGTGCTGTGCTGACTTGTACATAGCTGCTGGGATCTGCACTCAGGTTCTCCTACTCATGCTGCAAGTACTGTACACACCGAGCCATCTCCCCAGCTCCCTCCATTGGATTTTATGGCAAATTCTTTGGCTTCTCATCCTGAGATTGAGTGGATCTTCCTCTGGTCATCTCCCTAGATTCCTCTCCCTTTGTTTCATCCCCCTCTTTTGCTGTAGACATAAGAACATTCTGCATTTCATGCCTGCACTATCCCCCATCACTGAGATTGCCCCTCAGAAGTCTTTGGAAGTCTCTGTTGGAAATAACCAGTTCTGCAGGGAGCCCCCCACCCTGTTTAGTTTTATCTGCCTGCCTCTCCAGCCACTCTCCAAGTCTCACCCCTCCTCTTCTTCCCACTCCTAGGCTGAAAGCACCTTTAGGGCAAGGTCAACTTTAGACTTCATTTAGACTTCTCCAGAGTCAGCTTTGCACATGATAGACTGTCATTTCTTATTTGGAACTTCTTGGTAGTCTCTCAAAAGTCACGTTGTATCTGGCTTTGTATTTACCTTGTGGAGATGTCTTGAGTTGCTTATGGATCTGTGAAGATTATATGCTGAGACCCAGGGAATCGAGGTTGAGATTCAGCTGGAGAAGAAGGGTGTCTCACGTAGGTGTTTGTTCCTTCTTACAGTCTCTTGTTACACTGACTGCCTTGAAATTATCTGAATTTTAAGATTTTGTTTTTATGGTCAGGCACTGGGCCAAAAGCCAAATATTAAAACAAAAGATGTCCCTACCATTTGTTTCTTAGGAAATTACAAAGGTTTTAGGAGGTATGAACAAAAACAGAGAAGTATATTCCCCAAAGTACATATTTCTTAGTGTATCATAATCTTATCTTCATTTCTATGTCTGTGAAAACATAATTAGCTAAAAACATCATATATAATAACATGCTTACATGTTATATTACTATTTTCTAATTTTTTTTGATTTACTTCAGAGATCTTTTTGACCAGCACAAAGTATATTTAATAGGATATTTGCTCTGAAGTAGCTAATATATGTAGAATCCCAGCCATCTTTTTTATTTTCTTTTTTCTCTTTTATTGAAAATATATTTTTCTTACATAATATATCCCGATTACAGCTTCCCCTCCTTTAATGCTCCAAGTTTCTCCCCTCATCTCTTCACATCCAGATACACTCCCTTTCTGTCTCTCATTAGAAAACAAACAGGCTTCTAAGAAACAATACAATACAATACAATACAATACAATACAATACAATACAATACAATACAACACAACACAACACAACACAACACAATACAATGCAACACAACACAATATGATAATGTTTTTGTTAGGTTTTTGGGGCTTCCATGAGATACCATGATCCCAAAACAAAGTTGAGGAGGAAAGGGTTTATTCAGTTTACACTTCCACATTGCTGTTCATCAATAAAGGAAGTCAAGACAGGAACTCAAGTAGGGCAGGAACCTGGAGGCAGGAGCTGATGCAGAGGCCATGGAGGAGTGCTGCTTACTGGCTTGCTCCTTATGGCTTGCTCAGCATGCTTTTGTATAGAACCCAGGACTACCAGCCCAGGGATGGCACCACCCTCAGTGGGCTGGGCCCTCCCCAACAATCACTAATTTAGAAAATGCCTTACAGCTGGGTTTTACAGAGGCATTTTCTCAGTTGAGGCTCCTTCTTCTCTGATAACTCTAGCTCCTATCAAGTAAGTACAAAACCCAATCAGTATAATGAGGTAGAACAAAAAACTAATACATCAGAATTGGACAAAACAACAAGCAGAAGGAAATGAGCCAAAGAAAAGGCACAAGAAACAGAAACCCACTTGTTTACACATTCAGGAGTCCCATAAAAACACTAAACTGGAAGCCATGATATACAACAGAGGAGCTGGTGCAGATGCAAGCATGTGGCCTCAGTCTCCCCGTTCTTTTCCCCAGCTGTACATTAACCCTGTAGTAAAGCTAGTGTCCACGTAGTCTCTGGAATTCAAGTTACGTAAAGTGGTTTCACAGTTCTACCATTTGCCCTTCTTCAGAAGTCAGCAGAATGTTGCTCTTCACAATCCCCAGGGCTTAGGGGTGAGTAGAGAAGAGAGCACAGAAACCCGGTCACAGTGGGGCAGTGGTAGTAGCTCCTGTGGAGGCCACTCCTAGTTTTCTATCTTGAAGGAAGACATGTGAGTTTTAGGTCTCAGGCAATCCCTGGGTGACCACTGTCACATTTAAGCCACGGTCAGTAAGGCGTGGGTGTCATAAGCTAACATGGACTACCAGTATTGCTTAAAACAGAGGATGATATTTTCCCATGGATCTGTTGCCAAGAACTGGAAAACTCTTAGTTCTTGGGTGAGGTGGTCTAAGGTAAGGGATACCTTCCCTGACAAACAAGGAGTCAGAAAAGAGATTCAGTGAGCTTTTCTTTTCTTTTTTTTTTTAAAATTTAATTTAATTTTCTTATTCACTTTGGATCCCGGTCACTGCTCTATCCTGGTCACCCCCTCCCACAATATTTCCCCCTTCTCTTCTCTGAGCAGGTGGAGGCCCCCTGGGTATTCCTCCCCCTACTCTGGCACTTCAAGTCTCTATGATGCTTGGTACTTCCTCTCCCATTGAGGCCAGACAAGGCAGCTCAGCTAGAAGAATATATCCCGTGTACAGGCAACAGCTTTTGGGATAGCCCCCATTCCAGTTGTTTGGGACCCACAGGAAGCTGCTATATATGTGCAGGGTCCTAGGTCCAGCCTGTATGTTCTTTAGTTGATGGTCCAGACTCTGAGAGCCCCAAGGGTCCAGGTTAGTTGATTCTGTTGGTCTTCCAGTGGAGTTCCTATCCCCTTTGGGGCCCACAGTCCTTCCTTCTATTCTTCCATAAGAGTCCCCAAGCTCCATCCACTATTTGGCTGTGGGTGTCTATATCTGAGTCAGCTGCTGGGTGGAGCCTCTCAGAAGACAACATGCTCCTGTCTGCAAGCACAACAGAGTATCATTAATAGTGTCATGGATTGGTGCTTGCCCATGGGATGGGCCTCAAGTTGGGCTGGTTACTGGTTGGCCATTCCCTCAGTCTCTGCTCCATCCTCCATGCCTACATTTCTTGTAGACAGGATAATTTTTGAGTTGAAAGTTTTGTGGGTAGGTTGGTGTCTCTATGGCTCCACTGGAGTTCCTGTCTGGCTACGGGAGGTGGCCTCTTCTTAGTGAGCTTTTAATGACATCCGAGTATGGGAACAAGGTGGGAAGACAGAGCAAGAATGAAGAACCAGCTGTCCTGAGTCTTGATCTGTCATTGAGGTGTGCATGGAAACTGTTCTACTTAGAATGATGTGAGCCTGAGACATAAGAGCTGCATCCTACCTGCTCTAACCAACTGAAGAAGAAATAATTAACTGCATTCTATTACTGTTGGCTTAACTTGGTAGTCAAAGGTTGGGTGTGGCCTGAAACCTGGGATAGGAGTTTGAGATAGGAGATAGTTAGCTACATTTATGACTTCAAGTTTATCTGTTAGCTTTATTGGGACTAGAAATGAACAGCTAATTGCACTTACTGTCTTCAGTGAGCTCTTCAGCTTTGTGGCCAGTTTAAAGCTGCTGCTATCAGCTCATCTTTAACCTAACAGTTAAGAACTCCAAGGGACTCGTATGCTTCATCTCTCTTTCTTCTGGTTCATTATTCTATTTTTGGGGTGTTTTGCCACATGTAGGTTTTTACACCAAGTGTGTGTATATTGCCTGAGGAGACCAGAAGCAGTGGATGCAGTGAAACTGGAGTTACAGATGGTTGTGATCCTCCCTGTAGGTGCTGGGAACTGAACCCTGGTCCTCTGCAGGAACAGCCAGTGCCCTTAACAGCTGAGCCTTCTCTACCCACTTCTGGTTCATTTTAAAGAAGTCAGTTGAGGACTGCTTGCTGCCAGGTTAGCATTTGAAAGTGTTAAGCTGCTTCTGAGAATGTACCTCCTGTATGGATTCCCTGACTCCTTGAGTACTTCAACAGACCAGTGGCTGATTTTTTTACTAGGCTAATTTTTTTGTGTTCAGTTTCTCTATACTCATAAAGGACATCTCCTTTATAGCCAGTCAGTAGTGAGGGCAAGGAAACTTAAATGTTTCCCTTTAAAAATCCTACATGAATTTCACAATGTTGTACTCGGAAAGGTCTATAGTTTTTACCACACATTCAAGCTATCAGAGATGCTAATGACACCCACATGGATCGCTCACTGGTCTTCTCTTGTGCTGAAAGCTGAAGGATTGTTTTGGCCAGTCTAACTTGACTAGTATCAGGTAGCTAGCCTTTCTTGAAATTAATCTCTCTTTTTTCATAATTAAAAAAACTCCTCTTATGTCAAGCATCATGTATTTTTCTTACATACTTGGCTTAACCTAAAATAGAACTGAATTTTTGAAAGGTCAGCTTGATAAAATTATCCAAGAAGAATTACATGTTTACTTTAATCAATGCTCTTTATTATGTGAAAGCATTGGAAGTATTGGATAGTAAGCAATTGATCATAAATGTAGCAATCTATGAGTAAAAATATACTCAGAGATGTTATTCTATTAAGACCTTTAAAACTGTCAGTGACATTATGAGACTTAAATAAAGGCTTTGCAGGGACAAAATCGGGTGCGTTGCACTGGTTTCTGATTTTGTTTGTAATCTGGAGCGCAAACCCACGGTCTCGGACCAGTATTCTACCCCTGAACTGTAATTTCAGGCCCAACAAGTCCCTGATCTTTCATAGACCTAGGTGTGTATGTGAAGTGTTACTTACTCGAAGAAAGAAAAGAATAAAATTTATGTTCATTTAAAACCACTGCTTGCCTTTTACTGTACAAATATTGATTCTGGGTCAAAGTTGTACCAGTGTAAAGTAACTCCTTTTTAAAGGAAATAAGAAAATAATTCATCCTGAGAAAACCATCCGGGAATGTGGCTTCAAATTACTCTAAATGACATGTTCTACTGTGTAAAAGGTTATATGAACTTTTATAGTCACAGAGCATAAAAGCTCACCAATCAGTTTTTTTTTCCAAATAAGTCTGTGGAGGCAGCAGGAGGAAAGCTCACAGGGTCAGGGCATGTGTGTGTGTGTGTGTGTGTGTGTGTGTGTGTGTGTGTGTGTTGGGAGGTGTCTTCCATAGGATTTGGATTGAACCTCAGGCTTGGTGGAGGCTGGGGGTCTGTTAAGGATGGTGACAGGTTCCAAGAATTGTATCTGCTGGCCAGAAGGACGTTGGGTCAGATACAGAGGTTGGCAGTAAATGGCTTTGGAAAATTACAAAACATAACTCAAGATAACTCGGCTCTTGACCTACCACATTTCATCTCTCTGTAATCAGCATGCCCAGGCCAGCCACGGCTGAGCAGTCGGCAGCCTTCACTATAGACACAGCATCTTCAGAACGCCTTGGGTCACATCGTAATGGGCACGCGTGAATTTCATCCTCTGAAACCAGTGTCTGCCCTTGTCTTGGCTGTTGTTAAGCAACAGAAAGTTTGCTCGTAGAGAGCCCCTGCTTTCCCTGAGTGAAAGGATGTTTTCTCTCACAGAATCCAGCGTTTTTTAGGGTACATCAGAGAGTCCTATTTACTTCAAGTCACCGACGTCTTCCTCTCTCTCACTGTCAAGATGCCAAGATGAGTAGAGTATCCATGTACAGAGACAGACTCCTCCCAGGTAGATGCTTGTATGGACAGAAAGTAAAATGCTGTTTAGCTGTTCTGCACTTTCCCTGGTAGGTTTCAGTAAGGCTTGAGACTTGTAACAATGGTAGGAAGGGGCCCTGTCCCTTATCTTCTGGGAGGTAATTGCCAAGCCTTGCAACATCTTGTCTGGTAGGGGTGTGGGTTATGGACCTTGTGCTTTGAGCCAGCCAGATGGTAACTGTTAAGTCCAAAGGAAACTCCAATTTCCCAAACTCCAAAGGCAACTTGAATATCCAGAACTGAGTTCAATCTACACTATATGAGGATTCTGGTGGTTAGATTCAAAACCAGTATTCCTTGTATATACTTGTAAAACCAGTTCTGGTTGGCCAAAAGGAGTCATTTCCCTTACCAGTGGCAGAGGGACATAAGGCAACCCAGTGGTGCCTATAAGCATGTCAAAGTGCATGCTGACTTCCTGGCTCCCAGTTATTCATTTCAAAGTCCATGCTGGTGCTGTCTGTTATTTTCCAGTCTCTATCCAGCTGCTCTTCTCCCCTCTTTTTCAAACTGCCCTAGCCATATCCAGTCTGCTGACCATATTTGTTATGGGGAATCTGAAGAGAAAAACTCCCAAGAGGTCTGAATAAGTCAAATGGAGTCTTTATTAACTGCTGATGGTACCAAGCAGAGTAGTGGGAAGCAGCCCTGACCTCCAGTTTGTTTGAGTTTTTAACCACAATCAGCAAGTACTGTTTGTAGAAGTGGAGAGAGAATAGTTATGTGGCCAGGCAGTTAACCTTTAACTCTGGGTCTCACTGTATAGGAATTTAGGGCTGGCCACCCAAGATAGTTTTAGCACCAAGAGTAGTCTTAGGAATACATTCAGTCTATTTTCTTTTTCTGTTCTGAACTCTTCCAGACCCCCCTGGCTGTTCTCTTTCTCACATTCACAACGAAACCTTAACCATAGTACAGAGTGGTCAGACTGGCAGTTTCTTTATGGCAGCCCCCTTGTATGCAATGACACTGTGATTTAGGGTGGGACTTTGGTGCCCAGGGTTGTCAGCACAATCTCCCCATGGGCTGGAAACTGATCAGCCACATGGATCGTAAATAAACCAGCTTTGGGTGGCTATGACAAAATATCCCAAGAAATAAACATAACAGAAGAAAGGCTTGTTTTAGCTCAGGTTAAGCAGTTTAATAGTTGGCTGCCTCCACTGTATGGGCCTATGGGGAAGAAAAAGAATATCGTTGGCAGAAGAGTGTGGTGGATCAAAGCTGCAGAGAGAGGGAGGATGTAAGAAAGGGGGAGAGAGAGGGGAAGCGCAGGGGAGGGAGGGGGAGGGAGGAGGGGGAGGGGAGAAGAGAGTGAAATTGGGAATGTGGTCCAGGGAAAGAACATTCCTTTTATAGTATGCTTCCAGCAACCTCCATTCTCCACCTAGGCCCCATTTCCTGATGGCACAGCACTTTCAGCTATGAAATAAATCATCAATGGGTCAATTCATTTTTGATGATGTTTAGACCCTTCATGATCTAAATATAACTCAGTAGTACCACTAATTTCAGACCAAACCTTCAACACATGAATTTTTTTTTTGGGGGGGGCACAATCCCGACTCAAATCATAACAGATAGTTAGCTAGCTGGATGCCAATAATGACTCTAGACCCCAAAGATAGAGAGGGCGTCCTTGGTTGGCAACATTCTATATGATTTTCCCTGCCACTGTGTAAGAAAACTAACACCTTCACCCATGGATTGAAGCCAGAAGCTCCATGTTCCTCTCCTGGCATTTGCGCTGTGTATCGTTTTCCATGGCTGATTTTAATATGTGCCTCTGCCTTAATGAGCTGTCACTGTGAGCAGCACAGCTCTGAGGTCTGAGAATTTCTTAATGAGTTGAAGTGAGAGTGGTTTCAGGGCTCTCTAGGCTTATCATGTCAGGAGTGAAGGCCACTTTATAGATGGCCCAACTTCATCAGTGAGCAGCCTTTGAAGTTCTTGGTGGCTGTCTGCCTATCCACACTATGGAACTATGATCAGTTATCAGAGCGTAAAGTTAACATGGAGTTCTGAAGTGGTGGAGATTAGGTGTGGGAGTTTAGATGTGGCAGAAATGAAGATATTCTAAAGATACGTAAGCTGACTATCAGACTATCGGAACAATGCACTCCAGCAATCACACACTGGGTAGCACCAGCCAGAGAGGGAACTTGTGTCCAGGAAGAGATCTCACATGACTCTCACAACTTGGCAGATCATCTTATAGGATGAGACTGAAGCCCAGATAATGATGGGTCAATGATCTGAGAGACCGTATCTGGACGGGGATTGCTTACATGTGCATATCCTTGGGCATCTGTTTGAACTTTGATCTCCAGTTCGGGACCCTGGGCTTGGGAGCAGGTGGGCAGTGTGGTGTTCACTGGATCTCTTTGTCTCTGTTGCAAATGTGTCTACAATGAATAAACATCCTTTTTTTTTTTTTTTTGCTTTCCATTTTCCCCTTTTATTAAAAATAGAATTTTTCTCATAATATATTCTGCTTATGGTCCCCCTCCTCACTCTTCTCAATTCCTTCTTCCCTCCCCTTTCATCCAGATCTACCCTTTTTCTGTCTCTCATTAGAAAACAAACAGGAAGGGCTGGAGAGCTGGCTCAGCGGTTAAGAGCACTGAGTTCAATTCCCAGCAACCATATGGTGGCTCACAGCCATCTATCTGGGATCTTATGCCCTCTTCTGGCATGCAGGTGCAAACAGAGCACTCACATACAAAAAAAAAATCTTAAAAAAAAGAAAATAAACATTTTTTAAGGGATAATAAAAAGATATAACAAAATAAAGTACAATAAGATTTAAAAAACCAATCACAGTGCGCTGGACAAGACAAAAGAAGTGAAAGAGTCCCAGAGGCACACAAGTCAGGGGCGTCCACTGTTAACTTGGCCCTTTAAGCTGGTGTACCGAAGCTGGTGTACCCTTTAAGCTGGTGACTTGAGACACAAGTTGTGATCCATCCAAGTTTAAAAACAGAAAGGAGCTGTGAGGTGGCCCCTGGGGCAGGTCACATTCAGATGTCAGCTAACCCATCTATGGCAGTTAGCCTTACCACCATCGTCAAAGAGAAACAAGCCGGGACAGTATATAGCATGTGCAGCATTTCTTTTGGCCACAAAAAAGTTCGTTCACACTAGCTCACACTAGAAGGTGTGAGCCAAGAATGGAACTCAGTTGTTTCGTGCTTGTGTGGCGTACACGAAACCCTGGGGCTCAGTGATCAGAACTTCTTAAACGGCATGATTCTATGTGCCTATAATCTCAGGAGCTGGAGGCTGGAGAATTAGAAGTTCAGGTTAATTCTCTACTACACAGTGAATCTGAGGCCTGGGGACTACATTAGACCTTGTCAGAAACAAACCAGAGCAGAACAAAGGGATCCTAGAAAGCACTGAGACCAGAGATGCTGGGGGGTGGGGGGGTAAGGCTTGCCTCAGTTTGTGGGCCACTGTCAGGGGTTTCACTGGAGTGACTGAGGCACCTTTACAGGGCAGGCTGAAGGTGTGGCTTAGTTTGCCTTCTGTTACTGTGATACAACATGGACCCAAAGCAATCTGGGAAGGCAAGAGTTTATTTCAGCTTACAGGGTACGTTCAATCCAGGGAGGCTGCCTGAGGAGGTGAAGGAGGACCTAGGGGGATGCTACTTGCTAGCTTGCCTCCCTGTTCTAACCTGGGACCAACTGTGTAGTGGTGGCATTGCTCACAATGGCTGAGCCTTCCACATTAATCACCAGTCATGACAATGCCCCACAGACAAGCCCATAGGCCAATCTGATGGTGGCGGCGCCTCAGGTGAAGTTTCCTTTTTCCCAGCTGTCTTTAGTTCGTGTTAAGTTGGCAAAAACTAACCAGCACAAAGCATATGTTTGGATTGATCTGGGAATCACAGCTCATTATTCAACAACTGTAGTTAGCTATCACTGTTCAGATATAAACAAGGTCACATATTTTTTTTTCAGGGACAATTAACTTAGACTATGGAAATAGTTTATGCCAAGAAGGAGGGTTGATGTCTTTCAACTAATGCTGCTACGGTTTGTGCCTTATTCCACAAAGGGTTATATCTTGGAAGCTTAGTCCCCTCGGTGACAGGCTGAGGGGGGTGGGGCCTTTAGGAAGTAGTTCTTAATGAAGCCAATTAGGTCATGAGGCCCCTATATCCATAGGTGGAAAACTACTCTTTTGGAAGAAGGTTAGGTCTCTTGGGACTGGATTAGGTCTCTCAGAAGTGGGCTGTTTTAAAGTGGGTTTACCTTTCTCAACTCTCTCTCTCTCTTTCTCTCTCTCTCTCTCTCTCATTTCCCTACACATGTACCTTCTAGCATGTGGTAGTGTGTTTTCTATTTCCTGCCCTGCAGTGACATAATCAATGCTCTCACTATCTGGTTCCATTTTACTGGTTCTTTTCTATCACCAGAAGCCCAATTTATACATAAAATACCCATCTTCAGGTATTTTGTCGTAGTCACTCAAAATGAGCTAAGACAAATGACCTCCATAGGTGGATGGTCAGGATATTCTTCACAGATTATGCTCCTCACCCCGTCATGGTAAACATTGAGATGAAGGACGGCACTTTTCATAATGCTACAAAGTTGAACTCTAGTAAGAGAAGCCCTGTCAGACATATTATCTGAGCTAGCCCAGATGGTCTTCTTACAGGGGATGTGAAGAAAATGACCGTGATTCAAAAATGAGCAACAATGGGAAAAATCAAGGTGTGTGTCCTAGTGAGGTAGAGGTCTTTAAATGGTTGTTGCTAAGTGGATGGATAAAGCTGCCGGTGAAACAAAAGGTTAGTGTAACCAAGTGAGAAGTTGGGTTGACCATTGGGAAGCCCTGGTGGCTCCCCCGTGCTAACATCGCTTAGCCAACTCTATTTGCTCCTATCTAGAGAGATTTAGAAGCAGGAGAGCAATGGCAGTGAGTCACCTACCCAGTCATAAATGGTAATGGTCTCCAGGCTTCAAGGACCTGAGTCTTCTGGCAAACATGTCCCCACCCCCAAGGTCCCACTCAAGGTGTTTGGTTGTGCACACAATGGCAGGGTGGAGAAAAGACTTCTGGGAGACCAAGGAATGCCATGGTTCCAAAACCTGTTGGTTAAATCCTCACAGGGCCATAGGTAGATTGGGAGGATGAGGCATGCAGTGGTTCACAAGACTGTGGTGGAAATCTGGCTGAGAGACGGAACTTTATGTGTCTCCTTTACCTGAGTGTTGTAGTGGGCTGGGTAGTATTATGACTGAGGAACACTTTTTTTTTTTTTTTGAGTACTGTAAACCTAAGTGCATCAGACTCAGGCCAGTGTTGACTGGATATGCTGAAGGGATCAGCTAGTTCAGCTTGTGTCCACGTGGCTTAATTTGAAACAGTACAGGCTATCCAGTGTACAGGGAGAAATCAATGACATACCAGACACAGAAGCTGCTGATGTCAATAATTCTTTGTATGAGAGCCCAGCCCCAGTGACCTGAGAATAAAGGGAGAGCTTATGTAGAGTGATGGAGAACTGAGGCTTGACTAAAGCAGTGCCACCCACAGCTGCGGTAGTCCTGATACCGTTCAACAGTGCATGAAACAGAGACAGACCCACAGTGCTGCTCCCACTGATCCAGCACTCTTCTTTCTCCTTGATCCAGCTGCAGTCGGTGTTCATGTGGGAAACATCCCAATGTACACTTCCTGTACAGGCTGTTAGAACTCACTGCTGCTCACGTAGTGTGGTCAGGGGAGATTGGGAATTATTCAAGGTTTTAGTGTAATGGTGTGTAGTAAGTAATGCTTGGTTGTAAGGTGTGTAGTAATGCTTGGTTGTAAGGTGTGTAGTAATGCTTGGTTGTGAGGTGGCATCCACCCCAGAAGACTCGGGTATGAAGGCTTCATCTTCAACTGGTGACACTGCTGACAGGTGATTATCATGAGGGGAACTTGTAGCTGAATGGGGTATGAGGGTGTGGGGACTAGTTTGAGGGGGTGGGTCACTTGGGTATGACTTTAAAGGATATATATTGTTCCTTGACTCATATTCATTGCCTCTTCCCAGGCCATAGTCAACTGAGCAGTCAGTTCTGCACCAAAACCTCCATTTCATCGAAGACCCTAGTACGGTGATGGAGCCAAGTCACCATGGACTGAAGTCTCTGAAACCAGAGCCAAGACAAACCCTTCCTTCTTTAATTCCTCCATTAAGTTGATTTCCTCAGGTATTTTTTTTTTTACACACTATTGAGAAGCTAACGCAGTGTCTTTTTTTTTTAAGACAGCATTTCCTGTAGTCTAGCCTGGCCTTGAACTTGTGTACCAAATAGTGTAATGATGACATCATGATAACATCTTAAAGCAGATAACAAGTGAGAACTGATCTAAATGTGGGAGTGACACAGATGACCAACCAAGGCTGGTTGATAAAGCCAGGATAACTCCAGAGGCAGAAACAAATACTAGAATTCTTAGGCTATCATGCATAAGAGCCACCCATAACATTACACAGTCAACTGAAGCAATTTATAGTCTCATTCTTTTTTTTTAAATTCTTCTTTCATACATTCCATTTCAATGGCTGCCTTTTCTCCCTCCACCTCCCATGCGTGTCCCTTCTCCCCCAGATCCACTGCTCCTCCATTTCCTTTCAGAAAAGAGCAGGCCTCCCAGGATATCAACTGAACATGGCATAACAAGTTACAATAAAACCAGGCACAAACTCTCATATCAGGGCTGGGGGAAGCAACCCACTAGGAAGAAAAGGGTTTCATGAGCAGGCAAAAGAGTGAGAGACAGGCTCATTCTCACTGTTAGGAGTCCCACAAAACCCCCACGATAAACAACTCCCATGTATATGCAGAGGACCTATAGCAGACTCACGCAGGCTCCTTCACTGCCACTCCAGTCTCTGTGAGACCCTAGGAGCCTTGCTTAGTTGATTCTGTGGGTTGTGTTCTCCTGGTGTCCTCTACTCCTCTGGCTCCTATGATCCTTTCTGCTTCTCTTCTTCCAGGTTCCCCATGAACTGAAGTAATTCATATTCTCATTCTAAACAAAACCCATGCTTGGCTGGTCTATCTGAATGCCTATTACTCATTGGAAATATCACAAGCACTATCTATAAATGACCTCCAAATATGAGTATATTTGAATGGGTTCAAAAAAATCAGGATGTGTTGGACTCAAAAAAAGTAATCTCTCTTGGCTCTTTGGGCCATTTGAGCTGTACTCACTCATACATGACTTTGGAAGTGTTTATAATGCTTAGTTATGTAGACTAGAGATTGTTGCAAATCTGATGGGTGCCACCCAGAGGTGACTTGATGGGATTTGGTACTGGAACATCCTGGGATAGTATGGTAAGACACAGCACTGGAGAGCCATTTACTAGCTCACTGAATGAAAATGAGGACGTGACTGCTCCTAGGGATGGTTGAGAAGGTTTTATTATTACTATTATTATTGTAGATATGAAGGAGAGAACACCCAGAAATATCTGGAAGAGTCCAGAGCAGAGAGAAAAAGGAGTGGATTGGACATGACCAGCAGACTAGACTGGGCCTTAAGGTGGGGGGAGTGGGGAGAACAAGAAAGGAAGAAAAGAAAGAGAGATAAGGAGAGGGAGAAGGACCAGGAATTATATAGAAATCAGAAGCTAGGGGAAGGGAATCGAAGCTCAGAGCTGGAGAGGGTGGGTGGGGGTGGGGATGTGAAAAGTGCTGAGAGGAGCCAGGACTCTGAAATGGGTACTTGAATGCAGAGAGAGACTGTTGACCAGTGTTTGATGTTTTAGTAGGCACCTCAGTTAGCCATTTGTCCTGAGTTTCTTTGTGGACCTAACACTTGCTATTGGTCATTAATGGAGGTAGTCTCTATTACAGAAGGGATATAAAGTCTTCTGCAACTGGAAATGATCAGCCTTCGCTTAATTGGGAGAAATATTCTGGTAAAGAAGGGAGAGCCCAGAAGGGCACAGAAATACAATAGAAATATTTATCCAGGACATGTTATTGAATGAATGCAAAGAGGTACCTTGTATAAGCCAATAGGTTCTTTCTTATTCTTATAGCACTGAATGGGGATCCCTTGAGAAGCTAGTGGGTCCTAATGCCACCTGTACATGATCTGTTAGCAGACACTGCTGATTTATGGGTAGCATTCCACAGTGGATGGGTAGTGTCTCGTCGGGCAAATAGGAAGAAGCTCAGTGGTCAGCTTCTTGCTCTGGATCTCAGGTTGTTTTCCTTCAGTGATGGGCAGTTGAACTATAATGAAACTCCCTTCGTGTGTGATAAAACACTCAGATCAAAAGCAACTCAAGAAAGGGCTTATTTGGCTTCACATCCAGATCACAGTTTCATCACTGAGAGAATTTAGGGTAGGAACTCAGGAGCTGAACAGAAAGGAGGAACACTGTTTAGTGGCTCACCCACTGGCTTCTTCTATTCAGCTAGCTTTCTTATATAGTTCAGGTACTGGCCAGAGTGGGCTGGTCAGTCCCATATTAATTGGTGATCATGACCACTGCCCTCCCAGACATGTCCACAGGCCAATCTGATGGAGATAATTCTTTAATTGAGGTTCCCTCCCTTCGTCTGGTAGATTTAGGGTTGACAGGAGGCAGATTTCTTGCCTAGTGGGGAACTACAGCTGACTAGTCCTGTGCCTGTGTAGCTCCGCCCTTACATGTATCTTTTCATTGTGATGAGAAGCTAATACAGTGTGTAATTTTTTTTTTTAAAGACAGCATTTTATATGGTCTAGGCTGGCCTTGAACTTGCTGTGTACAGAATACCATAATGACATGATGACAATATCTTAAAGCAGATAAAAAACTGACCTAAACATAGGAGCGAGCTCACATGTGTATACATAGTGAGTTCTTTGAATGATTCCTCAAGAAATGACGCTTTTTCAATGTAAAATGAGTCCTTAAATGGTCAGTGTTCATACATGTTTCCATGAAGAGCTATTTATTACCTCTCACTGTACATCTTCTTTGGGGAAATCTTTACCAAGCTTTCCCCCTTCTTAACAAGATTAGCAATCTTTTAGGGTGAATGAATTCTTTTGGATATTGGTGTGTGGTTCACAAAATATTTTCTCTTCTTTGGTAATTTTCTACTGAAGTTTCGATATGGAACATTTCCCAATACTGGCTTGTTCTCTAGAATGCTGCCTTTGGGAAATTATGGAACCTTTAAGACACGTGGCCAAGTAGGGGTTTTTGGGTCACTGGGAGCGTGCTTATGAGACTCTAGCCCCTTCCTGCTTTTAGTTTCCCAGATGTCAGGTGATCTATTTAGCTTTGCCTTGTTCTGGCATGATAAACTTAAATTAATGAGACCAGCAGATCATGAACCAAGCCTTCAAAACAGTGAGCAGAAACTTCTCTTTACATCAGTGGATTAGCACAGGTGTTGCTATCATCACACAAAGCTAGAGCGTTGCATTTCCATTTTGTTGATTTTTTTTTTTTTGCTATATAGAAACAACTTTTTAGTTAGATATGGTTCTACTTGTCTGCTTATGGGAAAAAAAAGCCCAAGCCCCAGCAACAACAAAAGACTAGCATGTTTCCTAACACCAGGGATTGACATCAATTAGTCTTCCTAAATAAGATTTTTTTTTTTTTAAACAGGGTCTCATGTACCCGAGGATGGCCTTGAATTTTTGATCCTCCTGCTTCTACTTCCTTAGTATAGGAATTATTATAGGCAGGCATGTTTTATTTCTTGGGAAAGTGTTGATTCCAGCTCATTCACATTATCCATTATTGGTCTGATCAGGTTTCCTATTTCTTCATAATTTACTCAGAGTAGGTTGTATGATTCTACGAACTTATTTCTTCTCGATTATTCAACACTGGAAAACTCACAAACACATGAGATTAAAAGACACACTCCTGAACAATCAGTGGATAAAAAGAAATTGAATAGAAAATTTAAAAAAGTTTTTGAGACAAACAGAAGTGAAAAAAGATACCCAAATTTATAGGACAGAACAAAATGTTTTATGAGCAATTTTGTAGCCACAAATGCTTTTGTGATGAAAGATGAAAGATGATGTAAGAGAGAAAAAAAATGTCACAGAAGCAACTTTAACTCTAAGGAACTAGGAATGAGCAAGCTAAGCCCACAGCTAACAGAAAAAAATAAACTAAAGTGACAAAAAATAGGAAACAGTAGAAAAGAATCAGTTTCACCATGATTTAATTGTCTGTCTATCTATCTATCTATCTATCTATCTATCTATCTATCTATCTATCTCTAAAGATCAATTTATTTTATATGTGAATAAACTGTCACTGTCATATATATATATATATATATATATATATATATATATATATCTATCAACCAAATTTGTAGTCTCTAAGCTAGACTAAAAATTAGAAAGAAAATTTATTCCAATCTAAACCTTGGTAGAAAGAAGTAGACTAACGGGTTTATATTACAAATATGCTTAATTTTACCAATGTTACAATCAAATACATTCTTTGCTGAACTGCCTCAGAAGACCAGGCAATTATGACACCTACCTTCTGCAATGCCCCCAGAAGGGACTCGGTACATTGCCTCATGTCTTAGGAGTACTGCTCACTGGTACAGCTAGAGGATCGCTTGAAAAGAAAGACAGGACAGTCTCTGCTCAATGCTAATAGGCTGGAGACTGTCCTCCCCTGGAATGCTGTGACCACTCCCCTCTGCCATCTCTTCATTTATATTTTCTGTCTGACATTCTAGGATATTTGGTCACAGCAAACTCTCTGGTCCTCTTTCTGTCCCTTCTGCTATGTTCCCAGATCCTTAGGTGCAGTGTATTGCAGATGTGTCCATTGGGACTGGGCTCTACATTCTGCATTTTGATTAGTTGTGGTTTTCTGCAGTTGTCTCCATTTGTTGCAAAGAGAGGTTTCTTTGATGAGTGGTGAGGACCACACTTATCTGTATTTTTAAGAATGTATCAGCATTTAGAATATACTAAAGATGAAATCTCACCAACATGACAAATGAAACATGAGCTGAACAAGAATAACACCAATAGACTGTCACTGTCTCAGTGACAGTTGTATATATATATATATATATATATATATATATATATATATATATAACCAAATATATATATACAACCAAACTCATAGTCCCTAAGCTAGACTAAAAATTAGAAAGAAAATTTCTTCCCATCTAAACCTTGGTAGAAAGAAGTAGACTAAAGGGTTTATGTTACGAATATGCTTAATTTTACCAATGTTACAATCAAATACATTCTTTGCCACTAATCAGTTATTAAATACCAATGGTCAGCCACAAAAACCTACATGCAAGTAACATGATATACACTAAGCAGGTTGTATTTAGGAATATATATGTATATATATGTACATAGGTGTATGTAACAGCAATCAAAAAAAGAAAGAGGTCATGAATTTGAAAGCAAGCAAGGGTTTGCAGGTTGTAAAGGGAAGTGATGCAATTATATTATAATTTTAAAAATAAAGGAAATAGTCCTTCCGGTCTGGGCCCAGGAACTGAGCAGATCCCAGGTGGCAGCTCTGCCCCCAATCTCTAAGAACCCAGAGGAAGCGGGGTCCCAGAGCTCTAACCTGGGCAGTATCCTGTCTGCGCCTGAGCACTGAACAGATTTTGGGGTCCAGCTCTTACCCCAGTAGTAACACCCACTCCACACAGTTCTGATACAACCAAGATAATAGGAAAGACAGGCTCCAGTCAAAGACAGGGCAGGTAGCACTAAGGAGATAGAGATGGCAAAAGGCAAGCGCAAGAACATAAGCATCAGCAACCCAGGGTACTTGACATCATTAGAACCTAGTTTTCCCACACAAGAAAGTCCTGAATTCCCCATATTACTAGGAAAGCAAGATTCAGATTTAAAATCACTTCTAATGATGATGATAGAGGACTTTAAGAAGGACATAAATAACACTCTCAAAGAATTTGAGGAGAACACAGGTAGACAGGCAGAAGCCCTTAAAATGGAAACACAAAAATTCCTTAAAGAATTACAAGAGAACACAACCAAACAGGTGAAGGAATTGAACAAAACCATTCAGGACATAAAAATGGAAGTAGAAACAATCGAGAAATCACAAAGGAAGACTACCCTGGAGATAGAAAACCTAGGAAAGGAATCAAGAATCATAGACACAAGCATCACCAACAGAATACAAGAGATAGAAGAGAGAATCTCAGGTACAGAAGATACAATAGAAAATATTGACACAACTGTCAAAGAAAATGCAAAATGCAAAAAGTTCTTAACACAAAATAGCCAGGAAATTCAGGAGACAATGAGGAGACCAAACCTAAGGATAATAAGTATAGATGAGAGTGAAGATTCCCAACTTAAAGGGCCAATAAATATCTTTAACAAAATTATAGAAGAAAACTTCCCTAATCTAAAGAACGAAATGCCCATAAACATACAAGAAGCCTATAGAATGCCAAATAGACTAGACCAGAAAATAAATACCTCCTGTCACATAGTAATCAAAACACCAAGTGTACAAAACAAAGAAATAATATTAAATGCAATAAGGGAAAAAGACCAAGTAACATATAAAGACATACCTATCAAAATTACACCAGACTTCTCACCAGATACTATAAAAGCTAGAAGATGCTGGACAAATGTCATACAGACCCTAAGAGAACACAAATGCAAGCCCAGGCTACTATACCCAGCAAAACTCTCAATTACCATAGATGGAGAAACCAAGATATTCCACAACAAAAGCAAATTTACACAATATCTTTCCACAAACCCAGCATTACAAAAGATAATAGCAGGAAAGCTTCAATACAAAAAGGGAAATTATACCCTAGAAAGAGCAAGAAAGTAATCCTCCTCTAACAAATCCAAAAGAAGATAACCACACAAAGATAATTTCACCTCTAATAACAAAAATAACAGGAAGCAGCAATCACTGTTCCTTAATATCTCTTAACATCAATGGACTCAATTCCCCAATTAAAAGACATAGGCTAATGGACTGGATACGTAAACAGGACCCAGTATTTTGCTGCATACAGGAAACCCACCTCAGTGCAAAGACAGACTCTACCTTAGAGTAAAAGGCTAGAAAACAATTTTTCAAACAAATGGTCCCAAGAAACAAGCTGGAGTAGCCATTCTAAAATCCCCAGCCTGAGAACACAAAGGGAGGGATTCATGCTCCACCTGTATAGGTAGTTGAGGGTGGCCTTGCCAGGCATCAGTGGAAGAGGACAGCCTTGGTACCTGAAAGTTTGGATTCCCTAGTGTTGGGAAATTGCAAGAGCAGGGAGGCACGAATGAGAGGATGTTGGGAGCACACTCTCATAGTAGTTTGAGAAGGAGGGATGGGGTAAGGAGTTAGGCATCAGTGGAAGTGGAGGGCCTTGGTGTCTGAAAGTTTGGATTCCCTAATGTTGGGGAATTTGAGAGTAGGAAGGCAAAAATGGGAGGATGGTGGGAGCACACCCTCATAGAAACTCCCAGAATTATATGGACTAGACATGACAGAAGCATGCTGCCAGAAGACTAGATTTCAGAATTCAAACATACAATTATTTTGATACCAAAATTTGTTTTGAGAATTGTATATTGCAGAATACATAGCCTTGGTGTATGTACTCATCAAGCAAACTGAGCAGACCTGCTCGAACCTCTGATGTCCTGGAATTCAAGCTAGATGCAGTGAAGACACAGTGTCAGAGGCTTATCAATTTACTCTTCCCCCCATCCGTCTTCTAATATCTCAACACTCATAATCAGCTTGAAGAAGTTAATGAAGAGTCAGTGCCCCATTCCCTGGGCTTGGGGACTGAGGTGGTTAATATTGGGCTGTCTTTCTAGGGAAAAGTAGTGGTTTTAGTGGAACAGGGAGGATTATCTAGGATTTATTGCATAGCCATAACCTACTGGTAGAAATATGTATAATTGTTATTAAGATGAAGCTATAATTTCTTAAATGGTACAAAATTTAGTTTGATTTCAAATTTAAGGTTTTCATTGGTATGAGCTTCTTATTAATATAAAAGTGAGATGAATATTATTACTATCATAGGCATTGTGCCTATATAACACATTTAGGAATACAAGGCTTAGACTCAGTCCTTCTTTAACTTTTTAAACTGATTTGAGATGGTTAGACTGTGAGTTAAGGGCCTATAGCAAATTCATGACTTTGAGTTTATTGTTAAGGTGTTTTCTATATTTTATTTAGAAATAGCTGAGAGGAGTTAACAGACAACAGTCCAGATTACCTTACATGGATAGTTGGTTTTCAAAACATCAGAAATCCACAGAATTGACATCATAAACATTTCTGTATTAATGTTTATTTTGATTAGAGACCTGTCTGCTCCTGACAGCTTCCTGTCTTCGATTCTAAGAAGAAATTGAGCATCTTTGGAGTTATTCCAATTGTGGTGAGACAGCTACTAGGCAAGAATCGCCTCTTTCCATCTACAGACAAATTACTGTCCAGAAAAGGACACACTTGCAGAATAGTCAACTGACTATATCTGCCAAGACAGAGTAATCAGCCCTTAATAATTCTGCATCACTAGGTCTGTCAGATGATCCTGGTCCAGAAGGCTGAAGATCAGATGCTCCAACGTTTTGTAGTATAGGGACCGTCTAGGTGTTCAGTGGTCTTTATAAATTGGCTAAGTTTTAGAAGCTATGCTTTGTGCTTTCCATAATTTCAATTAACTCAGTCATTCTGGATTTCTGACGGGGTTGAAAACTTATACTCTCATAGCCAATCCTTGCTATTTACTTTGAGAGAAAAGATTTGAGAGGATGGTTTTCAGCTGACATTCATTCTAAAGCCAAGAAAAAAAAAAGCCAGGTTCAGAACTAAGTTTTTTAGTTAGGAGAGATGACAGAGGTTCTGGCTACTCAACAAAACGATGGACTGGGTATTAGGTCTATCTTGCATCTTACTGACATAAATTGGTATAGTTATGCTCTAACTGTATTTTGAGAGAAAAGTTTTATTTTAACAGGAAGGGTGATATGTAGGAGGAGCTAAGGTGGGAGGAGTACAGAGAGGAAGAGGAGGAGTAAGGAGAGGAGGAGGAGTAGGGAGAGGAGGAGGAGGAGAGGAGGAGCTAGGTGATGAGAGAGAGAAAGAGAGAGGGGGGACAAACATGGAGGCAGATGTTCACATGTCTCTGCCAGTCAAAGATAGTTGATATATCTAGGTTGGGTATTGGGTTACACTTCTGATTGATATTGAGCATTACCAAACTTATAAAGCCTTCGGTTGACATTAAAAATATTGTATAAAAGCATGGGATAGGGGTTTTCTAGGGAGGGGAAATGGGGAAAGGGGATGGCATCTGAAGTGTAAATAAAATATCCAATAAAAATAAATAAAAAAAAACAAAAACAAAAAAACAAATACAAAAAATAAAGGAAATATTTAAAAAGATTCTTTGTTCTAAGATGTGTTGAGGTAAAGGTAGAATAGAAATTGTAGGAGTGGCCAACCAATGACTGATTGAGCTTGAGATTCATGCCATGAGAGGGAGCCTATTCCTGACACTGCCCAGAGGGCCAGAACCCAGAGGCTGGCTAGCCCAGGGTCCTAGGATAGAAAATTATTCCTCATGACATTCTTCTATACTTATAAATTGGCATCTAGTCCAAGTGTCATTAGAGAGGCTTCTCCTAGCAACTGAATTAGAGGCAGAGACCCACAGCCAAACATAAGGTGGAGCTCAGGGAATCTTGTGGGAGTTGGGGGTTGGGGAGAAGGATTGTAGGAGTCAGAGGGGTCAAGGACACCACAAGAAAACCTACAGAATCAAATAACCTGAGTCCACAGGGGCTCACAGAGACTGAGTTAAAAATTAGGGAGCCTGCCTGGGACTGCCCTAGGCCCTCTGCATATCTGTAGCAGTTGTGTAGCTGGGTCTTCTTGTGGGACTTCAAACAGAGGTGACATGGTCGGGGTGTGGGTGGGGATGGGGCTGTCTCTGACATTTTTTTGCCTGCTTTAGGACCCTTTTCCTCCTACTGGGTTGCCTTGTCCAGCTTTAATATGAGGGGAGCCTAGTTTTACAGCAACTTAATATGCCACGTTTGGGTGATAACCATGGGAAGCCTGCCCTTTTCTGAAGAGAAATGGAGGAGGAGTAGATGAGGGCTGGAAGTGGAGGAGGGACTGAAAGAAGAAGAGGGAGGGGAAATTGTGGTCAGGATGTAGAAAGAAAGAAGGAAAGAAAGAAGGCAAGCAAGTAAATGCATTTATGTATATATAAATTGTAAATAAATTGTATTTATGTATTTGTAAATATGTGTATGTAGCTGGTATTTGCTACTTTCCCCCATCCTTTATGCCCTCAGTTTTACCCCTTATCACTAGATAGGGGAAAGAGAGAGAGAGGGAGAGGGAGAAGAAGAGGGAGAGGGGGAGGGGGAGGAGCGGGGGAGGGGGAGAGGGAGAGGGGGAGGGGGAGGAGCGGGGGAGGGGGAGAGGGAGAGGGGAAGAGGGAGAGGGAGAGAGGGAAATTAGATCCCTGTATCTAATTTCGTTATTCTTGTTTCTTCTTTGACCCTGTTTATTAACAAACTACAGCCAACCTTCCTGAATAACCAACAACCACAACCCTCCACCTATCAGGGCACTAACATTTATACACCCTCTGAAAAGTTCCCAGAATCCCAAAGGTCACCCAATCTCGAAACTACCTGTAGCTGGCAAAACCACGCCTCTGCTAGAGCAAGGAGGGAAATCACAGTCAGCTGCTGTGGACAGTCTGAAGCAGCCCCTTATCCCCAAGCCTGGGATTAAAACGAAAGCACATTCTTATAATATTTCTGTGTTTTGAAAGAACCCAAAATTCCAAAATTGTCCCTACATATGTAAGTAAATGTCTATATAACAACGTCTTTGTTGCAGTTCCTTCATCGTCTCCTCTCCCTCCTCACCCGAGACACTCCACTTACACCCTCAGAAAATCACTTAAGTTTTCGAGCCACAAAATAAAATTTGAAATATCTATTCCCCAGGAGCCATAAAGGAACAGATTGATAAATTTGACTGTGTAAAAATGTAAAACTTCTGTTTGGCAAAAGACAAGACAGGCTGTGAAAGTGTAACTGTGGAGCATATGATAGAATGGCTAATTGCCTTGATTTGCAAAATAACCCGTGCAAACGAACGAGGAAACAAAACAGCCTGGGGAAAGCAGGCATGCTATCAGGACTCACAGCTCACAGGAAGAGTACAAACGGCCTGCAAAATGATGGACACACACCCAGTCTCATTATTACTTAAAAACATCAGCAAGACACAATCTTTCAACTGTATATTGCCCGTTAAGAAATAAGGAAGCCTTTCCCACCCAGTGCTTACAAACGCATGGGGACATATGCACTTTGATAGGTTCTTGGAAAGGTGACTTGACAACATCTATCACATATTCAAACGAGTGCAATGTATATTCTGACACTTTTCACTTAGAAATTTTACTGCTAAGGATTTGTGAATAATGCTAATATTTCCCATAACTTTATGTGCAAGAATATTGACAGAGATATTGTTTAGTTGCAAACTATGTAAAGATGTATTTTGTTTTTATTTATTTATGTGGATGCACATGCAGGTGCCTGCAAAGGCCACAGGATTGCACCAGCTGGAGTTAAAGGCATTTGTGAGCATCTTGATGGGGTGCTGGGAACTGAACTTGGGATCTCTGGAAGACCAGTACGTGCTTTTAACCACTGAGCCATTTTTCTAGCCCCAGTAGTAGTAAACAATTTAAAAAGCACAATGTTTGCTAGCAAACACCGTTAAAAGCAAACGAAAATTTATCGGTAACAAAGCTTAAATAGAGTAAATAAAAATACAGTATCTGCATAAAGAAGAGGTAGATTTGAAATGGAGATACCTAAAGCATATTAGGAATCAAAGGGAATCATGTATAAAACAATATAACAAAAATAAACACTACATGTTCACACACAGACACAACTCATTACTTTTAAGGGAATGTCCAACACAATTAACAGTGGTTGCTATAGAAAGAAAACCTGTGGAAGAAGGGTAATTTGATTTTCATTTTAAATTTTGTTCTCTAAACTTTTTATTCTTCTTTTGGATGTAGAGGAGCAAGTTAAAAACAGTCTTCAGTTTACAGCATCCCTTCTTACTGCTATAGACAACCTCAACTCCATTCCCTGTTTACTTAAATTTTTTTTTTATTTTCTTGAGAATTTCATATGCATTTTGATCACATCCATGCAATTCTTCCCAGATCTAGCCCCTTCCATACTTTGTGTTCCTTAAAAAAAAATCCATCAAGACTCAATTCGTGCTTCACAAATACTTTTGGATGTGTGGCCTTTCTTTAGAAATACATTCATGTCGTATATGTCAGGAAAGATATTAACCACAATTTTTATCATTACCTTATTACCTTTCTAGAGCTTTCTTTGTATACTCTGGTAGACAGAGATCCAATTTATTTTTTTGCTCTAGTGAAATAGTTTCCTAAAACTATTCCTAACCAATGTACTCTTCTGTTATTAAATTATGCTGTACTATTTATTGTATATTAAATTATAATATATGAGCATGAGTGGTTTCTAAGTTCTTTATTCTATAATATTTATAGTATAATTTTAAAATTTTATGCCAGCATCATATAATATTTAATTTTTTATCATGAGACATAACACAGAGAAAGATGCATAGAAACATAGACGCCACTTAAGGATTTAAAGTGGCCACTCTGGAAGCTGGAGAGATATCTTAGTAGTTAAGGGCATTTACTGATTTTGCTGACAACCTGGTTCTGGTTCTCAGGACCCGAATCAGTGCCTCACAGACACCTGTAACTACAGTTTCAGGAGATCCTATATCATCTTTGTTCTCTCATAGGTACCTGTACACACACGATGCACATTCATTCATTCAGGCACACATATATGTAAAGAAATGAAATGTTTTTTTTTAGGTTTTTAAAATTTATTTATTTATTTGTTTGTTTATTTATTTTTTATTGGATATTTTATTTACATTTTAGATGTTATCCCCTTTCCCCATTCCCCCCCAACCCAGGAACCCCCTATCCCTTCTCCCCTCCTCCTGCTTCTATGAGGGTGTGCCCCCACCCACTCCCACCTCCCTGCCCTCGAATTCCCCCACACTGGGGCATCCAGCCTTCACGGAACCAAGGACCTCCTCTCCTACCTATGCCTGACAAGGCCATCCTCACCTACATATATAGCTGGAGCCATGGGTCCCTCCCTGTGTGCTCCCAGGCCGGTGGTTTAGACCCTGGGAGCTCTGGCTGGTTGGTATTGTTGCTCTCTCCATGGGGCCACAAACCCTTTCAGCTCCTTCAGTCTTCTCTCTAACTCCTCCATTGGGAACCCCATGATCAGTTCAATGGTTAACTGTGAGCATCCACCTCTGTGTATGTCAGGCTCTGGCAGACCTCTAAGGAGATAGCTATATCAGGCTCCTGTCAGCATGCACTTTCTGGCATCTACATTAGTGTCTACCTTTGGTGACTGCACATGAGATGGATACCCAGGTGGAACAGTCTCCAGATGACCCCTCCTTTAGTTTCTGTCCCACACTTTGTCTCCATATTTGCTCCCATAAGTATTTTGTTACTCCTTCTGAGAAGGACCAAAGCACCCACACTTTGGTCTTCTTTCTTCATGAGTTTCATGTAGTCTGTTAGTTGTAACTTGTGTATTTTGAGCTTTTAGGCTAATAGCCAATTATTAGTAAGTGCATACCATGTGTGTTCTTTTGTGATTGGGTTACCTCACTCAGGATGATATTTTCTAGTTCCATCCATTTGCCTAAGAACTTCACAAATTTATTGTTTTTAATAGCTGAGAAGTACTCCATTGTGTAAATGTACCACATTTTCTGTATCCATTCCTCTGTTGAAGGACATCTGGTTCTTTCCAGCTTCTTGCTATTATAAATAAGGCTGCTATGAACATAGTGGAGCATATGTCCCTGTTATATGTTGGAGCATCTTCTGGGTATATGCCCAGGAGTGGTATAGCTGGGTCCTTAGGTAATGATATGTCCAATTTTCTGAGGAGCCACCAGACTGATTTCCAGAGTGGTTGTACCAGTTTGCAATCCCACCAACTATGGAGGAGTGTTCCTTTTTCTCCACATCCTCGCCAGCATCTACTATCACCTGAGTTTTTGATCTTAGCCATTCTGACTGGTGTAAGGTGGAATCTCAGGGTTGTTTTGGTTTGCACTTCCCTGATGACTAAGGATGTTGAACATTTCTTTAGGTGCTTCTTGGCCATTCGAATTTCCTCAGCTGAGAATTCTTTGTTTAGCTCTGTACCCCATTTTTTTTTTTTTTTTGGTTTTTCGAGACAGGTTTCTCTGTGTAGCCCTGGCTGTCCTGGAACTCACTTGGTAGACCAGGCTGGCCTCGAACTCAGAAATCCGCCTGCCTCTGCCTCCCAAGTGCTGGGATTAAAGGCGTGCGCCACCACCACACGGCTCTGTACCCCATTTTTAATAGGGTTATTTGGTTGTTTGGAGTCTAACTTCCTGAGTTCTTTGCATATATTGGATATTAACCCTCTATCAGATGTAGGATTGATAAAGATCTTTCCCCAATCTGTTGGTTTCTGTTTTGTCCTATTGACAGTGTCCTTTGCCTTTTACAGAAGCTTTGCAATTTTATGAGGTCCCATTTGTCAATTCTTGATCTTAGAACATAAGCCATTGGTGTTCTATTGAGGAACTTTCCCCCTGTGCCCAGGTATTTGAGGTTCTTCTCCACCTTCTCTTCTATTACTTTCAGTGTATTTGGTTTTATGTGAAGGTACTTTATTCACTTGGACTCGAGCTTTGTACAAGGAGATAAGAATGGATTAATTTACATTCTTCTACATGCTGACCTCCAGTTGAACAAGCACCATTTGTTGAAAATGCTGTCCTTTTTCCACCTGATGGTTTTAGCCCCTTTGTCAAAGATCAAGTGACCATAGGTGTGTGGGTTCATTTCTGGATCTTCAGTTCTCTTTCATTGATCTTCCTGCCTGTCTCTGTACCTATACCATGCAGTTTTTTAAATCACTATTTCTCTGTAGTACAGCTTGATGTCAGGGTTGGTGATTTCCCCAGAAGTTCTTTTATTGTTGAGAATAGTTCTTGCTATCCTTAGTTTTTTGTTATTTCAAATGAATTTTCAAATTGCTCTTTCTATCTCTATGAAGAATTGAGTTGGAATTTTGATGGGGATTGCATTGAATCTGTAGATTGCTTTTGGCAATATAGCCACTCAAACTCAAAGGGAAAAAACCCACATGATAATCTCACTAGATGCTGAGAAAGCATCAACATCCCTTCATGGTAAAAGTCTTGGAAAGATCAGGAATTCAAGGCCCCTACCTAAACATAATAAAAGCAATATACAGCAAGTCAGTAGCCAACATCAAACTAAATGGAGAGAAACTTGAAGCAATCCCACTAAAATTAGGGACTAGACAAAGTGTTTGGCTGTAGCCTGTGGGCATGTACCTTGTGGGTTGAGTTGTGGGTCCTATGTCTGCCCCTCAAGGGGCTGGGGCTGTGGGAAGCAGGGCTCCACTCTGGGGTGGAGAGAACACAGTGTGAGACCCCGCAGGGGCCAGAGCTCTTGGGTTGGGGATCCCTGGGCCAGGAGGCAGCTGTGGACCAACTGTTCTCAAGCCTTTGGGATCTCAGGTGCTGCTAAGAGGCCGCAGAAGGATGGAGGTGAAGGGCATATGGGCTGGATTGACCCACAGCTGAAGGCATGAGGGGGACAAGCTCCAGAGGTATCCCATGGGGAAGAGAGACTCTTGGTCACATTAACTCACGTGGCTGGGTCTTGTCTGAGTCTCTGTGGCTGGAACATAGAGAGGTCACTGGCGGGAGATTAGATGGTGGCTTGGTAGTTGAAGACCTTCTCCACAGCTCCCCACAGTGGGCCCCAAAAAGGAGAGGTAGTCCATGGTCTTAAAATATATTCTTAAGATCTTTATTGTCATGGTGGAAAATGGATGAAGCTATACCCCATGTTCTTAGGGCAGGCCTGAGTTTAAATACCTTTTGCAAGGAGGAGGGTCTGGGAAGAAATGCTTAATTGGCTACGCCCTCTGACCTTTAGGTATCTCAGGAATATGGAGATGTCTTGAGGCTCTACGGCCTGTGTCACACCCTCTACCTGTGCTATGTGACCAATGGCCACAGACCTCTCTGTGGAAGGGGCTGTAGAGGGCTGTGGCTATGTGAAAGGAACCAGGGGGTCCAGGAGCAAAGCCAAACTCCTAATGTCCCTGAGGATCTCTGGAGTGAGGATCTCTGGAGTCAGTTCCACCAGGTACCCAGCTGCCTCTCACAGCCCACCTCCCCACAAAAGGTTGCCCATTCTCTCCCTACCTATTCAATATAGTATGGGAAGTCCTATCCAGAGCAATTAGACAACAAAAGGAAGTCAAAGGGATATGAATAGGAAAGGAAGAAGTCAAAATATCACTGTTTGCAGATGATATGATAGTATACTTAAGTGACCCCAAAACCTCCAACAGAGAACTCCTAAACCTGATAAACATCATCAGCAAAGTGTCTGGAGATAAAATCAGCTCAAACAAATTGGTAGCCTTCCTATACTCGAAGGATAAACAGGCTGAGAAAGAAATTAGGGAAATGACACCCTTCACAATAGTCACAAATAATATAAAATACCTTGGTGTGAATCTAACCAAGCAAGTGAAAGATCTGTATGACAAGACCTTTAAGTCTTTGAAGAAAGAAATTAAAGAAGATCTCAGAAGATGGAAAGATCTCCCATGCTCATGGATTGGCAGCATTAATATAGTAAAAGGAAGTGAAATCCTAAAGAAGTACATAATGATCATCTCAACACTGCCAGGCTAAGAAATTACACAGCACAGCCAGTTACCTGGAAACTCATGCTTTCTGGGTTTATAAGTCTAAAACCATTATAGCTCTTTACTATACTTAAAGTAACCACTCTTGCAAAATAGCTGTACTTTGCCAAATTTGACAATTATTGTCTACTTAAAATATACTCTTTAAATACACATCAATAGGTCCTAAACTTTAGTTTGGTCTGTCTTTTCACTTTATTTAGAAAGGTTGTATAGTGGGCATCCTTTATTGTCTGACTCATTTTATTCAACATTATTTTGTCATTGTTTTTCATTTTAAAAATAGTTTTCTGTGGTAAAGATCAATCTCTGACAAGTTACTTAGTTAGCATTTTTCGGTGTGACTTTAATCTCTTCCCATTAGGAGAAGTGATGTCTTTCCCGTTCTGGAATCTGAGCTGGCACGGTGGCTTGCATTGGTCAGTAGAATGTAACAAAAGAGACCTTGTATCAGTTGTGAGCTTAGGCTGCTTGTAGCTTTGTGTGCTCTAAATATAGGGATCCTGACTCTGTCTTGCCTGGGCTACATTGGTGGAGAGAAATATTCATGAATCTGAGTTGAATTGGTCTGGACACCTAAGCTCAGGCCTCAAAGATGTCAGGATCGGCAAGCTGACTCATCACTTGTGATGTATGAGGGAACTGTGGTTCAGTGGAGACCAGAACACCCCAGCTGAGCTCAGCCTGAATTGCTGGTCCATAGAGTCTATCTTTTTAAAGTCATTAAGTTTGGGGTGGTGCATTATGTAGAAACAGTAAACCAACACATATTGCAATAGTTTTCACTGTGTTGTTGATAGATTTTGAGTTGGTGCCTGTGAATTGTTCTGCTGTAAATTGAACAGCCACTTAGTTCATAGGGGCTGGAGTTCTGTTGGTCTGGAATTTCTAGCTCATTGAATGTTGACAATGTTGGCTTTAATACTGGTGAATACTTTCAAGAGTTGTACCACAAGCATATGAGAGTTCACACTGCTTTAGGTTCTGTGTCAACATATAAAACTGGTGAAACATGAAAAGGTTGGCCTTGGAGATTAGAAACAAGATAAAGATATCATTATGTACATCTTTTCAGCACTGAACTGGAGGTCTGATCTGATGTTGTTAGGCAAGGAAATGAATACGAGCTATAAATACTGAGCAAGAATTGTTATGGTTTATGAATTATCTGATGATTGTATACTTATGAAAATCAAAAGATTTATAAGTAAATTATTATTCTAGTAAGGTTTCCATAACAACTGAACATGTAAAAATCATTTTCAGGATAGTATACTAGCGTCAAGGAGGCAGGATAAAATTTAAAGGAGAGATACTATATCCTACAAGCCCCAAACAAAATAAACCAAAATATGTACGAGCCCTTTGTGGCTACTTACAATTGTTAAGAGATAACTCAGAGATGTATTATATCTATGGTCAGAGAATCAATCTTATACATTCTAAAGTTGGTTTTGGACACAATGAAACCTCGGCCTATGCATCTGTTGAATGGTTTCAAATAGGAAATGCACTATAATTGTGTCTAAACCTATGAATGTAATATTTATTTTAGCCTTGAATGCTTTCTAGATTTCATTTTTGTTTTTGATTCATAGAACCCCCCTTCCCCCCCCACATGATATAAAGATATCCTAATGTTCTTTTCAACACTGAACTGGAGGTCTGATCTGATGTTGTAAGGCAAGGGAATGATATGTATATGTATGTGTATATGTATATAAATATATGAATATGTATGTGTGTATATGTATATATGAATATATATGTATATATATTCATTCTATATTCTCTCTCTCTCCTCTCATATCTATACTCACCCCATCAGTTCTGTTCCTTAGAGAACCATGACTAATACACCTTGGAAAATGATTCCTGCCCCCTCCAAATTTGCTTGTTCACCCTAGTAACTTTTAGGTCTATACTTATGTCATGTCTAAGCATGATCCAATTGGGGGACACTGGTCATTGAATAGAATCATTCTTTCAGTGCTTGGTTAATAATGTAGAACAATGGTAGGAACTGGGAGATTTACTGAGGGTGAATATCAAACAGCAGAACTGTTGGGATACAGGGCTGAATTGAACAACTGCATATCTACACTTGGAGACAAATGGCCCCTGGAAGCCTAGACTAAAAAATAACAGACAATAAGTAAAATGGAGATGCTAAAACATCTTGGCAGAGTGTGAACATGTGGTGAGAAGAATCACAGAGCTAGGTATGGGGGCGCTTACCTGTAAACCCAGCAGTTAGAATGTGGAGACAGGGAGATTGGGAGTTCTGGTCCAGCTTGGGCTACATAGAAATAATTGCAAGCAGTGAGGACTATGCTAGTGATAGAAACCCTGGCACCACAGAGAAGATGTTTGAGGTGCTATTCTTCAAAATAAGGAGTTTTCTTTGCAGTAATAGCTCTTCAGTGGAGCTGTAAGTCCAATAGGTACAATGCTAAGGCATTATTGGTCAAGCTTTATGGTCAGATAAACTGATCAGAAAGCTGTCTTGTAGCATTAATATGAATTTCAGAATAATGATGCCTAATTAGGAGAGGAAAAAGTAGAATAGTCATAATTACCAAAAAGTGAAGCTAGAGTGCTAACCAGGCAGCTAACTTAGAAGTATCCACATATGTTCAGTTTGCGGAAGCAAATTCTTGTTTATAGAAGTGAATTATGCTTTGAGTTAATTCCCTCGATGTTGTCACAGTGTAGTCTAAAATAAACTTGATTGTCTTGACATTTCACAAAAAAGATCTCACCAGTCTGTTTTATTGCTGATGCTATGCTTTCTGGACCTGGTAGATTAGAAAGTGTTAAATACAACATTTGTGTATGTGCCAGAAGGCAGGAAGTAAACACTAGGATAAGGGCATTGTGAAATTGGAGAGAGTTTCAGACATTCAGTGGTCTGAGATACGCTCAGATATTTCTTTTAAGGGAAAGGTAAGGACTGGTACCCTTGATTTCTGACCTCTAAGAAAGGAAAAGAGCACTTGGTAGGTAGTTCTCTTAAGAGTTTGGAGAGAAAGCAGACCTTGCTCAGGGGGCTGATGTGTCTATGAATGTTATGGGCTAACTAACCACTTTCTGATAAAATTTGAGGCCTGCCCCACAGGTGGGATTTTCTTCTCTGGTTCTTTAATCCTAATCCAAATCCATTGTAGTGAAAGTCAAGGCTCTAGGACAGAACCTTTTATTTTGTTAAGTCATGCTGTAAAACTGCCTTCTAAATATGTATGTTTATCCCTGTAGACCTTAACTGCTCTAAACCTTGGCCAGAAAAGATTTTTAATTTTTGCAGTATGCAGCAGTCAATGGAGAGATATATTGCTGGTCAAAGTCCTGAGACTAAGAGACTAAGTACACAGCTCTAAATGGGGTATTTATATATACACCACCGCTATCAAGACTCAGAGAACTTTGCAGAAGAGGAGGCTGATTGGATATCAGAACTGGAGGGTGGGGAGAGTTCTGTAAAATGCTGTCTTCTAAACATATTATGGGTATCAGCACCACAAATTCACAGCAGATATGATTATCTGCACAAGTCTTACATAAGATTAAGCCAGACAAAAATCTGGCATAGGCGGGGTAGATGATTAGAGGGTCACACTACATATTGAGGAGCTATTAAAAGTGGGTGGTTACTGGGAAAGGGAGAATAATTCTTTATTGGGCAGCACTAACTGGATTAGTGAGTCATAAAAAAGACATGATTTTGGGAGAGGATATGAGGTGGAGATATGAAGGGAGTTGGGGGGCATGTGGAGGATAGGCGTGGCCACGTTTCCTTGTATATATGTATGAAATCCTGAAAAAATAAAAGTTAACTAACATAATATTTCCATGTATTTATGGATATAGTTTGAAAATTTCACACACATGTATACAATATTTAATCAAACCAGGATAATTAAAATGATAAATATGTGAACATGGAAAGTTTTCAAGTATGTATCATTTTTGTGTGTTGAGAGATTTCAGACTTTGTAACTTACATGTGTGTGCTAGGTCAGGTTTGTGGGCATCAAAGACAACTTTTTGGAGGCAGTTCTCCCCTTTCACCATGTGAGCTCCATGGATTGAAGTCAGGCCAGGCTGAGCAGCAAGCCCCTCTACCAGCTGAGCCACTTCGTCGGCCTGACTTCTAGGTAGCTGTTTTGAATAAATTGTTGTTATCCCGGTGTGCTGTAAGACACTGAAATGATCTCTCCCCCCAAACTACACCTGTTATTTGCCATCTCTCTTTATCTCCACTACTTTCCCAAGGCTCTAGTAACAATTATTCTGCTTTTATTTTCTGTGGGATCAATGTTTTAGCTTCTCCATGGGTGAGAGCATGCAGTTTTGTCTTTTTGTGTCTGGCTTATTTTGCTTGATGTGATGTTTCAGTTCTGTGTATGTTGTTGAACACTATTTCACTACGTCTTATGGCCAAACTATATGATTGCACACTTATAACCCATTTCTTTATGCATTTATTCATCGATGGACACCTTAGTTGATTCCTTATCTTGTCTGTCACTCATCTCATCTAAGGGTTATTTAATGTGGATCAATTTTTTTTGTTCTCTTTGTCCTGCAGCTTGGTTCACAGAAAGTGACACATCTTTGTGCTTTACTCTTTCTATTTCTAGACTTCAGAAGATATACATCTGTTGGCGGTTTTTATTGCAACCTGAGCCTTGCCTATTTTAAAAGACTTTCCTTACATACTGAAATGTCTTCAGCCTGTGGATGAGTCTTGCAGGCTATACTTAGTTTGACTGCCTTTTGGTGACAGTGAGCCTGTAATGTCCCCAATGAGACATCCTCAAGGCCAACTGTAGGCATGTGTAACCCTGGGCAAGGTTCCTCTGGAGAGTTAATTCCTTCTGGGGCATGTGAAAGCATGCCAACCTCAGCTACTCAAGTTCTGTTTCCCTGATTTGACTGCATTTTCCTCATGTAAAGATAAAGCTTCTGTGATGACTAGTCTTAGTTGTCAACTTGACTGCATCTGTAATTATAACTAAAACCCATGCCACTGGGCACTCCTGGAGGTCATGTTCTTAATCAGATTTGTTAAAGCAGGAAAATCCATCCTGAATCTGAGTGGCGCCTTCTGGTGGGAGCCCATATAAAAGACATGGAAGAAGGAAACTTGGCTTTTTGCCTGCTTGCCCTCACTTTCTTACTCTCTCTGGCAAGGTTGTTTGTCCTGTTGCCTTTGCATTCCTTTGCTATTAGAAAGCTCTGGGATCCCGGTGTAGGCTGAAGACCAGAAGCTCTCCCCAAATCCTCCAGGCTTTCTGTGTCAGCCTGCGACCACTGAGACATCCAGGCTTGTGCTCTCAGTCTCTCCACTGTGAGATGGCCATGGTTGGATACCTGGACTGTCTCTGGTAAATTAATATAATAAATACCTCAATAAAGAAGTTTAAAATATATTTTTATATGTTATATTCTGGTTACAGTTTCTTACCCTGCAATTCCTCTTACTCTTCTCAGATCCAGCCCACCTCCTACCCAACCAAAGTCACATCCTTCCTCTCAAGGGAACACAAACAGGCATCTGAAATAATAATAAATCAGGATGATAATAATAATAAAATAAAAACAAACCAATTGATAAATCACACACACACACACACACACACACACACACACACACTCAGTTTTGTCCTTCAGAAAACCCTGGCTAATATAGATTGTAGTACCAGGAGTGGTTCTACGATTTCTCTAGGGGATCTGGAAATATCCAGAGCTGGAGTTCCAACTCTACCTTACAAGAATATAGAGAAGGTGATTAGAGGCACAGAGCAGCAGGGAGCTGATGAAATGAAGATAAAGCAGAAGGAGCTACGGGCACAGACCCACGGAGCTGTGGTGTGGATATGTTCACATGTGAGTAGCATCCAGGGTCAGAATGTCATGTATGGAGAGAGGAGTAATGTAAGATAATACTGGAAGGAGGAACTGGGTCTGTAAGTGTCGCGACTGCTTGACCAGGAAGAAAGATGCACGGCCGGGATCTTCTTAACACGCTTTATTGCAGGAGCACCCCATCGTGAAGCCGGGACCTCGAGCAGCCAGAGAGTGCTGCTTATATAGAGGGGAGAGGGGGCGTGGCTTTCTCTGATTGGTGGCCCTGCCCGACCCAATTTGCATATCCTCTCTGGTCGCCCTGCCTGGACCTAATTTGCATAGACCAATTTGCATAGGCCTGCCCAGGGAGGGGTTGCCATGCAAGGATTGGCTAAGGCATCAATACCTCATTTGCATATACCCACTTGGGAGGGGTTCGCGCCAGAATCGTGCTGACGCATGCGCAGTAGACTTGTTTACAAGTGGTGCAACAGGAAACCAGCACCATGGCCATGTTGTAATGCCGGATTGGGATTGGCGGGCTACATGTAAGGTATTCTTCATTATTGGCTCATTTTACAGCATGGAGTTTGATTCCTGGAGATATTCACAACTACAGTAGAGGCACAGGTAAGATGAAGAAGGAACACACGTCTGATATGTTAATAATGCCAATAATTCCTTTCCCTTCTTTCATCTGTTGGTAGATGCCATCATTCAACTGTTCACACTCCAGAGAGACAATTTCTCATCTAGAAAACAAATAACAATGGCCAACTGGGGTCAGCTAGTAAGTGAGGATGCACCAGAAAATGAGGGGCCAGAGGACAACAGGACTGGCGGCATCCCTGAGACATCACTTCAAATGAGCTCAGAATTTTCTCACACAGGCTCATTGAGGGCTACATTTTCATTATCATATAAAAAATATTATACATAATGTAAAGATTCAGTTTTTGTATGAAAACTGTATGAACTGTCAGAAGCTTCAAATCTTCCTCATCTTTCTCTCTATCAATATTGGTCTTCTCGTCTGAATATTCATTCTTGGGTCCATGAAGGATTTTCTATATCTTTATATGTTGTCTTGGTTACTGTTACTATTGCTATCAAGAGACATCATGACAAAGGCAAATTATAAGAGGCTTGTTTACAGTTTCAGAGGATGGGTCCATGCTCATCACGTTGGGGAAGCATGGCAGTAGGCAGGCTGGTATGGCACTGGAGTAGCAACTGGGAGCCTACATCTTATAGGCAAGGAAGAAAGAAAGCATGAGATTGAACCTGGTGTAAGCTTTTGACACTTCAAAGCCCACTTCCAGTGACACACCTTCTCCAACAAAGCCACAGTTCTTCCAATAAAGTCATACCTCCTAATTCTTCCCAAATTCCACCAACTGGGGACCAAGTACTCAATCATGTAAGTCTATGGGGGACCATTCTCATTCAAACCACCAATTATGTATTAACATTTGTGTATTCCTATGTGCATTAATGAATTTGTATTTATACTTGATATTGTGTAGGGTTGAACTTTTTATATTATTATCAAAATAATTTTTATTATCTATTTTTTGTACAAGATGGTAGGTTTTATTATGACATTTTAATACATGTGTTTAGTTCCCAGGGCTCATATTAAACCGCCATTATGTTGTTGTTCTTCTTTCGTTGTTTGTTTGGTTTTTTGAGACAAGGTTTCTCTGTGTAGTAGGCCTGTCTGTAATGGAACTCACATTGTGCTCTCCACCTCCTTTTTAAAAAAATTTTTGGAACCTTCTGTTAGTCAGGATTAGTCAGGGTTCTCTAGACAAACAGAACTGATAGAGTGACTATATACAAAGGGGATTTATTAGAATGTCTTACAGGCCATGGTCCTGCCAGTCCAACCGTGGCTGTCTGCCAGTGAAAATGGAAAGTTCAAGAATCCAGTAGCTATTCAGTCCAGAAGACTGGATGCCTCAGTTTGTCTTCAGTATTTACCAGAGTCCTGAAGAAGTAGGTTGTAATGCCAATGAAGGAATAGAGACTTGCCAGCCCAGAGTGAGGGCAAGCAGGCAAAAAGAGACAGCTTCCTTCTTAAGAACCCGTGTCCTTTGTATAGGCTTTTTTTCACCAGAAACAGTGGTCCAGATTAAAGGTGGATCTTCCCTTTTTAAGTAATTTAATTAAGAAACAAATCCCTCATAGATGTGCCTAGCCTCTTAGGTTTTAGTAATTCCAGATGTAGTCAAGTTGGCAACCAAGAACAGCCATCACAAGTCCACCCCTTGACACATAATCATATCTCCTTATGTCATGCTTAATTTTCAAGTAAAAACAACAACCAAGTCATAATTACACCTAACATGATATAATTATCCCACATGTCACCACAAACTATATATTTAACAAGGTCACAAAATTATGCTTAATATGATATAACTATTCCCTTGAAACTACAAACACATGATAAAATTTAGAATATGTGTCAATTACAAATTAGAATAGGTGTCAATGTCCCTTGAGGAACATTATTTTAGTATCTCAAACTTAAATATACCAACCACTGATATTCTTAATTGATGTTACATTACATGATAAAGAAATCAAAGAGAGAAAACACAAATATCTGTACAAACACATTCTTAACAAAATATGACAGAAACACTCATGTCAGTTATAATCCTCATGTCTGCAACTGGTCATGTGACCTTAGCTGGTATTTATAACTACTTTCTTCTACTACCCATCCTGTATTTCCTCCACTCTCAGAAGGCACCTTAGTGGCCTTGGCTTTTTCCTGGAGAAGTGACCCATGCCTTTATTCCTCAAGGGTTTGTTCCCTTTGCCATCCAGACTTGATTAGGTTGCTGTAGTTTGCCATTGACTTTAATCACAGGACATGGTAGCACCAAGAGACGTTCTAAAAGATCTCCTGCAATTCAAGACATAATCACTATTACCTTCATTGTGGAAAAACAGTCCAACTTTCTATTGGTAGTCGGATCAATCGCCTCTCCTAACACTCTTAATCCTCTCTTAGCCTGTTGGTTTAAGGGCATCAGAAGCCTAAAGTGTCCAGGGGAAAGTCTGAGCATCGGATGCTTGTTGTGGTTCCTGGCATAAGTCCTTCTCCCTCTGGAACTGAAACTTCTAGGCCAGATGAACTTAAGGTGACAGAATCAGGAAGCAAATATTTTCCTAGTGGGTCACAAGGGAAGACAGTGAGTAGAATTATTCCCTTTTCCATCCATTGATTCCTGGACCCATGGATTCTGGCTATGGGAGAAACTGTACAATATATTGGACATTGACCTGAAGCATATTCTTTCTGCCTTCTGAAGAACCTTGTCCCAGCCATCCATGCTGCTGCCACCTAAATGGTGCTATAACTGTTTCTTCAAAAGGGCATTCCATCTTTCTATCAGACCAGCTGCTTCAGGGTGGTGTGGAACATGGTTACACCAGTGGATTCCATGATCACGGGCCCACTGTTGCACTTAGCTGGCTGTGAAGTGAGTTCCTTGGTCAGAAGCAATATTGTCTAGAATACAATGATGGATAATAAGGTATTCTGTAAGTTCGTATATGGTGGTTCTGGTAGAAATATTTATGTGTAGGAAGGGCAAACCTATAACCAGAACAAGTGTCTAGTCCAGTAAGGACAAAGCATTGCCCTTTCTGCAGAGGAAGTTGTTCAGCACAGTCAACCTGCCACCCGGTCACTGGCTGGTCACCATGGGAAATGGTACCAGATCTAAGGCTCAGCATTAATCTGTGCTTTCGGCAGATGTGGCACTCAGCAGCAATTTTCATTGGTGAGTAGAGTCTGAATTGTGGAGCCCATGCATGACCCCCCCCATCTCTGCCACCATAGCCACTTTGTTCATGGCCCCACTGGACAATGACAGGGATGACTGGGGAAAGAGACTGTCCATCTATGACATTGGGCATCCTGTCTACTTGACTGTTGAACTTTGTTTCTACTGAAGTTACCGTTTGGTGAACATTTATGTGGGGCACAAGTATCTTCATACTCTTTGCCCAGTTGGAGAGATCTATTCACACACTTCCTCCCCAGATATTTTTCTCACTAATTTTCAAATTATTTTCTTTCTGACTTTCTGACCGTCCAACCAATTCATTGGCTACATCCCACAAATCAGTCAACGGTCATAATCTGGTCATTTCTCTTTCCAAACAAAATGCATGCTCATGTCTACTGCTCAAAGTTCTGTCCTCTGAGGATTCCATGATCTTGAGTAGTGAGCAGTGAGTAGATTTGCCAGTGTCTTTCAGGGTTGTCCTAGAAAGAGGCTGTGATGCTGTAACTGTCCACTTCTGGGTGATGCCTGCATAATATGCAGAACCATTAATAAATCATTCCTCAGCCTTCCTTTACCCAGTTAACTGATTATAGGGCATACCCTGTGAGGTGCATGATTGAGGCAGATGATATTGTAGAAACCATAGGCATATGGGCAACTTCATGTAACTTGCTTGTGCCTTCAGGACCTGCTCAGGCGCAATCATGTATATTACCACTTACATACACATGACACCTATATTGACAATAGACTGCTGTTGTGCACATTGTACTTTATGGCTTGATGGGCCAGATGACACACAGTCCATGATGGGAAACTCAGGTCACATGGCAACTTGCCAAAAGCTCAGTTTCCACTAATGCTCAAGAGCAGACCAAGAGCTGGCTTTCAAAGGGTGAATAATTGCCTGCATATGATGATAGAGCCTTGCTCCAAAATCTCAAAGGTCTTTTATGTGATCCATCTATAGCGGCTCGCCAAAGGCTCCAAATAGCATCCCTATCTGACACTGACACCTCAGATACCATCAGGTCTGTTGGATCATATGGTCCAAGTGGTAGGTCAGCCTGTAAAGCAGCCTGGACCTGTTGAAGAGCCTTCTCCTGTACCTGGCCCCACATAAAGCTAAGAGCTTTTCAAGTCACTTGTATGGGCTGGAGCAAAGCATCCAAGCGAGGAACGTGCTGTTTCTAGAATCCAAACATTGTACTTCCCACTAAACATTGTACTTTCTTGGTGGTGAGAGGGGCCAGGAACAATGACCTACCCTTCACCTTAGAAGGGATACTTTTGTATTCTCTATACTGCTAGATTTCTAAAAATTTTACTGATTTTTAAACAGTCCTTGAATTTTGGTTGGTAGTTGCTATCTCCTGCTCACTTGATCAAATCAGCATAATGTCATCAATATAGTTGACTGAACTAATATTTTGTGGAAGAAACAGATGATAAAGAGTCCTTTAAACTAAGTGTGACACAGGACCAGAGAGTTAATAAATCCTTGAGATAAAACTGTAAAGGTTAAAATTGCTGGCCTTGCCAACTGAAATGACTTCTGGTGGTCCTTATGGACAGAAACCAAGAAAAAGGCATTTGCTGGACCAATAGCTGCATACCATGTACCAAGAGACATGGTAATCTGCTCAAGTAAGGACACCACATCTGGTACAACAGCTTTGGATGGAGTCATTAATTGAGTTTTCATTCTCCATGATCCATCTGTCTTCTGCATGGTCAGATAGAAGAGTTAAAAGGAGATGTGGAGGTAACCACCATTCCTGTATCTTTAAAGTCCTTGGTGATGACACTAATTTCTGAGATTCCTCCAGGACTGTTTGTTGAAACACAGTTCAAGAATGGATTTGTTCTTGGATTATGCTTTTATGTCCCTCCCAGGTGCAGCAGATAGCAGTGGGTTTACTTCAGATTATTCACTACAACTGGATACTGTTATTTATTTATATGCCTCTATGGAAAACCATGTTTCTGCAGCATGTGGCTTGCCTCCCACACGTAGCTTGCCCCTGTGATCGTACACTACACTTATGTGACTCCTCTTAACCCTCAGAGTATAAATTGTCTGATGCTCTGAATAAAGTTGGTTATTACATGAGAATTTAGTCTGCCACATTTATCAGCTTCATTCTTCCAGGATCCATCATCTCTAGAGCAGTAAACACTGTTTTTGATTTACTATTTTCCCTTGCAGAGGTAACTCGACACTTCCATTTGACCTTTCCAAACATAATAGCCTTTATTCTACAGGTCAGGGAATTCTACAGGTGAGAACTCTGCCAACTTCTAGGTATATGTTTCCCAGTTATACATTCTGGGACTGGGGATACAATCATAGAATAGATTTGACGACCCAGTGAACATACTGTGAGTTGGACTTTAGTCAAAATTCCACTAATCCCCTGACCTCAATAAGCCTCCTACCTTAACTGGAGGGCCATGATGTTCTTTGAGGGCTCTTGGAAACAGTGTCTATTCAGAACCAGTATCCAATAAACCTCGGAAAGTCTGATTGTTTCCTTTCCCTCAGTGTACAGTGACCCTTGTAAAGGCCCAAGGCCCCTCTAGGGAAGGACTGGAGAAAGGCTAACAGTAAAACTTTTAGGTATTTTATTAAGGTCTTTCCTCAGTGGAATCTGGTTGTCCCTTTGTTCAGGGGGATCTGGGTCTCCAAACTGCTCAAGTCTGAAAATCGGTTCATGGGTCAAGATTTCCTTTGGCCTTTCTTTAATTTGCTTGAAAATTTTTTCCATATACAGAGCAAACAAAAATTCAGTTGGCTTAATGCCTGGAAACATCATCATTGATCAGTCGGTACCAAAGGCCCATATGAGGCACACTACCATAAAATTTAGTTTTTGCGTGTGCTGAGTGTTATGGACCTGGGTTTGTCTATGCTGCCCATTTACGATAACTATAATCACCTTGCCTGTTTTGGTTCAGTGCTGCCACATGCCTCCTGCTACTTCAGGGCCAAATTAAACCCACTAAGTTTAATTCATCCAACTAAGCAGCGGCATCTCCAACCCTAAGGTCTGGCAGAAGGAAAAGGGCAAGAACAAATCTCTTCAGATGTGCTGGTGCCCCTCTCACCACTTAGCATCTTGTAGGATTAGTGCAGGGCATGTCTTCTGGGCCTTTCCACTGTGGAGGATTAGGTTTTACACAGTGTACCTGCTCTAGTGCTACAGCTTCCCTGAGCCTTAAAATCCCTTCATTGACATTAAGCCAAGAGATATCATGTATCTCCAGCTGCTTTCCAGTAGGTTATCTTTCAACAGATGCTTCAGCCAACCATTCAGACAAATCTTTGACACCCTTTGTAAAAACTGTGTGAGCTTCTGTATTAAACCTAGAATTTCCACTCAGTGGCCTCATATTAACAAACTTAGCCTGATCCAGTTTTATGTTCCTTTCACAATTATCCCATAACCTTAAATCCATTCTTATACATATTTTTCAGTCTTCTGCTTGAGTGAATTAGCAAACTCATTAAGCTCTTCAGTAGTGTAACACACCTACCTTCTCATGGACAACATTTCCTACCTCCCCTCTAGAAGCCTGCTTAGCCCACGGTGTAGTTATGGATGGGTCTAGAGGCAACTATTAGTGAGACCTGACAGACACCAGTATGGTCATGCCTAGCATTTTCTTCAGGAAACGTCACTGGTAGATCAGCAGACAATGAAGCATTAGTTTCCTAGGTCAAAGGCAGAGAAGGCAACATTTCCCGAGGCAGGCCGAGTGGGAGCAGATCTCCCACTGAGAGCAGAGAGACTACTTCCTCAGGTAAGATAAACCCTTGAGAAGCTGAAGTTCCAAGTTCTCAGCCTTAATAAGGTCATCCTGCACATCTCTATCTCAGGTACAAGATCCTACCCTTTACCAATTAGTGCCCATACGTTTACCGCCAACACCCTCCAGAGCCCGGGCTTGAATTTTCTTTTTAATCCAGCCAACCTCAAAATGAAGGCTTCTGTTTGAGTTTTTGCATCTTGAGCTCTGTGGCTGCTGGAGAGAGGATTCTCTTCCAGCATACACTTAGAAACCTGTTTATCTGCATCTGGAGCCAGTCAATTGTTCATTGAGTTCATTGTTGTCTTTACCTTATCCTGAAATCCTGAAATGCTACAAGTTGTTAACTCTGTCACAGCGCTCATGCTTTTTTCCTTTGTCAGTTTATCCAGAGATGTTAGGAGCAACCAGCCAGTATCATCAATTTCCTTATTTTTCCACAAACGGTCAAAATCACCAAATCTGTTGCCTCTCACAGTTGGTGAATCAGGAAAACCAGATGCATTTGGCACCTTAAGTTTGTAAAACAGATCTCACTATGGTTTTTAGTACTCCAGGGAAGGTTTCAGTAACTGTAGGTGCCGGCAAATTGGAAAGCCTATGCCAGATACTTAAAAAATTCGTCCTTACACTTCTGCTGCTCTAGAACCACTTCTGGTACCAAATCCTGTATGCTGGAATCCTGAAGAAATAGGTTCTAATGCCAATGAAGGAATGGACTTGCCAGGCAGAGCAAGGACAGGCAGGAAAGGAGGGAGAACTTCCTTCTTTCATGTCTGCTATGTAGGCTTCCACCAGAAAGCATGGCTCAGATTAAAAGTGGATCTTCTCACCACAAAAGACCCAGATTAAAAGTGGATCTTCCCATTTCAAATGATTTAATTAAAGAAAAATCCCTCACAGGTATACCCAGCTGGTTGGGTTTTAGTTAATTCCAGATGTAGTCAACTTAGCAACCGAGAACAGTCGTCGTAAACCCACTGGGTGCAGTTTGTACTGAGTGTTCAAATGCTAGCTGGTCTTCTTGTTGGCTTGATCTTGTGTAGCCACAGACTAGAACCGAGTTTGAGCTACATCCTTTCTCTGTTGCCAACCATGAGACTGAACTTGTGATTTGAAAGTTGTGGAAACTGTGAAGCTGTTTATAGAGGGTCCCTAGCTGCTTATAGAGGGTCCCTTGCAATAGTTTCTGATGTGCTGGAGCTCTGAGCTACAATCGCAGCTGCTCTGGGTCTCAGGGAAAATACACAGGTTTGTGTAAAGCAAGCATACAAGCCCAGGGGACATCATCATCATCGTGACAAACAGCACCTAGACAATTCTGTAATTGTTTTGTCTAATTTCTTGAACTCTTGATCTAAGTAATGTGACCTATACAAATGTGTCTCAGTATCCCCAGAATAGGGTGAATGGATCTACCCAGGGCATTTCCTTTTGTTGGGATGCTCTCCTCCCAATTCCCAGGGCCTGGGTGATAGTGCAGTGTAGTTCCCAGAACTCCTCGTGTCCAAGTTTTAAAGCCCCAAGGCCTTGGAAAGCATTTACAAGTCCCCCAAAGCCCCCAAATATAAGTGGCAAAAAGTTTCCAGTAGAAACAAGACCTGTGCCCACCTCTGTGTGTAAAAAAGACAGAGACAACAGGACAAGGAAAGAGGAGTCTCAAACAAAAGTCACCTCTCAAGCACACTGGGCTGTGTTGGGAATGGCAGCTGCACTGGGAAGGTTTGCCCGTTTTAACGTGGTGTGGCTGCAAGGGGTCTTGTTTGGACTAAACAGACTAGACTTGTCCAGCCCCTACTGCTCAGCAGCTCTATTAGTTATTTATTTAAGATAGATTTTAATTAAGTGTGTTTTTAATTGTGACGTGCCTGTGCACATGAGTACAAGTACCTATGAGGGGCAGAAACAGGCACTGGATCCACTGCAGCTGGAGTTCCAGGTGAGGCCTCTCTCGGAGCAGTGGGACTTAACCCCAGGGCCATCTGCCCCCCTGCTCTATTAGTCTTAATGCCACTGCATATCCATTCTTGTTAATACCTCTGTGGCTCAGAAATTCCTCACAATGATTTGCTCCTTGAAGAGCAATTAGGATGGAATGGCTTTTGTTATTTCATTTTTATTTAAAAATTATTTTAGTTAATTTTTTAACACTGGAGAGTGTTTCATTTGCATAAACGTCTGAGTACTACTTGTGTGCCTGTGGAGGCCAGAAGAGGCATCATATCCCTTGGAACTGGAGTTACAGATGGTTGTGAGCCACCACATGCATTCTGGGAACCAAGCCATGGTCTTGTGGAAGAGCAGTCAGTACTCTTAGCTGCCAGAGTCATCTATCTCTCCAGCCCATACTTTAAAATATTTTAATTTTTATGTGTGTGTGTGTGTGTGTGTGTGTGTGTGTGTATAATGTGTATGTGTGCTATATGTGCATGTTTGTGTGTGTTAGTGGCTGAATGTGTAGAGACCAGAGAGCCTTGTTCTTGCCTTCGTTGTGAGTTGCTGTGTATGCCAGGCGATCTGGTTCTTGTCATTCTGGAGATTCTCTCGTCTCCATCTCCCATCTCACCACAGGAGCTGGAATTGCAGACGCATGTGCATTTGCATCAGGCTGTAGGTGGGTTCTGGAGGTCCGATATCAAATCTTCACGCTTGTGTGGAAAGTGCTTTACCCATTGAGCTGCCCAGCCAGTCCCTTTGTTATTTTGGATTCCTATTGTTTCATTGATAATAGGGGACACCAGTCTTGCAGACTCATTCCTACTAGTCACTGTTTGCTCACAAAGACCATTAAGCTTCCCAACGATGTTAATTCCCCTTTGTCAGTGTAGTTTTCTTTTTTTCAGTCAAGGGAGAATTCATTCTTGAGGTTTCCTGTGGAGCATAGTCCATGTCTGTTCCCTCTGTGTACACGATGCATGCTGGTAAGGACTCCATCTACCATGCACACTCACTGGGTTAGCATTAGGGGTAGGAGCTCTCTGGGTTGGTCTGGCTATGTAATTCGGTGTGGTCTCCAAACACTCCTGCTTGAGATCTAGCTCTCTTCTAACCTCTCTTTGACTCATTCCATTCCATATTGTCTTTTGCTTACATTTTCCTCTGAGGGTCAATAGAAAAACACTGAGATATATTTTCTGTGATGCTCTGACCCAGCCAAGTTAGGGAGCAATGATGGTTTATGTCCATTGAGAGTGTTTGGACTCTGGAGGACCTTGGAATTGAATTTTCAGAAAGAAAGCATCTACTGTCATTCTGTGTATATTAGTTAGCTTTCCACAATTGTAAGAAACTACCAAGGTAATAAGCATTTAAAGAAAAAAGACTTATCTCACTAGTATCCTGTGGTGGGCATGTACAGGGATGCAGCAGACCAGCTCAGGTCTTACAAGATAGGAATCTAATGGGACAATAAGAACCCTGGGGGATGCTCTTTCCTCAGGCATTCGGTCCATGCTGTTCCCTCTCCACTATAGAAACAAAGTAGGGTTCAGCTCCCACTCAGGACCACACAAGTCTTCTCAGAGCATCGACTTTAAGTCTCAGCTCCCTTAGCTGCAGAGTTAGATAGTAAGAGGCCAGTTCAGAACTGTTTAGGGAATATTCCACAAGCTCAGAAAGCCAATTTGCTCTTCTTGTTTCCAGCACTTTCCATTGTCAACTCTGTCCTCTTATGTGAGATACTCAAGCCCTACGTTTTATTTTCTGGCAACTGACATTTCTTTGCTCCCTTTAATGATAGTTTTGTATTACAGACTCTTTTCTGATGAGGTTTTATTTGTCTGTGAAAGCTTTGAATGGAAGTATACACATTTAGAACACGGGCTTATCTTTAGAATACTGCAGCACATGCCCTAGGGTCATGCCCTAAGGTGCTCCTATGTGGAGAGGTGAGCCTGAGCTCTGGCCTCAGGTATGGGGGGACCAGTCAGCTACAGTGATGCTCTCACCATTGAGATAGCTGTCCTCTGGGGAGCACAGAAAAGACATGAGTCCTGCACTGTCCTCAGGTTGACTCACTCTGCATGGAGAGAGAAGGCAAGACTGAGATAAGGACACCTTCCACACCAGCCCCAAGATCTTGTGTAAGATTGCAGAATCAAGACCCCGTGGAGATAAACAAAGGACTGCAGCTGAAGACTTGTGGACTCTGCAAGGAACTACAGAGGCCTTTGAGGGTCTTCAGATTCTAGAAAGGGGACTGGCCAGTGACCTGCCGAGCACTAGGCTGTGATGTTTCTTTCCTCTTTCATGTAGGTTCTGAGGTCATTTTAATTCAGATCTACAAGGGAATCTGCTTCACTCTAACCTACCTCTGCATTCCATAGAAAGACTTCAAAAGTTCCTCAAGGGCTGAGTGTTCAGTGAGGTCAAAAGTTAGAGGACTGTTCGCGCCAGATGCAGTCACACGGGCTCTACATGATGTGTGTTGTGTGTTTGTGAAAGGGCTTCAGTGGGATACCCTGGGATGACCCTAATTTTGATTCTAATGTGGACCTGAAAAGCTGTGGACTAAAGCATCTGAGCAAAAAGTAGGCCAAAGGTCTAAGCTTAAGAATATAGATCCCACCAGGAGAACAAGGCCCACAGAGTCAATTAAGCAGGGCTCATAGGGGCTTATGGAGACTGAAGAAGCAGTCAGGGAGCCTTCCTGGGTCTGTGCCAAGTCCTCTGTATATATGTTATGGTCGTTAGCTTAGTGTTTTTCTGAGACTCCTAACAGTGGGATGGGCTGTCTCTGGCTCTTTCACTTGCCCCAGGACACTTTTCCTTCTACTGGGTAGTCTTATCCAGCCTTAATATGGGGAGATGCACCCAGTCTTATTGCATCTTGTTATGCTATGCTCAGTTGTTATCCCTGGGGGGTCTGTTCTTTTCTGAAGGGAAATAGAAGAGGAGTGGGTTTGGGCGGGAGGGGAGGTATATGTGGGAGAACTGGAAGGAGCGGAGGGAGGATGCATTGTATGAGAAAATTAAAAAAAAGGAGTGCAGGTTCCTGTGGGGCACAGCTGGGAAGTGGCAGGCACTGTATACTTAGTGGGTAGAAGAGCTTTCGGCCCTTGGTCCTCACCACTTGCCTGAAGTCTGTGTTGATGACTCCTGGTGCTCCGCAGTTCACATGGATGTTATTTGCTGCTAGCTCCACTGTCAGAGTCTTTGTTAGTCCCAGTAGGGCTGTTTCATTGATACTGCAGACCCCCAGCTTCTGAGGACAGAAAGAGAAGGAGATAGACGAGGATTGAGGCTGAGACACTTGGCTTTCCTACATTCTGCTCAGGGAATTGACTGAGTAACGTATCCTGATCACCAGGTTTGGAAGACAATACCAAGAAGACAAGGCACTACGTTAAGTGCCTGTATGTAAGATGAAAGATCTCTTTTGCATCTGAGTAGTTCTGAGGAAGCTGTTGTTAAATGTTGTTTATTTTCTTGCACCCAGTGTTCTGGATGAAAAGGGGAAATTTCTTCTTGCCTGGCTGGAGCCACATACAGTCATACTTACAGGAAGTGGCACATAGGCTGCAAATAAGGGTACCAGGACCTTGTCTGGCAAGATAATGAGGGACAGGATATAAGCTGAGCAGTTATCCTGTGGGTGGCTGAGGATGGAGTTGGTGTGGGGGGTTTGGAGACATAGGAGTAAGGGAGAACAGCTTAGGTCTGGTCAGAAGATTTATCTTCATTTTCCTTAGGTCCTTAATAATGTTTATCAGGTTATATTAACAGAGAGGCCTTCTGTGTTTGGATTTTGCTTTTGGAAAAAAACCCCTGACCGTAGATTAATATTGTTATGCTAAATGGACACAGTATTAAAACAACTCCTTTGTTTTATTTTTGAGACAAGCTCTTTCTATTATGTAGCCCTGGCTGTCCTGGAACTTGCTTTGTAGACCAAGCTGGACTTAAACTCACAGATATCCACCTTTCTCTTCCTCCCAAGTATTGAGATTAAAGTCTTGCACCATCATGCCAAGCAAATTGACTCTCAATAACTTACCTGTATTCCCGTAGCTCTCTCAGTCTTCATCAGACAAGCTTCTTTTTTTAGTAGATGGGGATTGACACAGAGACCCACATTGGTCAAGGTGAAGAGAAGAGACTTCAGAATGCTTAGCCCAACTTAGGATATCTGTATTATACCTCCACCTCCCAAGGCCCAGGGATCCTACCAGAAGAGGATGCTGGAAGGGTCTAAGAACCAGAGTTTTGGATGAGTACAAATGAAATCATGTTTTCCAGACAAGGCAGGGAAGTTGTGCATATGAGTGGACAATTGTTGTGACAGCTCACACAAGATCTGCACAAGTGTGTAAGTCAGACCAAATCCCAACACCAAGTGAGGGGTGGCCATGAAGAGCCACCCGAGCTGAGGAGCTAGTGGCAGCTGATGGCTGCTGGGAGAGGAAGAGTCATTTTTCTTCCAAGAGTGTAGCCTTTGGGAGGTCACCATGCTCCACCGAAGGTAAAACCTCCAAGAGTATATGAGATCACCAGTTGGACATGACAGACTAAAAATAAAAAAAGAGGACAGGAAGTTGGGTGTGTTCAGGGAGGAGTTGGGAGGAGTTGGGGGAAGGCTAACTGTGATCAAAAAGCATTATAAGAAATTCTCAAAAGCTAATAAAAGACTAGAAACACTTCCTATGTGCTTTTGAATTAATTTTGGTAGGGTATATAATTTTAAAAATTGTGTTTCAATACAATTTCAGCATGTCTGGTTGGCATGATCACTTGCTTAGTGCTGTTTCACCGCCTTCAGTATCTCTGGTGCTGCGTTTGTCTTTATTCCTGCGTTTGTCTTTATTCCTGATGTTATTTGGTGTTTTACATTGACTTTTACTAGAAATTTGTCAAAAGCACTAGTTTTTAAAAATAAATTTTTGGTTTTATTTATTCACATATTGTATGACTCCTAGCCTCTCTTCCTTCTTCCTAACCTCCTTCCCTCTTTTCTTCCCTTTCCTTCTTCCTTCAAGGTGTAGGATCAACCCCAGGGCCTTACACAGGCTACGTAAGCATTGCCCCACCCCACTGGGTCACACCCTGGCCTCTTCCCCAGTGATGCCCGCTTTGTTCTTTCTTTCTGCGTCTGTGATTTTACTCCTTCCTGCACAATCCAGCGTTGTTTAATGTGAGTGATACAGTACTGTGCTAGCACTGTTGTCAGACAGGAAAAGATGATGCTTGCGTCTGAGAAGAGAGATTTTAAAATGGGAACTATAAGTTCAATGGCTGAGCCGCCTTTGTGCTCTGTGCTATACTTTGCTTGCCCTACTTTGAATAATTCTGTCCCTAGCTTTCCCCAGAGCTCTGACAACCCTGGAATGATTCCTTCTTGGCTTAAAGGCCAGTTTACAGCAATAAAACCCTTGCAAAGCATGCTCTTGTGCTGAATTAATAATTAATTAATAAATCTTGTTGGCTAGTTTGATACCCACCCTAGTGGTTTGTGTTCCCAAATGAAAGACACACACACAACCTTTATATTTCAATATACCTAACCTCCACTACCTCCTGTGGATAATTCTGAGTTACCACTTACTAAATTCTATGTTCTATCTTGGCTGCTCTAGACCCAGTTAGGCAGGCCTCTGGGCTGTGCTCCTTCACATGGTAGGTGGCTGTGTCTTTCTGTCCTCCACTCTTGTTAGGCATGGTATCTCTCCTCTCCTCCACACTATTCCAGTGTGGTGGATGTCCTTCTTTCCCTCTTTCCAGGACTAAGCCCAGGAATCCAAAAATCCTGCCTCTGTCTGTCCTCCCCAACTATTGGCTGTTGGCATCTTTATTTACCAATCAGAACCAATTGGTAGCTGATTCCCTGAAGCTCTAGCATAAGCAGTTTTTTTGGGAACATAATTAACATTCATAAAACAAGCAGCTACACTCTTGTTATCACATCAGATTAAAAGCTAATTAGGGGGTAGGGACAGAAGATGAGAAACAACAGGTGGCCTTTGTCTTTCTGTGTCTGGGTTACTTCATTCAATAAAGTCTTTTCCAGTTCCACCCATTTACCTGTAGATTTCATGATTTCTGTTTCTTTGTAGCTGAATAGTGTTCCACTGTGGACACATACCATTATCATCTGTTGAACGGTTGGAGGGCATTTAGGTTGTTTCCATCTCCTGGCTATTGTAAGTAGGGGGCAATGACCACAACTGAGCAAGTGTCTATAGAATAGGACAGCAAGTATGAGGATGTGCCAGGGAGTGGCACAGCTGGGTCATATGATAGATTTAGTTTTAGCTCTCTGAGGATTCTCCACACCAATTTTCGAATTGCGGATTGGCTACATGAATTTGCATTCCCACCAATAGCGAATAAAGGGTCTGTCTTTCCCACAACCTCACCAGCATACGCTGTTAGTTGTTTTGTTGGTCTTAGCCACTCTGGCTGGGATGAAATAAAACCTTGAAGTTGTTCTAATTTACGTTTCCGTAACAGTTGAGGATGATGAACGCTCTTGAGGTATTACTAACTCCAAATCCTTAGGCCGTGAAGTAAACGCAGAAGCCAGGAAAGTATAAAGGCACCAATTGTGGGGGAGGGGCTTGAGAAGGAATACAGGTGAGAATACAGGATACAGATGAGAATACAGGATACAGGTGAGAATACAGGATACAGGTGAGAATACAGGATACAGGTGAGAGGAAAGGGAGATGGAAGAACAGACAGGGAGTTCACCTGGAGAGGAGGGACGGGGTCAAGACAGAAGGGGTAAGAAGGACAGACACATGGGGCTTGTGTCATAAAGCCTTAAGGAGTCATATTATTTTATATTCACTGAAAATTATACATGCTATATATGTTTAAGATAGATACCTTAAATATATTTAAATATATTTGTATTTAACAATAATAATAAAAAAGAAAAAAGATTATCAATTTGAAAGCAGGGAGCCATGGAAAGGGTTGAGGAAGGGTGTCTGGAAGGGATTGGATGGAGGAAAGGGCAGAGGGATAGTGAGGTAATTCTATTTAATTACAATGTACTAAAAACCCAATTTGACTAAAGGTTCTAGACCAATGGTCTTTCTTTCTTTCTTTCTTTCTTTCTTTCTTTCTTTCTTTCTTCCTTTCTTTCTTTCTTTCTTTCTTTCTTTCTTTCTTTCTTTCTTTCTT
>JANHMN010000001.1:199319857-199339585 GCA_030674055.1 Rhabdomys pumilio | reverse complement strand
CACGCACGCACGCACGCACGCACGCACGCACGCACGCACGCACGCACACGTACGGGCTGACACTGGACAAAGCTGGGGTTTCAGCTCTACTTGTCTTTTCTGTTCCCCGACCCAGGCACGCTAGGCTGCCATTTTTCCAATCCAGCTCTCATTTGAAATCTTTCCTGAATATACTGGTCACCTCTCCATTTTTTCCTGAACACCAGCTCTGGCTAAGAACCAGAATTTCTTCCTCTACAACATCTCTGTCTCTGATCAGACCTTGCCCCAGGGTCTTCTAGGAGGCTCTGGTGGATATTCAACAAATGGCTGGAAGCACCTTTCTTCGCTTCCAAAGTGCCTCCCACTCTAGCATCTCCCTCCTGCCCTGAATGTGTCTGATTTCTGCTCAGAGGTAAGCATCAAGTGACACAGGTGACACATGTTCTCAGTGGAGCCTATAACTGGTTACTCTGGTGTGGATCACAGAAGTGGAGTTCCTGTGTTTTACCTCCTATATCCCTCACCATGGGTACCAGTTTCTCCCGATCTTCTGCTTTCCCTACATGACACAGTGCCTGACACACAGAGTCATTTCTCCTTCAGCATGACCACTGCACGGTCCACATTCTGCTGCTTCCAGCTGCTGATGACCCCATGGGCTCCATCCTTGGCCAGACTTTGGGCGATGGCAAAACCAATCCCTACGGGCAAGGAAGAAGAGGGTGTGACAACTCAGACTTGGGTTGACCTCTTTCTTGCTTGCTATAGTTTTTGCCCTGAGGTATCAAATTAATTCTCTCTACTAATTCAGAGCAGCTAGCTTCATGCCCTACTTCTGGATGGTTAAGAAGGCCAGAGTGGGAAAGAGAGGATACACAAGTCCTGGCTGTATTGGACCTCTTGTGTCCCTCATCAAATCTCTGCCTCATCCTCTACTGGAACCATGAATGACTGACCACACTCAGAGTTCCTTGACTCAGGTATCTGAGTATTACTGTGTGCTCAGATATGTGTGCAGCCTAGAAGTATATAGTTATCAACCCATGTGGCACTACCACTCTTGAGTAGCAGATGCTTGTAGCAGTGGTTAACTTCCTTCTGCCTTCCTCTGTTGAGTTGCTCTGCAATACATTCATATTTCCTACTGAATTTTGGGCCCATGACCCAACAGCCTGTATTGGGCCATGCTGGTAACACATCTGACACTGGCTTTGTCTCCTGTCCTTTGAGGTTTCGAAGTAGAATCATGTACTCCAGACTCTTAAGCCCTCTAGGCTTTGCTCTGTGAAGCTGAGGTTAAGATAGAGACCAGCAAAATCCAGAGATACCCACAGTTTCTGAGTTCCCAAAAGCTTGCTCTCACCCATTTGTGGATCTTGTAACCACAAATGGTGACTTTGTTGGCATGTTTGAGTCTGCAGTTTTCTTTTTTTGTTGTTGTTGTTTTTGTTTTATTTTGTTTTGTTTTGTTTGAGACAGGGTTTCTCTGTGTAGTCCTGGCTGTCCTGGAACTCACTTGGTAGACCAGGGTGGCCTCGAACTCAGAAATCCGCCTGCCTCTGCCTCCCAAGTGCTGAGATTAAAGGCGTGCGCCACCACCATTTTCTTTATTGGTTGTGCTTCTAACAGAGAGTGCAGCGATAGAGGTTGGGAGTCTCTTCCAATCCTGGATCAGAGGCTGAGATATTGGGTTTGTTTGTTCTTCTTTCTGGTGAGCTTGGTCCGGGGAGGGTGACCTCTAGAAATGAAAGGCAAGCACAGTCACAACACCAGCTCCTATAAGGAGGGGGTGAGCTTTGATACTCTAGTGTGCTAGAACTGGGATGGTCCAGTATCTCTAGTGGAAATTCAGTTGAGCAGAGGCATCCAGCATTTTCATAGCACTCACTGTTCCATGCTCTCAGTGGTCTAGGGCCAGTGGTGAGGAGGAGGCAGGGAGGGCCAGGATCAGGGAGGGAAGGGAAAGTTTTTGTTATAGTGGGACACCATTCTTGTTTGGTGTCTCTTGGGGAATGCCTGGATCAAATCCAAGAGAAATTTATAAATGTGTTGGGTTGCATTTAGCATTTATGGCTATTATGGGTTTCAGGTTGGGCATGCCTGGGTCAACTGGAGAACCAGTGGCTCTACCCTGTTCAGTGTTCATGAACACAAGATTCCCATAGCCAACCTTTTAAAAAATGATTAGTTACTTTATTTACTTCTCAAATGTCACCCTCCTTTCAGTCCCCCTCACAGAGTTCTTCCCCCAACCCTCTCCTCTTTGGCTCTGAGAGGTGGCCCCACAGCCTTCCCCTTCCTTGGGAGTAGGTGCATCCTCTCCCACTGAGACCAGACAAGGCAGTCCTCTGCTATGTATGTGCTGGGGCCCTCGGACCAGCCTGTGTGTGCTCTTTGGTTGGTGATAGCCAACCTAATTTAACTGGAGGTGCTTTTGGCTCTCTGGTATCAAATGTTCAAATGTTCACACGCATACACAATGGTTCAGCAAACATCCATTCACTGAGACTCCTTAGGACAATGAACAGCTAGCTAATTCACAGGTTTGTTGTGAGAAAACCAAAGAAATAAGATCCACACTTGAACAGGCTTTGCAGTGGCTCTGTGGCTGCTTAAGGGTCATATGATTTATGACTTTGATCTTGTCTCCAGCCCTGGGATATATTACATACCCTGCTTCAGTGATATGCTGTTTTCAAGTCTTCTCGACTGTTCTTCATTTTTATCCTTGGGGTGGGGAGCTGTTGGTATGCTTTCTGAGTCCCAGAACTGATATTGTCTCTGCCACACGACCATGTGACTCTTCTGCTTGCTTTTCTTGTAACATTCAGCTCCCTGACCCTGAGTGATGGTGCTGTATTGATCAATTTTAGCAAGTGCTGGGTGCTGGCCAGTGATGGTCAATACTTGCTGAAATGAATGAATGAATGAGCAAGGATTTGGCTGCAGTGATACAGTGCTCGTAGGGGCCTTACTGGACCCAGGGGTCAAATTTCTTAGAGTGGTTAGGTTGGACCTTCACTCCCTAAACTGTTAGCTGTGTCAACTCAACTCAAACTATCATTTCTGGACTTTTAAGGACTCAGGTGTTGGTAGAACCAGGCTTTGTGTACAAAGAAACTTGCATTTTCCTCGTATTTCTTCTGCTCACACCTCCACCCATCTATAGCTGTGAATGTAGCTAGGAAAGCAAGGCTCTTATTAAAGCATTTTGACTTGGTAAATCCTGGGTAAATGTCAAAGCATACGACTGCTTCTGAAGAAACTTTAGAGACAAATCCGGAATCAATGTCTTTGGAATTTAACTCCTACCCTTCCCATTCATTACAGGCCCTCACTTTCTGGGTAACTGAGGATTCAAAGGAGCATGCAAACTTCCCTTCTCTTCCCACATCACTGCTTGTGGGTGTCACTGAGGCAGTTTATTCTCAAACCTATGGGGCTTCATCTGTCTATGGGCATAAGTATTCTGTGTCCTTTCCAGCTGTCTGGGGATAGCAAGAACCAAGTCTCTCTCTCTCTCTCTCTCTCTCTCTCTCTCTCTCTCTCTCTCTCTGTCTCTCTCTTTCCCTCTTTCCTTCCCTCCCTCCCTCCCTCCCTCCCTCCCTCCCCCACCTCCTTACCAGTTTGTCATTTTCTGCAATTTGTGTCTGCTGGTTTCTCCAATCCTCTCTCACCACCACCACTTTTCCTCCCCAGAAAAAAGTATTTGGGTATTGCACTGTTCTTTTTTAAATGTATTCAGTGAGAAATGTGTGGCGTGTGTGTGTGTGTGTGTGTGTGTGTGTGTGTGTGTGTGTGCCTATTCTGGGCTGGGTAACAAAGATGGCTCTCTTAATTTTGTAAACACTTTTGTGAAAACATTGAGCCTGAGCTGAGTCGGCAGGGAAATAAATATACAATTTAACAAATGAGGTAGAGACAGAATGTGAGTCACACTCGTTTGGGGATGCACAAAGGAAGACACTTAATCTGAGGTGACAACAGTTAGGACACTTGGAATAGCAGTTCTCAATCTGTGGGTCTCCATCCTTTCGGGGTCAAATGACCCTTTCACAGAGGTCACTTAACAGAAATCCTGCACATCAGATATTTATATTACAATTCATAACAGTAGAAAATTTACAGTTATGAGGTAGTAACAAGATGATTTTGAGGCTGGGGATCACCACAACATGAGAAACTGTATTAAAGGGTTGTATGGTTAGGGAAGGTTGAAAACCCACTGGCCTTGAAGAAGATGATACCTGAATTCACTCAAGAAAGAACACTTTTTTTTGTTGTTTTTTGAGACAGGGTTTCTTTGTATAGCCTGGGCTGTCCTGGAACTTACTCTGTAGACCAGGCTGGCCTCAAACTCAGAAATCCACCTGCCTCTGCCTCCCAAGTGCTGGGATTAAAGGCATGCGACACCACTGCCGAGCTAGAAAGAACACTTCTAACACTGTGGGTACTAGAGCAAGGATTAATGCTCCTAAAACATGTTTTTTTTTTTGTAAAATTTAAAAAGATTTTAGAAATTTTTCTAAGAACGTTTAAGGAAAATTTGCAAAAGACAAAAAACACCTGGATTTGAAGATGACAAGAGTCTGGGGGCAGGAAGGTCTCTGTCTTCTTTGTCTTGAAAATTAGTTACAAATTAGTGAGCACTAAGTACCTGAGAGCAATGCCAATGGTGTGGGTCCAGGGTGGAGACAAATGTCCCTGAGGAAAAGTCAACTGATTTCCTCATCCAGAGTGGAAAATCAGCCTTGTGTCTAATGAGCAAACTTATTTTAGTATATGCTTGGCATAAGTGAGGCTTTCTGAATTCATTTTTGAATAAATTGTCATGTCTTAGTGCCTCCCTCATTAATCAATCCATTAATAAACATTTTGGCACTTGCTCATTGTATATTTGTGTGAATCATAATTTTCACCTTGAAAATAAATCATCTTGTATAGAAGAAAATGAAAATAAGACATATCATTAAGTTGACTGCTGTTATTTAAAATATTTTTAGCTTGAGTCAAGCTGACATAAAACTATCCAGGACAAGTGTGGACCTGGTATAAAGCCCTGGGGCAGACTTTGAACTTATTTATTCCTCTCATCTGGATATCAGAGCACCAGGAGAAATGGTACTTGTAAAGTGTTGGCTGGAAGAAACCTTCATAGAGAAAAGATGCAGTGAGATGTTGAGAGCCGCTCTGCCCGGCTTGGCGGCCACTGTGTTTCGGACCACGAGAGAGAGAGAGAGAGAGAGAGAGAGAGAGAGAGAGAGAGAGAGAGAGGAGAGGATAAGGGGGAGAGACGTGAAGAATGGAGACAAGACAGAGGTTCTGATCAAGTCTCAAGTCTCTTTTATTGAAAGGAAATCTGGGGTATTTATATGCTTTTGCCACGTGCCTTGTAGGCGCATGGATACCATCTGCCTTGCAGGTGTGGATATGATGTAAGCCTTACAGGCATGGGCACCTTATGTAGGCATGTATGGCGTGGATAGCACATGGATAGCACGTGCACTGAATACCTTGCAGGCGTGGATACCACGTGCACCTTGCAGCTGGGGGCACTAAACAGCAAAACAGGATATGTGGGATAAACAAGATATTTATCAGAGTGTGCTCAGCTGTTGTAGGCTGTTGAAAACCAAGTCTCATGTCAGGGTATATGGCTCAAGATGACTGCAAAGCTGATAACCACTTTCTAGCTGCTTTCTGCTAAAAGTCGGCTCCCAACAGTATACGTCAGTCACTCCTACAATTCAACCGTATATATACATCAGGGTATCCACTTGGCAGTCAGTGCCAATCAGCTATGCGTTCCCCTCTTATATGACTATAAAAGGATTCTAATACTTCCTAATAGAGAGGGAAAAATAGATAAGTGACCTTGGCCAGGTTCCATGTGATGCAGGTCCTGGAAAGAGCATTGTCTCTTGGAAGGAAGTGTTTCCTCATACTCAAGGCTTGTCCTTACGTGGCCAAGAGGAGGAAAGGCTGGAAGCAGGAGACGGCCTCTCCCAATGCCCCGCGCTCATCAGCTCTCACGGTCTCTGCTCCCATTTTTGTATTTTCTATGTTAACACACAAGACTCTGTTGTCCAAACCGGAAACCTCCAGGTCACTCAAGATGTCTTCTGTCTTGTTTGACATGGGGTTGGGACTCTCCCTGTCAACACTGCATCTTCTGTCTCTGAGATGAGACTCTCGGTGTGCCCATGCTGCATTGTGTTGGCGTGGGCCTTGCCTTGGCTGCACTGGGGTTCTAGCTTTTTTCCTGCTTTTACTTCTGAGTCAAGCCATAGTGATTTCTCCAAGGTAAAGAGCTGATCAAGTTCACACCATGGTTAAGATTCAACAGTGGTTCCGTTAGGTTTTATGATCAGTTCCTTGGCTTCTCATCCTGAGATTTTGCAGCTCTGCCTCTGACTATCTCCTGAGCGTCCTCTCCCTTTGCTTCGTACTTTCTTTTTGCTGTGGATATAATTTATGCTCACACCATCCACCATCACAGGATTGTTCCTCCTCTTTCTTCAAGACTCAGAAGGCTTTGGAAGTCTCCTTCTGCAAGGCAGCCCCATTACACATGCCTATCTTGTTCTTCATGTCTGCCTCTCCAGCCACATTCTGTGTTTCATCTCTTCCCCATCTCTCATTCCCAAGCAGGAAAGTACTGTCAAGGCAAGGCTGTTTTAGACGTCTCAAGAGTCAACTTGGCACACGGCAGTCATTTCTTAGAGTTTCTCTGTCCTATCTCAAAAGTCACATTTTTGTCTTAACATCTTTTTGGAGGAGATGTCTTGGTTTCCTTATGGGTCTGTGAGGATTCAATCAAAGGTGAGCTTTGGCTGAAGAAGAGGGCATGCCACACAGATGTTTCTTCTCTCAAAAAGTAAACTTCTTTCCTCTCAGGAGCTTTCTAGAGCAGCTTGTTTCTATTACTAATGAGCTGGGGTGTGTGTGTGTGTGTGTGTGTGTGTGTGTGTGTAGGTGTGTGCATAAGTGCAGCTGCATGGAGGCCAGAGGCCAATGTTGGTTGTTTCCTCAGTTGTACTTTACATTATTTTTGGAGGTGGGGTCTCACACTGAATTGGCTGTCCAATAATTCCAGTGGTCCTTCTTACTCTGTCGCTCACTACCAAAATGTTGGTGTCTTCATGCTTTGTAGCCCGCCGATCCCGATCCGGCATTACAAGATGGCGCTGGTTTACTGTTGCACCACTCACAAACAAGTCTACTGCGCATGCATCAACAGATTCTGACACAAACCCCTCCCGAGTGGGTATATGCAAATGAGGTATTGGCGCCAGCCAATCCCTGCACAGCAACCACTCCCTGGGCGGGGACTTATGCAAATAGGATTTATGCTAATTAGGTCTGGGCAGAACGACCAATCAGGGAAGGTATGCAAATGAGGTCGTGGGGCGACCAATCAGAGGGGATATGCAAATTAGGTCCGACAGGGCAACCAACCAGGGAAAGCCACGCCCCCTCTACCCTCTATATAAGCAGCCCTCTCAGGCTGCTCTGGGTCCCGGCTTCACGATGGGGCGTTCCTGCAATAAAGCGTGTTGAGAAGATCCCGGTCGTCGCGTCCTTCTTCTCCGTCGAGCGAGCGTAGATCTTCGCGTCTTTCTTCCTGGTCGAGCAGACGCAGGCGTCTTCCTTCCTGGTCGAGTGAACGCAGATCGTCGCGCGTCCTTCGGGGTCGAGCGGTCGCGACAAGTGGCGCCGAAACCCGGGAACCGAGTGTGAGAGACTCGCGGGATCAGAACTCTTCACGTCAGGAGCGGCGGTACCGATAAATCTCTCCTGTCTAGCAGGTAAATGCTAGCGTACGGACTAGATCCGTGGGTGGTGGCAGTCATTCTTGCTTTTGCCTTCATTTTTGGAATCCCTTGCTGTTTTTTCTTATGGTGCCATAAACCTGGCAACGAGTGCATCTGTTGGGATATAGAGTCCTCAACAGACCTCTCATAAGTAGGAAAGCAGCATGGGGAACTATTTTTGAAGGCAATACAAGAACTATTAGAAGAATTTGAAAGTCCCTGAGAAAAGGCAGGGCAAAAGGTTCTCTCTGAGCTACAAGAAAGCATGTCAGAAGAAGACAGGAAGCCACCAGAAAAAGAAAAAAGAAAAGGACAGAAAGGGAGAGATCAAGATAAGGCAGGTAAAAGCCAAAAAGAGAAATCTGCAGATAAAGCAACAGAAAGGTAAAAAGAAAAGGACAGAAAAGGAAAAAAAGAAAAGGATAAAGTTCCCAGGCAAGTGGGACAAGGGCAAGTTCTCGGTTCAGAGACAATAAAGTTCCCAGGCAAGTGGGACAAGTTAAGTTCTCGGATAGGAGACAATAAAAAAGGATAAGAGGGGGAACTCAGTAGATAAACTGTACCCCTCTTTCAAAGAACTAGCTATTTTTGACCCACAGTCAGAGCTAGATTCAGAAGATAAGTGGGATTTAGAAGAAGGAGCAGCCATATATGAGCAAGATAGATATGGCCTCAGTGAAGGAAAGGTCCTTAGGGATCCAAGCAGTAAAAACAAAGGATATGGAGTGCCGAACGCACCACCATATCCTAATTTTGTAAGACCGAGGCTGGTAGGGCAAAGTTCATTTTGTCCACAGACTTGGAGGGAGGCAACCTCTGCCTTCCCAGTTTTTGAAAATCATAATAATCAGAGGTACCATGAGCCTCTAGATTTTAAACAGTTGAAGGCGTTAGCAGAGTCAGTGCAGGCATATGGTGTCAATGCCTCCTTCACCCAGGCACAAGTAGAAAGAATTGCTGCACAGGCCATGACCCCTGCGGATTGGCTTGGCACTGTAAAGGCATGCCTCACTATGGGACAATATCTAGAGTGGAAATCTTTATATTCAGACCTTGCCCAGAGTCAGGCTAGAACTAACGCAGCCAATCAACAACCAGCATGGAATTACGACATGCTCATGGGTCAGGGTCAGTGGATTGTCAATCAGACAGCATACCCCTTGGAAGTTTACGCCCAAATTAATAACATGGCAGTTAAGGCTTGGAAGTCTTTGCCTAATAAGGGGGAAGTTTCAGGTAATTTAACAAAGATTATTCAAGGTACTATGGAGCCTTTTTCAGACTTTGTGGCTCGTATGATAGAAGCAGCAGGTAGAATTTTTGGTGACCCTGACACGGCTATGCCACTGATCGAACAGTTGATATTCGAACAGTGCACAAAGGAATGTAGAGCAGCGATTACGCCTTGGAAAGGGAAAGGCCTACAGGCCTGGATGAAAGCGTGTAGAGAGTTAGGAGGGCCTCTTACAAATGCGGGATTAGCCGCTGCCGTGCTTCAGGCCACTAGGAGAAACGACAAACAAAGGGCATGTTTCAGGTGTGGGAAGACAGGACATTTTAAGAACCAGTGTCCTGGTAATAAAATAGGAAGTTCAGGGAGAACTAGCCCAGGGCTGTGTCCCAGGTGTAAAAAGGGAAATCATTGGGCAAGTGAGTGCAGGTCAGTAAAGGATATTAATGGCCAGCCATTGTCCTTTAATACTATAGGCACTCGGCCAAAAAACGGGCAGAGGGGCCCTCGCACCCAGGGCCCGCAAATGTATGGGGCATTACAGGCATTCGAAGTCTCCTTGAGCCCGAAAGAAGCCCACGGAGAGCCACTACGGACTCCGCAGGCTTGGACCTCTGTTCCACCACCAGAATAGTTCTGACCCCCCAGATGGGAGTCCAACCCATACCATCAGATTTGACTGGTCCTTTACCAAAGGATACAGTTGGACTCCTTCTGGGGAGGTCTTCCTCCACCCTCAGGGGATTGCAGGTGGTGCCAGGAGTCATAGATGCAGACCACACAGGAACAGTGCAAATCCTATGCTCCTCCCCTCGAGGGATTACATCTATCTTACCCGGAGACAAAATTGCTCAATTACTAGTACTTCCCAACCTCCATAGACAGTTTCCTGTACCAAATAAAGTTAGGGGAGAGAGAGGCCTCGGATCTGCAGGATCCCGGTTTGCCTATCTCTCCATGGATCTGGACCATCGGCCTATGCTTACTCTCCAGGTTGAGGGACGTGACTTCATTGGTCTCTTGGATACTGGAGCCGACCGCAGTATCATTTCCAAACTCGATTGGCCTGAGAAATGGCCGACTCAAGCCTCTTCTCAAAGCCTTCGAGGCTTGGGGTATGAGGCAGCACCTTTAATTAGTGCACGAGAACTCACCTGGAGAGATAAGGAAGGAAGAAAGGGCAAGTTCACCCCCTATATAGTCAGTTTGCCAGTGTCATTGTGGGGCAGGGATGTCTTATCAAAATTGGAGCTTAAGTTAACAAATGAATATTCCCCACAATCACAAAACATTATGAAGAAAATGGGTTATATTTTTGGGAAAGGCCTTGGAAAAGATCTTCAGGGCTTGCCTGAACCCATAGAAACGCAGCCAAAATTTGACAGGTCTGGGCTGGGTTTTTCCTAAGGGCCGTTGAGGTAGGCATACCCATAACGTGGAAGACGGAGGACCCGGTATGGGTTTCTCAATGGCCTCTTTCCTCCGAAAAATTAGCCGCGGTCAAGACATTAATACAAGAACAACTGACCGCTGGACATCTTGAGGAATCACAGTCCCCATGGAACACACCTATTTTTGTCATAAAGAAAAAATCAGGAAAATGGAGACTACTACACGATCTCCGTGTTATAAATAATCAGGTGCAGCTCATGGGAGCGATTCAAAGAGGGCTTCCACTGCTTACAGCTCTACCTACCAATTGGCCTATGATAATAATTGATATAAAAGATTGTTTCTTTTCTATCCCATTAGCGACCATTGACCGTGAGCGATTTGCTTTTACAGTTCCATCTATAAATAATGAAGGGCCTGATTCCCGGTACCAGTGGAAGGTACTCCCACAAGGGATGGCCAATAGTCCCACCATGTGCCAACTCTATGTTGGTCGAGCCTTAATTCCAATTCGACAAAAGTTTCCAAAAATTAAGATCTATCATTACATGGATGACGTCCTGATTACAGCTCATAATCAGGAAGTATTAAAAAGGGCCTATGAATTATTAAAGGAATGTCTAAAAGAATCTAAATTGGAAATTGCATCAGATAAGGTTCAATTGGGTAGTGTGGGTCAATTTTTGGGAAGCATCATCTATCCACATTCGATCTCACCTCAAAAGGTAGAAATTAGAAAGGATCACCTACGCACATTAAACGATTTCCAAAAATTATTAGGCGATATTAATTGGATTAGGCCATTTTTGAAATTGACAAATGAAGATCTCAAACCCCTTTTTTCAATTTTGGAAGGTGATCCTCACATAGCCTCTAGTAGAGCCTTAACTTCAGAAGGAAGGGTGGCCTTGAGCAAGGTAGAAAGAGCTATAGCAAATGCACAGCTGGTCCGTATCAAAGAAGGAGCTCCAATTTGGCTGTGTATTCTGCGCACTAGCAGACAGCCAACAGGAGTCTTGTGGCAGGATGGACCTCTGCTGTGGATTCATCCTCATTCCTCTCCCAATAAGACACTGGAATATTATCCCAGTGCTGTCGCTACTCTAGCCAGTCAAGGCATGAAAATGTGCCTAGCCCATTTTGGTGTTTCTCCTTCTAAGGTGATTACACCTTACACACCTTTTCAAATACAGACTTTATGTGCCCTTTTAGATGATTGGGCCGTCTTAAGATGCAGTTATATGGGAGAATTTGATAATCATCTGCCCAAAGATCCCATTTTGCAGTTTGTCTCAGAGCATCCTGTGATTTTCCCGAAGATCACAGCCACAGAGCCGCTGCCTAGTGCAGTGGATATATATACTGATGGGTCCAAAACAGGTGTAGGCAGTTATGTGGCAGGTAACAGCCCGCCAGTAATACGTCAATTTTTGCCAAATACGCCTCAAATTGTAGAGTGCCAGATTGTTCTGGAAGTTTTTGCTGCATTCAGTGAACCCTTTAATTTGATATCGGATTCACAGTATGTAGTAAATGCGGTAAAGGCCCTGGAATATACAGGTGCTATTAGATCTTCTAGTCCAGTGACTAGTATTTTAAAGCAAATCCAATCGCTTATTTGGCAAAGAAAGAACAAATTTTACATTCAGCATATTAGAGCTCATTCCTTGCTACCAGGTCCTATGGTGCAGCGCAATGCACAAGCGGACACTGCAACTCGCACGGAATTCATTTTTTTAAATGATGCCATGAGTCAGGCTCAACAATTCCATCAGTTGTATCATGTGCCTGCTGATACCTTGAGACAAAAATTCCATCTGTCACGTGCAGCAGCTAGGGACATTGTTGTTAATTGTCAGAATTGTGTCCCATTTCAACATCGTCCTCCTATAGGCATTAACCCCCGAGGACTGAAGCCTTTGCAGCTTTGGCAGATGGATGTTACTCATGTGCCTTCATTTGGCACTCTAAAATATGTCCATGTATCCGTGGATACTTGTTCAGGCATCATCTATGCCACACCTCTGACAGGTGAAAAAACAAAACAGGTTATCGCGCACTGCCTCAGTGCTTGGGCAGCCTGGGGGAAACCTACCATTATTAAAACAGACAATGGGCCCGCCTATACATCCAAATCCTTTCAATCGTTCTGTGCGCACATGGATGTTGCTCATATTACGGGCATAACTTATAATCCACAAGGACAAGGTATTGTTGAACGTGCTAATCGCACATTGAAAGAATATCTGACAAAACAAAAAGGGGGAATAGCCTTAGGCTACCCTCCCAAAGACCAACTATCCCTAGTCCTTTTTACTTTAAATTTTTTAAATTTGGATTGCTCGGGGCATTCTGCCGCCGATCGTCATACACAAATTCCTACCATAAATAACGACACTGTAAAATGGAAAGATGTGTTAACAAACACATGGCATGGCCCGGATCCAGTCATATCTAGATCCAGGGGAGCTGTTTGTGTTTTTCCGCAGGACAAAGACGAACCTGTCTGGGTGCCGGAGCGACTCACCAGGAAGATACGGCTGAAGGAAGATGGCTGCCTACCACCTGCTGATGATCCTGAGCTTAACACCTGTAACCGCAGTTCAGCTTTGGGCAGTGGCTAAAACATGGCCAGTGCCCATGCCAGTTCATGGCAACTCTACAGTGTTGCCCATCTTTTTTTCCACATCCTGTGAGCAGGATTTACCCTGCGTTGTCCCTTTTGGGGAATCCCCACAAAATTATTCAAACACAAATCTTACCTTAGACAATAGTTCTTGTCTGAATGGAACCCGACTTGATCCTGTGTCCTTGGGGGATTTGACCTCCTGGCTTGCAAATTTGTTTTCCTATTTTAAGGAATGGGTGGGAGTTTTTCTTTTTGGTGCTGTGCTAATTTTTGGCTGTGCACTTTGCCTCTGGCTATTGTGTAAGCTAAAGCGCACTCAAGCCCGACAACAAGCAGTGGTCTATCAGACACTAGCGGCCATAGAAGACGGTGCATCTCCTAGCATTTGGTTAGCTTCCCCAAAGAAGCTATGAAATGAGAGCATTCCTAAAGTCATTCTAGCCTCTCCAGTTTGTTCAATCGAGAACTGGCATAGACTCCACAAAGCCTTTGCTCTCTGGGCGTCCCTGGGTAGAGTGTATACGTGTGGTATACAGGGGATGTTCCGCAAGGATAGATTCCTCGAAGGCATGTCTAGTTGCATGGAGGTTATGTTGCCAAACCCTCCCCCTGACAAAAGGCACTGGGATGGGTAGAGTAAAGTACACTCATGGAAGCAACGACCAGGGTGGAAATTCTTTACAATATCCCACCATCTTGCACAAGGGACTAGACCTCTACCTTCCTCTACAAGGGGGACACTACCATTGAGTGTGTGGCACAATTTGGAGCATTGCTGACCACATTGGACATCTGTTGATCCGGCTACAACCTTTAAGGAATTGCTTCTCATTAAATAAAACAAAAAAGGGGGAGATGTAGCCCGCCGATCCCGATCCGGCATTACAAGATGGCGCTGGTTTACTGTTGCACCACTCACAAACAAGTCTACTGCGCATGCATCAACAGATTCTGACACAAACCCCTCCCGAGTGGGTATATGCAAATGAGGTATTGGCGCCAGCCAATCCCTGCACAGCAACCACTCCCTGGGCGGGGACTTATGCAAATAGGATTTATGCTAATTAGGTCTGGGCAGAACGACCAATCAGGGAAGGTATGCAAATGAGGTCGTGGGGCGACCAATCAGAGGGGATATGCAAATTAGGTCCGACAGGGCAACCAACCAGGGAAAGCCACGCCCCCTCTACCCTCTATATAAGCAGCCCTCTCAGGCTGCTCTGGGTCCCGGCTTCACGATGGGGCGTTCCTGCAATAAAGCGTGTTGAGAAGATCCCGGTCGTCGCGTCCTTCTTCTCCGTCGAGCGAGCGTAGATCTTCGCGTCTTTCTTCCTGGTCGAGCAGACGCAGGCGTCTTCCTTCCTGGTCGAGTGAACGCAGATCGTCGCGCGTCCTTCGGGGTCGAGCGGTCGCGACAATGCTTACAGAGCGGGTACTTTACTAACTAAGCTATACCTCCAGTACCTATTTTTTATTTTGAGACAAGTCTCACAAAGTTAACCAGGCTGGTCTTGAACTTGTGATACTCCAGCCTCAGCCTCCTAAGATTCTGAGATTACAAGTTTATCAAGTTTCATCATTATAAAACTCATTGAGTTGCTAATAGTATCTCCATTTTATACACGAGGAAACTGAGTCAGAGAGGAATTAAATATCCTGTCTAATCAATATAGTTATACATCAATACTGAGGCTTGTTTCCAATGCTACATTTTCTACTTCTGAGCCATATTTTTATTTTTAAAGGGTCAGTCATGATGCAGATAAATGTTACGAACTTGAAGTCTAATAATTTTGCATGCTGCAGGTGCAACCTCAAGCTAAGTGTGGCGCCCATTGTCTGCTCCTGTCTTCAGGAAGGCTTCCCTACTTTCTAATTGCATACCCTATAAAGGCCTTGGCTACCGTTTCCCTGGTCTCCATTTCAAAGTCATTGGTTTGTGGCAATCTATTTCTCTCTTAAATATTATGTGTTTAAAACTTGCTGGGAAGACACAGGTTTCATTGCCCATTTTAGAGGCAGAGTTAAATATCGGAGAACGTATTCCTCTCTTACGCAGGCAGTTTCCTTTCACTTCACGTTTATCGCAGCTGTAAATCCTTATATATATATTTTTTTTTCATGAAAAGTGGTTTTCATCTTTGACAAATTACCTGGCTCTATAATCCAGTCATACAACCATTTTTTATTATTATTACTATATTCTGAGCACTATGATTCAATTTTGAAAGGTGAAACTCATTTTTTTCTAGTTTTAGGAAATAATTAGTTTTCTTTCTGTCTTCCAGCATGAAATTTATACATACATATATACTCAATATGTTCATATGCAAACGTTCTGATAACTGCTGATGCTGGGTATGTTACTTGATTGATTGTCACACTTTGTATACAGTGGCTCTCATGACTGTATTTATTGCTTTTTTCTTAAAATGATCATTGTAATAGTCTTTAATGGGGCGACTGTTTTCTTTTCATTCTCATCTTGTTCCCTCCACCTCCAGAACGAACGGCTTTCTCTACTGCATATTCTTGCAGAACTTCTCTTCCTCTACGACAACTCTTCTAGTCTCTGAACAGTAACAGGATTTCCCAGGATTCCATTCCAACACCATTCTGGAATTAATTTAGACCCTAAAGGTTCAGGGTTCAGGTTGACAGGACGGACATGTTAGTTCTTTGAGAGTTTCATCCAGTGCGTTTTCAGCATATTCACCCCTTGCCCAAGTTCCTCTCAGATTCATTCCTCTTTGCCTACCAACCCAACTTGATATCCTTTTTTCTTTTCTTTTTAAAATTCTATCAAGCACAATCTGTATGGTCCATGCTCTTGGATGTATGGCCTTCCACAGGAGTGTGGTCGACTTACCAGGGTCACACCCTTAGGGAAAATTCATTTTTCCTCTCCCAGCAGCCACCAATTGCCAATAGCTCCTTAGCTAGTGGCTGCTTCCACTTTAGATCCAAAGGCAAGCAAGGGACACTGACAGTCCCCACACATCTGTCTGCCATAGGGGTTTCCACAACACCTACCTCAAGTTTTAAGAGTCTGTAGTATTCAGAGTGTTTAGGAAACACATCTACTAGCTTACTATCAAGGCTATGGTAAAGGACAAGGGTGGTCAGGCAGATGCAGAGATGTATACAACGAAGTCCTCATGACCCTAGTGTAGGAGTTCTGACTCTACAGTGTTCCAGTGGGCTGCCTTCCAGTGGGTGCATGGCTGTGTTCAAACCCTGGAAATCTTCTGGAGCCTACTTCCATCATGTAGGCAGAATTGGTAAACTCAACTGCAGCTCTCCCTGCTTCCAGAGAAGGGGAGATGGGACTGAACGTCATAAACCCTCACACATGGCTTGTGTTCTTATGAGTCATCCTCACACCCAGGAGCTCAGGAGATGCTGCCTGGAGGAAAACATCAGTTAGGACGTTATACAAGCTTCAGGATCTCGATCCAAAAGCTGGAAAAAAGACAAAGACCTAATCCAGCAAAATCCATAGTTCTGGGAATTTCCCCAGATGTACCAACCTTGCTTTTTGGCTTCTGTCGTTCTGCTTTTGGCTAACTGTTCTTGCTAACTAAGGTGTGTCACTAAGGATATGTTTATTTGTTCTAAAAGCTCACACTGAGAAAGGCACAGGGCTGCACTTGGTCCTGAACACCCAGGGTAGTCTCAGGCTGACCATTAAAGACTCTCTGCTGGCTTGAAACCATGTCCAAGTGGTCTTACCTGGTGCCTCATGACAATTTTTTTAAAGAATTTAATTTAATTTAATTGCTCTGTTTTTTTTTTTAATTAAAGACTGTATTGATCTTTCTAAATTCCACAGTTACTCACACAGAACCGGAATTTTCAAATACCCACAACTTAGCACATGTTTTGTCAGCTGCTCCAAACAATGTTCCGAGGTCCAGCTGGTGAAATCCTTTCCTTGAATGTGTTCATTTTTTATTTTGAGGGGTAGGTATTTCTCCCTTTCTTACTCCCTTCTTTTCTTTCTTTTTCTTGTTCTTTCTTTCTGTTTTTTGAAATATTTTTATTGATTCTTTGGAATTACACATGAAGCCAAAGGATTACATTTGCTTCCTAGATCATTTCCATGTCTGGGCCCCTCAGCCCCACCCCTGTGACCTCCTTCTGACAAAATATATATAAAACAGAAAGGTTCAGTTTGTGCTGTCTGTATACTTACTGGAGTATGGTCAAACTCCCTGTGGCCAGCTCCTAAAGAAAACTGGGTCCTTCTCCAACCTGCACCCCCGCCAGAAGCGGTGGGCTGCACCTCAGCATCCTTATCTCAATTTTTAGGAGTTCTCTTTGTTGGCTTTCCTTTACGTTTTTGGGTGTGGGCTGGGGTAGGGTAGGTGTCGTTACCCCTTCCATGACCCTCTATCTCGATTGGGTGTCTTTACTCTTCAACACCACTGCCAAAGTAGCTTCCTGACCCTTTCAGTCATAGTTTCTGGCCACTGCACAGACCATGAACATGCCCCTTCCCCTTCTCTACTCCCACCGCGGTAGGACCACGGACCCAGACAAAGGGTTCTTGCAGGCAGCCTGGACCATGGACATTAACGTGGACTCAGGCTGCAGCATAGAATATGGACATCTGCACGGCCGTTTGTGCAGATGTTAACACAGGCCATGGACATCAACACAGACCCTAGCTTCAGTAGGACCTTGGACCCAGTCATGGCCCTTGGTGGCAGCATGGACCAGACATCATCATAGCCTCAGGTCGCATCAGAGACCAATCACATTAATATGGCTTCCAGGGGCAGCACATCCCACAAACATCAATGTCGAACTGTGGACATCTCCACCCCCTCCCCCAGCTGCATCAGTGCCACTTACCCTCATGGTCCTCAGTGACATCACTGACAGCAGTGGTCCTCCTTTGAGGAGGTCCAATCCAGAAAGTGAATCGTTTCTTATCTTGGGCCTCCATCATTGCCCAGAGCCAGGGCCATCCTGAGGCCAGTTGCGTGTTGTAGGGAGCAGGGTGGGGGATGAGTCTGCGTCTGTGTAAGCTCCAGGTTGCTGCACATCACCCTGTTGGTCACATGGGGCAATGACCACGAGTTCCACTGCCAACCTCATTCATGCCCATCACCTCTCTCCTGTATCCAGTTCCGCCTCTCTCCCCAGCTTAAGCCCTGCTCGATTTTTCCATCCTTCCCACCTCTCTATTGTCTGTTCGTTCGTTCGTTCGTTCGTTCGTTCGTTCCTTGTAGTGGTGCCTGCAGGATGGTGCCAGAGCGAGGCGGAAGTGGGACAGCCTTCCGCTCACCTGGCTTCCACCTGCCAAGGCCTCACAGTTCTTACGCAGCACAACTGCAAGCTTATATTTACCTGTTTCTGAGCACATAATTAGTCAGAGACTGCTAAAACCATCTATCGTATGTTTACATAAAGGTATTTACACACCAGAAACTACATTGTAACTTGGTTATTCGGTGTAGCTGTGTCTCAGGGATCTTCTGAACAGCACAGAATGTACTTTACTTAAAAGCAATTCTGCAGTTTGGGATTAAAGGAACTCATGAAAATGTAACTATTCTCCCAACTACAGTTCATCTTGCAGTAAAGCTATGTCCATGTGGTCTTAGGAGCTCATGTTGTGGAAAGCGATTTCATAACAAATCTTGCCACTTGAGTGCCCTGACTCAGTTTGCTTTTCCAAATCCTTAGGGCTTAGCAGTGATCAGAGAAGAAAGCATAGAAAATCAGTCACACTGAGGCAGCAGCAGCAGCTGTTGCTGTGGAGGCCACTCTCAGTCTTTTTTTCTTGAAGACATGAAGTGAGTTTTAGATCTCAAGGAATCCAGATGACTACTGTCACATCTAAGCCTTGGTCACAACCCCACGGTAAGGTGTGGGTGCCACAGACCAACACCAGTGCTCTTTTGGATAGGTTAGGGAATGGTACCTTTCTGTGGGTTTGTGGCCAACTTAATAGTCTATTTCTTTGTGTGGTTTTCCATCCCCAAAGGGTATGTCTTCTTCTGCATGCCAGTCTGTGAAGGGACTTCAATTTTTCCTTTTATAAATACTAACTGATTTTCAAATTTTTTTCTATATGAGCTCCAGTCTTTGATCAGACATCCTAACTCCAGACGTGCTAATGAGGCACAGTACATAGTATATGCTTTATGCAAGAGTAATGGGTCCTCCTGCTGAAAGCCTACAGCACTGACTGTTTCAGATAATCCAGCTTGAATAAAACCAATTAGCTAAAGGTTAGGTAATCTTTTTTGAAATTAGTCTTTTTTTTTTCTTCCTCTTCATAAATCTTAAAAAAAATCTTAAGTCAAGCATCATACACTTCCCTTAAATACTCGCCTAAACCAAAAAAAAAATTTTTTTTGAAAGGTCAGCTTGGTAGATTTATTTAAATAAGAGTGATAATTAATGTTATTTATTATATGAAGAAACTGTCACTATTTTAAGCAAATCAATTAGAAATGAATAAAAGTAAGACATAAACAATTTTATTGAGTGGTATAAGTAGGCTTTATCAAAAGACAAAACTGAAGTTATTTAAGGATCTGAACAAGTTTTGTTTGCGATTCTAGAATTGAGTAACACATCATTCCATAAGATACAGTTAAGTGTTCCAACAAGGAGGAGAGATGTGTTTATATGCAAAGAGTGCATGTGTGCATGCATACACACAC
>JANHMN010000001.1:199279860-199319757 GCA_030674055.1 Rhabdomys pumilio | reverse complement strand
GTGTGTGTGTGTGTGTGTGTGTGTGTGTGTGTAGCCAGGGTCTCAGCAGTCCTCCAGTCTCTGCCTTACAAAGCTCTGCGATTGCCCCTGTGCAGATGTGTTCATGTCCAGTTTCTTATGTGGGTACTGGGGATTCTGAAAGAAGGGCCTTGTGCTTATGCAGCAAGCATTTGTACCCACTAGGCCAACTTATTGCCTTCTGTTTTCAGTAAGATTTGAAACCTGCTGGACTGTAAGGAATAATATTCCCAAAGAGGTCTGGTACCCATGCTGAATGTTCACAGCTTCATAGTTAGGGAGCTTTTACAGTTGGCATCTATAACAGGACTCACTAGACCAACCCTGATCTACAATATGAGATTTGGGAGGAGAAAGAATAGAAGGGCAAGTGTTGATGAACTTTGATTCGTGGCTGGGTATCTGGTTATTGATGCTACTCATTGTATCTGTATCAGCTACTAAACAGAGTTACTATGGAGTTTAGAAGCAGTGTGCTCAACCTCCACAGAGTTAGTTAACTGGGTACAGAAGAAATTCGAACTAACAAGATTAAACTAAATATAAAATTCCCTGGTTATCATCTGTAATAATGAGAGTTAAAGTGTTGAAAAAAGTTGGGTAGACTAGCAGTATCTGTTGACTGCTTGCAGTACTGATGGGGCTTATGTAACTTTTCTCTTATTTGGAAGAATTTAGAAATTTGGAGGGCAAAGGTAATGTGACCCCTGAGTTTGGAATGACTGTGGCAATTCTCTGCTGACCTAATCAATGTGGGGACACTGATGAAGTGGAGGGTGAGACCAGAATAGAGTAGTGCCAACCACAGCATCGATAATCTTTGCTATTGCTCATACACACACCGCACAGCAGGCTAGTCAAACTGACACTCAGCGATCTGGCCAGATAATACTGAGTTCTTGCTTTTTTTCCTGTCTTGATCTTGGAAAACAGCCAATGACAGATTGATTTTGTTTGGGAAGAATTCCAACTTAGATTTATTAAATTGCTGTAGGGTTATTTGAATTCAGCATCTATTGTTTTAATTTGGTGGAATTATATTTGGACACATTCAAGTTCTTGGTTCTATACTGATAATATGATAGTATCTGAAAGTAAAGAAAACTGTATGAGAGCTGACCTACATGCACAGGTGACACATGTGACCAACAAAAGTTGGTTTACACATCCTTCAAAGGTCCACAAACTTATCCAAATGGTCAAATTCTAAGGAATAAACTGGGTTGAAGCTATCCATGACATTTCACAGATGATCAAAAAGAAATTTAATCTTACAACCTGTTTGCTAGTCTGTTTGGATCTGGGGAGGATACATAGACCATATCTAGAAATATTGATTGTTGCCACCCATAAAACTGCCCTAGAGAATGTCATATCTAAACAGGAGCTTGAACAAACTCGGTCGAGTTGATCAGCATCCAAAAGTCAGAGCAATGAGGGATATGAACCAAGATGAAGGGGCCTTCTTCAGAAAGCGAGAAAAACCTGCTGGCAGCTTTCTGGCTTCCCAAGACCTCATCCCGTCTTGGACCTGCCCATCTTCCCCATTGTACTTTGCATCAAGGACTTGACACCTCCGATGCATAACAGGAAGCTCAGCCACTCCACAGTCCTCCAGAGCCTGCAAATGAGAAGATCCTGATTCACTGCAGCCTTGGTTCAACACAGCATTGAGCACATTACTACACTAAGCCAGGACCAAGGAACGCTCCCTCAAACACCTCAGCTCAGGCTCAAGACTATTGAAGTTCTGACTGACAGTGTTGTAAGTATACAGACAGAGTTTTCTGCTCTTACAGAAATATAATGGTGTGATTATTCAAAACAAGGACTTAATAGTCTTCTACCATTGTTTCTCAGTACGTGTCAAATTAGTATATCCTTGGATTGTATTGTTAGGATGTCGGATTTTAAAAGCTGCTGTTTGGGCTGCTGATTTGGGTACCATAAAAAAGTCATTAAATAAATTTTAGTTTGAGATCAGGGTATGATTTTCCACAATTCCTGAAATGGTCCTAAGCATGCTTCTGTCATTCTTTATGACATATGCATATGAAGTGGCATGTTCAGCACCAATGCCTATGGCACTGCTCTGTCTCTCGGGAGCTGTGGACAGCTCAGTAGCAGCCGGGACTTCTCTTGCCCTCTGCCTCATCCGATGCCTTCAGTTCTGCACCTTTGCCCCCAGGAAAGAGTTAGCAAGCAAGCTTCACCTTGCATTCTGGCTTCCAAGGAAGCCAACCAAAATGGAATACCACAACTAGGCGTTGTGGTTTAGTGTCAGCATGACAGAGTAGACTTGCAGTCCTCTGACTCCATCCTGCTCTGCTCTGTTCTGTTTTCTGTGAGCTTTAGACCCCAGGAGAGGGTGTCTATAGTTGGTCAGCGCCCTTCATCCAAGTTCTAGACTGGAAGCAGAAGCCCAGCCTAGCCACACTAAGTCGTGCTGGGGTACAGAGGTTGTTCTTGCTTCAGTAGAGACAAGGATCAGCAAGAAACTTTTCTTGATTGTAAACAAGGATGAAACCTCAAACTCGTACCCCAGATACAACCTCTTAATCAAATTAAAAGGGAAGATAGAGGCCACAGTTATTAGCAGAATGGGTATGCTGGGAAGTGGGTTATCCCCTGCTAGTAGACAGTCATTTTTTGCCTAGATGCTTCTTGCTGAGTCACTGAAGGTTGCTGGCAGATTAGGATTGTTTTTGTTGTTGTTGTTATTGATTGTTTTGTTTTCTCATGGATTAGGATGTGAAAAGACACATCAGAAATTGGAAGTTACAGAACTAGTTGCTCAGGAATCGCTGGTAGATTTTGCTTTTGGTTCAGACTGGACTCCTTGGATTCTTTTTAAATCTGATTCAAAAGCAGCCAGATGTGTAATAATTTAAGCAAATTTGCCCTATTCCTTCAGTTTAATTCAGTTCAGTTCAATCAATATTTATCAAGAGATTGTTCTGTGATGGCCATGTTTTCACAGGTATGGCAACTACGGCCGACAGGGCGACAGGGCAAGAGGAATGAGGGAGGAGTGGGTAGGAGAGGGAGGCGGATTGTAGGGGCCCTCAGGGGGCAGAGCTGCAGCAGTGCTCTCAGGGTGTGAAGGTCCCCTAGGAAAAGTGGTGCTGTGAGGAGGGCGGGGCTGACAGTGAGTTGACTTCATTGTGGACTGTCAGCAAAAGGAGCACACAGAGTCCTGGGCCCGCGCCTCTTGGCTGCCTCCACCTGGCTCTCCTGAGAAGAACTTACACTCACCTAGTTTGAACTTCATCTCCTCTCTAAGTATCTTCTTCTTATCTGTTTCACCATCATCTCCCAGTCTCCTCACTTAGACACTTGGGAGTGTAACAACATAGCTCCCAATACCATGAGTGTTAGTCAAATAAGTGTCATTTTCCAGCTGTGTATCATTTTTCTTGCACAATGGCATGATTGTCCTGTGGGGCCTTAGGTGGAGGCCCGCAGTTCTCTGGTGACAATATAAACAGAGCACAGTGGATTTCTGTGTCATTTACCAGGGAGGATCTGGGCCTTAGCAAGGACTACCCCAGGGAGGACTTAGACGTCGGAGAGAGGAGGCTACTGCTGTCTTGTGGACTTTGCATTTTTGAGTTTGAGCTTTGAAAAGTCTATACACTTGAGGGCATCACCAAAAGACAAACTATGATACGTGGGAGTTATGTGTGCGTCAGATTTACATTTGAGTCTTCTAAGCAGCTTGACATTTGAGAAGGAAGTAAAATCTGGCTGAACTATTCAGCCATAACATCTGCTTGGACTTAATTTCCCTAAGGTTTCTGTGTGTCTGTGGAATTCTTCCCTAACACACAGCTCAGTGAGGCCCAGGGTTCTGATGGTCTCCCGTATGATTTCTACCCTTGATCTTGGTATTTGGTTCAACCTGTTTTTTTTTTTTTTTTTTTTTTTTTTACCAGATTGCCATTGTCAGCTGGGCATCTTCCTGTCCCTGTCCCTGCATTGCAGGAGAGTCATGAGCTTCATCTGCCAATGTCACTTTTGTAAATGGCTCTGGGTTGGAATCTGCTAATTAGGGGTTCTTGCAGAACGAGGGATGCAGAAGTGGAGTCAGCATCCCTGTTGGCAGCTGTGAACAGCTGCTTTGGCATATGATATGCATGCAATTCACTTCAGCTTCTGGGCAACCTCCTGAGAATCACCTGTTTAGCAATTGCAAGCAGCCGGGACTGTCAGCAACTTTCCTGACTTTGTGGAAGAGGCAGCAGTTTCTATTGTCCCCTCAGCTGTTGTTACCATGGTTTAAGCTTCTGAATACCCATATTAAAACCCTTTCCACTGGCATACAGACATATCTCTTTGAGACCTGACTGATAGAACGGCTCCGACCACACAGACCTTTCCGCTCCTGTGGTGACAGTCATAGTAGTGTTGACAGTGACCACTGGGTGTGAGCTCCTAGCAAATGCATTAAAAGTGCACCAGTAGCTTCCAGTTAAGTCATCCAGCTCTGTGACCAGATACCCTTGCTGGACTGTAACAGCCATTCCTGGTGGACAGGACAAAGATGGCTACTTTTTACATCCTGTGACCTTCCATTTGCTAGAGATCAGCATGATGAAGGCATTTAAGAACACAACCCCAACATCTAAGTCTTGGGGAACATAGTGGAAGAGGAGGCAGAAAGATTGTAAAATCCAGAGGACCAGGTCATCTGCTGTGAGATAGTGACTTCTGTGTCCCAGGGAGCTGCACCCGGGACATCTTAACAATATGGTCTCCTCAGAAGACTTGCATAATGACAGTACCAATGGGGGAAATCTCATAGGGCCCATTCTGAGATGAAGAGTTACAGGTAATTAATGGTTGCTAAGAGAGGGAGAATCGGTGTTCTCCAGGAATGAGCCCCCTGATAGGTCATTGAATCCCAAGAGATCAGCTCTAAATACATGAGCAATACTAACTGGGCTCAGTAGGCTGCATTCATATATACATGTGTGTATACACACATATGTGCTCTGTATGTGTGACAACAATAACTAAAGAAGAAGATGTCATGGATGAGAGAGTGTGCAGACATTGGAAGAGTTGGAACAAGAAGAGAGGGTGGGAATGAGGAAATACGCTGCTCAGATATGGAATACAGAAATACAGAATGGCTATATAGCTGAGAGTTGGGGAGGGTCAGGAAGCCTCACCAACAGTGGAGAGTCATTGATAATTGATGGTTTCTGGGGAAGAGAGAGTGAATGAAAAAAAGAAACAAAGGAAAGAACATGTCTGATCCTAGGTATGAAGGAGGAGAAAGTTCATTATAGAGATGTGGGAGAACAGAGACAGAGGCAGAGACATTTGGGGGAGTCCAAAGTGGACATGACCAGACTGAGCTGGGCTGTGTGGGGAGGGGGCAAGGGAGGAGGAAGAGCTGGGGAATAAGTAGCAGCCAGGGGGGTCAAAGGTACAAAGTGGGTGGGCAACCAAAATGGTTGGATTGTATCCAGAAGAGCCATAGAAATACTTAGAGGGCACAAAAGTTACGATTATCTGATTTAGCAAATAAAGAACCCTCAGTGAAATTCTAATTTCAGATGAATGATAAATATTTTCTATTTTATTCCACCTCTCCTCCTCCAGAGACTAAAGGAAATTGTTTGCAATATACAGCTTTTTGATAAAGATTTATATATACACTATTCAAAGGATTCTTAAAACTTTGATCCTAAAAAAACAGCCAGATTAAAAATGTACTAGTGATCTAAACAGACCTCACCAAAGGAGATATGCAAATGGTAAATGAGCATATTTAAAGGTACTTCAGTCTTTCCTCACCATGGAACGCAAGCTAAAAGGACAGAGGGACACCATGCCACACCTATTGGAATGGCCAAACCCACAATTCCTGGATGTAGCTAATGCTGGCAGGAACAGGATGGCTTCTCACTGCTGCTGGGAATGCACAGTGCACAGCAATCTGAAAGAGAGTTTGATCACTTTTTGAAAAACCAAGCATGTTCTTTCCATATGACCCAACAGTGAGCACCCATCCTCACTCATGACTGTTTTAATAGGTGGGGGAAGAAACTGTGGTGTATTCAGACAACAGAATAATATTATTTTCTTAAGGGAGTTTGATAGTAGTGTTTATGTGTTCATTTGTCAGTGGTGGGGATTGAACCCAGGGCTGCACACTTATAGAGTGCCTTGGTAGTGAAACAGGATTCCTACAGGTAAAAGCTGGCCCAGCCATCCTACAAAGGAATGTTGGCTGAGATAGCCTGTCTTGCCTTAATTGAAGAACTTCTGGAAGGAGAGGCTTTAGGAGAGAAACTGCAAAGTTTCCTTCCTTTCTAAGTCCCTAACTCCACCTCTACAAAGGGTCACAGTCAGCTTTTTTTTTCCCTTGGCAGACCTCTCAATTTCCCACAGGAGAAAGGCTGACCCTTGCTTGTTATGTGTGCTAATAAACACAGTCCCATCTGTTGAAGGTCAGACTCCTGTCTCTTTCTGCCTTCTGTCTCTTTACACTGCCTCAGAAATCAAGTGCTCACTGCACTATGCCACCATCTTAGACAAAGGAATGCTATTTACTGCTAAAAACATTAAAGTTATTCAACCATGAAAAGCCATGGAGAAAGATTGAAGGCATGTGATTGAGTGAAGGAAGTCAATCTGGAAATGACACTCTATGAAGTGAAGCCAAACAGTGGGTGGGTCTGGAATGCTGTGGTAAAGGGAGGGATGAGTGGGCGGGGTAAAGAGGATTTTAGGGCAATGAAATTGCTCTGTGTGATAGTTCAAAGACTTTATTCAAATACAGTTTTATACAGTTTATTTATTTTATACAGCTTATTTATACAGTTATTCAAATGGCAGAACTCTCAGTACAGTGGGCCCTGCTGTAAACTATGGGCATCCAGGATTATGTGTTAACTCCACCAGATGAAAATATGACCATTACTGTATTTTTTGAGCCACATTTGAAGCAAACTTTATGAAATACTGGCCAGAATGGTGAATACTGGCTAGGTCTATATCCAAGATTCAAGATTCCCCAAGAATGGTCACAAATTAAGTTAGTCAGGTGTTTATTACAGGCAAACTCCACAAGGCTACAAACTTCCTACCTTGGTCCAGTAGGAGGCGAGCACACATCCTGATGTACTTCCTGCCTCCGCACCTCCCACCTACATGGGATCAAGCACACAGTTGGGGCAACCAACCTTGTTTACAGAAATGAAAACAGATGGCTTGTTATCTTACAGGAACAAAGGCCCCCAGCATTCCAGGAAGTTATCTGTCCTTGGGCAAGTGGGGCTTACAGGTTAGAGGCATTCTTGTTTTATAGATCTCTTAAGCACAGTAATTAAAACATAAGACACAACTTTAGTCCCCACATATGTCCTGTCAACATAGGCTCACCATCTATGATGACTTTCCTGTTCTGCTGGGAATGTTGGTGTGAGGGTCTAAAGTGTGTGGGAATTTCTGCACTCTTCTCAGGGTTGTAGTGAACTTAAAACCTCCTTTTAAAACCTGAAGACTCTTTTTGAAACTATTTTTAAAAAACATTTTAAGTGTGTGTGTGTACTGGAAGGTATATACATATGAATAGAGCTATCTACGGAGGGCCAGATACCCTGGAGCTGAGTTACAGGCAGTTGTGAGCCACCTGATATGGGTCCTGAGAACCAAACTTGGGTTTTCTGCAAGAGCAATATGTACTCTTAACTGTTAGGCACGAGCCCCCAAGTGTTGTGTTGTGTTTGTATGGAAACACAGTAAAGAGAAAATCGGAACTGGGACTCTCTACATTACTTTTATAGCCCACTAACGGCCAGGACCTATAATCTCAGAGTCCTTACTATTAAGGAGAGCTCACCAGAGATGATGCTTTCAGTTTGCTTTACATTCAGATAAAGACAATTGAAAGTCTTTATTCCAGCTAGCTGAGAACACACTCAATTGTTTGGGGACCTAGGTGTGGCCCCCAGTATCTCTAACATGGGCTTTTAAAAGGCAGAAACTGCATCTTGGCATCTTTCTTGGCAGCCACTGGGGGGGGAGGGGGCTTTGCAAAATCAGCTTGAAGCAAGGGGTTTTTGTTTTTCTTTCAAGAAAGGAGTTTTCTGTGTAGGCCTGGCTGGGCCTCAACGCCTTCTGAGTGTTAGGGTTAAAGGCCTGGGCCAACAATGTCTGGTGAAGCAAGCAGTTTTAACAGAAGCTGAGATAAACCCTTAGCTGGAGAGGGTTTGGTACAGCAGGTAGTTTAATAGAAGATAAGTTAGCTGGGACATTCTGACCTTTGGCTCCTAGACTAGAGCAGGGTAGTTTCCCGTGGGATTCACCATCAAGGAGATCGAATTCTAATTAAACCGGAAATTGCCTCAGCAAGAAAAAAGATGGAGGAAACTTTGCACTGTCTTCTCCCATTCCACCATTACAAACTACTTTTTTTTTTTTTAAAGTATGTGAATACATTGTTGTGGTAAAATTAAAACTGTACATAAAAATTCCCTTTGCCACTGTTATGTCTCTGTAAACTATGTTAACTCTAATGCACCTCTGGGCCTTCCTGAAGGCATATGGGTTGAGCACAGATACTCATGAGCATGTGGGAGCATTTACCAACATGACTAGTGTTGTAATGGCATTTTGTTCTACAATTTGCTTTTATACACAACAGACCACAGAGATTTGTTCACACTGGTGTGCATAGAGTCTCATTTTTTAAAGTCTAATAATCGGCATAATCGTGTCTCTTAAATCAGATCACCTTAGTTCTTTCAGAATTCTTTTGGTTATCAAGAATGCAAGGATGCCTTTATTTCACCTATGTTTCTGAAGGTTCTGTTTACAGAGCCTTCTTTAAATTGACTGGTCTTTTATTTCAGCACTTTGACAATGTATGTCACTTCCTCAGGGTTCATAGTTTCTGATGAGAAAAGGAGTTGCTTGTCTTGTCCCCTGTGGGTGACATATGTCTGCTTCCATTGCTTCCAAGAAGTCTTTGTCTTTTAGTTTATAGGAATTGATCATAATGTGCCTGGGTGTAGTTTACCTAGTCTTTCCTCCCCTCTCTTTCTCTCCCTTCCCCTCTTCTCTTTGCTTCCTTTTCTTTCCCTCCCTTTTCCTTCCTACCCCATTCCTTTCATCCCTCCTCTCTCCTCTCCTCTTATCCCCTCCCTTTAGCCCAGGCTGACTTCAAACTGATAGCGATCACCCAAGTGCTGGGATTCTAGGCCTGAACTACCATGCTCAGATAGTTGGTCTACTTTATTACTTGGTTTTGTTTTGTCTTTCTTTCTCTCTTTCTCTCCCTCCCTCCCTCTCTCCCTCCCTCCCTCTCTCCCTCCCTCCTTCCCTCCTTCCCTCCCTTTCTTCCTTCCTTTGTTTTGTTTCAAGACAGGGTCTCACTATGTACCTATGGCTGTCCCAGAGCTCACTATGCAGTTGAACTCAGTACGGCCTTGAACTCACAGAAATCTACTTGTCTTTGTCTTCCAAGTGTTGGGATTAAAGACATGTGCCACTATGCCTGGCTGCTTTATTAGTTTTCATATTGACTCTATAAGTTTACGTCTCTAGTAGAATATGAGTGGGTTTTTACTCACTCCTTTTAGTCTTAAATTTTTCTCTTTTAGCACTGCATCCTTTGCCCTCTTTTGGGACTGTCTTCTAGCTCCCTCTTTCCTCGGTCCTTATAAATACTAATGAGGCCATGCAGAGTTTTAGAGGTTACTTGTTCAGGACTGATAAGATTCCCACAACCATCTTATGACTTTTTTCCCAACATTCTAAATAGATTAGGATATATGAATTTTGCCTTTGCCGTTTTAAAATTATTTCATCACATTTCTTGAAAGTTCTGCTGCCACTTCAGTTGGGATTGTACTGAAACTGTGGCCTAGCGCAGTGCATGATTGACAGCTCTCCCATGCTAAGCTTTCATCCCTAGGTACACAAAGATCTCTTTACAATCTCATTTTGTCCATTATCCATCGAGAAAATTCTTACAAGGATCTTGTTAATGTGTTATAAAGTTTATTTGTAAATATTTTACCCGTGCTTGTTGATTTATGATTGGCTGTTAGATAATCTCCAAAGACTGTTAACATACCTATTGGCTTCCCTTTATTTCTCTGTAATTCTATGTTCTTTTTATTTATATATAACAAGATATTAACTTGAAAATTTTGATAAAGACACTATAGATGCAAAATCTCAAAGCCATATCACTATGTGCATGGTTAAGAATCTGTTCTATGACTTTAAGGACCTCTCCATCCAGTGTAAGGACATTAAGAACCAGGGAGTGAAGAAGAACAGCTTTGTAGAGGCTTCTATGGAGAGAGAGAGAGAGACTCCTCCTGCCATCTTAAACTCTGCGAAGTACAACCAGCTTCTAAACTTCTATTAAAATCTGATTATATTTTTGTTTATTACATCTCTCTGACTCTCTCTCTCTCTCTCTCTCTCTCTCTCTCTCTCTCTCTGTGTGTGTATATGTATACATCTGTGACTGTTTGAGTAACATATGTATTCAGACAAGCATGAACACAGATGTATGTGTGTGCAGAGGCCAGAAGTCAACCCTATGTGTTTTTCTTCAAGAGCCATTTATTTAGCTTGTATTTTGAGATAGAACCTCTCACTGTCCTGAGCTGGCTGAGTGGGCTGGCTCTCCAGAGAGTCCATAGTCACTGTCTCAACTTTTCCAGTGCTGAGATTGCAAGCATGCATCACCATGAGTAGCTTTTATAGATGAGTCCTGAGTACTGACAAAGGTCCCCCTACTTATGTAGTCCAACTGAGACATCACCCCAGCAATGAGCCTCCGACTTTCAACTTCCCATCTCATGCCCTTCTCAGAAGACTTAAAAAATATTTCCAACTAATATCTGAAGTAGAAATCTCAGGGTCACAGCTTCACTCCCAAAGCTTTATTCATTAATCATGATTAGAACAAAGGTAAACTATGTATGTGTGTGAAAGGGAGTGTCTTAGTTTGGTTTGTATTGCTGTGAAGAGACACCATGACCCCTGCAACTGTTAGGAAAAAAGAAAACATTTAATTGGGGGTGGCTTACAGTTCAGAGGTTTAGTTCATTATTTTCCTGGCAAGAAGCATGGCGGCATGCAGGTAGACATGGTGCTGGGGAAGTAGCTGACAGTGCTACATGTGGCAGCAAGAAGAGACAGTGAGCCACTGGGCTTGGCTTCAGATTCTGAGACCTCAAAGCCCAACCCCCAGTGACATAGTTTCTCCAACAAAACTAAATTTACTCCAACAAGACCACGCCTCCTAATAGTGTCACTCCCTATGTGCCTATGGGGCCATTTTCATTCAAGCCACCACAGTAACCAAACCCAGGGCCTCATAAATGGTAAGCAAATGCTCTACCATTGCCCTAGCCACAAGGGAATTCTTTTTTCTCTCTCTCTCACAATTTTCTCATTACTGAAACAAGACAGTTGAAAGTATAGCTGTGACAGGTTTTCAGGAAAGTGTGATGGTGAAGATGCTTGAATATGCCATTGACTTGATTTAAGTCAAAATCCATCAGAACATTAACTCCTTGTACTCATTAGGATTAAGAGAAGTTTAAATGCTTTGTCATTTGGACCAGGCAGAAATGAAATTTCTAGAGAGTTTGTTTTCCTTGTACTTTTGACAAACAAGGACTCTGTTCAGCTAGACTTTGAATTCCACAGTGACATAATCACTAGGGTAGGAGAGATTTGTTTTTGCTCCTACTGCAGGAGCTTTATGGAGTTTGTGAGAAGCAGTATCAGGAATTCTGGTTCTTTCCTTCCCAGAGACCATGTTTTCCTGAAGCTCCTCCTTCAGTCTGAGAAAATGGGAGTTCCAAACACTGAAGGCAGGATATCCTTCATACTCTACAACTATTGGATTCTGCTAGAAACTGCAGCCAAAGTATGAAACCAAATGTAAGAATTTCCACATTCATTAATTGAAGTGGAAGTTTCTGTATGTCAGGTGACAAGGCTCACACAGTGTTTTGCTGATACAGACACATGTTGTTTTGCTGAGGCAAGACCTGAGGGAGGACATGTGATGTTTGAAGGGAGTATAAATATATATATAAGTATATATACTCAACAGACAGTGACAGTGTGCTTGTACAGCTAGCTTTGCAATGCTTCTTTGATCTCAAGTCTTCATCTTTGATGATCTTTAATTTGTTGGGAGAGGCATGGCAAAGAACTACTTCTGGTGTCTTGGCTGGTCCTGGTTGCTCCCGCTGACTCATTGTGCCTGTTCAGTGGATTCCTGGTGGTTTCTGCTAGATCATGCTACTGATGCCGATGCATTTTTGATATCCTGACACTACTGAACTGGACTGCTGGTATCCTGACAAACAGAGATTGGAGTCACCTCAAAGAACTACTTCTAAACAGGTCCACATCCCCTTGTCCTATACACCATCTTTTCTCCCCTACCTTTGGACAGTAGGCTAGAAGGTGTGTTAAGAGTTTCAGAACCCTTATTAAAAGTAGATTTTGAAAAATATAAGCCTGCAGTTTGGATGGATAGAAAATAAAAAAGAAATATAAAACAGGAGGAGGCAAGCTTTAATAAATCAACAGATGTCTTTTAACTATGGTCATTTGGCACTTGTCTGTTTTTATTGATTAGATAATTACTTACCAAAGAATCAATTGGAAATTATGAATTTGACATTTAAACCCTTATGTTTAATTCCACAGTTAACCGTGGAAAGACTATGGAGACTGGAGCACTGTTAGATTGGAAGAAACAGAGATCTCAGAGTGTGTACTCGCAAAAGTGATAGGTACATGTGAGAGTCATTTCTCTCTTCCATTTGCAAATTTTAGAGATACTTTTAGGCAATATAGTTAAAGAAGTCTTCAGAAAGTCTTGTGAAAACTCAAGGACAAACAAGACAATGACTCCTACTCATTAGGATGTTTTAGCAGGAGTGACATGAGAATTTTTGCTCTTGTAGACTCCAACACCATCTGAAAGTAGTTAATTGTATGAGAAATTTGTCAGAGTCAGGAGTCCAAATGTCAGGAGAACCTAACAGAGTAGTGTCTCTGGGGAAGAGGAAGAGGGCAGACGAAATGGGGCTGCTGCTTAATCTGGGTCTCCTGTTTGCTTTTGATGGCCTACATGTCTGAATTGGTGCCATTGCTATGCTGTTTTTTCCTGTGTCTCTGGAGCATGACTTGAGATCCAAGAGGGCACTGATACCAGCAGTACTCTTTTTGCTTTGACTATCTGGAGTCATTTGCGAATCCACATGAATTTTAAGATGGTGTTTATGTGAAGGATGCCATGGGGACTTTGATTGGGATTGTCCTGCATTTCTGAATTTCTTCTGGTAATTTGGTCATTTTTGACAATAATAATTCTACCTGTGCATGAGCATAGGAGGTCTTATCACCTTCTACTGTCTTCTTCACTTCCTTTGTTAGGTTCACCCTAAGCTATTGTTTGAAGCTGTTTGGAATTGAAATCCCCCCACCCCGCCCTGATTTCTTTCCTGTGGATTTATCATTAGCAAAGCAAAAAACAACTGATTGTTGTATGTTAACTTTGAGCCCTAAAACTTTACTGAAAGTATTAATCAGTTCTAGGAGTTTTCTGGTAGAGACTTTAGGTTCTTTATAGCATCATATAATTTGTGTGATGGTTTGAATGAAGATGCTCCCCATAGGCTCATATATTTGTATGCTTGTTTCTCACTTTGTGGAACTGTTTGGGAAGGATTGGAAGGTGTGACCTTGAAGGAGGTGTGTCACTGGAGGTAGACTTTGAGGTTTCAAAAACTCATGCATTCACAATGTCTCTTTCCCTCTGCTGCATACCTGTGGATCAGATATTAATTCTCAGGTACTGCTCTACCAGAGCCTTACCTGCCTGCTGCCTGCTCCCCTCACCATGATGCTCATGGACTCACTCTCTGAAACTGTAAGTCCTAGATAAACTCTTCTATGTTGCCTTGGTCATGGTGTTTCATTATAGTAATAAAAAATGTAACTAAGACAGAAGCCCAGAGAATGGGCTATTTCTGTGACAGACCCAATCATACTGTGTTTTGGGTTTTTTTTGCTTTGGAGAAATGTAGAATAGTTTGGACCAAGAAAGCAGTTGAATGCTGTAAGGGGTTTTTAATGTGCCGTTCCAATAGGAACTTAGGTGACTGAAAGTGATGTGAGAGTGTGCTGAGTGCAGAAGCCTCAGAGGCTCTCAAAACAACACAGGCTCCTGCCATTCGTTTCAGTTGCCCAATGGAACTAGTTCAAAAGACTCTATAGCTGAAGACACTACACATCTTTATTGTAAGATATAAACAAATCCAGTTGGAAGTGAGCTGGATGCTTTCTCTATGCTGGCTAGCTCTCACAGTCCCAGGACAGGACAGCAGGCTACTAGAGGAGAAAAGACATCAGCAATCTTACCCAACTATGATCCCTGTGAACTGCAATACCAACCTTCCAGGCAAGATGTACTCACTGGTACAATCAGGGTATGGCTATTATTAGGATAATCATGAGTCTTGGCTTGGATAAAAGGCCCACAGCACAGGAAATAATTCATGCCAGGCTCTGTAAACTCAGCCAAAATTCCATGGCTGAGGAAGCTTTAGATCCCACTAAAAGTGCTTACTGTTGTGTAGCCAAATTGAGATGGCCCCAAACTGCCTTCTGAGCTTAATGTGCATACCCACAGAGAAATGTTACTTGCAGTCTCAGGCAGAGAAGCTTCTCTTCACAATGAATGATGGAGGGTGATGGGACTCATGGGTGCTCTAGGTACCAAGAATAAGGGGTAGTCAAGTACTAATTCCTATGCAGGATGTTTACACCATTCCCTGTATGGCTCAGGGGACATTGTAGAAGAAAAGACAGGAAGTAGAAAGGAGGGTTCTGAAATTCCATCTTCTATCGTGGCACAGCTAATGCATTAATGCATTGAATATACACAGGACTGTTGACAGGATCTGTCAACAGCCAATCATTGATTAAGGATGGGTTCAGGAGGGAATACCCCTCTCTCTGCTGAACTATTGGCTACTGATGGATTCTGGGTGCTGGTGGGGGCAGTCATTATCTTCAGTTATGTACCCACAGGCACATGAACAATTCCACAGGTGAACTTGTTTCAACTCAGAGGGTCACAAACCAAAGTAAAAATACATGAATATTATAAAGGAACTAATGATAAAGAGGTTTATGTTGACAGGGGTGAGAGGGGTGAGAGTAACCACAATGTATTTTATGTGCATGGAATTATCAAGAGCAGATTTAATTAAAAACATATTAAAAAAAGAAATAGGAGAAATTGAGATAAAATGCAAATGACCTGTCTTATAATTTTGGTTGTGACCCTAACCTTTAGTGGTAGAGCCATCTCTCCAGCCCAGCAATGCCTTCTCTAACAGCAAATCTTGTTCTGCAAGCTGAGTTAAACAGGCAAGCTGTGAAAATGCCCCTGGAGTGGTGGGTTTGGAACCCCTGTTCAAAGAGATTGGAGGCTTAGATACTAAAGAGCAAATGAATGCCTAGGGCAGAAAAAAGGAGAAGGAGGGCTGGGAGGGTGGGGTAAGACAGTGGGACAGAGAGGAAGAGGAGAGACAACAAAGAAGGACTGAAAGGGAAGAAGGGGAGGAGAAGAGGAAGAAAGGGAGAAGGAGGAAGAGGAGAGAGAAAATGGGAAGAAGATGGGGGAAGAGAGGAGGAGGGAAAGGAAGGGGAAAGGAAGGAAAGAGGGGGGAGGCAGTATAAAGGGATGAAGGCCATAAGTAAATACAATCTCTGACCTCACACTGGGCTGGAAAAGCAGGTCCTGGTTCCTACCAGGGGCTTCACAACTCTTATTGCCCATGCCCTCCATGTAGAAACAGATGAGATATTTGATAAAGGCCCACTTTCTAACCATTATCTCAGAGAAACTAAGTAGTTCCTGTTTGGCCAAATGGCACGACTCTTTTAGAGGGTATGAGACACGACTGGGCAGTAGGGTCCTCTGCTTGTTGCTGTAAGAGGCTGGATCTCTTACTTGTGGCTCAAACTCCAGGGAATAGCCCCAGAGATCTACCCTAGGTGCCTTCTCCATTTGTGAAGGTAGGAAGGTACAAGTGTGTCTCTTAATGGAGGAGCCCTGCGTGGACAGACTGGAATGTGGAGGATATCAGAGTCCTCTGCGTAACCGACAGTAAGGGCCCAGGTAGGAAAAGCCCATCCTCTCTTCTACAAAGTCCCCTAATGCATCCTGCCCCTCTGCCCTACCTTCTGAAATTCCTCAATGAGATGGCACTTCTTTGAATTGTTTGCTGTTAGGAACCCAGCAAAAGAAGGGAGACTGCACTCACATTATGCCTCAGAACCTCCTCCTTGGATGATCTTCCTCCTATTCTTTTTCTTTCTCCTTCTCCTCTTTAAAAAAAAACAAAACTGAAGCAAGGTCTCCCTATGTTGACTGATGGGAGCTTGCTCTGTAGAGCAGGCTGGCCTGGAGGATGTGTGATCCTCCTGCCTCTGTCTCCTGAGTTCTGGAATTACAGGCATGTGCCACCATATTGAATTCTTACTAAACTTAAGTTCCAGTATAGACTGGTTTCCCTGTCCTGAGGGCAGAAGATATGCTGGAGGGAGGGATTTCCAGGCTGCATTTGGTTTGAATGTGTGTTATAAAGGTAGACCTGTGCAGGTGTTCAGAGGTAAAGCTTGCTAGTAGGGGTCTGGGTCAGGGAGACCTGGGTCGCATGGATGAACTAGCAGTGCTACAAGAAGGAGATGGGGCTGCGTGGAGGGGTCAGCCATGAAGAGTGTCTGCTGCACAGGCATGAGGGCTTCAGTACAAACCCCTAACACTATCTAAATAGCCAGCCATAGCCATGTTTTTAAAAATCAAAAGTAGATTTTTTTTCACACAGAATAATCTGATTATGATTTCTGATCCCCCAACTCCTTCCAGGTCCTTCTCACTTTTGTACCCACCCACCCTCTCTCATTAGAATATAAACAGGCATCCAAAAAGAAATGAAGCAAAATAAAATAAAAATAAAAACAAAAACCAAAAAGACACAAAGGAAAAACACAAGAAACATAGACACAGACACAGATAGTCACATACACAGAAAATACATAAAAACAAAATTGGACACCATAATATATAAGCAAAAAGATCTTTAAAGTAAAAATATTAAGAAAAAAAAAAAAGCCCAGATAAAGCAGTGTGCGACAAACAAGCAAAAAACCCCAAATACTGTTGAGTTCACTTTGTGTTGGCCATCAACTGCCTTGCAAGCTGCCTGCCCTTAAGTGTGGTTTGTATACCACTGAGACTCCACTGGAGATAACTAGTGTTTTATTTGGATGCAAGCATCAATTGGAGATAGCATCTGATAGGGATGGGGTTCTCCTCTACTTCTCCTTTCAGCACTGGGATCCCATCTGACTTAGACATGTACAGGCCCTGTGCACGCTGCCACAGTCTCTGCGACTTCACATGTGCATTAGTCCTTTTGTGTCTAGAAGACCTTGCTTTCTCGGTGTCCTCCTTCCCCACTAGCTCTTACAATCTGACTCCTCTTCTGCAGGGTTCTCTGAGCCCTGAGGGGAAGGATTTGATGGAGATGTCTCTTTGAGGGGTGAGTAACCCAAGGTCTCTCATTCTCTATACATTGTCCAGTATTTGTTCCCAATCTGCTGCAGGAGGAAGCTTCTCCGATGATGGCTGAGCAAGACACTGATCTATGGGTACAGCCGAGCGTCATCAGAAGTCATTTTATTGCTACACTCCTTTAGAACAATAGTATTTGGTTTTCCCTAGGCCTATAACCTATCTAGTCTCAGGTCCTTGCTACCTAGGCAGTGTTGGACAAGGGTCCATCTCATGGAGTGGACCTTAATTAAATCAGATATCAGTTGGTTACTATCACAACTTTTGTGCCATTATTACAACAGTATATCTTGCAGGCAGGTCACCATCGCAGACAGAAAGGTTTATAGCTGGCTTGGTGTTTAGGTGTCTCCTCTGGAAGTATGCAGCATACCTTCCCATATCAAGAACACCCATCAGTAGGAGTGAAGACTCTGGTTAGGCACTCGCTCGACTTCTCCATGTTCAGTGTGTTATATACAGGTTCAGTGAGTTAGGTGTTGTCTTTGGCAACAGAGCCTCACTGTCAGTTTGTAGAGAGCAACCAGTAACTTTGGCATCAGCCTGGAATGTTTGGAGATTTCCACTTGCGTCCTTTTGGCCAGCAACTTGTTTAGCTGTAACACATTCCTAGCACTTGAGGTTTTATTTGGTGGTGAGAGACGTCTAGTTGGAGCTTTGTCTCCTCTGTTATTTGGTGGTTCCAATTTATATTTCATATATATATATATATGAAATATATATATATATGAAATAATATATATGAAATAATACATATGAAATTATATATATTATATAATTTATGAAATTATATATATTAATATATTATATATATTATGTATATTGTGTATATAATATATATAAATTATATATATATATACATACATATATATATATATATATATATATATATATATATATATATATATATATTAAGAAACTTCTACAGAGGTAGGTTTCCATATGACCCCTAAAATGGCCCTTAGTTTTAACTGTTCCTCCTGGTGCTCCTCTTCCTCCCTCTGTCCTCCCCCCCTCTCTGATCCTCCTGTTCCAGTCCTCCCCTGCCACCCATCCATAACTATCTATTTTACTTCCTCTTCTTAGAGAGTTTCTTCCCTCCCTCTAGACCCTTACCATGTATCTAATCTCTGTGGTACATGGACTGTGTCTTGCTTATCAAAGACTTACCAGCTAACATCCACTTATGAGTGAGTACAGAGCATACCTGTCTGTGTCTGGGTTATCTCACTCAGGATGATTTTTTTCCTAGATCCATCTATTTATCTGAGAATTTTATGATTTCATTGTTTATAGCTCAGTAATAAATACTCTATTGTATAAAATTTCTTTATCCATTAGTCCACAGATTGATATCTAGTCTATTTTCAATTTTTAGCTATTATGAATAGAGCAACAGTGAATAAGGTTGAGCAAGTGTCTCTGTGGTAGGATTTAGAGTATTTTGGGTATAAGGCATGACCACTTTCATGATCTTCCAGATCTGTGGAGAGTGGAAATAAGATAATCACTGTGGCTTGCTCACCACCAGCCTCGTGAGCCCTAATTCTAAAGAAATAAGGTGGATGGTATCTTCTACCCATACCCCCCCCCCCTCTCTCTCTCACACACACACACACACACACACACACACGTAGGTGGGCAGGGAGAATAGGTTTGCACTCTTTGGCACTTCTGCCTGTGAGTACATGCCAAGAAAGCTCTATAGAGGCAGCAGATGCCAGTAGCTTGATCTGAGACTGCTCAGCTACTGAACTATGGAAGAAATGCCTTCCTTTCTTAAATTTATTTTTTATTTTTTATCCTTTGAAAGTTCCATACATTTCTACAATGTGTATTGATCATACCCATCCACCATTACCACCCTCCACCTCCCCCAGTGCCTCCAAACTGCCACCCAGACTTAAGTCGTCTTTTAGTTTGCCTTTTGTCATTAATAGACCCCAGTCCAACCAGTGCTGCCCACGTACTCATGGGTACATGGCAATCCATAGGGCCATGAGCACCTTACCGGTGGCCTCAATTTCAAAGGAGAGTGACTCCCTCTCTCTCAGCATTCATAAACTGCCAATAGCTTATAAATTACCTTGTCTGTATATTCTGTGGACAGAGACATAAATGGACCAAGACAGATGCTCCTCAATATCTAGGGAACAAGTTCTTGTCCTCTTTGCTAGAACCCAATGACAGCCCAGAACTGCAGAAAAGAGCTACATAAGCTATGTACATGTGTGCATGCATGTGCATGTGTGTCTGTACCTTGTACACAGTAGACAAGTGCTGTACTAAACAACTACAACCCAAGACCACTGAAGGCAAACTTTGTTGGAGTAAAGGGCTAAGTAATATGGCTGATATGTAGTCCATGAAGGAACTGGGCTATCTATGCCCTTGTGGGTGAATTTTATTTTAACAGTCAATTTAAAAATGTTTCCATTGCAAGAGTGAATCTCCTTCTGTAATAATCTCAAACATCTGATAACTGATGTTTGAGAAGGAAATCGTGTAAAAGGATATTTTGGTTGAGTTCCCATGGAAAACGGACCGGGAACAGAATAGAGAAGCCAGACAAGGAAGAGGTGACAAGTTCTTGAACTGGGCAAAGTTCTGCAGGGCATGAGTCTCAGGAGAGCCCCCAGGGAAAGGCTGGAGTCCAGAGACTTACTCAACTTTAGGAAATGATGTTGGTCTTTCATAATCCTGCCACTAATATTGTTTGGCTAAGGGCTTCCTTTGGGAAGCATATAAGGCAGGATGGAAACTCAGATCCTTCTGGCTTTCTCTGGGGAGAAAGGGGAATATTAAAAAGAAAAATCATGCAAGACAACTCCCAACCCTGGTCCTACACAGATGAGCAGTTTGGTTTTCATGCAAATCTCCCAACAACTGGAGGGGGGGCCTGTCCCTGACTCTGTTGCCTGCCTGTGGATCCTGTTACCCTTAAGGAGCTGCCTTGTCTGGCCTCAGTGGGAGAGGACATGCCTACTCCTGCAGTGACTTGATGTTCCAGGGTGGGTTGGTACCCAGCAGTGGGGCTCCTACTTCTCAGAGGAGAAGGAGAGGCAAGGGGGAGGATCTATGTGAGGGAGGACTGGGGACTGGAAGGGAAGGACTGTAATCAGAATGTAAAGTGAATAAAACAAGAAAGAAAAATCATATATTCTGGGAATGGTAGTTAATTTAAATTGTCAAATTGATACACCCTTGTGTCACCTAGGAAGAGAGCCTCAGAGAGATTTTCTATATTGGGTTGATCTGTAGATTTGTCTATGGAGAGATTGTCGTAAGTTTGCTGATGTGAGAAGATCCAGTCTACCGTAGGCAGCACCATTTTCTATGCAGGGAGTCCTGCACTGTATAAGAATGGGGTATCTTAGTGTTTTCATTGCTGTGACACCATGATCAAGACACCTCTTATAAGGGACAACATTTAATTGGGGATGGCTTACAGGTTCAGAGGTTCCGTACGTTATCATGGTGAGGAGCATGGCAGCATCCAGGCAGGCATGGAGCTGGAGGAGCTGAGAGTTCTACATTTTGTTCTAAATGCAAACAGGAGAAGACTGGCATCCTCAGGCAGCTAGGAGGAAGCTATCTTCCAGGCAGCTAGGAGAAGGGTCTCAAAGCCCACCCCCAAAGTGACACACTTCCTCCAACAAGGCCACACCTACTCCAGTGAGGCCACACCTCCTAATAGTACTGCTCCCTAGGCCAAGCATATTCAAATAACCACATGGGGAAAATCAAGCTGAGCACACACAAGAAGCAAGTATACATGCATTCATTTATTCTTGACCATAAATATGAAGTGACCTACTGTTTCAAGCTCTTGCCACTAGGACATCTCCATAGCGATGGACTATAACCTGAAACCATGAGCTAAAACAAGTTCTTTCTAGTCTAAGTAGGTTTTTGTCAGGATGTTTTATCACAGCAGCATAAATGAAATTTGGACTTCGACCATTTGAAGTAAGAGCACACAAGGAAATTATCAAGAGGTCCAAGGGAATTTGAACATTACATTTGAACATTGATCCTTTACAGCACACTCAAGTCACTCAAGGGTATTCACACCTCACATTAAGTTGAGATGTGGCCCAACAGCAGAGTTTTGTGTATGACTGTGTGTCCCATAGGGAGCTTGAACAGTGAGTTGACAGCAGTCTATGAGTCCACAGTTGCAGTTGTTCTCAATGTTACAATCGACATTCTTGTAGAATATATTCTTTATTCACTTCGTTCTTGGTCGCATTTCTGTCAGTCAGGGTAGCTAATCATGTTTTTATCAGGCTGTAGTTGATAATGTTTGCCTATTCAGATAAAACTGCTGTCTTAGTTAGGATTACTGTGGCTGTAGTGAAACAGCATGGCCAAAATCAACTTGGGAAGAAAAGGTTCCTTTGGCTTTCATATCTGGAGGTACAGTCTATTGAGAGAAGGCCAAGGCAGGAAATTAAAGTGGGATGAGCATGGAGGCAAGAGCTGATGCAGAGGCTGTGGAGGCGTGCTGCTTACTGGCTCACTGCACTCAGGACCACCAGCCCAGAAGTGGTACCACTCACAATGGGCTGGGCCCTCCCCATCAATTACCAGTTAAGAAGATGCTCTGCACACTTGCCTGTAGCCTGGTCTTATGGAGGCATTTTCTCTATTCCTCTCAGATGACCACAACTTGTGGTAAGAGAGGCTCAGTAGATCCCTTGAGTTGCAGACATATTTCTTCTTGCCTGCATTATGCAGCCACAATAGCCTACATATATCCTCAAGAAAATTTAAGTTAATTGTCCTTTTGAGTCTTTAAGTCTTCCCCTCCCCGCCCCACGTGTGTTTAGGCCAGAGGTCAGCCTTGAAGGAGGGGAGTTGGGGCGTTCCTCATGAGTCTTCCATCTTGGTTTTCCATGCAGGCTCTCTCCTTGGCCTAAAGCCCACCAAGTAGGCTAGCTAGGTGGCCATGGAATCCCAGGAATCCTCCTGTTTCTGCCTCCCCTGCATGGGGTTGCAAGTGTGAGCTACCACTCCTGAATTTTTACATGAGTTCTGGGGGTCAGACTCAAGTCCACTGGCTCCTGTGGTGAACCCTTTGCTGATTGAGCCATCTTCTTAGTCCTAACAGTCAGGACCTAGCTACTTTGTTTGTCTGCTACCCTAGAGGCAAGAGAAGAGCAAATTATTCAGTGACCACCAAGATTTTAGGTTTGCTGTGACTCCTGATAAAAGGCTCCCCATTAGAAACTAGAACCTCCAAACTTGGCAGAAAATCAAATCACAGAGGTAGGAAGGATGTTCCCTAATGAGTCCTTGGGAATGACAGCAAGGGAGAACGCATGTACTTGTCTCCTGAAAACTTGTGTGTTGTATGAAGGAACATTGTCATTGGTGTCAGGCATACACTGAATCCTGAAAGGCAACGTATCATCTTCAAGCCAGTGCCTCAGTATGTCTTCAAAAACTGTTCTGAGGGCTCCTTTTGATAAGCAGCTTCTGGGTGAGCTACAGTGTAGCAAAGGCAGCAGCAGCTCCTTAAGGCGTGAGCCCCGCCCTGCCCCCCATCACCCATCTTATTGTTGTGAAGTGTTACTTTTTCTTTTTTGAGGGGCAAGCATACTGATAAATCTGACATTTCACCAGCCGTTGATGAATGGTGTTGGCTTAGGCTGTGTAAGCAGGCAAGGCAGATTCAGACTGGAACACATGTCAATCACCATCAGGATGAAGGCCTAGAGGTCTGGTGGAATCAGCCTGTGTCAAATGACTGGCTGGTTTTCTCAACAGAAACAGCTGAAGCAAGGAGACAACAAAGGAGGTGTCCAAAAAACTGAGAAGAGAAAAAAAAAAGTCTAGTCTGGAAAAAAAAATATTCCACAAATGAGGGGCTGTGAAACAAATGGGGGGGGGGGGGGGGGAAGAAACTATTCAGTATATATTCTTTGTTGTCATTGGAACCATGCTCAAACTCAACAATAGCAACAACAGGGGCTGCACGCTTGGAAATTAAAACTTACTTCTAAATAACTCATGCCAAATAATAAATCATAACGAAAAAATTTGACCACTTGAAATTGAGTAATTATAGAATCAAACCTGAAGGGAGAGGCTTCTCGGAGGGACACTTATTAGTTCAAAGAATTATTGAAAAAGAATAGCTGGAAAAGAAGTGGCTTAGGCATTCAGTTTTGAGATATAAGAAAAAGAACAAAGACAGAAATTCGAGGAAAACAGACAAAAGGAGAAATACAGGTATGTCAAATAAGAAGCAAGCCCAAGGACAAACAACAAGCCAGACTCTGGCTCTCTGAAAAGCAACTGCTGTCAGAACCAATAAAGACAAAAGAGAAGAGAGGAAAAACCAGTACAGGAATGCAAGGAAGCCAGCTACCGATGTTGTGGACAATAGAGAGATCATCAAAGAACGGTTTCATTCATTTATGCTAATACATTTACGTGCTTAGATGAAGTTTCTAGGCACGCAACCACCCACCGGTATTTACATGAGAAGGAACCATAAAGACCAAGAGTCCTATACTTTGCAGAACTGGCAATGAAGCAGGGCTCCTGTGTGCTGCGCACAAGCTGTATCATGGACTACAGCTCCAGCCAACATGACTTTTCTGTCTTTCTTTTTAACAAATGCTATGTGACAGTGAAAACACCAGGCCTATGATTCTTACAGAGCATTTGTGAGGGAAGGACCAGCTAATCCCCCATTTTACACAGACAGCTCAGAGATTAAGCAGGAAATACTTTGGACCTATTTCCTGAGAATAACATAATTTTATTTCTAAAGCTGACAAGGACATTATAAACATAAATTTTAGGCTAATGTTCATGAATGTAGATGTGAAAAAACCTTTTTAAAAACCAGAAAACTAAATTGAGCAATGTATTAAAATGTGGTATGCTCTGAACAAATTCAGTTCACATGAAGAAATCAATCAGTTTAATTTGCTATAAAACATAATAAACGACAATGACATTATCTTAACGGTTGCAGAAAAAGGAGAAATGTCATATCTCAACAGATACAATGCAGAATATCTTGTAATCAAACACAGAGACTCTGCAACTAAACATATGAGTTTTTCTGTGAAGAAGGATGGAGACTATAAATAGCCTGCATCTGTTCATGTCGAGCGGCACTGCCAAATGAAAACAAAAGCCTTTCCTCTCGAGTTTCTGTCACATATAAGGAACTAGAGGCTTATATCAAAATATTTAAAAATAGCTGATTATAGATTCACGAAAATACCAACACTTTAAAAAAAACCCACAAAACCACAGTGCTAAATTCTTCATTTATAATGAATAATAGTGTGCACTGGTCAGCTTGCCCCCTTGCTAGGCACAAATCATCAATTATAATTCTAAGGTTGTGTAGCAGTCTTGAATCAGGTCTTAGAAGTGTTCCTGTTTGCATCTAGAATGGCCCCTACAGACTGCCTTCAGCACCCAGTCCCAGTGTGTGGTTCTGTCTGAAGACTGTAGATCCTTTTGTATGTGGAGCTTGACTGTTAGAAGTGAGTCATCAAGGGTGGCCTTTGAAGATGATGCCAACCCTTGATTCTGCCTGTTCTCTCTGCTCTCTGGTCTCCTAGCCATGTGGGAAGTCCTCATCGGACACTGCCAAGTCTCTGAAACAGAGGCAGGACACATCCTTCCTCTCTCCAGTGGTTTCTGTCAGGTACTGTATCATGATGACTGAAGGAAGTTGCCAAGGTAACAGCTAAAGTTAGAGGTGATTGGTAGGTGCAACTTTTAGGATAGCAAGGTCATCACTACCCCTAAAGGAAACCAGTGTCTGTTGCTGCTCAGTCCGAGTATGTGCTGCCAGTGCACAGCCAGTCCCAGGATCAGCACCACCAAGAGAGATTAGGCGCATTGTTCACTTGTGACAGTTTGAAAAGCAAACAGTCCTATATTTTTTCTACTTGAGCTGAAGCTGTTGCAGTGGCTGCGAAGTATGGAGGCAGGATACTACCTTTATTTCCATCTAATTGTTATTTTTAATATATTTGGAGAAAGCACTCAAGAAGAGTCTTTTTCTATTTAGTACCAGCTCTCGGGAAGTGAAGGCAGAAGAGTTACAAAGTTAGAGGCTAGCCCAGGATTCTTAGTGAAATACTATCTCAAGACAAACAAATATGTTTGATTAATGTCTTAAAATATTTATAGTTATTATTATTTCTGAACTAACTGTGATTTGGGGTAACCCTTTAAAAGATAGCTAGTGCTGCTCCTTTTGTTCACACTGCTTGTAACTTTTGACACTCTTTAGAGAACGTCTTTTAGATCCTTTGGATCTGGAGTTATGGGTGGTTGTGATCTACCATGTGGATGCTGGGAACTGAACCCAGGTCCCTGGCAAGAATGAGTGCTCTCCATCACTGAGCCATCTCTCCAGCCCTGGCTTCTGATACTTTTAATTTGATAACCTGCTGTCCTCCTTTCTCATTTTTTTTCCTATTTAAGTTGCTGTGTTTGTTTTAGGCTTGCCAATTTTAGAACTTGAAGCAAAATCAGTTCTTGGAAGTCATTACACATTATTTCCAATAAATACACAAGTATTTTGATCTGATTACAATTTTTAGCATCTTACAGGATATCTTGACATAAAGGATGTTGACTGACAGATGTTGAAAAAGGTACACAGAATGAAGCTGGGGCTGGTGGGTTCTTTTCGGCTCCCATTTCCTCTGGGTCTTCAGGAAAGATAACGGCCCACTGTCTGTGTGGCTACTGAGCGGCGGCCTTGGTTCTTTGGGTGTGGCCCATATATCCCTTCTTGAAAATGAGCCATCTTCTCTTTCCCTGGAGTTGAAAACTCAAAGAAGCTCTGTCTAGAGGTTTCTTTTCTTTCTTTCTTCTTCTTTTTTTTTTGTTTTGTTTTTTCAAGACAGGGTTTCTCTGTGTAGCCCTGGCTGTCCTGGAACTCACTCTGTAGACCAGGCTAGCCTCGAACTCAGAAATCCTCCTGCCTCTGCCTCCCAAGTGCTGGGATTAAAGGCGTGTGCCACCACCGTGATGGTGGCTTTCCCAGACAATTTGATGGCATGATGTTCAATCTGTGACCCTTTTTCAATTCCAAAGTCTCTCCTTTTCTTCCTCCTCCACCCCTCCACACCCCCACCTTCCTTTCCCTCCTTCTCTTTTGGTCCCTTCACCTCCCTGTCTGCACTCTCTTCCTTTTATTCTTATGTTCTTCTTTCTGCAAATATCTGTTATACATAGTGGGAGAGAGGTGGGGGTGGAGGGCTGAGATCCATTTTAAGGAACTGGCTTGTGTGACTGGATCTAGCAGGGGAGGCTGAGAAGCCAAAGACTCTGGGAAGAGTCACTGTCTAATTCAAAGGCAGTCTACTGGCAGAATTCCCTTTTGTTCATGGAAGGGCATTCTTTGTTGTTTTTTGTTTTTTTAAAAACATCTTCAGCTGATTGGATGAGACTCACACATATTGAAGAGTAATTCACTCAAAATCTGATAATGTAAATGCTAACTTCATCCAAAATTATCTTCACAGAAACATTTAGGATGATGTTGATGAAATACCCAGGCACTGTGGGCCAGCTCATGTTGAGACATAAACTAAACCATCACAACTTAACTGTTGGCACCCACACATATTTTAATAAAGACGATAACTAGGCTATAATTTCACCTCATGGTGTATTTCCCAAAGCCACCGATCTCCCAAGAGCATGCGAAGTCTCTGGGTGATGTTTGCTTTTCTTGTTATTCTGAGATTTCTGCACCAGGACACAGTGCCAGCAAAACTTCACTACTGTGGTATAAAGCCATCCCTACTCTGCTGTTTCCTTATACTTGAAAAATAGAAAAAAAGTGAAGTAACTTAAGCCATTTACAACTCTTACCAAGGGAGCATATTTTAGGATTTTCTTATAGACCTTGAGATGCAAGCCTGTAATCCCAGCTACTAGGAAGGCTGAAGTTAGACAATCACAAGTTCAATCCTGGGAAGGTTTTAGTGAGACATCTCAAAATAAAGAGTAAAGGGCTAGAGAGATGGCTCAGCAATTATGAGCAGTGGCTGCTCTTACAGAGGTCCTAGGTTCAATTCCCAGCACTGGCATGGTAGCCTTCTGACAGAAAGTGACTTTGGTTCCTGGGACTCTGAAAACTCTTTTTGACATTTACAGGCACCAGGCATGCTTGTGATGCACAGATTCCTGCAGGCAAAACACCTAAACAGAAAAAGAATAAATAAATAAACAAACACAAATTGCAAAAAGGTTTTAAACATATATACACATAAGTTTTAATTAAAAATATTTTTTAAAAGAAAAAAGGTTTGCATTCCTTCTGGTCTGGGCCCAAGCACTGAGCAGATCCCGGGCAGAAGCTCTGAACCCAATCTCACAGAACCCAGAGGAAGCGGGCCTCCTAGAAGCTCTAACCCAAGAAGTATCTTAGGTAAGAAGACAGCAACACCCACCTCAAACAGGGATTAACTGGGACCCACTAGGACCCAGGAAATCACTCCTGGCCTGGAGCACAGAATCCTTCCTGTCTGCTCCTGAGTACTGAGTAGATCTTGGGCCCCAGCAGTAACACCAGTAGTAACACCCACCCCACACAGTTCTGATAAAACCAAGACAATAGCAAATACAGGCTCCAGACAGAGACAGGGCAGGTAGCACTAAAGAGATCCAGATGGCAAAAGGCAAGCACAAGAACATAAGCATCAGCAACCCAGGATACTTGGCATCATTAGAACCTAGTTCTCCCATACAAGAAAGTCCTGAATTCCTCATATCACTAGGAAAGCAAGATTCAGATTTAAAATCACTTCTAATGATGATGAAAGAGGAATTTAAGAAGGACATAAATAACACTCTCAAAGAATTTGAGAAAAACACGGGTAAACAGGTAGCAGCCCTTAAAGAGGAAGCACAAAAATCCCTTAAAGAATTACAAGAGAACACAACCAAACAGGTGAAGGAATTGAACAAAACCATCCAGGACATAAAAATGGAAGTAGAAACAATAAAGAAATCACAAAGGGAGTCTACCCTCAAGATAGAAAACCTAGGAAAGAAATCAGGAGTCATAGATGTAAGCATCACAAACAGAATACAAGAGATAGAAGAAAGAATTTCAGGTGCAGAAGATACCATAGAAAATATTGACACAACTCTCAAAGAAAACACAAAATGCAAAACATTCTTAACACAAAACATCCAGGAAATCCAGGACACAATGAGAAGACCAAACCTAAGGATAATAGGTATACCTATCAGAATGGGATGGGGTAAGGGGTTAGGCATCAGTGGAAGTGGAGGGCCTTGGTGCCTGAAAGTTTGAATTCGAATTCCCTAGTGTTGGGAAATTCAAGAGCAGGAAGCAGGGAATGGGAGGATGGTGGGAGCACACCCTCATAGAAACTCCCAGAATTATATGGATTAGACATGACAGAGGCAGGCTGCCAGAAGACTAAATTCCATAATTTAAAGAAAAAATTATCAGAAATCCAGAATGACTGACTTAACTGAAATTATGGGAAGCACAAATCATAGCTTCTAAAACTTAGCCAATTTATAGAGACCGCTAAACACCTGGACAGTCCCTATACTACAAAACGTTGGAACATTTGATCTTCAGCCTTCTGGCCCAGGATCATCTGACAGACCTAGTAATGCAGAATTATTAAGGACTGATTACTCTGTCTTGGCAGATATAATCAGTCGACTATTCCACAAGTGTGTTCTTTTCTGGATAGTAATTTGTCTGTAGATGAAAAGAGGCAATTCTTTCCTAGTGGCTGTCTCACCACAACTGGAGTAACTCCAAAGATGCCCAATTTCTTCTTAGAATACAAGACAGGAAGCTGTCAGGAGCAGACAGGTCTCTAATCAAAATAAACATTAATACAGAAATGTTTGTAACGTCAATTCTGTGGATTTCTGACACTTTGAAAACCAACTATCCATGTAAGGTAATCTGGACAGTCATCTGTTAACTCCTCTCAGCTATTTCTAAATAAAATATAGAAAACACCCTAACAATACACTCAGAGCCATAAATTTGCTATAGGCCCTTAACTCACAGGCTAACAATCTCAAATCAGTTAAAAGATAAAGAAGGACTGGGTCTAAGCCTTGTATTCCTAAATGTGATACATAGGCACAATGCCTATGAGAGTAACAATATTAATCTCACTTTTATATTAATAAGAAGCTCATACCAATGAAAACCTTAAATTTGAAATCAAAGTAAATTTTGTACCATTTAAGAAATTATAACTTCATCTTAATAACGATTATACATATTTCTACCAATAGGTTATTTTTATGCAATAAATCGTAGCTATTTCTCCCTGTTCCAACAAAACCACTACTTTTCCCTAGAAAGACAGCCCAATATTAACCACCTCAGTCCTCAAGCCCAGGGAGTGGGGCGCTGACTCTTCTTTAACTTCTTCAAGCTGATTATGGACGTTGAGATATTATAAGAGAGGTGGGAGGAAGAGTAAATTGATAAGCCTCTGACGCTGTGTCTTCACTGCATCCAGCTGAAATTCTAGGACATCAGAGGTTCAAGCAGATCTGCTCAGCTTGCTTGATGAGTAGGTACACCAAGGCTGTGTATTCGGCAATATACAATTCTCAAAACAAATTTTAGTATCAAGATAATTTTTTATTTGAATTCTGGAATCTAGTCTCTGGTGGCTTTCCTCTGTCATGTCTAATCCATAGAATTCTGGGAGTTTCTATGGGGGTGTTCTCCCACCATCTTCCCATTTTCACCTCTCTGTTCTCAATTTCCCCAATACTAGAAAATCCAAACTTTCAGGCACCAAGGCCCTCTACTTCCGCTGATGCCTAACCCCTTACCCCATACCCCTTCCTAGAATTAATATGAGGGTATGCTCCCACCATCCTCTCATTCCCACCTCCCTGCTCTTGAAATTGCCCAACACTAGGAAATCTGAACTTTCAGGTATCCAGGCTGTCCACTTCCACTGATGCCTGGCAAGGACACCCTCAACTACCTATACAGGTAGAGCCATGGGTCCCTCCCTTTGTGTTCTCAGGCTGGAGATTTTAGAATGGCTATTTCAGCTTGTTTCTTAGGGCTATTTACTTGAAAAATTATTTTTCAGCCTTTTACTCTAAAGTAGAATCTGTCTTTGTCACTGAGGTGGGTTTCCTGTATGCAGCAAAATGCTGGGCCCTGTTTATGTATCCAGTCCATTAGCCTATGTCTTTTAATTGGAGGACTGAGTCCATTGATGTTAAGAGATGTTAAGGAACAGTGATTGTTGCTTCTTGTTATCTTTGTTATTAGAGGTGAAATTATCTTTGTGTGGTTATCTTCTTTTGGATTTGTTGAAGGAGGATTACTTTCTTGCTCTTTCTAGGGTATAATTTCCCTCCTTGTATTGAAGCTTTCCTGGTATTATCCTTTGTAATGCTGGTTTTGTGGAAACATATTGTGTAAATTTGGTTTTGTCATGGAATATCTTGGTTTCTCCATCTATGATAATCAAGAGTTTTGCTGGGTATAGTAGCCTGGCTGGCATTTGTGTTCTCTTAGCGTCTGTATGACATCTGTCCAGCATCTTCTAGCTTTTACAGTATCTGGTGAGAAATCTGGTGTAATTCTGATAGATCTGCCTTTATATGTTACTTGGCCTTTTTCTCTTTCTCCATTTAATATTCTTTCTTTGTTTTGTGCACTTGGTGTTTCGATTATTATGTGACGGGAGGTATTTCTTTTCTGGTCTAGTTTATTTGGTGTTCTATAGGATTCTTGTATGTTTATAGTCATCTTGTTCTTTAGATTAGGGAAGTTTTCTTCTATAATTTTGTTGAAGATATTTATTGGCCCTTTAAGTTGGGAATCTTCACTCTCATCTATACGTATTATCGTTAGGTTTGGTCTCCTCACTGTGTCCTGGATTTCCTGAATATTTTGTTTTAAGAACTTTTTGAATTTTTACGTTTTCTTTGACAGTTGTGTCAATATTTTCTATGGTATCTTCTACACCTGAAATTCTTTCTTCTATCTCTTGTATTTTGTTGGTGATGCTTACATCTATGACTCCTGATTTCTTTCCTAGGTTTTCCATCTTGAGGGTAGTAGTCTTTGTGATTTCTTTATTGTTTCTACTTCCATTTTTATGTCCTGGATGGTTTTTTTCAATTCCTTCACCTGTTTGGTTGTGTTCTCTTGTAATTCTTTAAGGGATTTTTGTGTTTCCACTTTAAAGGTTTCTACCTGTTTACCTGTGTTTTTCTCAAATTCTTTGAGAGTGTTATTTATGTCCTTCTTAAAGTCCTCTATCATCATCATTAAAAGTGATTTTAAATCTGAATCTTGCTTTCCTAGTGATATGAGGAATTCAGGACTTTCTTGTATGGGAGAACTAGGTTCTAATGATGCCAAGTATCCTGGGTTGCTGATGCTTATGTTCTTGTGCTTGCCTTTTGCCATCTGGATCTCTTTAGTGCTACCTGCCCTGTCTCTGTCTGGAGCCTGTATTTGCTATTGCCTTGGTTTTATCAGAACTGTGTGGGGTGGGTGTTATTACTGGGGTAAGAGTTGGGGCCCAAAATCTGCTCAGTGCTTCAGGTCAGGAGTGACTTCCTGGGTCCTAGTGGGTTCCAGTTAATCCCTGTTTGGGGCAGGCATTGCTGTCTGCTTACCTAAGATAATGCCAGGGTTAGAGTACCTGGGAGCCCTGCTTCCTCTGGATTCTTAGAGATCAGAACCATTTTTATACTTCAAAAAGAAATAAACACCATGCAAAGAACAGGCACACTCTGGCCGGTGGTTCTTCACCTCCTTTGAGTTCTACATTTTTTTTAATCGATCACCCAGCATAGGCAATGTGAGTCTCTCTGTAGTTTGAGGATATAGTTAGTGCTGGATGAACTTTTATGGCACTCCCCTTCCTCTGAGAGAAGAAAAGATGAGAGAGAAGAAGTAGAAGTCGCATCCTGACCCTCTGTGTAGTAAGGTACTATCTTCAGGCTGTCTGTCACACAGAGGGAGTGTTAGTCACTCTCTTCTTGCAGGAAACATTTAGTCCATTTTATTTTTCCTTTCCTCATCCTGGCTGCTGATTCACCAAAGTTTCAACATGGATTTGAAGTTTTTACAGAAATTATGTGGTGTTCTTTCCTCCAGAGACTAGGAGCAGGGCCTCTCTATTACAAATCTGAGTATATCATCCTCTTCCAGGATGAGTTGTATGACAAGAGAGAGCCTGTAAATTCTGTTAGGGGAGAGGCTGGGAAATAGCATCTTACTTTAACACATTCAGTACCAATAGTGCTACACAAGTGCTCAGTTAGTTACTGGATTTCATATTGGCAGAGCTTGTGTGTGTGTGCATCTGTGTGTGTGTGTATGTGTGTGCCCTCAAAACCCCACCTCCACAGTGACACACTTCCTCTAACAAGGCTGCACTTCCTCCAAGAAGGCCACACTCCTAATAGTGCCACTCCCCATGGGCCAAACATTCAAACACATTAGTCTATGGGGGCCAGACTTATTTAAACCACCACAGCAGCTATGTTTGACTTCTCCCATGTGTGACCTCTCAGGCCTCTAAGGGAAAGAGCTGGGAAAGAACAGAGAAGGGAATAGCACAAGGATGACTCTAGTGACAGAGGAGAATTTCCTTGAAGATAGATTAGAATCAGATGCATTTTGTGGGTTGGGATTTCTGACAAAAATTTAGACATGTGTTTAAATGAGGAGATCTCAAGATGTCTAAATACTATCAATAAAAGTTATTTGAGCATTTATAAATTTTTAAACTCTATATTTATGGTACTATATTAATATATTTTGTTTATAATAAAATTTAAACAAAACATAAATTTTTAAAAGATGCAATAAAAATAAATATTAAAGAAGTTATAGTTTCTCTTGCCTTCTAATGGATGATTTTAAGTCTCCCTTGAGATGAGTTAGCTCTTTGTATTCCAAAAGAATAGGCTTCAAAAAGGGAGGCAAGGAACCCACTATAAAATACACTGGAAGGCTGAGGACAGCTCTATAAATCCTAACCCAAACTTCAAATCATAAGAAGAATGTGTGGTCACCTGTGTCCCCAAGGGCACCTTTGTGGTGACTATAATAAAGCACTGTGGCTAATTACATATTTACTCCATTTTCTGCAACATGACAAGGTTTAGGGAAGGGCCAATGCTTAGGTAGGATTTCCATTGCTGTGAAGAGACAGCATAACCAAGGCAACTCTTATAAAGAACAACATTTAATTGGGGCTGGCTTACAGTTTCAGAGGTTCAGTCCATTACCGTCATGGTGGAAAGCATGGCAGCATCCAGGCAGACATGGTGCTGGAGAAGCCAAGAGTTCTACATCTTGATCCAAAGGCAGCAAGGAGACTAGATTCCACACTGGGCAGAGCTTGAACATGTATATGACTTTAAAACCCTGGTTCCACAGTGACACACTTCTCCTAACAAGGCCACACCTCCTCCAGTAAGGCCACACCTCCTAATAGTGCCATGGGCCAAACATTCAAACACACGAGTCTATGGGGGCTAAACCTACTCAAACCTCCACAGCTTTGTTTAACATCTCCCATATGTGATCATCTTGAGGGTAGTCAGAAAGCCTTTTCTGAGAAAGTGTATTACTTAACTTTTGCTGTATAACAGGCCATCTCAAAACCTGTTGGCCTAAAATGACACAATTTATTATTTATGTTACAAGTCTATGTTGTCTGAACTGATAATTCTGTAGTGACCTGCTAAATGATTGCAGGCATGTGAGTGAAGCTAGCTAAGACCAGCTTACTTTCCCTGGAAGAATCAGCCCTCTGTACTGTGTTTCCAGTGAATGGTGCTGGCTTTCTCATTTCAATGAACTCAGTCAAGGCAATCTCTCATGGGCATACCCATAGGCTTGTCTCCTAGGTGAGTCCAGCTCCTGTCACATAGAACATAACACTAACCATCACAACGAATAGAGACTGAACCTTTTTTGAAAAGAGTGTAGAGCGTGAGGCAGGGGGATATACTGAATTCAAGAGTAACCTGAGCTACACAGAGAGACCCTTTGTCAAAACAAAACCAAAATGTGCCACCCCTCACAGTCAATAGACATAAATGATAACACATCTACTGCTTCAAAGATCAAGTTTCTTGCTAGCCTATGTATGGTATCCCATAGCCTATGTACAGTGTCCTGTAGAAGTATGGTGCCCCATTACAAGGTAACTTGATATAGACTCTGTTTTTTTCTAGAGCCCATACTGCTATTCTCTATGCAATTGCTGTTTTATATTTTACCTGTAAATGGTTATAAAGTCAAATGTATTGTTGATTTTTGCCTTTAAGAAATCAATAGCTTAATAAACAAGACAAAAAACTAAAAAGTATTTTATATACAGATCTGAAATTTCCAACAAGCTTGCCTTTTCCCTTTAGTTCATAGCTTGCCATGAGCCAGAATTTCCTTCAAAATTTTTTGCAAGAAATGAATTGACTCACATTTGACCACCTGAATGTCTTCATCTCAACTCCACCTGCATGTGTGTGTACCATGTGTACCTGCAGAGTCCAGAAAAATGGAGCCCATTGCTTCTTTGCTAACTTAAAAGAAAGGATAAAAAATTATTGCAAGTCACTATATAGAAAAAAATCAAAGTTGGTATTTTTATCTTGTGAAATGCCACTGAATAAATTTCTAGTGAACTAAATATTCAAAGAAAGAAACAGAATTGGCCAGACATGGTAGCATGCACCTCTAATTCCACTACTCAGGAAGGAGAGGATTTCTATAAGTTTAAGGCCAGCATGGTCTACAAAGTGAGTTCCATGACTGCACAGAAAGATCCTCCCTCAAAAATATAAAAAAAGAATAGAAAAGAAAGGAGGAGGAGGAAGATAGAGTGATAGATGAAGACAGAGACAGAAGAGAGAGAAAAAACTGTTTGGTTCTGGTAATAGCAGAATAGCTTATGTCAAACTAGCCTCCTTGATTATTACAATGATATACTCTAGATACAGTGTATACAATTCTTGAGGGTATTTCAGAAAGACTGATATTAGCCAGAAATGAAAGAAGGCCCAGGTCCTGAAAGAAGGCATCCTTCTGGGTGACATTCATAGTTATCTGAGGTTTCTTTGAAAATACTCAGCAGCTCAGCAGGGTGCAAGAGAATCATTCAGCAGAAAGTGAGGGTTCTGGTGACTTGGGGAGTCTGGAGTTTGACTTCATGGGCTTGCAGAGTAGCTAGGAGCTATTATATTTTCTCTAATTCATTCTCCTCTTCTACTGCCCTCCCTGCATTCCACTACCTTTCTCTTGCTGCTCCCTTTCCTCCCACTAATTCTCCCTTCTGCTCTTTTGTCACATGCATGTCACATATATGCTACATGTATGCCATATGTATGTCACATGTATGTAATTAGGCTTTCTTCACCCTCTATCACCCACTCACGGTTCTTTTCTAGTCACACACACACACACACACATGTATGCACATACAATGCATATTTAAATTTAAACCTAGATTCTGCATTTGAGGAAAACATGGTATTTATCTTTCTGAGGCTGGTTTTGTTAACACAGTGGTTTCCAACTCTATTCACTTTTCTGCAAATGTTGTGATTTCATTTTCTTTATGCATTCATTCACGAATGAGCAACTAGCTGGATCTGTGTCCTAACTGTTATGAATAATGTAGTAAGAAACATGGATGTGCAAGTGTGTTGACTGGAAGTCCCTTGAGAATGTATCTGGGAGGATGTAGCGGGGGCATGCAGTAATTGTGTTTTAGCTTTTGACAATGCTTCCTACTGGTCCCTGCAGCGGTTGCACCCACTATCTTTGTTGTCAGGGATTAATCAGTTCTACCACCTGACTATTGCCTTTCAGCATTCCCCGAATGTTACCCTTTGCATCCTCGGTGTGCACGCCTTTCTGGGCTGTACTGTTGCTCTCCTTGATGATTATTTAAAGACTATGCCACATAGATCTCATGGCTTTCTAGAGAGGAACTTTCACCTTTTCAAATGTGTATAATCCAGTTTCAAATGTTTGTTTCCCACATTATTGCCTATTGTATGAACACCTGAGACTCGGTAAGTGTGGGGCCTTTCACAGCAGTAACGACAACAAAAAGCTCCTTCCTCAAATGCCAGTAGCAAGATAATGCTGCAGGTGCCCATTAGCTGTAGCCTGCAGGTGTCCCTCCATTTCCCTGCTCATGTCCCAGGGATCTATCTCCTCCCTCCCTCTCTTTATGAACTAGGAGGGAAGCTTTGAACTCATGAACAGGAAAGCGGCACATAGTTTAAAAATGTGGTTCTCTGTATAATGGAAAAGAATCAAACATATACTTTAAAAGTCAAGAGGATTTTGTTTTTGGAGACTATTTTAATCCAAGTTAGTCAACCAGAGGAGAAAACATTGATTAGTGGCCTCAAGTGACTTATGAGTACCAAGTCATTGCCCTGTTGTCCCTCTTACTGCACCCAAGGAGATTCATGCACTGCAACTCCATGAAGAGGGAAGAAGTAAAGGACACACACACACACACACACACACACACACACACACACACACAGTGGGGGGTAGGGAGGGAGGAAGAGAAGATGGGAGGGGGAGAGAAGGAGGGAGGGAGGGAGAGAGAGAGAGAGAGAGAGAGAGGAGAGACTGAAGGGGAAAAGGCAAACATCTACTTTAGGTATTTATTTCCCTTAGGCAGTGGATGAACTCAGAGTTTCCCTCAGGACAGTCTGAATTTTCCCTTAGCTTTTCACATGTACAGACGTCTAAGAAGCATGCATGTTTATCTTGTAGCACTAGTGGGTAAGAAAAGCATTTAAATAGACATAGATGAAGAGCCAGTCTTGTGATTGTGGCCGTGAGCAGGAATTTAGAGCCTCCCACGTGTCAGTGAGCACAAGATAGGAGGAATTTGCTGAGTTGCAAATGATTTTTTAGCCTTTGAGTATCACAGAGAATGTAGGACAGCTGTTTCATTACATGGAAAGTAGCAAGTCCAACCAAATATTCTTGCCCTCACAGCTTACCTGTAAACTCCCAAATTCACTGTCCATCATCCTTCTGGTACCCTGGGTCCTGCACTCAGTGCTTGAGGGGTGGAATCCAGCCACAGGAACTCTCTCTAGCACTGGTAGACTATGACAGGGTGAGTCTATCATTGGTAGCCATGGATAGCTGGTAAACAGAACTGACAGCTAGTGAGCTCTGTCTTCCAACTCTGCTGATCTAGATAAATAATTCATTACATAGTCTACTCATACCTTATATCACTGGGGACCATGTAGAAGTGGGAAACAACCCTTTGCCTCCAGTCTCTAGCCCCAAGTGCTACTACTCTAAATTCTTTCAAAAGTGATGGGCAGGAGGTGAGAAGGTCTTTCATGATGTCCCCCCACCCTATTTTGAGGCTAAACCATCTCCTGCCTTCACAAAGGCAACTAACAAATATTGCCAACTACTGCTGACCCTTTGGTCCCAAGAGGACCAAACCCTAGGGATAAAGCTGCCCAGATGCGAGTGTGAAGCCAACATTTCTGGTTGTGAACATTATGCAGTCAAAACAAGAAAGCTTCATCACAGGTCGGCTAGGGAGAATCTGTCTGCAGCTTTGCGCCAGTGGGAAGTTTTCAGTCTGGTCCCAGGGGGTGGGGGACTATGTACCCATGGAGTTCTGTCTTGGAGCTTTCCCTTTGTCATGGAGGCTAAGGAAGAAAGAGCAGTTGCAGATGGCTTAGCTGAAGTCTCTCTGAAAGATAACTCCTCAAACTGCCTGAATCACCTGGCTCCCCTTCTCTCCATTGACTTCTGCCTAAGCCTGATATCAGCCCTCCCAAGCTCTCTGTACTGCGCAGTTGCTTAGTGCACTCATACCCTGAGGTGCTCAAGCCCTACAGTTAACACGTACATCCTCAGCAATGCAGAATAAAACCATCAGAGGCATCCAACACTGAAATGAGAGTTTCTCCTTAAAGAAAGGAACACAAGTTTTCTTAGTGGAATGCTTGCCAACTAGAAATGACTCTCAACATTTGCACTGGCTGTTTGCTCCTGCGCTCCTACATCCACAGAGAGAATGTACGCAAGCAACACCAGCGCCTACGATACCACCAATGGCTCCTTTTTCTTTTCTTTCTTCTGACATTTACAATAAAGATGTTTATGTTTGACCCAGTTTTAAAATTTGTGAAGAATATTGGCTTAATAATTCAAGTTCTAAAACAATGGCAATTGTTGAAACTAATGAATAGTTAAGATTGTGTGAGTCTGTAAATGGTTCTGCAGAAAAGCTGACCGAGCTGCTTTGAATGGATGCATGCTCTGTATCCCTAAAAAGCTCGGTGCGGTTTTGCTGTTTAGGAGGAATGTTTTTCTCTTCTTTTGCAGCAGGGTCAGATATTCTTATTTTTAAATAAATTGGTATCCAATAGTTTTTCTATGCAAAATCTTAGCATACGCTAAAGTTGTTTGAAAATTCCACTTTCACGGAAAAAGAAGAAGCAATGTTTCAGTAGCCACTGGCTTTGCCATAAAGCAAAAGCTTTATGTTGATTTGGTTAGTGATGACACTATGATACCATTGTAGCCAAACAGACATGAAATATTCTGCCAGGTTTCTAGGAAAGATTTAATACCTGAGTTAAGTTTTCACTGGAAGCATGTGTAATTAATATTTTTAAACTTAAGGGACATTAAGAAGACATTGACACTTTGTCAGAATGTTTTCTGGCGAACACTCATCTGTCAATTCTATTTACATCTCTAGAAGACACAGACTCAGTGTTACTCTTAAGAAGATGATAGGATCCTACCACGTAGGGATGAACTTTCACTTGGGCCTTCTACATCAGAGAGTGGCCATACAAGAAGGGCATGGATGTTTCTGGTCTGTCCCAATCAGAAACAAGCAGTAGCATAACGGCCCCAGGAACTGTGACGATGGCTCCCCAATAGGAAGGAAACTGACATCCAAGAATTGAGTAGTTGTTCAGTCCATGATGGATGGATGTTGTCTGCGTATAGGATTCTTTATTGACTCATTGTTACCCATCTTTTCTTCTGTATTCTGGTTCTTTGTTTTCTTAGAGCCTTTTTTACATAGCTTGTATCAGCATACACCATGTACTGTCAGGGTTCTCTAGAGGAGAACTGATAGGATAGATATCTGACACCTGCCCGTGTGTGTGTGTGTGTGTGTGTGTGTGTGTGTGTGTGTGTGTGTGTG
>JANHMN010000001.1:199266589-199279850 GCA_030674055.1 Rhabdomys pumilio | reverse complement strand
GTGTGTGTGTGTGTGTGTGTGTGTGTGTGTGTGTGTGTGTGTGTGTGTAAATGGCTTATAGGCTGTAGTCCAGCTAGTCCAACAATGCAACTGCCTACCAATGGAAGGTCCAAGAATCTAGATTCATCTCTCTCTCTCTCTCTCTCTCTCTCTCTCTCTCTCTCCCTCTCCCTCTCTTCCTGGTGCCTGTAGATTAAGATATAGAATTCTCAGCTACCTCTCCAGCCCCATGTCTGTCAGCATGCCACTATGCTTCATGCCATTATGATAATGGACTAAGCCTCTGAACTGTAGTCAGCCCCAATAAAATGTTTTCCTTTATAAGAGTTGCTGTGGTCATGGTGTCTATTCACAGCAATAAACCCTTAGATACTGTGGGTTGTGCATAGTATCTTTCCAAAGAACACAGTAAGGAAAGCTAAACAAACAAACAAACAAACAAACAAACAGAAAACCCTGTGACTTCACAGGCAAGATACCCCTGACACCACATGGTAAGAATGGGGCCTTTCCGGTGGGTCTTCTTACCAATGCCCCATAAACTAAACCTACCCAACAACAAACAAATCTCAACTGAGGACATGCCACAAAATAGCTACAAGGTACTCTTGAAAGTTATTGCCAGCATTAAAAGCAAGGGAAGTCTAAAAATCTATCATAGGCAAGCAGAGTCCAAGAAGACGTGCCAACTAAGTATAACATAACGTCATGGATGGAATTCTGAAGCATAAAAGAATATTGGATTAAAACTGAAAGAAATCTGATTAACCAAAGCATAGACTTCAGCTGACAAGAAACATATCAACTTTGGTTAACTATGATGAAACTACCATAAAAAAAATAAGAACCCAGGAGCCATTCTATAGTTGTAAAGACTGTACGTGGGTGGAAAGCAGTCAGCCGCACTGTGTGACACTGACCAGTTCCTAAACTGAAGAGAACCCCAGCTAAAAAAATACATCCTAACATTCACTGGGAAAAAAATAAGTGTGAGGTACTAAGGTTATCGTCAGACAGGATCTGTCCAAAGACACAGGATCTTCTGTTCCAAGGACATACGGTGATGACTTGCTGCACAATGGGGCCCGGGAAGCGCCATCTTCGGTGGCCTTACACAGCTCTCGTTGTCTAGAGCATGAAACTGATTTGTCCATACCAAAATTCTTCATTTCTTAGGAGAGTCATGCTGCAGTCCCTAGGGGCAAAGTGCCTCTCATGTCTTTAATGTCCCTTCAAACAGCTCAGAAAGCCAGTGATGGTGTGCACATCTGTGTTCCCAGCACTGTGGAGGCTGAAGTAGGAGAGTTCTGTGTTTGAGGCCAGCCTGGATTACATAGTAAATACAGACCAGCTCAAGTGACTTAGTAAGACCCTATCTCAACAACGACAACAACAACAAACAAAACACTTTAGAAAATAAAAGGTAGAGGGATTAAAGTTGATGCTAAGTGCATACAAAGGTTTTTGCACTGTTTTTTTCCTTCCCACCCTTTATGTAGATTTAAATGTTCTAGAACTCAGGGCCTGAAGAGGTGACTCAGTGTTCAGAAGACCCAAGTGCAGTCTGCAACACCCACATGACTGCTCACAACTGTCTGTAACTCTACTTCCAGAAGATCTACAGGTACCAGGCACATGCAAGTGCCCTTACATACACGCTGACAAAATGGTCATATAAAATCAATCTTTTATTTTTTTTCTATAACTTAAAATGTATAGTATTATTAAGTTTAAATCTATCTATTTTGGAGGAAAGTAACGACTGGACAACATTGGATTTCTCATCAGTGCCATTATTTCTCATTATTATTATTTTATTATATTATTTCTAATTATTATATTATTTCTCATTATTCCTCTTTATAATCAATAGGATGTTTATAACAGGACAGAAGGCTTCGATGGTAACAAGATGTCCTGCTCACAACTCAGACCGGTCCTGGCACCGTCCGAAGTCAGGAAAGCATGATCCTACAACTTCAACCTAGTCTGCACAGGGTCCATCCTAGCACCTGAGACAAGAAAGGCTAACCTCAGACCATGCCCCACCCACTCTGGCCAATGGGATCAGCCTGGAACCTGCCTGAGGTCAAAGAGGCACCATATCTAGATTCGTGTTCATCCCCAGTTCCTGTCAGGACCCACACAAACTCAGGCTATTCCCAAGACTTGCCTGAGGCCACAGATCTCATCAATGCATAATTTACAGCAATAACTCTGAATATTAATTACCTTAATTCTTCAATCAAATGAAATAGACTAGTAGATTGGATAGAAGAAGAGAAGGACAAGTAGGAGGAAGGAATCAAAGGAATCACCTATTTGTTGGCTCCAATATATTCACCTCATCTCAAAAGTCAGACATTATCTTAGGGTAAGAGGATGGAGAAAGGCATTCTAAGCAAGTGCACCCCAAGAATCAAACAGGTCTCACTGTTTTAACATCTGACAAAGTAGGCTTTAAACCACACAGTGAGAAAGGTCGAGATCACTTCATGTTGACTAAGAGAACAATCCATCAAGAGGGCATTGCGGCTCTGAACAAATACACCCTGAACACAAGTGCAACCAAATGCAGAAAGCAAAGCCACAGATTAAACCCAGCATGATAGTAATATGTGACTTCAATATCCCAGCCACACCAATTGGCAGTTTACTAAAAGAAGAGAGAAAAATATTTTAACTAAATGATATCATAGGTCAAATGAACTTAACAGAAATCTATTCTCAAACTAAGGAATAACCATTTTTTTAGCAGCTCATGTAATTTTCTTGAAAATAGATCATATGTTAGGACATAAAGCAAGCCTTAACAAGTATAAGAAAACAGGAACAATTCCTTGTGTTCTATCTGATCACAATGAGATAAGACTATAAATCAGCAGGAAGAGAGACACTAGGGCACAGGAAAACTCCTAGAGATTAAGCAGCATATTGATGAATGAAGAATGAACCCTTGAAGAAATAAAGGCAGTAATAGAAACAGTGCTAGAATCAAAAGAAAGGAAAAACACAACATACCAAGACCAATGAGGGCTGTGTTCAGAGGGAAGCCTAGAGGTCCAAGTGTCTACATTTAAGAAATCGGAGAGATGTCAAATAACCTAATGATAGACCCCAAAGCTTTGAAGGAAACAAGCCAGACCTCAAGTCAGTAGATTTAAAGAAATCATTAAGACAAGGCCAGAAATGAATGACATGGAACTAACAAACGAATAAAAAATACAGGTAATCACTGAAACAGAGAGTTGCTTCTTTGAAAAGATAAACAAGCTGGACAATGACTAGCCAAACTAGTCAAAAGAAAGAGGGACAAAGCCAAAATTAATAAAATTACAGGTGAAAATGGAGCCATTACAATACATAGCTATGTACTGAGAACATTGTTATGTCTTGCCTAAATGACATACACTCCACTATACTGGAAAGCCTATAAAGAATGGATGAGTATCTAGATGCATATGACACACCAAAATTGGTTTAAAGCAAGATTATAAGCAATCTAAACAAATCTATGACAGTGAGGTTGAAGCAGTAATTAAAAGTCTCCCAACTAAATGTTGACCCAGATGGATTCACTGGTGAATCCTGCCAGACCCTCCAAGAAGGAACAACACCAATGCTTCCCAAGCTTTTCCATAAAATAGAAAAGGAGCTGTACTCAAGCGTTGTTTAAAATAATATTTTGAAAGTTTTCATCCTAGCAAAAGCAATTTACAGAGTCAATGCAATCCCATTCAAAACCCAATGCCATTTTTTTCAGATAGAAAAATCTTAAAATTCATATATAGGGGCTGGAGAGATGGTTCAATAGTTCAGAGAGCACTCTCAACTCTTACAGAGGACATGGGTTTGTTCCCAACACCTACAACCATCCATAACTCCAGTTCCAGGGGATCTGACACCCCCCTTTGATCTCCATGGGCACCAGGCATACGCATTGTACATATATATGCAGGCAAAACATTCACACTTGTAGAATAAAATAAATTGATCAAAAATAACCTTAAAATCATATGTAAGCATAAAAGACCTTCGACAGAAAAAAAGAATATCTTGACTTATAATGCTGGAGGCATTGACATGCCTGATGTTGCATAGTTATACTACAGAGCCATGTGTACCACGTACATCTATCACACATCAGGCACGCAGGTCAATGGAATATAACAGAGGACCAGGCACAGGACATGCAACTACAGCCACCTGACTTTTGTTAAAAAGAAAAAAAAAAAGACAAAAATACAGATTTTTTTTTTTGGAGAAAAAACATTTTCAATAAATGGTGGGGAAACTGGATGTCTACACATAAGAGAACAAAATTAGATCCTTGTGTCTCACCCTGCACAAAACTCAACCCCAAGTAGGCTGAAAACTTCAATATAAGACCTGAACTCTGAAGCTGCTATAGGAAAAAGCAGGGGTGCACACCAAGATATAATCACAGCTCATTGTGTACATAAGTGAAACTCACAGAAATAAACGCATTTAATAAGAAATAAAAATAATAAGGAGACCAAAGGCTCAGCTCTGTCTATAACCAAGGCAGAACAGGCAGCCCCTTCTTAGGGACAATTGTCACCTGATACTGCCTATATGTCCCCCATCTGTGATGGCTGCAGATTTGAGTTCATCAGAAGGCAAGCCACCTGGGTTGAAGAGTACAGACCAAGTAACATCCAACTGTGACATCCAACTGCGTGGTGCATGCTCTAGAGTCCGGACCTCATGGTAAATATTATCAACTAACTGGTTTGTAGCGAAAACACAGCTTAAGAACGTAAATGCGTACGGGTAGTATGTAATGTCTCAGAGCTGGGCAGCAAGCTGGCTTCCAGAGTTATTCTGAAGTCAGCCTGGCTTCCACAGGCTGGCGCTACAGGGGTCCTCCCCTCCTTCCTGCTCCTTCTAAGGCTCTCTGGCAGCTGCCATAAGGAAATCTGGCTTGAAAAACAGAATTTAAAGGTCACCAGCGTGACTTTGGAAAAGCCACCAAGTGGAGGAGATCATTCTGAAGTTTCTCTGTGTGTGGCCCGGCAAACAGACACCCTGCTCCTGGAATAGCATTTTGTGGAAAGCCCAGTGACACCAAGTGTTCGCATCCCTCAGACCTTTGTTACAGTGAAGGATCCAAGCCTTTAACCAAGTTCATTCTTCTGCCTCCTAAATATAACTTGAATGTATATCTTTTTCTGTAATCTCACTGCCACTATCCTGGTTTGGGTCATTGTTATTTATAGCCAGATTTCTGCCAGTGCTTCTGCTCTTCCTCACAGCGGGGGCGGGGCTACGGTCATAGGTCATAAAGGCAACCAGAAAGCAGCCTAGGTGAGGTGCGCTGAGCCTCCTGTGGTCATCCCCTCAACATCCACACGGTAGGTTCCAACAAGCAGGTGCCCAGAGCCTAGAGGCTCTGCTATGCTCCCTCTTTCTTCCATCCCCAGACTCATCTTTCTTGTTGTTTATTATTACTTCTGGAATATTTCAAGCAGGTGGAAAAATAGAAAAAAGGTATAGATATGTAGCTGTATGAAAATATCGCCCAACTTTTCACATTATAATATCTTGCAAAAACGAATGGAGCTAGATGACCTAAATGTTTCTTATGAACTATAGTATTGTATAGAAAAGAGTATATATAATGTAGATGAATATTTTAGAGACTATTCATGCGCCTGTCACCCAGCTTAAGAAACAGTATTTCCAAATGCATTTAATTCTCTTGTGCATTCCTTTCCAAGCCAGGAGTGCTGCCATGCACCACAGAAGCAAACCCACGCCTCCACTTTGAGATTGGTGTTTCATCACATACGTTTCTACTTCACACACACACACAAACACACACACACACACACACACCACACACACAGCTGAGCACATTGTAGCCCTCCGATCCCAATCTGGCATTACAAGATGGCGCTGGTTTCCTGTTGCACCACTTGCAAACAAGTTTACTGCGCATGCGTCAGCAGATTCTGGCGCGAACCCCTCCCGAGTGGGTATATGCAAATGAGGTATTGATGCCTTAACTAATCCCTGCAGGCAACCCCTCCCTGGGTGGGGCCATGCAAATATGTTTATGCAAATTAGGTCCAGGCAGGATGACCAATCAGAGCGGACATGCAAATTAGGTCCGACAGGGCAACCAATCAGGGAAAAGCCACGCCCCCTCTTCCCTCTATATAAGCAGCACTCTCTGGCTTCTCTGGGTCCCGGCTTCACAATGGGGTGCTCCTGCAATAAAGCGTGTTGAGAAGATCCCCGTCATCCTTCTTCCTGGTCGAGCAAGCATAGATCGTCGCGTCTTTCTTCCTGGTTGAGCAGACGCAGGCGCAGGCGTCTTTCTTCCTGGTCCAGAGGTCGCGACACATTGTCCCCTGACCTGTTCTTTGGCTGAGTAGTGCTCTGGGGTATTGAATCTATGGTCAAAGGCAGCCAAGATTCACCCAGTTTCACTGTTTTCCAATTCATACTTCAAACAGCCCCATAGAGTTTTTAAAGCTATATATGCAATTATCTCTCACCTGACTGTATACCCTGCCCCGCCTCCAGCCCCCAGTGGTTTCCTAACAGTCCTGGAATGGAGTTACAGGTTTGTAGCATGGCCCCATAATCCTCCATTTAACCCGCCTCTCCAGTCTCAGCCCACATCTGGGCTCAGTGAAGCACAGTTCCTCCTTCTGGCCTTAAACTCAGGTCTTCTTTGCATGCTTCTCCTCAGTGTGGCTGTTGACTCTGGTGTTTATGATCCAATATCACCTCTTTGACTGCACCACTGCTGGTCTCAAGGGAAAGTAAGCGTTTCTTACTTTGTTTCCTGTCTGGTTTTTCAAAGGATTTGCCATGGGTCTGTTATTGCATATTTACTTGTGCACTTAATTTTATGTTTCTTAAAAAACGTGTGTAGTGTGTGTGTGTGTGTGTGTGTGTGTGTGTGTGTGTGTGTGTGTATTTGGAGGACAGAGCTTAAAACTGAGTCTCTTCTACTGCTTTTTACCTTTTGAGACAGGATCTCTCCCTGAACACAGTATTCATGAATTAGCTACATTGACTGGCCAATGAACTCTAGGTGTCCACCTGTCTCCACCACACTCACTGCGCTGGGATTGCAGAGGCTAGCGACCATATCGTTTTCTTCTATGTGGTTGCTGGCGATCTGAACGCAGACCCTCATGCTCGCATGGCAGACACTTTACCAATTGAGCTATCTCCCTGCCCTCTATTTTGGGGTTTCTTTGGTACTTGTCTCCCTTTAAGTTTCTCTGGGTATGCAAAAGGGCTTATCTACTTCTAGCATATCCCTGTCACATAGCAGTATCAAAATAATTATCACTTGAGAGATCTGAAGCCACAAAGACTGGATGCATTCAGAACAAAAGCAAAGTGTTTGACAAATAACTTTCAGGACAAAAATCTCTGTTGGACAAAACTTATTAGAAATGAAGGTGGCAGATCATGGTTCTTCAAGGAACCATAACAGGTTCAGCGTAAACTGAGGTGGATGGTAAGCTTTTCTATTTGTCCTGTACACTGACTTAGAGAAGCAATCAAAGGCAATTTAACTGTTGCATCATATTTAATAAAATATGTGCTAATAATAAGAACTTATTAAACACTTGTGTGGGCATTCGTGTAAGTGCTTCATATGAATAAATTTTGAATTACTTTTCATATTAACCCTCAGAAGGCTGTGCTGTGATTATCCCATTTTAATATCAGGAAACTAAAGAATAGATGTGAAGTAACCTGTTAAAAGCCACCACCATCTAGGATGTGATAAGCAACATGCAGACACAGTTACTTGACAGTATTCATCATGATTAATATATTATATATTCCACCAACTGGGAGCAGCTAGTAAAACAGCCCATGGGAGCCCATCCCCATTCTCATATATATCCCCCTAGGCTTTTAGCCTTATCATAATGCATTCAGTTCAAGTCAAAAGTCTTCATTGTCTTTCACTCTCTCAAGCCTGTTTCAAAATCCCAAATCAAGGTCTCTCATCAATAAACAGGTCATAGAGACAGAAACTAAACAGAGAAATAATGAAACTAACAGAGGTTATGAATCAAATAGATATGTACAGAACAGCTCACCCAAACACCAAACAATTATCTTCTTCTTAGCACCTCAAAAAAGCAATTCTCAACCTCATATGGAGAAATTAAAAAACCTGGGATAACTGAAACAATTCTGAACAATGAAACAACTTCCGAAGGTATCACCATTCCTGATTTCAAGCCCTACTACAGAGCAATAGTAATGAAATCCTCATGGTAATAGGATAAAGACAGACAGGTTGATCAATGGAATAGAATAAAAAAACCAGAAATAAACCCATACACCTATGGACACTTGATTTTTGACAAAGAAGCCTACGGCATACAATGGGAAAAAAGGAAGCAACTTCAACAAATGTTACTGGTCTAATTGGATGTCTGCTTGAAGAAGAATGCAATTAGATCCATATTCATCACCCTGCTCAAAACTCAAGTCCAAGTGGATCAAAGGCCTCAACATAAAACCAGATACACCAAATCTAATAGAAAAGAAAGTAGGAAATAGTCTTGAATACATTGGTTTAGGAAACAACTTCCTGAACACCAACAGCCCAGTCACTAAGATCAACAATTAATAAATGGGACCTCAAAGCCTCTGTAAGGCAAAGGACACTGTCAATAGAACAAAATGGTAGCAAACAGGATGGGAAAAGATCTTCATCAACCCTACATCCAACAGAGGGCTAATATCCAAAATGTATATGAAAAGTACTCAAGAAATTAAACAGCAACAAATCAAGAAACCCAATTAAAAATGGGTTACAGAGCTAAACAGAAAATTCTCAACAGAGAACTCTCTAATGACCAAGAAGCACTTTAAGAAATTTCAACATCCTTAGTCATCAAGGATATGCAAAAATGACTCTAAGATTCCATCTTACACCTGTCAGAATGGCTAAGATTCTGGCAAGGATGTGGAGCAATGGGAACACTCCTCCACTGCTGGTGGGAGTGCAAACTTGTACAACCATTTTGGAAATCAATCTGGAAATAGTTCCATCTTAAGACCCATCTCTACCACTCCTGGGCATATACCCAAAAGATGTTCCACCACACCACAAGGACACTTTCACAACTATGTTCACAGCAGCTTTATTTCTAATAGCCAGAAACTGGAAACAACTTGGGTTTTCTGCAACCAAAGAATAGATAAAGAAAATGCAGTATATTTATTTACACAATGGAATACTATTCATCTATTAAAAACAAGGACATCATGCAATTTGTAGTTAAATGCATGTAACTAGAAAACGCCATCCTGAGTCAGGTAACCCAGACCCAGAAAGACAGGAGCCTAACATATCTGCCATCTGAGAGGCTTCATCCAGTAGCTGATGGAAACGGATGCAGAAACCTACAACCAAACATTATGAAGAACTCAGGGAGTCTTGGGGAAGGATTGAGGGAGTCAAAGGGGTCAAGGACACCATAAGGAGACCTACAGAGCCAACTAGCCTGGGTCCACGGAGGCTCACAGAGACTGAACCACTAACCAAAGAGCCTGCCTGATCTGAACCTAGCCCCCCTACACAGATGTGCAGCTTGGTCTTCATATGAGTTCCCGAACAATTGTAACAGAAGCCATCTCTGACTCAGACTCTATTGCCTGCCTTTGGATCCCTTTTCCCTTGCTGGGCTGCCTTGTCTGGTCTCAGTGGGAAATGATGCACTTAGTTCTGATGTGACTTGAGGTGCCAGAGCAGGTTAGTATGGGGGTGGGGGCTCCCCTTCCCTGAGGAGAAGGAGAGGGGGAATGGAAAGAGAGGTGTGGTAGGGTGGGATTGGGAGGAGACGAGGAAGGGGGGCTGTGATCAGGATGTAAAGTGAATGAATGAATGAATGAATGAATGAATGAATGAATAAAAAGTAACACTGTGTTTCTGCCTTCTAAAGATGTAAATAGAATTGACAGGTGAGTGTTGGGCAGAAAACATTCTGACATGACTCCCTTCTTACTTAGGTGGGCGGCCTCTGCTGTGAGAACTGGCTGTGACTCCTTTTGAATTCTAGGGCCAGGATATCCATTGCTTCACAGTTGGGAGAGTTGTCTTTGCTAGAGTTTCTTTTGATCACGACTTGTAATGAACTGAACCCTGTAGGTGGTGTACACATGGCTCTAGTAGTTCCCCAGAAACCCACAGATAACTTGCTGGGGTCTGTATGTAATATACCAACGCCATTATCTCTACCATCTTTTCTATTTGTGATACTTGACTGAATGGCAGCAATCTTATTTTCAACAACTGCAAGAAGCTCGTTCAGACTTTCAGATAACAACAGCTCGCCCCAACCACAGAATCACAATTCAAGGATGTGTGAGCCATCTCTCTGGGTCTGAGTGATGAATGTACCGAATGTAAATCCCTGAAGCATAGTCTTGATGTCTTTATTGTGGTGCTGTTGACATGAAACCTTCTATAGGGAATGCAAATTTGCAATTTTTTAATTAAATTTTTATGTAATAATTTCATACGTGAGTGCTATATTTATATCATTTTTACCCTTCTCTTTCCCCTTCCAAGTCATCATGCATCTCCCCACTCCCTCTCAAATTCATGATATTCTCCTTAGTTATTATTGATACATATTTATGTACATATACATACAACCTGCTGAGTCTACTTAGTGTTGTTCATATGTACATGTGTTTAGGGCTTACCATGGAGAACTGGATAATCCATCTGGGGCTTGGGCCTGGTCAAGTCTGATTTTTCCCTCTCTTAGTAGCCACTAATTGCCTATAGTGCTTAATCTAGGAGTAGGTCCCTGTGAGCTCTCCCCTATCTATGCTGGCATGTCAACTGGTGTCACTGTGCAGCTAAGCAAACATACCATTGAGATTGTGTGGGTGTGGCTTACCTGTAATATACAGAGAACACTATCTAGCAGCAAGGATCCCAGTCAGCCAACACTTACAATCTTCGTGATGTCCCCTGGGTCTTCAAATATAGAGTTTGTATTGTAGAGATATCAACTGGGGCTGATTAACCCATAATAATTTTTTGTCTATGTTTGGTCAGTTACATATTTCTATAATGGTCTCCATTTGCTGCTTAAAGAAGTTTCTTTGGTGAAAGGTGAGAGCTGCTCTTATCTGTGGGTAGAAGGATGAGTATTTAGTATTCAGTTGAGAATTACATTGGATTAGGAGAGTGACCATAGTGTGTTCTCTTCTAGGCTCTATGACCTCCCCAGTTACAAACAGTCAGCTAGCTTTATAGCACCAGTCATGGATTCTCTCCTATTTAGCAGGTCTTCAGTCCAATTAGACAGCTGTTAGTTAATCCCAAGACATAAGTGCCACCATAACAGCCCTAGGGGTGTACTGCTATGGTGATCACTGGGTGGTTCATGGACATCACAGTTGAGTAGAACTATTAATTGGTTTCCCCCTTAGCAGCTTGTACAGTCCTTTTGGAAATTGTGAGAGCTAGTCCTGAGGGAGGAGGCTCCCAGTTCATTCCAGCTAAATTCCTGCAGGCCCTGCGTCTGAGGGGTGGGGTGTCCTCAGAAATACAGTACTACCTCCAAGTTCTAGAAGGCAGCCCAGGACAATGACAATGATCTATGTTGTTTGGGGAGACTCTTGGACACTCCTGAATAACTCAGAAGACTTTCCAGAGCAGGCACTGAGGCTTCTTTTCCTTTTTTTCTTTTCTTTTCTTTTCTTTCCTTTTCTTTTCTTTTCTTTTCTCTTCTTTTCTTTTCTGTAATTTATGGTTCTGGGAGGGAGCACTGTCATCCTAAACGGTATTACTTCATTTAAATTTTACATATATGTACACACATACATGATGTATATTTGAGTATACACACACACGCACACACACACACACACACACACACACACACCATGTTTAAGAACCATCAAACAGCTTTCTCTGGACTTTTCAAACATCCCCAGCATTATCTACACTCCCTCCCCTGCCCTATAATGCCCTCCCGACTCTACACTCCCTCCCCTGCCCTGCAATGCCCTCCCGACTCTACACTCCCTCCCCTGCCCTATAATGCCCTCCCGACTTGCTCCTCAGTTACATTTCTTCACAACATCTGTGTCCTACTATCTCCCTTCCCAGAGCTCCTTCTTCTCCTCCTTCATGCCCCCTTTCTACTTTTATAGTTTCTGCAGTTACTACAGGTCATTTAATTACATCTGAATATTTGGAGCTAGGATCTACAAATAAGAGAGAACATGCAGCATTTATCTTTGTGGGCCAGGATTACCTGATTCAGTACATTTTCTAGTTTCATTCATTTACCTCAACATTTCATGATTTCATTTTTTTTCTGCACAGCTAACTCATATTCCACTTTTATATTTACCACATTTTCATTGTCCATTTGTTAGCTGAAGGTACTGAGGTCATTTCACCTTTCTATTATGGGCAGAAGAGAAATGAACATGGCTGAACAAGTTATCTGTGGAGCAGGATGTCCAGCTCTTTAGGCATATGCAAGAGGTGGTACAACTGGGTCACGTGGTAGACCTACTTCTGGCTTTCTGACAACTCTGCACACAGATTTCCATAGTGGCTGCATCAATTTGCACTCCCAGTAAAAAAAGGGTTCTCCTTTCTCCACATCCTTAACAGCATTTCTTGTCAGTTGCTCTCTTGATATCCTGACTGGAATACTTAACTTACAAAAGTCAGTAGTCAGTAGTTATATACCAATAAGCGTGCACACACACACACACACACACACACACACACAGAGAGAGAGAGAGAGAGAGAGAGAGAGAGAGAGAGAGAGAGAGATAGGATCATCGAAACAATTACCTCAAAAATATCTAGGAATAAGTTTAACCAAGAGGAGAAAGAAGAAGAAAGATCTCTACAATGAAAACTGTAAATCTCTGGGGTGGGGAAGAGAGAGAGATTGAAGAAGACACTAAAGATTTAAAGACCGTGTGGTCATGGGTTGGTAAAGTTATTAATGTGAAAAAGGCTATCCTGCCGAAAGTGCTTTAAAGATCCAGTGCAATCCCAATTAAAATCCCTATGGTACTCTTCACAAATAGGGCAGGCAACTTTGTAAAATTCTTGTATAACCACAAAAGATCCCAGATAGTCAAAGGAGTCCTGTGCAAAAAGAACAACACTAGAGAGATTACAATAGTAGATTTCAACCTATATTACAATAGTTTCTCTCTCTCTCTCTCTCTCTCTCTCTCTCTCTCTCTCTCTCTCTCTCTC
>JANHMN010000001.1:199211583-199266579 GCA_030674055.1 Rhabdomys pumilio | reverse complement strand
TGTGTGTGTGTGTGTGTGTGTGTGTGTGTGTGTGTGTGTGTGTGTGTTAGCACAAAAATATCCAGCCTTTTAAACCAATAGAACAGAATAGAAGACCCAAACGTAAGTGCATGGAACTACAGCCATCTGATATTTGACAAAGATGCCAAAAACACAGAAGAATGGTATTAGATCCATATTTATCACTTTACACAAAATGACCTCCAAATGGATCAAAGACCTTAATGTTAGATCTAAAATGCTGACATGTTTAGAAGAAAACATAGGTAGTTCCCTAAAAGATATAGGTGTAGGAGAGGGCTTTCTGAGAGGGACTCCATTCATGCAGGAATTAAGGCCAACAATTAATGAGTTGGACCCCATAAGGCTAAAACCCTTATGCACAGAAAAGCAAACTATAAATCAAGTGAAGAGGAGGCCTGAGAGTGGAAAATATCATTGCCTGCTGTGCATCTGACAGAGGATTCATATCCAGAATATACAAAGAACTCTAAAAGCAAAGAGTCAAAACCATAAATGACCCAATTTTTTAAATGGGTCATGGTTCTTCACAGAGTTCTCAGAAGAAGAGATAAAAATGGCTAAGAAGTCTTTAAGTGTTCAGCATCCTTAGCAATTAGGAAAATGCAAATGAAAACTTCTTTAAGGAATACTGATTTCTAATTTCCACAGCACTGCATTGCCCTTCTCCAAAGGCTCTTTGACTTGTGAAGGGAATGAATTGGAGTTAGAAATTCAAGTTGCATGATGACGGCTGCAAGCTGCACTCAGCTGATTAGCGTGGAGGTCAAATTCTCCCAATTGTCTGTATGCACTCTTCCTATCTTCATGTAAGCACATGAACCCTTCACGGCAGCACGGCGGCTATCCAAACTAGTCACCTCTGCAAAGAAGATGGACTCTGCTTTGTTGAGGAGAACTTGACTGGTCATGCTTTGTTCTGAAACTAAAAAAAAAAAAAAAATCAGCTGCTGGAATTTTAGGACCTATCTCTGGTGTGGCACTCCACAAAATACAGTGTTTTCAGAGCTTCATATGCTGCTGATGTCACCATTTGAGCTTCTAATACAAGAATGTAGCTACTTGCTTTGGACAGCCACACTGATGCTTCGCAGAATGGGAAATCTGCAGAGCCAATGGAAGTAGTCCAGGTCAGGGAAGCCTGAAACATGTTGGTCAGGAAGAATAATCTGCAAAGCTAGGGCTCTGGCCTCTCTGTGCTTGCTGCACGGTTGCAAGAAGTTACCTGACTCAGAGCCACGTCTGCGTAGACTTTCAAAATTCTATGAAAGAAGTAACTGAATTTAAATGAGAATAAAATGTTTATCTTTTTAAAATGAAATAGGGAGTTAAAAACTTAAAGGTTACACAACTCTAACACTTCCATCTGAATGTGTTTTTAATCAGCATTCGAAGTGACAGGGTTCCTGTGGTATGTTGTCCTTTGGTTGATCCTCTCACACCCTGTCTTCTCCCCTGTCACCCATCTCCCTCTTTCCCTTGCTTGCATCCTTTCATCCTTCCTAATTTTGTGTCTCATGTGCTATATGACCATCACTATGTCTGTCTTAAAGCCTCCTTTCCTTCTCTCGTGCTCCTTTCCAGTGTCCTAGCTTCTACTTACAGACCTCCCCTGGTTGATAGACATATGTAAATCAGAAGACATGTGTAAATCTGCATATAAGCAAGATCATCTGACTCTTGTCTTTGGGAGCCTGTGTAACCTCATTTACTTCAAGGCTTTCAGTTCTGTCCACTGTGCTGAAATTTCACTTTTCTTTTAGGTTGAATGAGATTCCATATTTGTATTGTCCATTCATCTGTAGCTGATCATGCTGATCCCATTTCCTTGCTGTTGTGAATAAAGTAGCAATAAACATGAATGTGTCTAGTATCTCGGGTAGGACTCAGAGTCCATTGAGTGTGTGCCCAGGAGTGGTGTAGCTGGGTCTTGTGGTAGATCTAGTTTTAGTTTTGTTAGAAACTACCGTAGAGGCCACACCAGACTACACACTCACCAGCAGTGAACTGAGTTCCTCTTCCCCCAGATCTCAGGCAGCAAATTCCAACACCCTGTCTCTGTGTGTAGAATACAACAGTGAGGCTTTGTTAGTCTTCTAGAGAGACTGGAAGTCTTTGGTAATAAAAGCATCAATAAGGTAACACAGGCTTGTAGTGTCCCTGGGTGGCACAGTGGCTGGCACCAGTGGTTCATGAATGCTCTGACTGAGACCTTGAGAAAATCTTTTGACTTAAAAGAACAGTGCTAGACTTTTTATTCTTTGCAGTGCAATTTCAATGTTTAATCAAAACCCAAATATTTGTCATTTCTTTCAAGGCACTGTGTGTTCTGTCTTAGCCATTTGTGAAATAACTTCTGAAACTTCCTCTTTGTAATTGCACAGCATCCCTTTGCTCTGCTCCCCCAAATCATCATCTGTCAGATGTATTCAGTTCTCTTTATCTCAAGGTTTTTTTGTGTGTGAACTGGTGTTGTGTTAATAAAATTAAGCTGAACCCCAACCCACGGACCGGAGCAGCTTGGGGCAGTATGAGCCGGAACAATTTAGCACCCAAGGCTTTTGGCAGTGCGGGTTCAAACATTGACACAGCAGTCCGAGACATTTTGGCCTCAAACGTGAGGCAGCTCAGGCTGCAACATTTTTGGTGCTCAATGTAGGGCAGCTTGGGCTGCGACAATTCTGTTGACCTCTTATCCCTCTGAGACTATAAGCACAAGCAAACACTTCTTTCTATAAGTTGTTTGCCATTAATTACAAATGTAATTAATAAAATTACTATTTGTGAGGCCAGAGCAGTGGACAGATACAGAAGTAAAAAGGAGATTGGTGGTGTTCTTTGCTCTTTGTCCTGAGTGATTCTACTTGGACTTAGAAATCAGAGTGTCATGGCTGTAGAGAATGGGCATTTTCTTCTATAATCAATTGAGGCCTAACAAAAGTATTCCCCGAGCTTGTATAGACCAGAATCAAGTTAACTTACTTATGTTAACTAGTGAAAACTTCCCAGAAACTTAGGAAAGTTACTCCAATGGAAGCTGTGTGTCAATGTTTATTTCTCTAGAGGTAGCAAGACCTGAGATAATGGAGTCTCATGCAATAGCCAGCTTTATTCAGAGCATCAGACAATTTATACTCTGAGGGTTAAGAGGAGTCACATGAGTAAATTGTGCAACCACAAGGGCAAGTCACATGTCGTAGACAAATCACATTCATCAGAAACATATTTTTCCATAAAGGCATCTGAATAAATAATCATAGCCTGTTGTAATGAGTAATCTGAAGTAAACTCACTCCTACTCATTATACCTGGGAGGAGACAAACACACATTCCAAGAACAATTCTGTGCTTTTTTTTTTTTTTTTTTTTTAAATTGAGGTCACAAGATTCTTGCCTTGTTTTCTTGGTATTTTCTCAAAAGTACTCAGAATTCTCCTCTCATGATTCCATTCTTGGATCATGTTCTGACATGTCAGAACCTGTTCTGATATTTTAGTAATGGAAAGATAAACATGACCCTGTCTTTGCCCTCAATTATCTCATAATCTCATGAAGACAAAAACATGCAGTTACAGTTCACTGTAGTGTAAGAACTAATCTCTGGGGCCCTTCTTCCAGAATATAGAGAGAAAGAAGCCTCTGATTCTGCAACTGGAATCAGAATTTTACAAACACAGTGAAGGAGAAGAGGAACATAGAGCATTTCACATGGGCACACTAAAGTAGCTATGAGCCCAGAGCTCAGGGAGGGCAGAGCTATGAGGTGAACAAGTGAAGAACTTACGGAGGGCATAGAGCTATCCATAGCCTCTATGGAAATGTGGAGATTCTGACCATGGGCACTGAAAAATTCAAAATAAGAAGTACATACAGGGAGAAGCATATTATTTCACCTGCTCCCTAAGCCTCCTCCCTCCATGACAAATCATGGAGCCAAATTCTGATTGCCTTTATTACAGACACTTTGTGTGTTTGTGTACTTACTAGTGTGTGCTCACACAGATGAGTGGTTTTGCATGGTATGCCTTGCAAGTGTCCAGGTGTCTCCAACATTAAAGTAGACAGATGCAACTGCATGTCCTTCAACAACGGAGTGAGGGTGTGAGACCTTGTGATCTGGCATGGACCAGGTGGAAGGGAGCTAAAATTGAAGAGAATCCCAGCAAGAACTAGAAATGCTGGTAGGAGGAAAGAGGAGGGTACCAACATTTGAGTGTAGGAGTCTTAACTGTTCTGCAGAAGGATGTTTAGACTGGTCAGGAAAGTACAGGTCAAGGTCTCTAGTGAGGCCCTAAGTCATCTCATAAAAAAGCAAGTGTGGTTCCATGTTTTTCACTTCTTACCTTGTGGTGTCCAGGTGCTATTGAACACCAAATGGGAAAGACTGGAGCAGGACTGAGTTCTGATGTCCATGTTTTACCTTGGTGTGTGTCCAGACTGATAGAAAAGGCAGAAGTGAAGTCGGGATTGGGTGGGTCAGACTCCAGCACAGTGAATGCTGGAGGTGGAGAGGTGTTTTCTCCAGAGGTCTCAGTGTTACTGCTCTTTAATGTTATAGCTCTTTTAGATGATGTTCAAAGAAGCAGCTCTTTCAGATGTTATTCAACAAAACATCTTGTGTACATACACTGTATTTGGGGTGAGCCAGGGGTTACATAGTTTGGGGGAAGGGAGTATTCACCCATGGTGGGCAAAGGTCAATAGCTGAAGGCTAAGGTACTAAGATGTTGCATTAGCCTGGGGAAGCATTCCAGGAATCTCAGGAGCAGGGTTATGTAAAATTCCTCAGGTAGATAGTGGGTCTGGGATCTCCCAAGTGGAGAAGAGGAAGCCCCACTGACAAAGGGAATCTGCCATTTTGTGCCAAGCTCAGGGCGTTCCCATAATGTCAGACTTCGACCTTAGCAGCAGGGCTTCCTGACAGACAAGCATTTGGATAGTGACTCCATTCAGTGGGATTGAAATCAGATTGTAACTTGTGGCCCGTGCAATTGTCTTGCCAGCAAGAACACACGCGGGCACAAGCGTTTATTGCAATGAAAAGAGGAAGAGAGAGAGCCCCAAGATGGCGCTGCTTTATATACACCCTAGGGTGGCGTGGACATATCTGATTGGCTGCTTGCTCAAAACTCCGTATGACGCCCCAGGCTGGGCAGTGACTTGGCGCGCTTTCACCACTTGCACATGTGCAATTTACTTGTTTACCCACGGGAGCCGGGTGCCAGCACCATCTTGTAATGGTGAATGCTGTCACCGCTCGCCGCGGCTCTCTACAGTAATTTCCCAGTCTCAGCTCATTTCCATTCTTTGTCCCTCCAGGATCACAGAGCAAGTAAGGAAGAAATTGCCTCCACCTGTTTCTGCTGCTATAACAAAATATCACAGATGAGTAACTTACAAATAATGTAGATTTATTTCCCATAGATGTGGAGGATGGTAAGCCCCAAATCAAGGCATCAGCAGGCTTTGTGTCTGGGGAAGTCCAGGTCTGTATTGCCTACTTCTGTGTCTTCTGGAAGGGCTGGATCCTGTGCCTTCACATGGTAAAAGGTACCAATGGAAGAAAGGTTCCATACTGATCCATCTCTGAGGGAACGGAAGGACCCACTTCATAAGAAGCCACAGTGGGATTTAAGTGTCTACCTGAGTTTCCGAGGGCAACATTCAAACCATAAGAGAAATAAGGTAATAGAGGATGAGGAAATAGCAAAAGACAAATCAAGCATCCTTTGAGGGCTTCAGGTTCTAAGTTGAGTCAGGACCAAGCCAGAGAATGGGGGTAAGCTTTAAATTGAATGAGACTGAAACTTCAACATTACTTTGTGTTACAGCCAAACAATACCTCACCATCAAGGATAGGCACCACCTCAGGATAAAAGAGTGGAAAAAGTTATTCCAAACAAATAGACCCAAGAAGCAATCAGGTATAGCTATTTTAATATCTGACAAAATAGACTTCAAACCAGAACTGCTCAGAAGAAATGGGGAAGGACATTACATTCTCATCAAAGAAAAAAAATCCACCAAGAGTACATATAATTTTAAAAATTTATGCACCAAACACAAGGGTACTCAGGTTCATCAAAACAAAACAGACCAGAACACTCATCACGACAACATAAATCACTCATTGACACACAGTGCTGGTGGGTGACATAAATACCCAACTCTCACCAATAGACAGGTCATCCAGACAAAAACTAAACAGAGAGATGCTAAAGCTAACTGGTGTTATAAACCAAAAGGTCATAGTAAGATTTTACAGAACATTTCTCATAAGCAAAAAAGAATTCACCTTCTTCCCAGCATGTTATGGAACTTTTTCCAAAACTGACCATATACTTGGATACAAAGCATGCCCCAACCAATTAAAAAAAAATTGAAATAACACCCTGTGTCCTATCTGACCACCACTGATTGAAGCTGAATTCCAACACCAACAGCTACAAACTCATGGACACCAAGCAATTCACTGCTGAATGGAAAATGGGTTAAGACAAAAATTTAGAAGGAACTTAAAAACTTTTTAGAATTGAATAAAAATGAAAAAAAAAAACATCCTGAGAGGCACAAGGAAGGTACATGAGGCAAGTTCATAGCATAAAATGCCTGCGTTAAAAAAATATTGGAGAGATCTTACATCAGTAACTTAACAGCACACATGAGATCTCTAGAGCAAGAGAAAAGGAGCATATCTCAAGAAATACTCAAACTCAGAGCTCAAATCAATGGAATAAAAAAAAAAAGAATCAATGAAACAAAGAGTTGTTTCTTTAAGAAAATCAATCTGATTGATAAATCCTTAAACAAATTAACTAAAAGACACAGAGAGAAGATCCAAATTAAAAAAGTTTGAGACAAAAATGGAAACATCACAATAGACACCAAGAAAATCCAGAGAATTATAAAGATATACTTTAAATACCTACACTACACCATACTTGAAAACTTGAGTAATTGTATTGTTATATGAACTACCAAAGTTAAATCAAGATCAAATAGGAAATTTAGAGAGACTTATATCCCCCAGTGAAATAAAAGAAATAATTAAAAGTCTCCCCAAAAAGCTCAGGGCCAGATGGATCTGATGGATTCAGTACAGAATTCTATAACACTTTCAAAGAAGAATGAACACTAATACTCCTCAAATTATTCTGTAAAACAGAAACTGAATAAACATTGTCTAACTCTGTTTATGAGACCACAATTACCCTGATACCTAAACCACACACCACATAAATGTCCAACAAAGAAAATTATGGACCAATTTGTCTTATAAACATACCAAAAATTCTCAATAAAATACCAACCAAATCCAAGGACACATAAAAAAGACTATCCACCATGATGAAAAAGACCTCATTCCGGAGATGCAGGGATAGTTCCATATATACAAATCTATAAATGTTATCCACTACACAAAAACACTGAAAGACAAAAGCCACATTATATTCTCATTAGATGCAGAAAGGGCTTCTGACAAAATCCCTTCACAATAAAAGTCCTAGAGAGACTAGGGATGCAAGGGTCATTCCTTGGCAACATAACAAAGGCAAAATTTACGTCAAACTCACAGTCAATATCAACTTAAATGGAGAGAAACTCAAAGCATTTCCTTTAAAAGTAGGAACAAGACAAGGTTGTCTACTCTCTCCATATCTATTCAATATATACTTGAAGCCTTTGTTAGAACAATAAAACAACTAGGGGAGAACAAATTGGAAAGGAAGAACTCAGAATATCTTTATTTGCAGATGACATGATGTTATACATAAAGGATCCTAAGAAGGGTAGTAGAGTAGGCCCTGGTTTGTGGCTTGGTGGTGGGGTGGGGTATACTGGCCCCCAAGAGTATAAATGAAGGAGAGCTGGCTCTGGCATTTGTCTGCTGTGTGGTGGCATGGGTGAAGGAGAGATGCCTTCTCCGCCATAGCCCCTTTGCCACCTGCAGCAGGCAGGAGAGCTGGCCCTGGGGTAAAGAGAGTGGAGAGAACTCTCCCTGCCCCTCATTTGCTGCAGCATTCAGGAGAGTGGTCCTTGCACCTTTCCTGGGCAGCACAGTAGAGCTGAACCTGGTGGTGTGGACACAGATGAGGCAGCCCAGAGGGTATAAGTGTGGAAGACCTGGCTTTGCCACTTGTCTGTGGTATGGTAGCATGGACAAAAGAGAGCTGCCCTCTCCTCCTCTGCCCCTTGCCACCTGTGGCAGGTGAAAGAGCTGTCCCAGTTCCTCACTGGCTTCAGCACTTGGGAAAGTAGGCTCTGTACCTCACCTAGGCTGCACAATGGAGCTGGTCCTGATGGTATGGGTGGGCTGGTCCAGGGCATGAGAGCAGGAGAGATAAATGGCACTGCCCCTCGCTGGCTATGGCACTGGGTAAGCTAGCCAGGACAGTGCTGGAGAGCTCACCCAGGTGTTATGGGTATGGGAGAGCTGGTGGACTGACCAGTTCAGGTACCACAGGCTAGAGCCTGGGCTTTTAGTTGGACCACCCCAACATCTATCTCATTGGTAAACTGCTGGAGTACATAAAAGACCCTGTGTCTTACAGATCCAAAGGATCTCCATGACACAGGGCAACAGCAGGATATCCAAGAGGAGTCTAAGTGAAATTCCAGTATTAATGGTGGAGCAGAAGCCAGAGGTCTTGAACCAGACCAGTGACTCATTGTAACGAACATTTGCAAGTGAAGATGATGAGATTTTTTTTCTTTTGGCAGGGGGGGGGGCAGTTGCAAGGGCAGAGGGCAGGTACAAAAGGATGGAGAGATGAGTGAAGTGGGATTGGGGTGCATAATGTGAAATTCACAATGAATCAATAAAAGCTAAATGTTAAAAAAAGATCCTAAGAACTCCACCAGGAAATTTCTACAGCTGATAAACACTTCAGCAAAGTAGCATAAATTCATGCACAACTGATACATAGCAACCAGCAGTCCTACTATGAACAAGTAGCAAATAGACTGAGGAAGAAATCAAAGAAATAATACCTTTCACAGTTGTTTAAAAAAATAAGTATCTTGGGATAATTCTAACCAAGCAAGTGAAAGACTTGTATGATAAAAATGTCAAGTCTTTAAAGAAAGAAATTGAAGAAGATATTGGAGGATGGAAAGATCTCTCATGTTCATGGAGTGGTAGGATTAATATAGTAAAAATGACCATCTACCAAAAGCAACTTACAGATCCAAGGTAAACTCCAGCACAATTCTGGCTCAGTTGTTTACAGAAACCGAAAAAAAGAGTTTTCAGCTTTTTGTGGAAACACAAAACATCTGTGACAGCCAACACAATCCTGAGTAATAAAAGAACTGCTGGGGGTATCACCATCTCCCATTTCAAGTTGTACCATAGACCTATAGTAATAAGAACAGCTAAACAGAGACACTGAGCAATGACATCAAATTGAACACCCAAACACAAGTCCAAGCATTCATGGACACTTGATTTTTGACAAAGAAGTTAAAACTATACAGTTGGGGGGGAAAACCCAGAATCTTCAACATATGGTGCTTGTCAAACTGGCTGCATGTAGAAGAATGTAAATCGATCCATATTTACCACCCTGTACAACACTCAACTCCAAATGGATCAAGAATCTCAACATAAGGTCAGATATCGTGAATCTGATAGAAGAGAAAGTGGGGAATAGTTTTAAGCTCACTGGCACTTTCTGTGCAGGACACCAACAGTGCAAACACAAAGAACAACAGTTAATAATCAGGGCCTTATAAAACTGAAAGGACACCACCACTAGGACAAATCAGCAGCCTACAGAATAGGAAAGGTCCTTTACCAACTTCATAACTGAAGGTTATTATCTAAAATATATAAAGAACTAAACAAACTAGTCATCAAGAAAATGAACAGCTCAATTGAAAACAATGTGGTACAGAACTAAACAGAATTATCAAAAGAGGAAACATAACTGGCTGAGAAATACTTAATATTCAACATCCTTAAGCCGTTGGGGAAAATGTGACTCAAAGCTACTCTGAGATTTCATCCTACCAGTCAGAATGGCCAAGATCAATTAAATAAATGACAGCTCATGCTGGTGAGGCTGTGAGGAAGGGGACCATTATCCACTGTTGGTGAGAGTACAAACTTGTACAGCCATTATGGAAATCAATGGTTTCTCAGGAAGCTGGGAATAGATCCACATCAAGATCTAGCTATGCCATTTGTATCAGTTATGATTTCCTTTGCTGCGGTCAAACACTGTGATCAAAAAGCAAGTTGGGGAGAAAAGGGTTTTTTCACCTTACACTTAAATATCACATTTTCTCATCAAAGGAAGTCAGGGTAGGAACCTGGAGGCAGGAGCTGATGCAGAGGCAATGGAGGGGCTCTGCTTACTAGCTTGCTCTTCATGGCTTGCTTAACATGCTTTTTTTTATAACACCCAGGACCACCGGCCCAGGGATGGCACAACCCACAATGGCTGGGCCCTTCCCCATCAATCACTAATTTTAAAAAATGCCCTACATTCTGACCTACTACCTGATCTTAGGGAGACATTTTCTTTCTTTTTTAATTGATAATATTTTTTAAATGTATTCTTCTCTTGTACATTACATCTCAACTTCAGCCTCCTCTCCTTTCCTTCTGATACCCTCCTCCCTCACCCCAGATCAACTGTTCCTCCATTTCTCTTCAGAAAAGGGTAAGCCTCCCATGGATCCACCAGACATGGCATAACAAGATGCAATAGGACTAGACACAAACCCTCATATCAAGAATGGATAAGGCAACAATAGGGGGAAAGGGTCCCATGAGCAGGCAGAAGAGTCAGAGGCAGCCCCTCTCCCACTGTTAGGAGTTCAACAAAACCCTAAGCTAAACAACCACTGTATGTGTGCAGAGGACCTAGTGCAGATCCGTGCAGGCTCCACTGCTGCTTCTTTAGTGTGTGTGAACTACTATGAACCCCCTTTCGTTGATTCTGTGGGTTGTGTTCTCACAGCGCCTTGAAGTAGAAACTTAAGGATTCTTTGGGAAGTCAGTTGGGTGCTGTTTTGCTGGGGCAAACACGTGAAGAAACATTCCATTAAAGTGGACACAGGTGTGAAAGGCTAAGGCAGACTCATGAAGGAAGGTTTCTTTGCAGCAGACACAGAAGACAGGATGTTCTGCTAAAGCAAGCATGTGAAAAGACACGTGATGGGGATTCTTCGCTAACAGCACAAGAAAATGTATTGGTCTGTGTAGTTGAGTGGCATTTGTTGGGATGCCATAGAGAGAAACGCACCAAAAAACTTCTGATGGTGTGCTGAAGTTTGTAGCTGCTTCTGCAGACTTGGGCTGATTGGATGCGCATGCTGAGGCAAGAGCCATGCTGAGGCAAAACATGCGCTGAGGCAAGGCACATGGAGGACACATGATGTTTGGAGGGTATAAATAGGACTCCATAGAGTAACAGACAGAGCTTGACTGGCTGGTACAGCAATGCTTGTGGATCTTGAGTCTTTGCTGATCTTCGCTTCCATGAGATAGGCACAGCCTAGAACTTCTGATGTTCCTCTTGGTCCCTCCTGCTGACTGAAGCTGAGGCTGAGGCCTGGTCGTCTCTGCTAGGTTGTGTCACTGCTGTTGCTAACTCAATTCTACTGAACTGGACTGTTGATGTATCTGTGAGGTATTTGGGAGCAGATGGAGCTGCTGTTGCCTGCTAACCTGTGAACTGAACTGCTGATTTCCAGATGACACAGACTGGAGTTGTTTCAGGAAGCCTTTCTGGACAGGTCCAATTCCTCCATATCCTTTCTTTTCCACTACCTCTGGTGGGTTATAAAAAAGGTTTAAGTGTTTAAGAACCATCATTAAAAATAGGATTAGAAAAAATTAAAAGTTACAGTGCCCTCAACCCCTCTGGCTTGACAATCCTTTCCTTCCTCTGCAGGGTCCTGTTAGGGATTGGTTCTTTATGCTTTGTCTTAATATGGCTCCCCAAATCACATGGGAATCTGCATGTTCAGATGCTAAGGGTGCCTGTCCCCAATTGGTTTTTTGATTAACTAATAAAGAGCCAACAACCAATGGCTGGGCAGAGTGGAAGAGGCGGGACTTTTAGAATCCCAGGGCAAGAAACGAAGAGAAGGAAAAGAATCACCACAACAGAGAGATCAGATTTAAGAGCTGAAGGAGAAATCATCTGGCAATGTAAGTGCAAAGGGAAGGAGCCCCAGGGGCCACTCCCCTGCTCAGATCTGGGGCAACAAAGATAAAATATAGATTTAGAAAGTGTTAATTAAGGAATACCAGAGGGGAGTGTTTGCTAGCAGCCATGAGGTTTGGAAGTGCCCAACCATTGAGCTAGTCAAGGCAAATCAAAATTAAGGTGGCGTGTGTGTGTGTGTGTGTGTGTGTGTGTGTGTGTGTGTGTGTGTGATTTGAGAATTCTGAGAACTCTGGCAGGTAGCTAGAAGTGCAGTCACCCAACGGGAGCTCAGAGCTATTCACCACTACAGGTTCCCTTAGTTCTACCTAATGTTTGGCTGTGGGTCTCTGTATCTGCTCCATCAGCTGCTAGAGAAAGCCTTTCTGATGATATTTGGCTTAGGTACCAATCTTTGAGTACACGAGAAGATCGTTAAGAATTCTTTCATTGACTTTTGACCCCCCCAAAAGGGTCAGTCATGTTTGGTTCTACCCTGGGTCTCTGAGGCACCCAGCCTCTATATCCTGCTCATCCAGGCAGTGTTGTGCACAGTCTCCCTCTTGTGGTGTGGGCCTCAGGTTAGACCAGTCATTGGTTGGCCACTCCCACAAGCTCTGAGCCACCAATACCCCAACATATCTTACAGACATAACAGGCTATGGGTCATAGATCTTGTGGCTGAGTTGCTGCCTTGGTCCTACCAATAGGAGCCTAGTCTGGCTATAGAAGATGGTCAGTTTAGGCTCCATAGCTGTCATTACTAAGATTCTTCATTAGGGTTACCCTCATAGGTTCCAAAAGTTTCCACTTGTAGGTTTTCACATAGTTCTCTAAATGCCAACCTATCCCCCACATCTCTCTTCATATTCTCTTCCTCCATTCCTCCCTCCCCAACCTAATCTTTCCTGTTCCCACTTCTGCCTACCCTCGACTTACCCACAAAATTTCTCCTTCCCAAGGAGATCCATACATCTGCTCCTAGACTTCTCTTTATTTAACCTTTCTAGGCCTGTGGATTGTAATGTGATTTTTTTTTTTACATAAGAGCTAATATCCACTTATAAATGAGTACATATCATGTTAATCTTTCTGGGTCTAGGTTACCTCACTCAGGATGATGTTTTTTCTAGTTACATCCATTTGCCTGGAAATTTCATTATGTCATTTTCCCCCTAAAAGCTGAATAAAACTCTATGTAAATATACTATATTTTATTTATCCATTCTTTGGTTGAAGGACATCTAGATTGTTTCCAATTTCTGGCTATTATGAATAAAGCCACTATAAACACAGTTGAAGAAGTGTCCTTGTGGGTTAGATGGATCATCTTTTGGTTATATGTCCAAAAGATAGCAGGATGTTGAGGTAGATTGATTCCCAATTTTCTGAGAAGCTGCCATATTGATTTCCATAGTGGCTGTACAAGTTTCCACTCCTACCAGCAATGGAGGAGTGTTCCCCTTGCTCCACATCTTCACTAACATGGAATCTCATTTGTGTTTTTGATCTTAGCCATTCTAACAGGAGTAAGATGGAATCTCAAAGTAGTTTTGATTTGCATTTTTCTGATGACTAAGGATGTTGAACATTTCTTTATTTGTTTCCCAGCCATTTGAGATTCTTCTATTGAGAACTATCTGTTTAGATGTATACCCCATTTTAAATTGTCTAGTTTCCTGAGTTCTTTATATATATTTGGTTATTAGGTCTCTACTGTATACAGAGTTGGTGAAATTATTTTCTCATTCTACGGGCTGTCAATTTGTCCTATTGATAGATTCTGGCCATGGCCATCCAGAGAGTATCAGGCATGGAAACTCTCTCATGACTTAGGCTTCAAGTTAGACCAGACATTGGCTGGTACCTCCCACAAGCTCTGAGTCACCATTGTCCCAGTACATCTTACAAGCAAGACAGGTTGCTACAATCTGTATAACCACAGAGGTTAGGTAAAGAGTAAGAGATTGAGGGAATGGAAGTATCTCCCAAAGAAGAGGAAATAGAACATATAATTATGAAGAGACAGAGAGATCTTGGAAAGGGAGGATTAAATGAGGAGGGAGAGGAAAGTGGAGGTAAAAGAGGGGATACAGGGAGGGACAAGTAACACCAAGACATTTGAAGGGTCATATGGGAACCTACTTCTGTTGAAGCATCTTAAAATACATACATGTATGAAGGAAATCTAAATAGAGTCACTGAACAATTGAGGGAGACAATGATCCAAGTAGATATCTTTGCCACTAAGTGAAACTCCTGTGTCAGGAATGGGTTACATCTAATTGAGTTGTTAGTCATGGAAACCCCCAAACAACTCAGGCTGTTGTCAAGGCTGTTGGTTGCACTACACAGCTGATAGCAAAGCAAGGCTCTGTTGCTAAAGACAACACTTACAGACCATTGAACATAGAGAAGTTGAACTGAGGCCTAACAAGAACCTTCAGTCCTACTGACTGGTGTTCAAGGCACTGGAAGGCTCTCTGCATGCTTCCAGAGGAGAAAAGTAATGATCAATCTAGCCTAAAGCCTGTAATCTCCAGTGGTGATCTGCCTGCATGATATGCTGGTGCAATCATGGCACAAATATGGGAGTAGCCAACCACTCTTTATTTAGATTTAAGCCCTACTCCATGAGATGGGATCCATGCCTGAAACTGCTCAGGGGTCCAAGAACTTAAGACTAGATAGGCCATGTGAAAACCAAGTGCTAATTATTATGCTAAAGGAACATAGCAGTAAAATGACATGTGACATTCTGCTCTATCTACAGATCAGTGCCTTCCTCAGACATCATCAAAGAAGCTTCCTTATACAGCAAACGGGAACCACCATGGAGACCCTCAGCCTGGCAATGTGCAGAGAGCTAGAGAATTAGAAACACTCAGTCCTAAATGAGATGTTTATACCAACTCCTTCCCCAGGTCTCAGGGAGCTGTGTGGGAGAGGTGGCAGACTGTAAGAGCCAGAGGGATAGAGGACCACAAGGAAACAGTGTTCTCCAGACACAGCAAAGACTCATGAACTCATAGAGAGTATGCACAGGGCCTGCATAGGTTCAAGAAATATGGGCTCCCAGCACTAAGAGGGAACAAATAGACATGGGCTCCCATCCCTAACCAAGCTGCTATCTGAAGCCCACACCTGTTTAGGAAAAAAAAAAAAAAAACGTAGTCTTCTCCAGTGTAGTTTCACTGGGTGTATTAGCCACACTTCAGGCTAGGACTCGTGCCAAGAAGTAATTGATCAACACAAAATGAACTCAGTGGAATTTTTGTAGAGTTTTTCTCTATTGCTTTAATTGCATTTTTTATGTTTTATTAATCTTTTGCTTATATATCTTGGTTTCCTTTTTGTTTGCTTGTGTGGTCTTTTGTGTGAGTGAGAGAATTTCTTTTGTTGTCATTGTTTGTTCTGGTTGGTTTTTGTTGTTTTTTTAAAGAGAGAATGAAGGAGTGTTGAGCTGGGAAGGGAGGATCTGGAAGGAGGTGGAGGGGGAGAGTAATCAGGGTGTATGGTTCGAGATATGTCTTCTCACTGTGAACCAGGACCAAAATTGTTAGTACCTAGAAAGTAAAACCGCTCAGTAATAACTGAAAGGGCCCAGAAAAGCTATTGGATCCACCCAAGATTTTATTAAAATGTGGAAAACGGGGTAGAACATGGCACAGAAGTCTAGTCCTTCCCCTGCTGTGAGAGTAGACACTGCAGACTGGCTCCACACAGGAGCTGCGACAACTTCCTTTCTCACCACCCGGTGGGCAATACCTGTGCTCAGGAGAGGAACCCCGTTCACACACGAAGTTTTACGTCTTCTTTGACATTCTCTGAGACAAAATAAAACCTGTTCCTGAATGTCTATGTTAGGTACTTGTCTTGCTGCTGAGATCAAACACCAGACAAAAGAAGCGTAAGGAGAGGAGGGCTTGCTTTGGCTTACAGTTAGAGGGATATATTATTTCATGGTGGGGAAGGCACGGCAGCAGGAGCGGGAGGCTAGCTGGTCACACTGTGTCCACTGTTAGGAAAGGAAGAATCATGATCTACACGTTCAGCTCTCTTTCTCCTTTATACTCAGTCCAGGACCCCAGCCCCTGGAATTCAGATAGCACCATCCACTTCAATTAGAAAGTCATCCCAGAGCTTTGTCTTCCAGGCACTCATGGAGCTGTGAAGCTGACAATCTATATAAACCACCACGGTTTCTAATCAGTTAATATGTGCTTCCTGGCATCATGCCTTCTTTAAAATAACTTGTGTTTGCCTGAAATCTAGTATCCTTGACTTACTTAGGAGGGTTTTTAAACCTCCAAAATGCTGAGATATAGAGATGTGAGGTGATACCCCCTTTCCCTCCACCTCCCACCGGAGTCTTGCTGTATAGCCCAGGCAAGCCCCAAGCGTGCATTCCTCCTGTCCTAGGCTCCTGGGTGCTGAGATAACAGATGTGTGCTATGTTACACTGCCCAGTTTAGAAGACCTACTTTCAAGCATTCACCTGGAATGACAAATGTATTTTGTAAAAATAAATGCCATTTTTATGCAAAGTAATTATGTATTCTTCTTGAAAGTTACTAATTATATAATGTTCTGAGGTGCAGTGTGATATTTTAGTACATTTATACATAATATATTGATCAACACAGGAGATTTAGGTTATCTATTACCCCAAGCATTTATTATATCTTTGGAATGAGAACATTAAAAAAAAAGACCTTTTCCAGCTATTTTTAATAGATGACATAATAATGTTACTGTAGTCACCCACCTGGAACACCAGAACATATTTCTCCTGTCTGGAGGTTCTGTATCTGTTAGCCACCCTTGTACTTTCTGACCATTCCTCACCTTTGGTAATTACTGTTTTGCTTCTATGAGTTCAGGCTTCTTAGATTCTTCATATGAGAGAAATCACAATGTATTTGTCCTTCTGCAACTGGTTTGTCTCAGCACTATGATCCATCCATGTTGCTGCAAGTGACAGTCATTTCCATGTGACTGGTATGCCCCTGCACACAGACAGAACATTTTTTATGCACTCACTTATCAATAGACACCTTGATTGATTACATATCTTTACTATTATGAATGATGCTTTGATAAACATGGGAGAGCAGGGTCTCTTTCATATGCTGACTTTCTTTGGCAACATGTTCAGAGATGGGATAGCCGGATCACTTAGTCTTTTTGTTGTTGCTGTTCTTTTGTTGTTTGTTCTAGGATTCTCCTTACAGTTTTCCACAATGGTTGTATTATTTAGATTTGCACTAAGTCTGTAAGATCTCTCCTCTCTACACCTCCAGCAATGCCTGTCTCTTCTCTCTGTGATTATAGCCATCTGATAGGAATGAGATACATTGTTGTGGATTGGATTTGCATTTCTGTCTGATTAGATGCTGACCATGTTTTCTGATACTTGTTTAACATTGTGTCTCTTCCTTTAACAGTTTTGTATCTCTTCCTTTGATAACCACCTCTTCAGGTAATTTTCCCACTTTTAAATTGGGTTATTTGGTTCTTTTTATTATTAAGTTTTACATATTCTGAAATCAATCCCCTGTCAGATGAATATTTTGCAAATATATCCCCCAATCTGTACACATTTTTTTCAATATGTTGGTTGTTTTTTGTTTGTTTGGTTTTTTTGCCATATGTGTCTTGCTACAGACAAGCCTATTGGTTTACTTTATCACCATGTGTCTACATTTTCTTTTTTTCTTATCTGTGCCTTTACATCTTGTGTGTGTGCATTTGAGTGCAGATCAATGATCAGCTTTGAATGTCACTCCTCAGGAGCTGTCCACAAAGTCTCTAATTTGATCTAAAACTCACCAAAACCAGGTTGGTGATGTACAACTGTAATACAGAACTCAGGAGGCAGAAGCAGGAGGGCATGAATTTGAGGCCAGGCTAGGCCACACTCTGTCTCAAACAAGTAAACTCCTTACATCTAAAATAATTCTCAACTGCACATGGAACATTCTTCAGGATGAACCTTTATGTTGGACTATAAAACAAGTCTTAAATTTTCAGAAAATTTAAATCATGTAATTAATCTTTCTGATCACAAGTGACAAAAACTAGCAATTAGTAATAGAAGAAATGGTGCAAACCATGGAAATTAAGCATTACACTTTTGAATGACCAATGGGTCAATAAAGAAATTAAAAATGATATTTAATATTTCTTGAAGCAGAAATGGGAACACAGCAAAGCCAATGTGAAGAAAAGTCGATAGCAGCAGACAGCCAGATAGGGAAAGTCAGGCTGACAACAAATTAATAGCATCACACCTCAAGAAACTAGAAAAAGAAACAAAAATAAAACCCTAAAACAGTAAAGGAAGAAAAATAAAATAAACAATGAGCAAAATAAAACAGAGACTTTAGAATACAAGGAATAATAAAGTGTAGAATTTGATTTTTGAACAAGAAAACAAAACCAAAAACCCCTTAGCTAGAGAGAGAGAGACAGACAGAGAGAGAGAGAGAGAGAGAGAGAGAGAGAGAGAGAGAGAGAAAGAGAGAGATTCAGATACAAACTAAAAGAGTTGTGGATGATGTTCCATTCCTGAGACAGAGGCAGGAGGATGAGGAGCTCAAGGCCAGTACCCGAGACTGTCTCAAAACAAACAAATGAACAAAATCAGAAACGAAAGGGGACATTACCACAGATGGAGATGCTGGAGACATGGCTGAGAGTTGGTAGAGTGAGACTCTGGGACTGGCTTGGGCTTTCGAAACCTCAAAGCCCACCCAGTGACACACCTCCTCCAAGGCCACACCTCCTAATCCTTTCAAATAGTGCCTGTAACTTTAATTTTTTTCAAATCCTATTTTAAATGATGGTTCTTAAACTCTTTGTCCTCTCTTGTAGCCCACCACCCACCAGAGGCAGTAGAGAGAAAGGGTATGGGGGAAGTAGACCTGTTTAGAAGTGGTTCTTTGGAGCAAATCCTGTCTGTGTTGTCAGGAAATCGGCAGTTCAGTTCGCAGGTGAGCAGTGGAAGCTCAATCCACTCCTAAACACTTCATAGATACACCAGCAGTCCAGTTCAGTAGAGTCAGGATAGCAAACAGGAATCAATATTGGTGACACTACCTGGCCGACACAGCCAGGCCTCAGTTTCGGCTTGAGTCAGCAGGAGGGACCCAGATGGACACCAGGAGAAGTTTTGTTTGTTTGTTTGTTTGTTTATTTGTTTTGATTGTACCTCTCCCGAAGTGAAGATCAGTGAAGACACAAGACCAACAAGCATTGCACAGCTAGCTCTATAAGCAAGCCTAGCCCAGCCTCGGTCACTGTCCGTAAAGTCCTGTTTTTATCCCTTCAAAAATCACATGTCCTCCGTGGGTCTTGCCTCAGCATGTACATCTGTCTCAGCTGACATCCCTCTGCCAATCAGCCCAAGTAGCAGAAGTCGGGGGAAGCCTCCACACATCACCAGAAGTGTTTTGGTGCATTTCTCTCTATGGAGTCCTGACAAATGTAGTTCAACTACACAATGTAAGGCGGACCAATACATGTATGTTATTAGCAAACGATCTTTCATCACATGTCCTTTCACATGTTTGCTTTAGCAGAACATCCTTTCTCTTTTGTCTGCTTCAGCAAAATGTTTCTTCACAAGTCTGTCTTAGCTTTCCATCTGTGTCCACTTCAAGAAAATGTTCCTTCACATGTTTGCCCCAGCGAAACACCATCCAACACAACTGACTTTCCAAAAAACCCTTAAGTTTCCGCTTCAAGGTTACCAGGTTACTTCCTGGTAACCAAGAATTCAAACTTATGACCTATGTGAGCCATTCTTATTCAAACCACCAAATGAGGCCTCCATATGTAGCCCTGGCTGGCCTGGAACTCACTATGTAGACTAGTCTAGCCTCATCAAGTTCACACAGACCCACCTGCCTCTGACTCCCATGTGCTGATATCAAAAGCATGCACCACTACACCCTGCCATCATGTGCTCATCTTAAAACATTCTGTAAGCACTGTACTTCCCCGGTTTTCTCATCAAGACCCCTTAGTTTAGTTTGGTAGAGTGTTTGTTTGGTTGGTTTTTGGTTTTGTTTTTTGAGACAAGGTCTAGATATTGAAAGCCTCTGACTTAGCCTCCCAAATACACCAGCATAATTTGTTTTTACTCTCATTTATTTTTAATTTATTTTTATTGGATATTATATTTACAATTCAGATTTTATCCCCTTACCCTCATTCCCCCCACCACCCAGGGACCTCCTATCCCATCCCCCCTCCTCATGCTGCTATGAGAATGTGCCCCCATCTACCTCCCACTCCCACCTCCTCACCCTTGTATTCTCCTCCACTCAGTGTTCATTCTTCATGGGACCAAGAATCTCCTCTCCCACCTATGCCCAACAAGGCCATCCTCCCCTTCTTGTACAGATGGACAACTCCTTTTGTCCATGTCTCTTAAATTTCTGCATTTAATTTCTCATTTGTAATTAAATTTGACATTTCTCAATTTTTTCTTTGATCTTTCTTTTATATTTTGTGTGTCTTCAAGGCCTGAATCTGGTGCCAGAAAGCACACACAGCTATCCTCTTTTTCTTACAATGGTGGGCATCAACAATTATAGGTTTTCCTTTTGGTTGTTACCCAGAATGCTTTCTCTTGTTTTAGCCTTGCTTACTGTATATTGCAGCCTAGAGCAATCTTTTCAAAAGCATCTTGCCTGCCACATTTTCTAAGGTTTGAGGCTGTCTCTCCATATTTCTCCATGCACATGGCTACATACACATGACCCAACGTGGTCCACTTTTCTTGAGTAGCAGTTGCCCTTTGCCTAGAAGATGTCACCATCTCTCATCTCGGATTGCTCGATGCAGTGGAGAAAGCCACAGCCACTTTGATAGTTGGCTTCATGAAAATGACCTACTTCTTTTCTGCCTGGAAACTTGCAGAATTTTTTCTTCTCTCTTATGGTTTTAAATTTTTATGAAACTATGTTATGGTGTTGCTTTTACTATTGATTTTCCCTGAAACTTTGGTAGCACTCTTCTATTTCTTTTTTTCCCCCCAAAATAATGTTTTCTCTGAGAACTGATCCTCACCTTCTTGTCTGCGTCCACCACTCTTGGAAACTTCCTTGATTTGTAAATTTGGTTTCCAAATGTAACAAGTTCTGATGAATCTTCTTCTTACTTTTTATTTATTTTTCATCCTGCATAGTGTAATTATAAATACAGAAGGGAAACAATTTTTTTAATATAAGTAATACACACTGACTGTCAACCGGAAGGCTTTGTTTCAGTGAACACCAGTTGACAATCCTATCTGGCTAAATCAGGAATAGTATGAGCAGCTGAACTATCTTGACCATTCTGCCATGTAAAGGATTTACAGATTTACAGAAAGGTGCAGGTGGTGGGCCAAGACAGCTAAACACAAAGTGTTTGGAATCTGTCACAGGTCTCATATCTCTACAATAATGCAATAATTCATATGATGATGAGAGAGGCGTTTATAAGACAAACGTGGGTAAATTCTTCATATGAGGAGCTCACCCAAGAGGACTCTTGAGGTTGTGCCTAGAGTGCAAACCCTGGGAAGATCATAGAGCACACAAGTGAGCATCCCAGCATGGCTTACACCTGGCTTTTCTGGAGAAAGAAAGCAGGGGATTGCTCTAGTCACATCCATAGCAGCAAGAGCTTAATATGTCTGAAGTTTAAGGTCAGCTCTTGTCTGGTGGTCTGCGTGGAGCCTAGATCAGGAGCCAACAGAGTCCTGGTGGATGGGTTAGGACAACACAGAGGAGACCTCCATACTCCTTTCTTCTGGAAAAGCTGCCAAGACCCTGGCCCCAGGCTATTACCAGCTCTGCCAAGCATGTTTCTGGTTTTGAGAAGAAACTATGTTCCTTCTCCAAACATCAGGGCCTCGGGGAAAGCTCCAGCTGGTCGGTCCAGCCCTCAACAATCTGCCTGCATTGGACTGTAAATAAAAGACAAATATGTGTCTAACACAATAGGCTCTTTCCATAAAGGACAAGAAAGAGATATTTACATATTCAAGGTCAAGTGGGCTCTTTTAAAACTTCACAACTGTATATTGCAACCACCCAGTACAGTGTGGAGACAGCCACAGACAGTGTGTGAATGAATGGCATCTCTGGGTTCCAGTAAAATATCATTTATAAAAACAGGCAGCAGGCATGATTTGGTCTGTCCCGGATAGGTGCCAGTTGGTGACTCTTATGTGAAGACACTACAATTTTGGAAGTTAATCCATAATTGCATATCTTCATCAATTCACCTTTTCCTTTAGTCACTATCAACATCACTGAGAGGTATAGATGAATGCAGAGCCTGGCCACATATAGATTGGTGTTTCTGAATGGACACAAAACCATGCTTCTGTCCCAAACTTGGCAGAAACCCAATGTGAGCTCCTTGCACAGTTCTGGGAGCAAGAAGAGGGTTGCCCCTCCATAAAATCAGGATAAGAAAAAGGTTCCCCATTGGACCCCTCTTGTGTTCAAGATGGGGTTTAATGTTCCTGACTTCCCATGAGGGTCTTCATGGTGTGGTTTCTGCTCCTATCTCTGCCCTCAAATCCTTCCTCTTGACATCTTATCCCTGGTATACCAAGCTGTGTCCTCTAAGTGCTTTGTGATTTTTTAGACACTCTTCCTCTGCCAATAGTGCCGCCCTCTTTCCCATCTCCTCAGCACATAAGTATTGAGAATTGTAGTTTCCAAGTCCTCTTGTTCAGTTAGTCCAACTTCTTTTTATTGTGACAAATGCCTGAGAAAATCTACTTAAAAAAGGAAATTTATGGTTTCAAAGGCTCCAATCGAGGGTCAGCTGTGTGTTCTGGGCCTGAGGTGATTGTAACTCACTTAGTAGTGGTCGTGATAGCCAGAGTTACTCACATCATGGTGGCTATGAAGGGGGAGAGAAAAATGGAAGAAGAGAGAAAGAGAGGAGAAAGAGAGAAAGAGAGACAGATGGACAGACAGACAGACAGACAGACAGACAAACAGAGAGAAGAAGAAGAGAAAAAAGAGAGGAGGAGAGAAGAGGAGAGGAGAGGAGAGGAGAGGAGAGGAGAGGAGAGGAGAGGAGAGGAGAGGAGAGGAGAGGAGGGGTTAAGACACTTTCAAAGGCACACCCCCAGTAGTACATTCCCTCTGATCAGGCCCCACCTCTACCCACATGCCAGTGTGCAGTGTGATAGCTGAGGAGAACTCTGTTTTGTTCTAGGCTCCCATTCTAAATTCCTAAAAGCTAAGCTTTCCCCCACCCCAAGTTGTAAAAGCTATGAAATGATTAACCACTTGCTCTGGTTTCTGTAAACCCTGCTTGTTGCTGTGTACGGGCGGGAGTGAGGCAGTTCCTCACATAGCTGTAAATCCCACAGGAATGAAGTAGCTGTGACCCGCCTTTGAGAGCTCTCCTCCCTTTTAGCTGGGCCTCAGTTCCAAATCCAACCACAGCAACTGAGGACAGCTACAGATTAAAATAAAAACCCAGCCAATTACAATTTAAATCGAATCTGTGGTTTCTTGGTGTTTTCTAACTCCATAACACCAAGAAGTTATGAATTTATCAATGGGCCAGCCCATTGATGATGTCACAGCTTTTATAAGCCACTTATCTTCAATGATGAGACTGACCAGCTGGTGACAAAAGGCCAAGGACTACACATGTCCTCTTTTCACATCATGTTCAAACTGTGACATCCTCATAGACTCACAGGGGTAATCCTACGTGTGTATCCTCCACAAACCCCGTTCATTCCTCAGTTACAACACTTATCAAACCGATAGACTAACATGTCTCTTTCCTTACCAAACTGGGTGTGCAGACTACATATCTGGTTGAGTTGTTTTATGTTGTGGGTATGTACACATGCTGTTTTAGTCAGGGTTTCTATTCTTGCACAAAACATCATAACCAAGAAGCAAGTTGGGGAGGAAAGAGTTTATTCAGCTTACACTTCCACATTGCTGTTCACCACCAAAGGAAGCCAGGACTGGAACTCAAGCAGGTCAGGAAGCAGGAGTTGATGCAGAGGCCACAGAGTGATGCTGCTTACTAGATTGCTTCTCCTGGCTTGCTCAGCTTGCTTTCTTATAGAACCCAAGACTACCAGCCCAGGGATGGCACCACCCACAATGGGCCCTCCCACCCTTGATCACTAATTGAGAAAATGCCTTACAGCTGGATCTTACTGAGGCATTTCCCCAAGGGAGGCTCCTTTCTCTGTGATAACTCTAGCATGTGTCAAGTTGACACACAAAACCAGACAGTACAACTGACCCCTTGTCAACTTGACACACAAACACATCACTATTAAGTCTCAACTCTTACTTTCTTATTCATCCCCAAGATCTAAATAACTTTAAAAGTCCCGCAGTCTTTACAAATTCTTACATGTTAAAATTTCAATCCCTTTAAGATATCCAATCTCTTTTGAAATTCAAAGTCTTTTTACAATTCAAAGTCTCTTAACTGTGGGCTCCACTAAAATACTTTCTTACTTCAAAAGGAAAAAAATATCAGGGTACAGTCACGATTGGAAGCAAAATCGAACTCTAACTGTCCAATGCCTAGAATCCACTCATGATCTTCTGAGCTCCTCCAAGGGTTTGGGTCACTTCTCCAGTTCTGCCCTTTGTAGCACACACCTTGTCGTCTAGTCTCCAGCTGCCTGTACTCCACTGTGGCTGCTGTGCTTGGTGGTCATCTCATGGTACTGGCATCTCCAAAACACTGCTGTCTTTTGCTGCAACTGGACTGCACTTTCACAAATAGCCTCTCATAGGCTCTTTTCATGGTGCTAAGCCTCAACTTCTCTGCATGACCCCTTCAGTCCTGGGCCTTCAACTGCTACTGGGGCTGCACCTTCACCGATGGCCTCTCCTGGCCTCCCACAGTGCCAAGCATCAGCTGCTACCCCTTCATGTTTCGACACCAGTACCACCTGAGTGACTCTTACACATTACCAAGTCTGGCTGATTATACATGAAGTATAATCTTGGTTGCCTCTGGAACACAGTTTCTCTGTGCTCTCAGGAAATACTTCTCAGAAGATTTTACCTCAGTGATGTTGGTCTCTTCTTAATCACTGCTAATTTCTTAGCTCCAGCTAGCCAGCATCAATTGACCCAGTAATGCAAAGGTTTCACTTTAGTAGTTCTGGTATCTTGTCAATCACAGCTGATTCTTCAGCTTCAGCTAACCGAAACCACAGAATCAAAATAGCATTGGCCCTGAAAAGATTCTTAATCTTCCCTCTGAAATTTCCCAAGCCAGGCCTCCATCTTCTGCACTGTTCTTAACATTCTCTTCCAAGCTCCTACAGAATATATCACACAGCTCTTAACACCCAATGGCTGTTCTAGCCCGAAGTCCCAAAGTCCTTCCAGAGTCCTCCCAAAAACATGGTCAGGCTGTCATAGGAAAACCCAACCCCAGTACCAGTTTGTCTTATTCATGGTTTCTATTCCTGCACAAAATATCATGACCAAGAAGCAAGTTGGGGAGGAAAGGGTTTATTCAGCTTACACTTCCACATGCTATTCATCACCAAAGGATTTTAGGACTGGAACTCACACAGGGTAGGAACCTGGAGACAGGAGTTGATGCAGAAGCCATGGAGGGGTGCTGCTTACTAGATTGCTTCCCCTGGCTTGTTCAGCTTGCTTTCTTATAGAACCCAGGACTACCAGCCCAGGGATGTCACCACCCACAATGGACCTGCCCATCCTTGATCACTCCTTTCTCTGTGATAACTCCAGCGTATGTCAAGTTGACACACAAAACCAGCCAGTACAGTATCAAACACAATAATTTATATCACATTTATTTTTTCTATAAAGACAAGCCAGTTCCTTTCACTTCTGAAGTGGAACATCCTCAGCTCCACTTGAGCCTAGAACAGCAGATGTGTTGGAGGACAACATAGAGCAATGTGAAACAACTCAGCTCCTAGGTTAGTTTCTGCTAAGAGCATCTAAATGATACATGACCACATACCACAGATTTACAGCAAGATTCCACTTTCCAGTGTTTCGTTCCATTTTCTTCACAAACAAACACATGAGTTTAAAGTCCTATGTCTCTGTTGTTTGAATGTAGCTGCTATTAAATCTCCAACTTCACTCTTCTAGGTAAAGAGGATCCTATCCTAAGCTGCCAGCTCACCAATCTTCTCAGCCTGCCCTCCAGTACCACATCTCCAAACAGGGACCCCAGACTCTCCCCCACAAGCCTGCTGGAGGACAGCCTGTTCCTCACCTGCTCACTAGACCTTCTTCACATAAGAACATCAGACTTGCACTGCTAACGCTGCCCATGCTTGCAGCCTACCAAAGACTTCCCTTCATAATGGACTGTGATGTGGGTAAGGAAGCCAAATAAACCATTTCTTTCCCAAGTTGATTTTGGTCATGGTGCTTATCACAGCCATAGGAGCAAACTAGGATAGTAAAACAATTTTTAACTTTTAGGTTATGATGCAGAGCACCCCACAATGGAATTCTCAAAATAAAACAATGTTCTGCTGGGGCAATAGTTTCTCTAGATTAGAGTAACCATCCTAATGTATAGATATAGCCATCCAGGCCAATAAACAGACATCGCCAGCATTGCCCTCAGAGTCCCTTCCAATACCACACAGAATCCTTTCTTCACTACACACCCACCCACTTTTGTGACTGATAGAATTATCTGCTTGCTTCTCCCCATATTCTATTTCATATCCTCACCTGTATCCGTAAACACCTTGGTTAGTCTTGCAGGGTTTTTCCCTTTCAACACCACATATGTCAAAATCATATACTATGTATTCTTTTGTTTATTTTTAAAGTGTTATTTTACTCTATTCTAATTTAACTACATTCTGTCTATTTATTGGAACCCTGTTCTCTAGGGAATGGCATAGTTATTGATATGTGACCAGGCCTACTAAGACGCCCTATTGCAAGAGAGCAAGAAGGTTATCACATTCTCACCTGAGATTCCAGCCGCCATTCCCTTCACCCCTAACTGCACTTAGTCCTGCTGCATCTGCACATGCTCATGGGAGAGGGGCTATACAATATAGAGATAAAAGGTTGACTAAGGTAGAGACTCACCGATGTGGCTTCTGTGAACTGTCACCTAGACTGTGATGAGGTGTTTTGGTGATGCAGCTGCCCCAGAGTCACCCACTCTCCCCTAAGTAACCCCTCATCCATGCTTCTATAGGTGACCTCATGTTTATGGTCCCCTGTAAGTTAGTGACCTTCTCACCCACACCTCTATAGTAACCCAGAAAAACTCATTGTTTTACCAAGCTGAGCAGGATGGAATTATTTCCTGAGTCTGCCGATGCCCTATTTGGAGTGAACAGGCATTTCTTTGTGTCTCCTCAGGAAGTCACACAACATGTTTTCAGTTCCTTCATTTTGATAGGGTATTTATGAATAGACCATTTATTTATACATTCTGCTGCTAATGGATGTTGGGCAGTTTCCGTATGAGTCAGTTACATGCAGAGCAATACAGGTGCATTTGATTCTGTTGCCTAGAAACCAGATGAGAAATTGCTGTTCTCTTATAAGGTGTAGTCAAGCCTGTGCACAAAGCCATCACTGTGGTGTGAGGTTACACTCCAATGGAAGTGCTCGGAGCCTCCCGTCATCTTCACCAACACATAGTCTCAGATGTACCTTACCTGGGTTTGGTTTTCTTTCTTTCTTTCTTTCTTTCTTTCTTTCTTTCTTTCTTTCTTCCTTTCTTTCCCTCTTTTCAAATTTCCCAGATTGGCTGAGCACTTTTCTTTTTTTTTTATTATTATTACATTTATGGGAATTTGGAAACTTGTTTTGTAAAGCATCTCTTCACCTTGTCCTTTCCTTTTGTTATTTTTAATTCTTTCATCCCATTCAGGCGTTTCCTGTGTCATCACGCAGATATGTTGGATTCCCCAAAGACTCCGGTGAGGGAAGGTGGTCCCCAAGGCATGCAGTATTGACAGGTGAAGTTTGGGGGAAATGGCTAGACCACAAAGGCCATGGCTTTGTGATTAATCCACCAATGAGAATGAATTTAAATGCATTATTGTTGGGTGGTGAAACTATAGAAGGCATAGCCAGGGCAGGGGGAGAGGACTTGTGGAGTACTCCCTGGGAAAATGGTGCTTTTTGATTCACCCAGCCCTAACACAGTGAGAAGTTCTCAGAGACTAAAGCCTGTGAGACTGCAAACCAAAACAAATCCTTCTTCCCTTAATACCTTACCTCAGGCATTTTCTTTTGCAATAATGAAAAACTACCACGCTGAAGTGGTTTGAAAAATGTCCCCATAAGCTCAGGAGCTTGGGCACTTGGTCCCCAGTTGTTGTTGGTGTTTGGGTATGGTTAGGAGGTATGACCTTCCCAGAGCACATGCGTCACTGGAGCTGGGCTTTGAGAAGATAAAGCCTTGAAAACCTCTTGTTTTCTGTGTTTCATACTTGCTGTTAAAGATGTGATCTCTCTGCTCCTGCTCCAGCCACCATGCCTGCTGCTTGCCACTGTGCCTCCCACCAAGATGGATTCTTCTCCCTTGGGACCTGTAAACCAAAATTACTCTTTCTTCCATACATTGCCACAGTCATGGTGTTTCATCACAACAGCAGAAAAGTAACTGATTCATGTACCTTTTTACTTTCTTTTTAAAATTTTTTTTATTTTTATTTTTATTTATTTATTTTGTTTGTTTGTTTTGGTTTTTCAAGACAGGGTTTCTCTGTATAGCCCTAGCTGTCCTGGAACTCACACTATAGACCAGGCTGGCCTCGAACTCAGAAATCCACCTGCCTCTACCTCCCAACTGCTGGGATTATAGGCATGCACCACCACTGCCTGGCTCCTTTTTACTTTCTTAATAGTGTACTTTAGTTTTTTTTACATGCTACTAATTTCAATATTAGCCTTTTCAGGTGGCTGGCATTCTTGTATGCTCTCAAATATTTCCCTACCAGGAGTCCATAAACATTTCTCCTAAAAAGTGTACTAGCTGCTTCATTGAACTTGATCAAGTTGCCTAAGGTGTGTGATTTTAAATCTATCAAGGGAGGGGAGAATATTGATTATATTACTAATCTAAAATGTTTACTCTCTGTCTCCTAGCAACCTTCAAGTTCACACAGCAGAGGCTTTCCCACGAGATCTGTGGTAACTCCTTCTCTCCCTCTGACGCCCTGCCCCTGCCTTTCCTCCTCCTTGCTCTTCCCTCCTCCCTGATATCTGCACATACCTTCCCAGTAGCTCCTCCCCTTGTCTCTTCAGCTCTACCTCTCTAGTCTTCACCTTCATGGTGCAGCAGTTTACCAAGCTGCTCTGTTTGGGGTTTCTGTTGCTGCGATGAAACACCACGACTAAAAGCAAGTTGGGGAGGAAAGGGTTTATTTGGCTTACACCTCCATATCACTGTTCATCATTAAAGGAAGTCAGGACAGGAACTCAAACCAGGCAGAAACTTGGAAGCAGGAGCTGATGCAGAGGACATAGAGGGATGGTGCTTTCTGGCTTGCTCAGCTTTCTTTCTTATAGAATCCAGGACCAGCTGCCCATGGATAGCATCACCCACAAAGGGATGGGCCCTCCCACATCAATCACTAACTAAGAAAATACTCTACAGGCTTGCCCACAGCCCAGTCTCATGGAATCATTTTCTCAACTGGGGCTCCTTCCTCTCTAGTGGTTCTAGCATGTATCAACTTGACATAAAACTAACCAGTACACCAGCCAAGTCACAAGACCTGTCCTTCTAGAGAGACAGAGGCAAGAAGTTAAAGCTCTAGAAGACCTTATCTGGACAGTGTCCTGGCTAAAACACCCAATCCCAGCACACGGGTCTTTTCTACCTCTGTAACTTATAAGTTGTGGAAACAGGATTGGGTACGTCTCCTTGTTTCATGGTACACTAATCATTACTGGACTGTCCTGGGCTCCCTCTTATTTAATTTAATTCCATTTCATTTCATTTCATTTATTGCTCTTATCCAGCCTTTCCATTGCTATCCCCTCCCAATCAGAAAGGCTTGATTTGTAATCTTTTACTTTATACAGTCTTACTAACCCATGTTATTTTGTGGGAATACATTTTCCTTTCTAAAGACAATGTTGTGACATAGATTTTTTTCTGTGTTTCTTGCAGTGTGGATGCACATGTATTCATGTTTGGACATTTCAAGCTAAGTGTGTGCCTGGTTCATTGCATCGTGCTACACCCAAAGCCCCTCTAGCTGCCGCCACACAGGGTAGAAAAATCAAGACAGAACTGGGACATATTGCAGTGACACATTCAGAAATTTATACAGTGCTACCAAAGCAAAGAAGCTTGTCTTAAACAGGCCCACTTAGATGATCTAAAAAGCAATCACTGCTCAACTGAACAAGCAGTTTTGGAAGGATCTCAGACGTCTCTGTGATCCCTCTTGGCACCACCATCTTTATCTTTCTTCCAGTCCAACCCCAAAGTTGGAGACTCCCGAGTACACAGGAGAAATGAAGGTGCGAAGGGTTCAAGTAAATGGAGAGGTGAGTTAATGGAAACACCTGACTTTGGGGACACGAGCTTTGCTAAGAACTGGAACTGCTGTTCCCGCAGTGGTGGCACTTGAGACCTTGATTGTTGTAGATATAAAAGATAACCTGAGAGGCTTTGGTGGGTGACAAGGACATCGATGGCACCAGCATCCGACGCACCAGGGTCAGCATTTACGGGCACAGGTGGCAGGTCACAGGCAAGCAGGAGTTTCAGGCATTGCTTGGTTTCTGTAGAGCAGGGAGTTCTTTCCACTCACCCTTGGGGCAAAGGCCAAGGACCCAGCCACTGGTGGTGAATCACAGGGAGGGGCCAGACATAGCTACTTCATTGATGGGTTCAAAGAAGTTGAGAATTACATGGAAAGAGACAGGTGAAAGCAGTGGTCAGAGTTACCTTCGTAATGCTAAATTTGAATGGTAAAATGAAGCTTCTACTCCTTACTCTCTGAATTGGAGGCATCCAACAGAACAGAGCCAACATGATATGCCCAGTGAGTTCTAAGCAGCCTCTCTCTACCCTCAAGCAGAGAGCTGACTAGATATGGCACGGGTGAACCTACTTGCTGGACACTAGAAAGTCATTTGAACCCATTCTGCCTAAATGCAGGCAGCAGAAGGGGAAGAGAGGCAGAGAGTTGCCTTGTTTTTATAAAGCACTGTGCACAGATAGTAAATATCCGATATTCTTCAACTAAAATGAGAATGGAAAGAAGTGAAAAAAAACAAGCAGAGAAGGAAGTGGGGAGAAAGACACTTTCCTCACAGGTGCTTTTGAAAGAGGTAAATGGCAATCTCCTAGATGGGCAGAAGAGAAAATGGAAGAAGGCAAAAAGCATCCTTCTTGAAGATTCCTGTGATGCTCACCAGCAGTTCTGGCCATTGACCTGTGGTACAAATGGGAGGAAACCACGGTAGACATTTTGGGAGCAGATGGGCCCTTATGACAATCTTCTCCCTATCGTCTTGGGGATCTTAACTCATATTTTGGCAACCCTGCTGATGGGGGCTCCAACACTGTAAGTTCTCCAGGATCCCTTGGTGGGCATGGGACTTTCCTACTTCTCAGACTTACTCTGACATTTATTCATGGTGGCCAAAGGTCTTGTGGCTGTGGCCATAGCTCTGGCCATGACTGTGGCTGTGACTGTAGCCATGGAAACAGAATGCTCCTCCATGAGCTTCAAAACAATTGAGGAAACTCCTTTGCCTAGTTGTAATTCCAGTTAGTCCACTGTGATCCCCAAATGTCCAGCAGAAAGAAGTTTTCACAGTTAACTATCTGTCATGGAAGATTCAGGTATGCACATCCCTACTTTTCAAAGACCTAGAAAAATTTTTCTTAGAACAGAGAAAAAATGATAAAATAGGCAATCCACCAGGTGCAGCTAACACTGCAGCCACATTGCAGAAAACAAAAACAAAAACAAAACACAATCAGTAAACCAAAGAACCTTTGAAGAGATACTACCAAGTGCTGGAGTGTGTGCAGAGTCCAGGATCCAAGCTTTAAGCACCCTCAGAGACAGGAGGATGGAACCCCAGTGCATGTGCCGACTGTGGAAACACTTGTAAAGCCACTGGAGACTGTAACTGCACAGAATGGGATAGCACAACAGCTCTGGGCCAGCTGGGGTGATGTGAGTGACTGTAACTGCACAGAATGGGATAGCACAACAGTTCTGGGCCAGCTGGGGTGATGTGAGTTTGAGCTTAGTTTGCCATTTGGTTTGCTTTGATTTCAGCTTGAAGGGCTGGCTCAGGGGGAAGGGTAGGAGAGATGAAGGCCGAGTGGATGTGGAAGGATTCCCTTGCAGAATGAAAACGTATAGCTCATGGGTGAGAACAGAAGCAAACACAAGCAAGCGGCCAGCCAGAGTTGGGGATTGAAGGTGTAGCATCCCACTGCCAGGGTGGGGTATGTGCCAGGTCTTTTCTCGGAGCATACAGAAGTGATCCTTGGAAGTCACAGCACAGTTTATATATCTATTGGGATTTGGAGGTGTGGCTCAGTGAAGAAGTTCTTGCCTGGCAGGAATATGCCCTTGGGTTAAACCTCAGCAAATTGCCTCTCTCCAAACAGACACTGGGATAGACAGATAAGGGTTCTGAGAGGTTGGACAGCTAGGGAAAAAGTCATAAGGAAGGGTGACAACCGATAATGTGAACAGGGAGGTTGGTGACAAGGACAGAGGGGCCCTGAAACTAGGCTATGTAAAGCATCTTACATGGGGAGATTCTTGAGGCCTGGGACCCTTTGACGGTCCTGTATTTCCCCAGCTTCATTGATTCATGGTAGGAACCATGGTTAAGTCCATTGTCACAAGAGGAAGGCCATCATGTTATCATGGTGACAAGACTTACAGCAGGAGACTTAAAACCTCCAGACCATGTTGACCTGGCTGCCAGAGACTGGGAAACACTGAGTGGTGTTTCCCAGATAGCCCCAGGAGGCGACTATGTAATAGCTGAGGACACTGAGCCCAGGCAGGAGCAGATAGTGGCCAAGGAGGGTCTCAGTGGCAGCTTTCTCGAACCACCTGCCCTTCCCTACACTGCCTGTTTTCTTTTCCTCAGGGTGAGTGACACAGCCCAGAACCTTGTGTGAGCTAGGCAAATGCTCTACCACTGACTCCCTACCCAACCCCTGGCACCTACAATATTGATACCTTAACAGGCCTACTTTCATTCAGCCTCCTAGCCAATCACAATCCAGACTTGAGGGTTATGCTATAGTTTCACCCAGAGCTCCGTCCTCCATGGCCTGTTACTACAGCAGTTTCTCCCTGATGGTGGAGCTGACGTTTGGACAGCTCTGGACTGGAGTTCTTCACCATCTTGAACTCTGTATTGTTGAAGACTCGAACTGAGGTCTCCACCAAGCTTATGTACCCTGACCGGTAACCCTGATGCTCTGGACAGAGGGCATACCACATGTCTTCCATCCCTGAATCTCATGTTTTAGGCCCCCAGGAGGATACACTGTATTGAAGGATAGAGTGGGACCCCTCCTACCGTACAGATTTTAATTCCATCCTGCACAAATTTAGGCTTAGTGAGAAGCATGTCCAGTGAGCAAAGACAGTCAGGGACCCCAGATTTCTGCAAAAGACTGCCTTCCCCCTCCATACCTGCAGACTCCTGTGAAGGAATTCACTAGAGTGTCTCCAACCTGGACAAGTCAGAGGGTCAGGCCTAGAAAGGACTTTAGAAGGAGCAGAGATGAGGCCAGGAAGACGAGAGGCTTTGCAGGCAGATGGCCTGCTCAGTGCCAGGCTGGGCTTTCACTGCACTGCTCCAATAGAGGTTAGCCCTGCCTCTGCTGCAGGGAAACAAGAGGCTGTCAGTCTCGGGTGGGGGCAGACCTTAGCCCAGCCCGGGACTGGTGTGGGAGCAGCTGAAAGTCGGCAGAGCTTTATCCTAATGAGTCCTGGCAACAGGTACCTCACCTGAATGTGCCCTGGAGTCAGCTATACAAAGGATATGTAGGACAACTTGTGTTTGTGTTTGTATTCTAGGCCTCTGGCAGCTAAGGAGAGTGTTAAGTTTACATCTGAAATACCAGAGGCCAACATTTAAACAACTGGTCCCCAACTTGTGGACATGGAGCCTTTCGTTCTGGCCAGTTGAAGCAGACCAGCAAGGGTGAGTGAGCCTTTGACAGTTACACTGCCCCCGCTCCAGCCTGCTCTTTCTCCCTTCTGGTCTATACATGAATAAGCTACTGTCACACACCACCTGAACCCCAGCCAAGCCCTTCCTTCCTGCCACCATGAAGGAAAGGAAGGGAGAGAGGGAAGAAGGGAGAGAGAAAGAGAGAACGCACATATACAGTTGTGGAAGAAGAGGGGCCCTCGTTGGACCTTCAAGCTATGGAGGACAAATGTGCTGGCTCTTGCCACAAACTCAGATGTTTCTCCCTAGGCCCCCTGGGAACCACAGAGGAACACAATCCGAACAGAAGCAGCAGGAAGCCTGCGTTTAAAGATAATCCAGCAAGACAAAAGCTACTTGTTGGCTCTTGGCCCAAACAGAGCGGAGCTGAGGAGGCCCACTGGATCCTGGCTTCCCTCAGACACTTCATTTCTTTGGGCCTCAATTTCCTCTTCTGCTACAGAGCTTCCAAGTCTTGTTCCACTGTAGGTCTGGCTTCCAGGAACACTGGTGGTCTATAGTGCCCCCTGCTGTGAGGTTTTGAAATTTTTTTTTTCATCTGTGTTAAGGTGGCTCTTACTAGGGGTTTGATATCTTAAAGCCACTCTATCCTTCAAGCTAATGAAAGCATTTTGTAATTTCCATTATCTTCAACCTAAAACAAAACAAAACAAAACAAAACAAAACAAAACAAAACAAACCCCCAAACCAGGAGGCTGGGACTAGATAAAATAGTTCATTGAGAAGAATTCATGCCAAGGTACATTGCCTGCAAGCCGAGAATGGGTTCATCTCTCCCTCATTCCTAGACTAAGTGACTGGAACCCCAGGGGTTGATAAAAGCAATCAACTCAGTTCTGTATATCACAGTCTATCATGGAGGAAGTCTGGGCAGGAACTGAATCAGGCCATGAAGGAACACTGCTTACTGGCTTGCTCTCCATGGTTTGCTCAGCTTGCTTTCCAGGACCACAAGCCCAAGGAGAGCAACAACCACACTGAGCTGAGCTCTCCCACATGAATCAGGAAACTGCCCCCCTATATCCACAGACCACTTCTATGGGAGAAATTCCCCAGCTGAGGGTCTCTCCTAAGTGACTGTAGTTTGAATCAAGTTAACAAAAACCAACTAGAGTGTGTGTGTGTGTGTGTGTGTGTGTGTGTGTGTGTGTGTAATATAAACTCAATGATGTTGTGAAGTTGGATTTTATTATCACACGATTGGTGTTTGCTTCCACCATATCCTAGCACCCCCTCCACACGCCTCCCTACACTCATGAGGCACACAGACACCAGCAGTGACCATCGGACAGAACCTTCTGTGAAGATACACAGGTGTAATAAGTGGGTGATGATGAATTTAACAAAGCCAGAAGCTTCCAGAAAATGAGTTTCTAAGAGAAAAGAGGTGGCTGAGAGTAAGAAGATGAAGGAAAAACAGGGTGGGGTGGTGCTAGAATCTCCTGGGAGAGGTCAATTCTTTGGGGAAGCTAACTCAGAGGGTCCTGATGCTGTCTCCTCTGCTGGGAAGCTCCAGTTCTCCACAGCCAGCCACATGATGACTAGTTAGCAGCTGGACTTCTAGAACACACGGCCTGGGGACATGCAACCATTCACCACCCAGGAAGGCCAGTCCCACGAGAGAGGTCCATTTACAGTAACATAGATTTCAAACCTCGCCCAAGCAAACTAGGCTGACCACTGGCTCAGGGGAGCACAGGCAGGGAGCAGCCTCACCAGGGACTGAGGGTAGCACTTGAGATTGTATCACATGAGCCTGTCCCTTAGAGTTGCCACTGCTTCCCTACTTTCAGAAGATTGGACACATCACAGATAGAAGACCCCCTCCTCCAGTGGCCAAATTCCCTCCAGATGTTCTCTCCTTATGTTGATTACACTCTTTGGGGAAATGTGGACACATGGCTCAGAAAGTGATAAGATGGTGAGATGGTTCAGCAGATGAAGACTCTTGTCCAATACTGCAAGCCTGATGACCTGAGTTCAAGCCCAGGACCCACATAGAAAGATAGAAGGATACAGTTGTCTTCTGGCATCTGCAAGCATGCCATAGCATGCCATAGTGCCATAGTACTTCCCCCATATCACTCCTCCTCCTCTCCCTCCTCCTCCTCCCCCTCCTCCTCCTCTCCCTCCTCCTCCTTCTCCTCCTCCCCCTCCCCCTCCCCTCTTCCTCCTCCTCCTCCTCTTCCTCCTCCTTCTCTTCTTCTTCTTCCTCCTCCTCTTCCTCCTCCTTCTCTTTCTTTTCTTCTTCACCACCACCACCACCACCATCATCATCATCACCATTACCATGACCATCATCATCTATTAAATAAAATAAGTGCCAAGAGAAAAGTTCTAGCACATGGAACACACTCCTACCTCCTCTCTCTGGGACATTTCATTTTCTGGACTCCTTCCTCAAGTGTCCCAAAGGAGAGCAGAGAACAAGGCAGTTTTCGGGAGCCTTATTTTCTCCCTCACCCCAGCAGGCAGGGCCCCTTTCATCATGCTCAGCATCTGGACCCAGACCAGGGTATGCAGGGTATGCGGGTCATCCAGAACCACTCCTTCCCAGACACCAAAGGCCAGAGTAGCTGTAGGGAGGGGCTGGAGGTTGGCCTGCTTCTCCATATGACCCCAGAGCTGTGCAGAAGGGAGTTAGGAATATTTCTGGCTTCCAGGAACACTCAGGACAATCTCATCTGTGCCGTTCACTACACCGACTGGCTCAGGGTATAGCACGTTCCAGAAAAGCAGGTCAGAGAGCCCGGGAAGGATGCTAGGAAAGCTGATGTGTCAATGTCTGCCTTAATGAGCAGAGGTGAGAATTCACAGGCTATAAACATTAGCGCTATACTAATGCCATGGGAACACTGGGGACTGGGAGTGGCTGATGACCATAATGGGACTAGTGAGTGGAAGACTGTGGCTTGTTTGAAGATCATCACCTGACCAAGCACATCAGCACATGATTAAGGCCAGCCTGTGTGCAGTCTCTGCTGAGGCCCAAGACCCACTTGGACTCTCCCCAGCAGACCCTCTCCCTGTAACATGCTCACTCTATGGTCCATGTTTTGTTACTGCCAGCTGCTGACCATGTAGCCGTTCTAAGGCAGACGCCAAATAGTGGCAAAGCCAATCCTCAGGGTGGGGTTGGTGATGCTTCTTCCTTCCCATCATTCTTCAGAGGTCTGCTGGACATGTTCACCTATGCAGGACAGATGAGTTCTCAAGCTACTGCATTCATTGTTGGGAGCCAAAGTCCTAGCAGAAAGCGGCTATCATCTTTGCAGCCATCTCGGACCATATACCCTGACAAGAGACTTGTTTTGCAAGCAGCCTAGAACAGCTGAGCACACTCTGATAAACATCTTGTTTTTCTCAAATATCTTGTTTTGTTGTTTAGTGCCTCAGCTGCAAGGCACACGTGGTAAAGCGTCTTTAGCTGCATTCCCCTGCTTGTGTTTATATATACCCAGGATTCCTATCAATAAACGGGGACTTGATCACACACCCTGTTTTGTCTCCATTCTTCTCAGTCTCTTGTCCCTCCATCCCCACTCTCTCTTGCTAGACCCTGTTGACTGACCCGAACAGACACGGTCACTGCATGTGCATCTTTGGGTAGTCTAAGCTCAAAGACAAGCAGTTTGCCTGTCAGAGACCCAGTGGGAGGCTTAAAGTGAATACAAAGCTGTTCTCTGTGGAGGGTTTTTTAATTAAACTTTACTTTTTCAGAAACAAACAAAACAATTTAGCAACCACGTTTTACTACTTTTTAAATTTTAAATAATAACTTTATTTGATAACATTTAACAGGCTTCAAAACCTTGTATGTCATATAATTTACATCATATAAATCACCCTGATTTGTATGCTCCACATATCCTTGCAAAATAATTTTTTGAAATTAAATGCACCCAATTTTTTCATATTTAAATCTATGTTGCAAAGATAGACTTAATTTTTATAATTAATTATAATTTTATATATTATTTATATTTTCAACATAACAGTTTTACTGATTCTCTTGGATTCTCACATCATGCACCCCGATCACACTCCCTTTCCAGTCATTCTGTGTCTGCCCCCTGCCCCAACTCTTGTAACCTACCCTCCCCCAAAAAGTAGAAATAAAAATAAGAATTAAAAAAAATAGAAAACAAGTCCAATTGTGTTATCTGTACACTCACTGGAGCATGGTTGAACACTCAGTGGCCTGCCCCTTAAATAGAGTTGAGTGCTCCCTCTCCCCACTCCAACCAGAATCCATCAGCTATGGAGAGCTGCCCATCAGCACCTCCGTCACACATACTGAACAGCAAAATGGCTGGTAATCAAATAACATAACTTTTTTTTATAATGCCTTTATTATTCTTTAGTTAAAGAGTAAGATAAAATGTAATTCACAAATATTTATGAATAAACAGCAAAAATATGTCACATGCCTGCATGTTGGTATGTGCACCACATGCATGCCTGGTACCCATGGAAATCAGAAGAGAGCATCTGATCCCCTGAAACTATAGTTACAGATGGTTGTGAGCCACCACATGGGTTCTGGGAATGACCCCTGACCTTTGGAAGAACAACCAGTAAGCAATCTCTCCTGCCTCCGTGTCATATTTTAAAATGGTTCTATTTATAGCAAAAGAAATTGAAAAATAGATTACATTAGTTAGAAATTATTTAGGAAAGGCTTAGCATTACAAAAGTAAGTTTTTGCCACAAGAATGTACTAAAAGAATAGCAATGAACTCAAAAGAGAAAGGACATTAAAAAGATAAAAGTAGGGGGTGGTTCAGGGTTGCTCTTCAGAAGACCCAGGTTCAATTCCCAGCTCCCACATAGCAGCTAACATCTGTCTGTAACTCCAGTTCCAGGGGATCTAACATTCTTACGCAGATTTACACAGGCAAAACACCAATGCACATAAAATAAAAATAAATAAATCTAAGAAATAAAAGTATAGCTGCAAATATGTATATTCATGCAAATAACTTGCAAATTGCCAAGCAGTTACATCCTTTTTGTTTTTGTTGCTGTTTTTTTTTTTAATAAAATGCCCTGACAAAAGCAACTAGGGAAGAAAGAGTGAGCTAAAATAAACCCTTTATACAGCTCCCCACCCCCCACCAAAAAAAAAATAAGGTAAAAGCAGAAATCACTAAAATTGAAATGAAATTTGCCAAAACATTAAAAGTGTTTACCAGTCTCTGTATTTCTACCAGTGATTGCTTTTTCTTGACTTTTCATTTTTCTTCTCTTACTAAATTTCTCTAAGGAAAAAAAAATACTTTTACTTTTGCTTTAAAAATCTTCTTTCCTCTTAAATGTCCACAGAGGATTGAAGGTGGTATTTATCTTCAAATACAAGCTCATGCAAATGCTGCCCTTCGGCGATGGAGTGCTGTAAAATCGGTGATGGAGTGGCATACAATCTGTCCTTAGAATTTGCACAAATTGCACTTAGTCAGGTGGGTTATGTGACAACTGGACTTCCAGACATCTTCTGCAAGATTGCTGCAGTCTACACCTGTTATGAAAAACCTCCACCCACTTCCAGGACAGAAATAAGGTGGTGGTCACAAGGAGACGTTAAGGACAGACAGTTCCTCTATGATTAGTGTCATGATCCTTTGGGAGCAGTGACCCAACCTGGCTTCATGATCCACAAAAAGGAAAGGCTCAGTCCTCCTCCAAGAATGATCCGAGTCTGGAGCGCCACAGGTTAGGGCCCATAGATCCTAAAGCCTGAAGGGAGGTTTGAATTTTATTCCTAGAGATTTCAGAACCTAAGAGGTGGCCAGAATAGTGTAACACACATGCTTTCCTGGTGCTTCAGAAGCCAAAGCAGAAGACAAGGCATTTAATGACAACCTGGGCTACATAGAGAAGCCCCATCTCAACAGAATGGAATAGGATATATGGCAGAAATTTCCCTGTCCAATTTATTTGCAGCAGGAGGCCTATGATGGGATAGGGAAAGGAGAGGCAGAGCTAAGGGTGACAGAGACAGAGACCCAGGGAGAAACTCAGAGAGATCAAGGAAGGCAAAATGGTGGCTGATCTGGACCCATGTGGCTTCAAATTAAATAGGTAGTTATGCATATCAAAAGGTTAGGATAACTTGTCTAAATTCTGTGGGCATCTTGTATATTGAGATTTTATTGATATATAAATCCAGTGGTTAACTATAAACATTTAGAGTTTTGATTTTACTGGGTGATGAGTGTAGTGGCTGATCATGGGGTGGATGATCATGGCGTGGGGCTAGCATGGCTGTGAGGGGAGCTCTGGAGCTCTGGCCCCACTGGAAAGCCTGCCAAGTTGAGGACACCTGACTGGGGCCAGGCAGCCCACCAGTGCCATTAGTGCGGGAACATGGCGGCTAAGCCGGGAGCCAGGCGGACACTCTCTTTTCTAATACCTCCTGCTACAAGGACAGGAAAGGGAAGGGAAAAGGGAGGGAATACAAGAAGACTGAAAAGAATGCATTCTTTCCCATACAGATTGTTAGTAACAGGCAATTAGGCTTAAAATCCAGTCACTGAACTGCCAACTTAGTTGTTACATCTGGCAAAGCTCACTTAAAATTGATAGGGATAAAAGAGTACTCCACATTTCCTCTACTGTATATGTATGGTCACTGTGTGTCGTACTTGAAGCTGGATCCACTGACCCCCTGACCATTTTAAGCTCATACTATGTAGGAGGCCAACGTAGTATTTTGAGTCTTTAAGAATTAACTTTTAGACTGAAGAAATGGCTCAGTGGTTAAGAATACTTGCTGTTCTTGCAGAGGACCCAAGTTTGAATCCTGGCACCCACATCTGGCAATTCAGTCACTTGTAACTGTGACTGAGGATGAGAGGATTCAATGCCTCTTTTAGCCTCATGGGCACCCACCCACACATGGAATACACTTACTCAGACACACACACATAAATATAAACAAAAATAAATCTTAAAATCAATTCAAAGCCTCTGTCTGATAATTCTCTGAAGGTATTTTATTTTTCAAAGAACAATCACTTTGTTGTTGATCACAGGCCTACAGAAAACAGATACAAACCTAATGTGTTTGGCCTACAAAGAAAGCAGCTATGGAGATTAGGTTAGACAAGATCCAAGTCCTTCTCTCACAGCGTAGTGCTCACACTTGGGGGAGGGGACCCTCTCTTGTATGGCTTTGCAGAACTATTACAAACACAGGAAGAGAAGACAAACAAGGAGTGGTGGCCTATGCCTTTAATCCCAGTAAATCTGAACAAAATCATCTTCTGTTCTCAAAATAGATAGGAGTTTTATCAAAGGAAGCATCGCCATGTTGGTCATCTTTCCGTTGTAGCTAATACCTGAGATGATCTCTTTAGGAAGAGAAAGGCTTCTTGGAATGATCAGTGGTAACATGTTTGCCTAGGATGTATAAAGTCCTGGGTTTGATCTCCAGCAAAACACACACACACACACACACACACACACACACACACACACACGGGGTGGGGGTGGGGGACATACGCTGGGGAAGGGCTGGTTCATAATGTCAGCTTGCCAAGATGAAGCATTACGTAGGAGACGAGCCTCCCGGGAGAGTGAATGAGAGCTAGCATTCATCACATCTCTATCTGCTTTCGATGGCAGGTACAGCATTACCAGCTGCCTCAAGTTCTTGCCGCCATAAATGCCCCACTGTGACGGACAATACCTTTGAGCTATAAACCAGAACAAACTCGTTATTTATGAGGTTGCTTTTTTTTTTTTTTTTTTGGAGTATTTTATCATAGCAACAAGAAAAGTAAGATGGGAAATCATACAACCAAATTTCACTATAAGAAATTCTAGCCTGCCGTAGTGATGCATGCATTTAATCTCAACACTAAGGAGAGAGAGAGAGAGAGGAGAGAGAGAGAGAGAGAGAGAGAGAGAGAGAGAGAGAGAGAGACTTATTTGGTCCAAAGTTTCAGAGAAATTTTAGTCGATATTTGCTTGTCCCAGTTGCTTTGGTCCTATGATGTGGCATCATGGTGGGGGTTTGAGGCACTGCAAAAACCTTACCTTGTAGCCAGACTTTTTAAAAAAAAAAAAAAAGAAGAAGAAGAAGCGGGGTGGGGGTGAGGTGGCAGGGGAAGAGGAGACCAGAGTCTTGCAATCCTCTTCAAACACATTCCCTCACTGATCTGAAGAATTCCATTCATCCACCCCCATCCTCCCATCCCCTATCTCCCATCTCCCATCTCTCATCCCCCATCTCTTAGAGTTTCTGCTTCCTCCCTTATAATTTCATGCTCAGGCAGAGCTTTAGTAAGTAGGCTTTGGGATAACACTGTAGATCCAAACTACTGCAATTTTCAGCTTCTCACAGCTGATTAGATAGTAATCTATCTATTGACATATAGATAGTAATCTATATGTCTGCCATGCCAGGAAGAATTACTGGAAAGTAGCCTTCTTGGGTGTCAGAGGGAGTCATCTCAGAAACATAGCAACTCATATCAAGAAAGAGCCAGGGAAACCACTCAGAGGCCCACGCTGCTGGAGAGCACCGGAGAGCTGCTCTGTGAACCACCAGGGGAAGCTGCGAACCGGAAGTGCTGTTCAGAAATGACGAAAAGCTCCTTCCTCTCCAGCACCACTCTAGTGCTAAGACTGGTGACGCTAGGGACAAGTGCTACTTTGGTAACACATGCAGTTACAAGAGTGAATTTGGAGAAGAAAGGAGAGGGATTTAATAATGAGAGCAATCTCTAGCCAGCTAACGACCTCTTAGTCTATTCGCGTCACTGATGTGTGCATGCTTTTGTGCTTATGGACAGTTACTTCAAGAATGTCTCAAGAACTGGAGACCAAATGTTCAGTTACAATCTTGAAAAGGACGTCCAGTTTAGAGGGGAAAAGTCTATAGGAGAGGAGTTAGAAAAAAAATCAGAGAAATATGAAAACAGGAAGTGGTATGGCTGTTACAACTACATCCCTTGAATTTTAAACCTACTGCAATCAGCAAAACACCAGGTTGCAGGACTCAAAACTCAGGTTTCTTAGCTTTAATATCTTAACACCGTTACGTCTTAGATATGAGAATGCACCCCGGAAGGCTCCTGTGCTGAAGGGTTGGCACTCAGTGCATCTGTATCCAGAGATGGGGTTTTGTGCATGGATCACAAGGGTTTTTGATATCATCAATGGGTTAAGCCATGGATGAATTCATAATCTGATGGTGTTAATGAAAAGTGTCGGGAAAGTTAGATGGTGAAGTCTAGTGGGAGGAAGAGGATTGAAGGAATGTCCAGGAAAGATTAGCGTTCTCTCTGGCCCCTCCCTTGCCCTCTCTTCTTCCTGATGTCTGTGAACTAAGGACTTGGGCCTTTCCCACATGCTTCCCACCATGGTATCCTGTCATAGCACAGGCCCACAGCATTAGAGCTATGGACCGGAAGCTCTGATGCTGTGGACCAGAACTCTTTTCTTCTTTTCAGTTCCTTTCTCAGTACTTGTCACAGCACTGGAAAATGAACACAGTTACAATACAAATGGGGTTCCTTAATGAAAACAATGCTTTCTAATAATGATACTGTCTTGACTGAGTAGCCTCATCGTGTGAGGCCCCCAGCTTCTCAACTGACCATGAAAGATCCCCAGACAACTCTTAGTGAATGAATGACAATCCACAAATAATAATAATTTTCTTCTCCCCTCTTTCCCCTGGACAGATATAGTTGGAGTGGTTGACAGATGCAAAAGCTAAATGTCTTTCTTTTTATTGTTCATTGCACTAACTTGTTCTGGGGAAACATGAATAAACGTCTGCTGTCCCCAGACAAGACATCAATGACAGAGGAAAGAAATTATTCTACTCATCCAGCTTGGTGAAGCAATGAGTGTACTTACAGGATCGTGGACGAGGAGTACAGGAAACGAAGTGTGGTCAGTTACACCACTGAAGGAAACCTCCCACAACACCAGGCACTGCTAACTGCTTACATATCCTTGAGGAGAGGAGAGGCCTCACGAACCACCTCATGAGGTGCCTGAGCCTCCTTGTCCTCAGCCTCACAAGCCTTGCAAGCGCTCCTTCTTTCCCACCATGAGGGATGATTGGTAGCCCTGATCTTGAGAGGGTCTCCCCAGGACGATCACACCCATTCCACTCTCAAGACAGCAATGGTCTTGCCGTGCTTAGAGGACAACACAATGTGGTTTTCTGAGAATCAGTGAGCATTTAATATGTATGAAGTGATTTTCTGGCTAGATTTATGTCAACCCCACACAAGCTAGACTCATTTGGGTTAAGGGACTCTCAAATGAGAAAATATCTCCATAAGATTGACCTGTAGGGAAGCCTGCTGAGGCACTGGTGCAGGAAAGCCCAGTCCATTGTTAACGGTGCTGTCTCGAGGAAGGCGGTCGTAGTGTATGTAAGAACACAGCTCCTGAAAAGGAAAAGTCATGCACTATTGGAGCGTTGCAATAAATTGTCAGTGAAGCAAAGAAGGAGAAGGAAGAGAAGAAGAACAAGAAGAGGAAGAGGAAGAGGAAGAGGAAGAGGAAGAGGAAGAGGAAGAGGAAGAGGAAGAGGAGGGCAGGCTCAGCGTGCCATGGGGAACAAACCAGTTAGCAGCATTCCTCCTTCAGCTTCTGCCTCCAGCCTCCTGCCTTGAGCTCCTGTTCTGACTTCCGTTGGTGGTGATCAGCAATGGGCAAAGTGAGACAACCTTTTTTTTCCTCAAGTTGCTTTTATTCATGGTGTTTGGCTCAGGGTTACTACTGCTGTAATGAACACCATGATCCTAAAGTAACTTGAGGAGGAAAGGGTTGATCTGGCTTATGTCTTCTGATCGCAGTCTATTGAAGGAAGCCAAGGCAGGATCTCAAGGAGGGAAGGAACCCGGAGGCAGAGGACGAGTCAGACCATGAGAAGTGCTGCTTACTGTTTTGCTTTCTGTGGCTTGCTTAGCTTGCTTTCTTATTGAACCCAGGACTACCAGCCAAGGAGAAGCTTCACCCATAATGAATCCTCCTCTGTCAATCACTGATTAAGAAAATGCATTACAGGCTTGCCTGCAGCCCCATCCTATGAAAGTAATTTTCCAATTGAGGTTCCCTCACCTCAAATGACCATAGCTTGTGCCAAGTTGGCATAAAACTAGCAATCAGGATGTTCATCGTAACAATAAAAGCCCCAAGTAAGACAGTGGCAACACACTGCAAAACAATGTAAGGTCTCTTCCTTCAAGAAAGTCACATCTGGGCTGGAGAGGTGGCTCAGTGGTTAAGAGTAGTCACATCTGGGCTGGAGAGGTGGCTCAGTGGTTAAGAGCAGTGGCTCTTCTTCCAGAAGAGATGAGTTCAATTCCCAGTACTCACATCGTAACTCACGAGTGCCTATAACTTCAGTTCCAGGAATCCAACAGCTTCTTTCAGCCTTTGCAAGCACTGGGTATATACATGGGGCATACAGGTGAATGCCCATACACATAAGATAAAATTAAAATTCAAAAATAAAATTCAAATTTTATAAAAACAAACAAACAAAAACCCAAAACAAGAAATTCGCACCGATCAGGCATGGTATAGGCACAAACCCATAATTCCACAACTCAAGAGGCAGATGCAGGGGGATTAAGAGTTGAAGACTAGCCTTAGTTACATGAGACTCTGTCAAAAAAAATCAAAACCTTTTCATATTTAGTTACAAGACTGATTAGATTTTTTAAAAGCATGTGTCAACATGGTACATCCATGCTGCACCATGAGTGAAGGTAAGGTACAATGATTAAATGCAGGAAAGGCTAATAATTCATGCTGAAGGGGTGGGGGTAGGGCGTGGGCTTTAATCCTAGGCTTCAGATTTAACAATGTCCAAGTGGTAGGGTAGGGTATGCGGTAGGAGAAGATGTGGAAGCTTGAAAATGTTCAAATATTAGTACAGCAAGAAACATAGAAGCATCATTGAGGTAAAAGATTACAATGGAAGGGCATGCATGGACAATGGGAGCTGTCTGCTCCCGTCTGCATTTAGGAGAAATGGTCTGTCCTGTTTGCAGAAAGGATTGGAGAGGAATACGGCTAGATGTGAGGAGAGCATGAGAACCTGTAACAGAAACCTAAACAAGACATTCTGAGCCTAAATCAGGCTCTGGGACTATCATCCACAGGGAGATCTGGGAGCTGAGCTCACACGGTCCTGGACCAAATCAAGGCAACACAGTAGGAATAAATATGTAGAAACAGAATTGAAGGAAAATCTGTGAAGCATTACTAACAGAATCTGACAAGAAGGTAAGGAAGCAGTGTGGAATGGTACTCAGATTTTTTTACAAAAACAAATGCTCACATACAGTCATTTTGGAATGGTAAGAGAAGAATGTACTTGAGGGGAGAAACAATGGAAGCGAGATGAAAGAGTCTGAGAGATGTTGATTTGGAGGCATCTAAAGGATGTCTGAAGAATACAGTGAGCTATAGATAAGGAGAGTCCAGTCTAAGCAGTAAAAGTCTTGAGGAAATAAGTGTCCAGACAGCAACAGAAGGATGCTTGGAGAAGAAGCAACTCACCCAGGGGGATATTGGTAGATTAAGACTATAGGAGAGCCAAGATCACACCGCTGGGAGCTAACCATTTTAGAGATGTATACAGGCTTGGAAACTAAGACAGACTAGCAGAAACAACAACAACAACAAAAAAGAAGAGTACCTCTCAAAAAATAATCAATGAAAGACAAAAGCTGTAAACATTAAGTTTAAAGAAGTCCATAAAAGGGAAGTTGGAATGATACATCTTCTTCACACATGGGAGAAGACAGAAACAGGCAAGGTCCATCATAGACAAATCAAAGGAGATAGGACTCTGTGTAGGGACAGCTAAACACACAGCTGAGCTCTGCCTCAGGACCCTTCTGTGTAAGTACCAAAAACCTGACTGAGCACTCAGCAAAACAGGGTTTGCGGTGTAGCACTGGCAGACAGCACAGAGACAGAGCTGCTTTCTTCACAGCCCCTCACAGACCTACAGCTGCTTAGAAATGGCTCTCACAGCTGGGCTGGTGCCATAGGAGTCTCCTTTTGCTTTGTCTACATCTTTTCAACGTTAATTTTGTTTAAAACCGAATGCCCACCTTGTTCCTTCTTTTGTAATAAGTGTGATTATCAACTGTCATCATCAACTTGATGGATTTAGAATCCCTGGGAGCTCACACCTCTCAGTGTGTCTGTGAAGGCATTTCCAGAGAGGAGTAACCAAGAATCAAAGACCTATGTGGGTAACACCATCCTACAGGCCAGGAGCCCAGATCAAGAGAAAAAAACATGAACACCAGCATCCATCTCCCATTGCTTCCCTGACAGATAAAATGTGAGAAGCCTTACATTCCTGCCTCAAGGGACAGGAGTCATGCTGCTCAAACACCTTCCCTGTCATAATGAGATACATACTCAAATCATAAACCAAATTGAATCTTCCTTCCCTCAAGATGCTTGTCAGATATTTGGGCAAGGTAACTGAAAAAGTAAGTTGGTTACCTAATTTCAAGTACTTTCAGGATCATTGAATTAAAAGAATGAGAGAAATTTAGCTCTAGTACAGGAAACCACTAAGACTTTGGACTAGCTCATCCTAAGCTATGGGCCTATTTCTGAACCAACCCCATGGCTAGTGAATGAAGAATTTAAACCCCCCATTTCAGTAAGCACCCAAGATGTGGAACAGATGTTTTCATTAATACCCAGGGTCAGACAAAGTAGGTGAAAAATGTTTCTCCAAAACAAGAGATTTTAGGGGCTGTAATCAGCAGCAGTTAAGAGCGTTGGCTACTTTTCCAGAGGACTCAGGCTGGATTCCCACATGATGACACACATACAACCATCTGCAGTTCCAATCCAGGGATCCAATCCCCTCTCTGACCGCCACCAACACTGTAAACACACGGTGCACAGACACACCTGCAAAACACACAAGGTGGCTCCTTTTGGTTGTCAACACGACATCTGAAATTAACTGAAACCACACAATGGGGCACACATGTGAGGAACTCTTGCTTAATTTGAAGTAGAAAAAGAGTTTTTAATCTGGATCTTTGAGGTAGAAGGCACACCTTTAATTTTAATCCAGATCTTTGAGTTAGGAAGATATACCTTTAATCCAGGTCTTTTGAGGTGGGAAGACTTACCCCTAGTCTGGGCCAACCTTCTGCTGGAAGCCTATATAAGGACACGGAAGGAGGAAGCTTTTGCTCTTTGTCTGTTTGCTTTTACCTCCCTACCAAGCCCATTCCTTCACTGGCGTTAAAGCCTACTTCTTTGGAATTCCAGGATACACCCAGACTGAGCAACTCCTGGATTCGTAGACTTTCCACTCATAGTCAACCATTGCTTGATTAGCTGGATCACAACCAATAAGTTATTCTAATGCATCCTCTGCGTGGAGGTTGGGGTGGGAGTATGTATAGGGGAGATGATAGATAGATAGATAGATAGATAGATAGATAGATAGATAGATAGATGAGAAAGATTATTCTATAAATTCTGTTACTCTTGAGAACTCTGATGAATACAGCACTTATGTACATAATATATAAATAAGGCTTTGCAGAGAGATGATAGACCTGTTGTGTTCCATCCCTTAGCTTTTGAGCACACCTTCTACTTAGAGTGCCAGACCAATCCACTTAATATGACACAATGATGTTTACAAGCTCTGAAAGAGGAACAACCAAGTGTGATGACATTACTGCATCCATCCCGTTTCCATCCCAAGCCTTTTTTCCTTCATGAGTATGAAACCTATGCCTGAATAATGTGTGCAACCCATCCCCCAAAAGATACAAGAGAGGGAAGAAAACGAGAGCAACCTGGGCATCTAGCAAAGGAAAGAAAGGTTAATGAGTAGTGGCTGTCACCCCAAACGGGGAGCAGGACTCTCTCCTCTTAGTGAGGAAATAGAAATATTAGTCACCCCATATGGCTGCCTGCAGTCCTGCCCACTGAATAGAAGTTCTCTGTTACACACTGCCTGCCCTCCCTGGAAATTCCTGAAACTCCTGGAGGGATATGGGGAAAGAGTCCAGACTTCTTTGGTAAACTGCTTGCTGTTGACTCAATTTATGAGAGGGACTCCAGGGCTGGCTCTGAGGCTGAGAAAACATCAGAACTCATTTGTCTCCCTTGACATTTCACTGATAATCCAGACCCCTAAAAGTCTAGTAGACATTAGAACTCTTTAGTGAGTCTTGGGGATTGAACTTAGGTCAGCAGGCTTGACAACAAGCACCTCTACCCAATGAACCATCTTGGCAGCTTTGAGTGTACCCTTTTTAATCTTGTTTGAATGACAGCTCCTTCTTTCTGTCTTATTTTTAGAAACATGCAATATCTTGCAGTTCAATGAAATGTAGCATTTAATTGAACTTTAAATTTTAAAACCTTTTTCAAGGATACTAGACAATGATGAACTTTATAGATAGAGTGTCTTGAAATTGAGGTCTTTCATAGAATGTTAGATAGTGCTAAGTGCCAGAAAAAAAAAATGAAGGAAAAAAAAAAAAGAAATATAGCCAAGGCATGCAGCTTTATAAAGGGGTCACTATAAAAATTACATTTGAATAAAGGCCTGGATGAGGTTGTGGCAGTTTGAATGAGAATCGTCCCACAAGTTCATAGGTTTGAATGCCTGAGGCCCAGTTTGTAGAACTGTTTGGAAATGACTGGACCCATGCCAGGTTCAGTCTTGCTCTCTGTCTCCAACTTGATGATAAGATCTAAGCTCTCAGCTATGGCTCCTGTGCCATGCCTGCCTGCCTGCTGCCATGCTCCCTACCATGATGGTCATGGACTGACTCTATGGAAAATGTAAGCAAAGCCTTAATTAAATGCTTTTTTTATAAGTTGCTTTAATCATGATGTGTCTTCACAGCAACAGAAAAGTAACAAAGACAAAGTAAAGTTAACAACTTGAAGATGCCTGAGGGGAGAATGTTCCAAAAAGAGTCCAGCAAATGAGAATATCCTGACACGCCACCAGCTTCACCCAATAAGAGACAACCAAGAGGACAGCATGGCTGAGGTAAAGTGAGTGGATTCACAGGAGACTGAGGGAGGCCATCCATAATTTATGCAAAACTTTAGGCTTATTCTAATATTTTTTTCTGATTATTTAAATAGGCATTTAGTCTATTTCTGGTGTTTTTATTTTATGACTCTATACCTAACTTTAAAAATTAAAGTTAAAAAACTTTAAAAATTTCTTTAAAGACTCTGATAAGTAGAAATCTTGAAGTGAATGGATTAAGGGTTTTCATTCATAATGCCAAATTGATTTCCTATGACACCGTGTGTTTCGACTTCTACCAGAAAGAGTTGAGCACTCTCATTATGTCCTCTGTCACTGGTATTATGTCTGTCAGTGTAGTCAGCAGCAGTGGTAGTGTGGAAGTTAAGCTTTCCCACATACTGATTGGCCCATTTAATTTCCTTCTCATGAGCTTAGAATATGTTGACTCAAATCCAAGACAAGAACATACCACCCCGAAATATGCCTCTTTGGCTTGAAGATTATTTTGAACTGACTATAGTGGACACTGGAAAAACTCTGAAAAGTTGGCGTTTTAAAAAAACATTTTCAAGTGTTCATGCCCTGTTTGGGCTGCCATGTTGTGCAGATAATGACAATAGCAGCGGATATGTATTTACTTTAGAGGCAGTGGGGCCTGGGAGGAGAATGGAGCTGATAAACGAGGTAGACTAAAGTCATACACAGTAGCCAGCTTTATTCAAAGCATCAGACAATTTATACGCTGGGGATTAAGAGGAATCACAGGAGTTACAAGAGTGAAGTGTAAAATCACACCGATAATCTCCATGTAGCAAAAGCACGTTTTCCGTAGAGGCAAAACAAACAAATAACAATATCAGTCATGATGAATAATCTGAAAAGTTGGCATTTTCTCACAAGCACTCAGAATTCCCTTCACATAACTTCATATTTGGACCATGTTCCAACAGACATGCTATTGTGGAAGGGGAAATCTCATGGGTCCCCACTCTAAGCAAGAACTAACGAGTGCTGAGTTATCCCCAGGGATAAACCAAACCTGTTATCCAATTCCAAGTAGTCGTTCCTGGGATCAGACACATACAAGGAACACTAAGCAGACTAACCAGGTTGTATTTATGTATCTTCACATTTTCACATATATGTAATTAAAGAAGAAGAGGCCGTGAATCAGAGAGAGTTTGAGGTGGGGTACATGGAAGGGGTGAGAGGGAGGAAAGAGAAGGGGAAATAATGCAATTATGTCTTAATTTTTAAAATAGAAATATACATATTTAATTTTTAATAAAGACATTTCACCTTTAACCATTACAAGAAATCTCAACTTGTAAAGGTGTCTCCCCTCTGCACTGTGGGGAAATGAGATCACAGAAAATGCTAACCTGTGGAAAGACATAATTTACACATGAATAACAGGTCTTACCCTTGCCATAAGGGCCTTTCCTCGTACCTGCCTGTCTTATTTCTCATAATAGGGAGTATGTAAAGAGTACAGTCTAAGATAATCTCAGGGATCCACTGTAGAAGTTCCCTAACTCCTGGAGTCTCTTCTACATTAGATATACATGTCACTAAACTGTTTGCTTTTCTTATACCAACCTGTCTTTTTTTACAACAGAAAGTCTTAGTTTAAAAATGTCCAAAGTTTGGGAAGGAAATAATTTTTCTTCTGTATGCTTTTATGCAGTGTTTATCATTATTTGCCCATTATTCACTTAAGCAACAGTCAGAGTTTATCAATTTACACAGTATCTTTCTTTGAGTGTTAAATCTCACCTGTCCTTTTTTTTTAAATTTGAAACATGAATTAGAATTTATTCAATAAGGCAGCCTAAAGTGCCAGTCTTGTCTTGTATGACATTAAAGGAACAGACTCAGAGGCAGTTTCATTTCTTTTTCTCACTGCTTTGACAAAATACCCCACCAAAATTAACTAAAGCTTTGGCCCCAAGATTTCATGGCAATGACATGGTGTTAACCATCATGGTGGCAAAAGCATTGTCCTGCACCCCTCACATCCTTACACCTTAGAAAAGCCCAGAGCAGAAGAAAGCATGCTGTAGCTCCTTTCACACTTCCTGCTTCCCTCCCTGAGAAGGGACAGCTGACTCTCTGTGGATCAGAATACAGTCTTCCAGGGTAATATACAGAAGTGATTCAATGCACTGTCTTCATGACCTGACTATGTTTCCAACCCACACTTATCTTATGCATCATTGACAATAGGATATCCAAAGATCAAAAGTTCCTTTTCTGGCGGGCTAATTCAAACTAGGTCGATCTAAGAGAGCTGCCAGAACAACCACCAGAGGACCTGCAACTATCACAATCTAATTTCCATGCTAAGTGATACAACCACCACTAAAATGACTGAAATACCAGACCATAAAAGTACTCCTAGTGGGAGACTAGGGAGGTCTCAGAGATAGAGACAGATCAGACTATCAGAAGGAGACACGTGTGTGTTATCTTCAGGATATTGTCACCATTAGAGAACAAATTCAGACATGAGACAAAGCCAAGAATAACAAGCAAAGATTGCTTACTGTGAAAGCACACACTCAGGAGGGAGCATGGGTCTCCTTGGAGTCTTGTTTTAACAGGTATTTTTAGTGGTCTTATTAGTGATTCCAGGGACTGTTGTATATGATTATATAGATTATTTTGTAAGGATAATTTTATTATAAAATAGTAAATGATTTCATGTATACGTAGGGAGTAGGTGCCCGGGGGAGTCCAGAAGAGGGTATCAGATCCTCTGTGCTAAAGTCCCAGGTGGGTGTGAGCATCTGATGTAGGTCCTGAGAACTAATCCCCATCATCTGCAAAAGCAGCACACACTCTTCATCCCTGAGCCATGGCGACATACCCTACATAGATTATTTTTTGACTCAGGTGATCTGACAAGAACAATCTTATTTCTTCATGTCAGGACACAGCTAAGAATGTCATGGTGTCTGCACTTAAGGCTCTTTTTCCTTCCATGCAAAGCCCAGTGTGACAGTTGTTGACCCAGTGTCTGGACATGTTTATAGGTTGTAACTTCTCTCCTTTATATTCCTTCTGGCTTCTTCCCCAGGTTCTTCCATTTGGCTCCTTATTGGTCCTTAGTCCATCCTCATCACAAAAGGAAGTAGAAAAGGTCAAACCAGAATTCTGAGACACCCAGGAAAATACAGCCAAGCTGTCACCTGTCAGCCCATCCCCCCACATCCACGTCATTAAACATGTTTACTTTCTTCTGCTTATCTGTCTTATTAGCCCATTAACCTGTATATATGACTTCTCAACCTTTAGTAGGTTGAAAATTTGATTCTCAAGTGAGGGTCCCACTTCCCCATGATGTTTGACACTCAGAATCAGTTCCTCCTTGGATTTATGACACCAAACTGAAAAGACTCCTTGCTGGTCCCTCTCTCTGGAGGAAAATCAAAAAACTTTTGGTAAATATCCTGCTCAACAGCTCACCATCGCCCTACTGGGAGTCTCCAGCCAGAGTCAGGCTGGTATAGCAAGACACGACTATCTGCATCATCTCTCCATTCATGCTCTACTGTCCCCATCATAGCTTCACTCTGTTTCTTCCTCCTTCAAGTTCTACCATGTTTGCGGGTCAGCTCATTAACTGTACTATGCAGTCTTCATTATAACATGATTTCTCCTATGAAATGGAGAGGTTTGTTTCTATGGTGATGGTAGAGAAAGTCTAGGCAGAATTGAGCAGCTGGAAGTATTCACTTACTGTGAGAGCTCATTAAGCTGGCTGACGTGAGAGGCTAGTGGAGATCCTGCAAGAGCCTAGCAGAGGTCAAAACTTTGCAGTAAAGTTATCAGTAAAAAATCCTAGGCATGAAACTTTCACAGCTATCCAACATTGACTTGACACACTCCTGGTGTTTCTTATGTACAACCTCAGATGTTTGGTCTGAGGCAACTTTTCAAATGACATTGTCTGGGAAATAGAATATCGTGTGGCAGCTATGGAATGGTAAGGGACTGCAGGAGAGTCTTCCCATTTAAAAATAGAAAGACTAATATGTTCTCCTATGAAAGGTGAACAGTGGGAAGGATGAAGATTAACGGCATAATTAACAAAAATGTTTCTACTGCAAGACTGAAGCATCATTTTGCATTTACCCCTGCATGTGATAAAACAGCATCAAACTATAATTTTCAAAAAGATGACATCATATGCCTCACACACACATAAAACAAGCTGGTGTCAAAGTTTTACCTGACCCATTTGCTAAGGAGTGAATAAAAATGGTGTTATAGCCAACTTAAAAGCATTTGAAAGGCTAAGTAGTTATAAAGAATGTTAGAATAAGATTGTGAAGTCAGACACAAAACTGGTTGAAGTCCAATAAAAAACCAAACCATATCCTCAGGAGTCATCTGTCCTGCTAGGGAGAATGTATTTGCATCTCAAAACCACACACATTTGCCCAGAGAATTAGAAAGCCAATCCCAGCACTATAATATAAATGTTCTGTTCTCTCTTCTGCTTATTCCAAATATCAAGTACCTTTCCCAGTATACACCGGGAAACCCTTTAGTTTTGTAAACT
>JANHMN010000001.1:199189306-199211573 GCA_030674055.1 Rhabdomys pumilio | reverse complement strand
AGGTTTGCTTTTGCCACTGGGGGAGTTGGAGAAGCAGAATAGAAAGAATGGCTTACAGGTGTTAAACTTCAAGATGAGAGGGAAGCCTCGCTAGAGCAGAGGTAGGAGGAGGAGAACACCCTCATTTGATTTTTTTTCTATTATAAAAATAATTTATTTTGGAAAATTTATAAGCAATATAAATTCTCCTATAGATATGCAACCTTAGAAATTCAAGCTCAAGGCACTGGCTAATTTCAAGTCCAAAGATAGCACTTTGTTGCCATGGTCACCAGAAAGGACAAATTCTGTGTCCATTCATGTTGGAAGGTGGAATGTGTCAGAAAGCACCCTCGATCCTCTTTTCTAAGGACACTAATCCCATTCCCATGGGCTCAGCTCTTAGAAGTCCCAGCTTTTGTGACTGCAGCTTTTCAGGTGCAGGCCACACCGGTCAAAAGGACAGGTGAGTGAGCTCCTGTCAGCTGAACTGTGCTACTCCCTAGACTCAGATCCCCAAGACCTTCCCCACCTCAGCCTCATGCCTGGCTGGACTCCTGTCCCTAATTCCAGCAGAGCCTAGCTGCTCAGGTATAGGCCAGACCAGTTAGAAGAACAGAGACCACCTGTTGCACCAAAGGCCAAGCAAGTTGCCAGAAGTTAATCCCCTAACCTGGTCAGGGACTCCAGAGTGGTTCAGAGGCCAAGCAAGCCACCATAAATCTAGGCCACAAAGCCCAAAAGACAGAAGAAGAAACAGAAACCAAGGAACAAAATACCCAACCAATAAAGACAAACACAGAAATCAGCACCCAGACCTATAATCATCCCAAACTAAGATGCCCAAATTCATCTTGGAGAGACAGGAATACAAGGCACATAGCTAAGTCAAGGCAGTATACAGCAAGCCGATAGCCAACATCAAATTAAATGGAGAGAAACATTCAGCAATTCCACTAAAATCATGGACAAGGCTGCCCACTCTCTCCATATCTATTCAATAGAGTACTTGAAGTTTTAACTAGAGCAATAAGACAATTAAAGGAGATCAAGGGGATATAAATTGGGCAGGAAGAAGTCAAAGTATCTTTATTTACAGACGATATGATGGTATACATCAGTGTTCCCCAAAATTCTACCAGGGAACTCCTACCGCTGATAAACACCTTCAGTGAAATGGCTCATCCTTGTCTGACTCCTAGTCTGCCTCCAATTGACCAAACTCACCTGTAAGCCAGAGGTCAAGGGACTTGAAGTATCCCTACAGATTGTCCCAGAGCATAGAGTCAACACCAAGGAAAGAGTAGGTCTGGAAGAGTAGATGGAAAGACCTCTGCCTGATTTCTAATTTCATAGAAAAGGAATGAAGGGACAGAGAGAGGGATTTTTTAAAAGAACTGTTAGGGACGAGGGGCAGTAGTAAGAAAAAGGAATAACCCAAGGATGAAAGGGAATAACCCAAGGATGACGCGACTGGGTCAAGAGGGCAGTAGGTCAAGAGGCAAACAGAAACATGTCCCGAAGTATCCAAACAAATTTATTCCAAATGAAATCTTTAAACACCTGCCTCCCTCCACAATGTTTAAGTGTCCCTATATGACCTGGGTCCCAAGCACATTTTAAGATTCTACACCTAGATATTTCCCACCAAGCCCTGTGACTTCCACTTGTGGACTTCAACCCCAGTCTCTAAGCCAGGATGTCTCTTCACAGTTTAGGAGAGAAGCCAGCCACGGTGATGTTCTCCCCGGTGATGTAGCTGGCATCTGAGGAGCACAAGAAGGATACAAGCCCAGCACATTCCTCCGGCTCCCCTAACCTGTAGGAGAGAAGAGATGAGCTCGCAGAAAACACTAATGGGCTCTGACCTGGGCTTCTGCAGTCCATGAGGGGCACCTAGCAATCACCAACCTCAATGGGAGGTGACAGTGGTTGATGAAAACTTGCCCTCCTGCCCCCAACCCAGGACTCCAGAAAGGGGAAGCAGCCAGAATGGCAGCAGGAATGAGGTCTTTTTCATATTGAAAAATATTTTTCCTTAGAAAGCATCACAGAGCACTGGCCTCCCATCCCCCCAAGCCCGACCTACCTCTGTAGTCCGAAGATTTTCTTCATGTCAGGCAGCAAGTTCGTCAATGTTTTCTCCTAGAGAGAGATTGCAGAACCAATGTCAGGCAGAGGACTGGTGACACAGTAGAGTGGAAATAGCATCGTGGCTGAGCCACACCTCCATGGAGGATAGGATGAACACCTGTCTACTCAAAGAGGAGAGAGACTCTGATCTGTCTACAGAAAAGTAAGGGGCTGCTGCCCAAAGACTGACCCTGGGATGGGAATGTAGCTGCATACCCAGGCTGTGGGCATCCATTCAGATGGAAGCCTGGCCCAGAAAAGGACCAGAAGGTCTGTGGAGAGGATGATGTAGGAGGGTGGGGACTGGGATCGGAAAGCGTACGTCATGCTCACCCTTAGGCTAAAGTCAGTCTTGATAAATCCTGGCACGAGGCAGTTCACTCTGATGCCCTTTGGAGCCAGCTCTACAGCCAGAGACTTGCAGAGCCCCAACAGAGCTGTCTTGCTGGTGTTGTAGACACCCAGCTTCTGAGAAGCAAAGAATCAATATGTTAGGAAGGAATCTTCCCGGAACAAAGGTTGTTTCGGGGCTGCAGACTACAGAGATGTACCTGACTGTAGGCCTGAACACAGTCTCTCTCCCCTTGTGCCTCACCACCCCCACAGTAGTCTTTTCAACGAGTCAGATTCTCCTCTATGTTATCAAATTGCTGTCATTTATATCCAAGCTTGACAAAGAGAGTGTTGCACTGTTCTTTTGAATAGTCGGTGAGAAAACATGAATTAGGAGATTCAGGTCCTCTCCTGGTAGGAAGACAAGCTAGCATCACTTACAGGCAAATGGCAGATTATTGCTCCTTGGGGGTAAAATAAGATCATAATGTCTGGCCTACAACATAGACAATGCCATCCAGAGACTCATAGTTTACTTCTATTTTATTTAGCATCAACAGTCAGTTCTCCCACACCCCACTACAAGAGCTCACAAGAAATCAAGGCAGCTGGCACTCACCCAGCTTACCAGAGGATACTCATACTCACTGGAATTGGTACATAAGCCACTCCAGAGGACACTAGAACAACAGAGCCTCCCCTTGAGGAGAAAGGGATATGGAGTGAAATTAGAGATTCATTCAATTAAAAGAGTCAGGAAACTGGGCTTTCTTTCACTTGAAGAGAAAGCCCTTTCAGAGTTCACAGTGAAAATGTGAAGGCTCGGCAACTAGCTAGGACTTTGAGATATGAGACATTTAAATAAATGGACATTAAAGTCATGGCCACCCAGTAAATACAGCCAGAGTGGTATCTCTTTGATAGGGCCCCCAAACTAAGATAGCACACCCAGACGACAAAGCTCAAGTAATGTTCAAATGTTGTAAAGACTTCAGTGGAGTCAGTGGGTCGCCAAGGAGTCCCAAGCCTTAACCACCCCCTTGAAACCAAAGGCTACACAGAAGAACCAGACTGTGTCGCAGGTCAGAGAAAGGTGTCCATGGTGCCTCTGACCAGAAGAGAAACAGGTGAGATGGCCTACAATGGAAGGCAAGAGGGAGAGAATGAGGGATGGGGACCCCAGACTGCTTCACTCTGTAACCTTCATTCATCATTAAAGATGTCACAAAAAGCAAGGTGCCAATAGCCCCTGAGATGAACACCATAGGGCCCGGGAAAGGCCCTTTGAGGATCTGGAAGGCAAACCTTGCTCTTGTCCCAGAAAATGTTTCTCTTCATCACAAAGTAAGTTTTTGGGAAAACATCAGGTCTAGAAACAAGACTTGTCTGAAAACACAAACCTGTCACACACATACACACACCCCAATACATCTTCAACTACCTAGGCCTCTACCCAAGTATTTCCTGTGGGTAAAAATTAATATATACGGCCCCCACCATCTCCCACGTGCACTTACCCTCTATTCTCCATGTGGGGCAGCAACTTGCTTAGCAACAGAGCTGGGGACTTGACATTTACATCCAGGATCTGAAATCCCAAACAACAGGTGTTGGGCTGAGGAGACATACACCACTGTCTGGGGCCCTGTCTGGGAGCCAGATCAGGAATAAAGCTCTGTGAGTATGGTGGGAAGAAGAGATACTGAGTCCTTTTGCCATGTGTGAGGGTCAGTCAGAGTTTGGCTTAGGGCACACATGCTTCTGAGGCCTCTGGGCTCTCTAGGCCTCAGAGAATTACCATACTGTGTGGCCTAAGGGCCTTTACATTGTCGGCTCCCACACAACCACTACTTCCTTGGAGAGGAAAGGCTGGGAAAGCACAGGAAAGTGAGGGTGAGGAACTAGTTATTAGTGGCTGACCGAAAGGAGGAGTGTGGGTGAAAAGGAGTCTGTACCTGGGACCTAGCCTACCCCAGGAAGTGTTAGGGTTGGTGTTTCTCATTCGTATGCTAATTATCTGGGATAATATTTTGGTTGGGTTAGATTGGGTTAAGCATTTTGCAGTGATGGGACTCAAACCCTGGTCATCTATAAAAATAAAGAACTGGAAAAGCCTGGATGTGGTTGGAGCATGAGGTGGAGGGACTGGAAGGTGGATCAAGAAGAGCCATGGAACATGAGAACCACAAAGGGAAATGTGGGGCAAAGTCTACTAAGAGAAAATAGAGGGGTGGCCCACAGGAAGGTGCACTGATCACAGGCCCATTCCTCACCACTAGGGACAGGATGGGGCTCAGACGTGACTAGTCATGGGTGGGCTCTTCAGGGTAACAGGAATGGGGTCTGCAGAGGTAGTAGGAGCTCCCTGAGAACCCAGTGGCTTCCATCTGGGATGGCAGAGGGAGAGTCCCATCTGTCAGTTATGTCTCTGGAAAGATATGATGTCTCGTCCCTCTGAGCTCTCAGAGATGCTCTTTGGAACAGCCAGACTAAAGAACTCACAGAGATGCCAATTAATCCCAGGTTGTAACCGTTCTATAAACCTGAGCCAGAGTATCTCTGCCATAAACAGACCCAGAAATCATTTTCTGGCATCTCAGGACATAGCAGCAGTGATCAGCACAAGGAGATTCAACACAGAAGCTACTGGAACCTGATAGAGCCTGGGCCTGTCTCAGGTAAGCCCCATCTTCATCCACCCAAGCCAGTGCTGACACAGCTATATGGAAACACAGGCATGGTATGGCTACATGCATTCTTATAGTCACGAGTAGATATCTATACCATTTAGGGTGTGTAAGGAACTCTCCTCACCTTGTCCCAGATCTGTTCACTGGCTCCCAGGGTGCTTCCCACCAGAGGATTGACTCCTGCCACACACACAAGGAAGTCAATGCCCCTAGAATGCTTCAGAGCCTGCAGAACAAATGATCAGGCACTCGGGTGAAGGAATGGGATACAGAGCCGTAAAGACCCAAAGAAAACCACTGCTATGTCTTGAATCGGAAATATCCCCACAGGTTCATGTTTTGAATGTTTGTTCCCCAGCTATTCCTCTGTTTGGGGAGGCTATGGATCTTTAAGAGGTGGTGCCTAGCAGGCAGAGGGTCACTGACAGCAATCCTTTGAAGGTTACACCCGGCCCACAGTACCTGCCACACTTTCTGCATGCTGGTGTACTGTGATGGGAACAGACTTGGCCACATACTTCTATACCCATGCCTCCACCATCATGATGGACTAAAACCACAAGCCAAGACAACCCTTTAGTTAACTTGTTTCTCTGTCAGGTATTGTGACCACAGCCAACTAAAGCAGTGCTAACTGGCCCTCCTGGGGCTGGGCCAGGCCAGAGTTGGAGCCTGACAGAGACTGAATAAAATGTTTCTTGCCTCGTGAGACACACATAGTTTCTGCCCTATAAGGCATCTCATTGGTCCCTGGGTCCCACCCTTTGCTCTCAGCTCTTTCATTTCTAGTTAATTCCTTCTCTGCTCTCTCCTCTTATCTGTAAGGATCCTCCTTTGTTTACTATAGCACCTGTCTACTCCATGTTCCTTCAGATCCCACCTCACAACTCACATCATCTGGAGTGGTTACAGCAGGAGCTTATCCTGGAGCTCCTAATTCAGAGGCTAGTCTAATGGACTAGAAATATGTTGGGCCAGAGCCATACTGCTCACACTTTATCATGAAGACAGATCACTTGGGGATTTGACAACTCCAACCCTTAGGAGGTTCTAGGCGAGATCCTCAGTCATCTCTTTGCTTAGCATGAGCAGCACAGCTGTTCCTACCTGTTAGGAAATCTTTTAGTCACATCTCAGTATCCTGAGAATGTGGGATTGGCTTCATTTATAGACCTAGAAACCCCCGATTCCCTCATGTCAGGGTTAGACCCATGTCTTTTCATCTCTCCTAGCCTGTAGCTCCTTACTGTGTTTACAAGGTGCTGGCGGTCCTCAGCCTTCCCCACATGGCACACAGTGCCAGTCACACTCAGCCCCTCCTCCTTCAACATGGCCACCGCTTCATCCACATTCTCCTGCTTCCGGCTGCTGATGACCACATGCGCCCCATCCTGGGCCAGACGCCTGGCGATGGCAAAGCCAATACTATCGGCAGAAGAGGAGATAGTAGTGATGATTTTCAACCCTCTCTGTCTTGTCCCCAAACAGACCCCGATGACTATGTTTCCCTCAAGTTGCCCAGAAGTGGCTTCCAAGTCTTCAGTAGCAGGCAAGAGAGATCAGTGAGCACATGCCACATGCCAGTCATTCATAGTCCACTCATTCCATTCTCACAGATTTATGCATGGTAAGTGTATTACATAAATAAAGATGTCTTTATGATTTTGTTAAAAGGAACTTTGCTCCATCAGAAGAGTCACAGCCTTCCTTGTTGGCTGTCGAGCCTACCATCCTGACTATTCAGCATTGCTAGTCTGTCCCAGCCCCTGGAGGCTGGCATGGATTAGACTCTCTCTAGACCTATTTCCTGCCCTCTGGTATGCAATTTCAAAACTTCTATTCTGGAGAATATGCTATCCTCTAGGTCTCCTATCACTGTGGAGGTCTGAAGACTCTTGACTGGTACTGGTTAAGCAGCTATGATCAATGAAGAGAAAAGAGGCATGTGCCCAGTATCTTGTCAAAATGATCTGGGTAGCTGGAAATTTTAAATGTATTTCATGTGTTATGAATACAGAGAACTGGGAGCACAGAGAAAGACGTAAGACATCACAAGGGTCTGGAAAGTCTAGTTCCTTTGTTCTCCCTGGTGATTTTTAAACAGTTCCAAATATATTGGTGATGTTAAGACCATAAAAGATCAAGAGGATGATCTCCCTCCATCTGGGGATGGTGAGAACCCATTATGAAGTGCATAGGAATACAGGAGCCAGAGAACAACTGGAATTGGGGGGGTGCTGTGGGAACCAGTGTGAGGGTTCGTAGACCATTCTGAGCTGGTGGCAAGACAGCTGCACAGTCCTGGTGCCATATGAAGTATGATGCCAATGAGACATCTGAGTCTGAGGCACAATCCTGTCAGCAGACAGTGTCAGGCTTTTCTCTCTTAGTAGAGGATTCAAAAGACAGTGGCCATGCTGGTATGAAAGGCAGGAGGCAGATGTGCTGTTCTGGTGTAAAATCTCGATTACAGAGGGATTGTCCTACCATTGGTGGTAAGAGACGACATTTGGACTCCATGCTCTTTGTGGGATTTAGAAAACCAGAGATTTTAAAGAGAGATGCTGAGATACAGAGTTAAACAGACCTGTGTGATGGTTGTGGGGGAAGCTGGGATGCACGAGATGTGTGTGTCCTTGGTAACATCTCCTGGTAATGAGTCAGCCAGGTACTTCCAGTCACTCACCCTCTTGTAGAACCAGTGATCACAGCCACTTTACCAGCCAGGGTACGATTCTCATCTGCTCTTTTGCTGAACCTTCTTGCTGAGAGAGGGATTGGTGTACACAGAGAGCCCCTAAAGGCCTGTGGAGTAGACCTGAATATGGCAGCCATTGAAGAAAGACCTGTGAAGATAATCACGATTATAGACCACACTAGGACCTGTGCTCTTCTGGACCTTCCTTGAGGTCCCTGACGGGTGTTCCACCATCCTCCAAACTTTCCAGAAAAGTACAGAGCCCTTCACATCCTTGTTGTAACCTAGGCTCAAAGCAGGCTTTCCTGAGCCACCAGCAAAATACTTAACCAGGCATAGTACATAGCCGGGCCCTGAATAGATGCCTGAGAGATACTTGCCTGACCTGTTTTCATTCCTCCAATAAGGAAAACCACTTACAGCATGCTTAGCATCACCTTTGGATTTCTTAGATACGCCCTTTATCTGAGCAATGCAATTTTCATTTTCTTTGGAGGCGTGAACCCATAGCCTAATATACGTTAGGTAGGTACTCTGGGCTACTTCCCAAGCTTTTGAGCATTGAACTTGTTTATTCTCAGTATCTATAGTTTCCAACCATTCCCTTATCTGTTACAATCTCCTCTTCCCTCAGGTTCCTCCCCAGAGCAACAGCAACAGGGATAGTAAACTTACCAGCATATCTAACAAGCAAGTTTCACCCCTCAACAGCTCTCCCACTCAACTCTATGGAAAGCCTAACTAACCATCCACTCCTTCCTGTTCTGAACTCTGTCACCAGGCTTCTTTCCTTATTCTTACCTCCTCCTGACCCAAAAGTCACACCTCCCAGAATCCTCTGCCCAAAGAGCCCGTATCACCTTGTCATTTTAACTGCACCAGCAATGCTTCATCCCTGAAGTCACCTCTCAGGCCAGACCTTTCATCTCGACCCCTGCCGAGCTCACCATGCTTAATCTTCATTGTCAGTTTAATTGGATTGAGAAGTGCCTCTGGCATTTAGGGGCTTACCTGTGGATGTATCTATGAAGATGTTTCCAGAGAGGATTAGTGGAAAGGAGGTGAGATCCCTGGCTGAGTAAATAGAGGAAAAAGAGAAAGTTGGAAGAGTGCCAACTTTTGTTTCTGCTTCCTGAGGTACTGACTCACATCCACTGCCAGGCCTCTGCTTCCTGAGGTACTGACTCACACCCACTGCCAGGCCTCTGCTTCCTGAGGTACTGACTCACACCCACTGCCAAGCCTCTCCACCATGATGAACTGCCTCACTTCTTAAGCTACGAGCTAAAGCAAACCCTTACCCCAGTGCATAGCTCCTGTCAGGTACTGAGTCTCAGCACCAAGAAAACTGATGAGTGCATTCACTTGCCACACAGTAAGAAGAAATAACCATTCTCCTGAGTTACCTCAGAAGCACACATCAAAGCACGGAGTTGTTTGGGAGTTGGTCACAGGAAGCAATGTTAAAATTGGAGTGGAGTCGACAAGAGGAAAGAGAAAAGAACCTAAGAAAGGTGCAGGATCATGTACCTGTCATAGACCTCTATGCTCTGCCTCCTACAGTTCGTCTCTGCTGAAGAACTCTGAGCCACTGATTCAAATGTCAGCAGGAATCCAAGGAAACTGATGACTTAGGTTGGACAAACATTGGCAGTGCCTTCAGGACGTCAGGCTTTAACACTGATATTTACCTTTTAGGGAATTCATGAATCCCATACAAACCAGGAGAGGTAACCTTCCTGGTATGTTTCCAGCACCTGTCAGTCAGTGATTGGATGCCATACTCGGCAGTGAAGGTTTGAAGACACAATACAGGCTCTTGAGATACACATCAACAAAAACAAATTTCATCCCCTCAAGAAACACGTAATATATCAACCTAAGCATTACAATGAATGAAGATTAATGCCCAGGGATTAAGGATAAGGGAAGGGCCCTTGGGAGAAGTGAGGTGGAGCTTAATGGTAGAACAGCCTACATTAGGAAATAGGGCTGAAGACTTCTCCAGGCACAAAGTGAGCTGGATTCTGGGAGGTGACTGACATAGGAGAGAAAACATCCTAGGTTTGGGGGATGATGTGAAACTCTATGGGATTGTAAATAAATGATAGCATAAATATCCCTCTGGGCCCTAGTAAACTAAAAATATCCTAATCATTCCTCATATGCCTTGCTTTCATCTTGACTTAATCCTTACTGCACTTTCTGACTAGTCTTCCAGTCTTCATCTATAGATTAAGGCCAAGCAAAAACAATGACTTGATACAGAAAACTAACTTAACCTTTCTTGGAAACAGGGTCATGACTCTCTAGAACTAGACAGGGTCACATCTGTTCTCAACATACAGACTTTAAGCCACCAAGCGCCTTTTATCAAACTTTTTGAATTTTAAGGCAAGTTTAATCTTGTTTATCTCAAAGAGTGCTAGGGGATAAATTGTATCATCTTACAAATCGTGTGGAGACTTATCCTCCAGGGTCTTGGGTGTCACCATGCTTGGAGATGAAGCCATTGAAGAGATGATTGTGTTGAAACAATGTTATAGGAGAATAATGAAACCATCTGGCATTATTAGAAGGGGGAATTTAGTTACACCAAAGGGACGGTAGAGACTTGTATAAGCCACGTGAAGACAGTGACAAGATAGCCATCTGCAAGTCGCTGAGAGATGTGGATTTACAGGTTTTCTGTGGTTTGACACCTGGCCTTGTTACCAAATCCTGGTAAATTACTGTAACAGTAACAAAGGAAAAAATTCAATGATTTTCTGTGATACCTCATATCCCTCAACTCTTCTATTACTAGAAGATACATGCATAAGAAGCTATGACCTTCTAGAAAACAATCCATAAAAATAAAAAAAAAAAAAAGAAAAAAAACAAGAAAATAAGAAACAAAACCTGAGAGGTTAGAAATGCAGTTCAATGGGAGAGCAAGTGCTTGCCAGCAAATGCAAGGCCCCCGGTTCTCTCACCAGCCCAGCCGGGAAAAGAAACCAAAGAAATGAATCCACAAGCCTCAAATCCATCAATTCCTGGAGTACAAAGGTGTCAGTAAGGCAACGAAAAGACTTGGGGCTTCCTCGGTGCAGCAGTAGCATCTGAGAAACAACTGAGGCCGTGCAAGACAACCTCCATGCTTGCAGATTTATGCTCTGTCCCAGACCTGCCAGGACTTACCACATAGCAAATCATGTGTGCCCATTTTTGGTCCAGAAAATGTCACTGTTCTATATGTGCTCTTCCCAAGGAAAATGATGAACAGGAAGGAGCATTTCTCTTCTTATGATTATGCAACTGCATAATACATCTCTCATTCTAGTCCCAGTCAATGTTTGACAAATGTCTACATAGAAAAAAGATAGAGGAAGTCTTTCTGTTTCTGGTTTCTTTGATGATGATTCAGTGTCCCAGAATACTCTGCAGGCAGGACACACTGTAAGTTGAAGGTTTTATGACCAGTTTGGTGTCCCAATCCCTCCACTTGAGGTCTTGCTTTGTTACAGAAGGATCAGAGGAACCAGAGGGGTCAGGGATACCACAAGAAAACAGTAACGCAAAATCAACACAAATCAACAAAAGGCCACAGAATCAACTGACCAGGACTCATGGGGGCTCACAGGGATCAGGGAGCCTGCAGGGGTCTGACCTAGGTCCTCTGCATATAATGTTATAACTGAGTAGCTTGGTGTTCCTATGGGATTCCTAACAGTGGAAGTGGGGACTGCTCCTGACTCTGTTGCCTGCTAGTGGACCCCTTTCTTTCCTACTGGGTTGCCACATCCAGCCTTGATGTGATGGTATGTGCCAGGTCTTATTGTAGCTTGTCATGACATGTTTGACTGATGTCCCTAGGAGGCCTGTTCTTTTCTTAGGAGGGAATAAATCTGGGAGAGAGCAGAGATAGAGGGGAGGTAGAGGGTAGGGAGACTGCAGAAAGGAGAGGGATGGGAAACTGCAGTTAGATATAATATATGAAAGAGGGTTTTTGAAATGGAAAAAGAAAGAAAAAAGATAGAGGCTGGAGGTGTTACTTGGTGAGAGAACGCTTGTCTAACAAGCACAGACCCTGGGTTCACTCCTTAGTACTAAAGAGATGGGGAGAGGGAGAGGAAGATAAAAGGCAGAGGGAAGGGGAGGGGAGGGCAGGGGAGGGAAAGGGAGGGGAGGGAAGGGAGGGGAAGGAAGGGAAGGAAAGGAGAGGGAAGGGGAGGGGAAGGGAGCTGAACCCAAATAAGTGATGATGTTACCAAAGTGACCAATTATATGTGTGCTTCAGTCATCTCCTTTGCCCCAGATAACCAGCTAAAAAATATTTTTAAAAAATTTAAAACAACATGGTAAAAAGAAGGCTCATAAAAATTATAAGGAATGGCCAGAAAGATGACTCAGCTCTTAAGAGCACTTGGCTGTTCTACCAGACTCCTGATCTGTGTCCAGGGCACCACACTAGGCAGGACTTGATACCCAATCCTGGCCTCCAAGGGCACCTGCACTCATACCCACATGCAGACACGTGAGTACACATAAAGTTTTCAATATTTTAAATAATTTTAAGAAAATTTAAAAGACAAAAAGGGTTATCTCACCAGAAAATCTCACAGCCCCAAATACCTCCAAAGAATACTAAAGGTGGGAACCACTGTAGATGCTCTGAGGCAATGGACATAAGAAGCAGGCGTGTCTATTGTCAAAACAAGGCTTTTGAAGAAAAATCAAGGGACATCCACCTGTTAAGAAATGAGCAAGGTCTGCAAGAGGGCTCAGTGAACAATGACCCCATGAGCCACCAAACCCAACAACATGAGTCCAAGCACCAGTAACCTATACAGAGGAGGAAGAGCACTGATCCATGCTGGTGTGTGCACACAAACAAATAGGCCTAATAAGTTATCAGTATGAGCAGTTCACGGAGCAGATGCCCTAGGGCAGGACCAAAGCAACACACCAAAATTGAAGGAGCCTTTAACCTGTCCAAAAGGAAACTGACTGACAGCAGCAAGACAATCTTTTAATTCAACAAGTTAATAAAAGATGAATACGGCCATGGTAGTGGTGGTGCACACCTTTGACCCCAGCAGGCAGAGGCAGGTAGACCTTTGAGTTCTAGTCCAGTCTGATCTACAGATCGAGTTCCAGGACAGCCAGGGCTATATAGAAACCATGTCTCAGATAAGCACTAATAAAACCATGTGAAAAGAATGGGAAAGTAAAAATACAAGCTGAAATTAAAATCTGAAACAGCTAATGTAAGACTCTGGAGAGCCTTAACTCACCAGAGACACCCCCCCACCTTCCCGCTTCCAGTGAACAACGCAGAGCAGGGATCAATGCAAAAGCAAGAGGAATTTTATTGTTCCAGCATACTGGGGTCATCCTGCATCCAAAAGGAGAGGAAACTCCAGGCAGCTCATTCAGCAAACCTTTATACAGTTTCTAGGGGGTGCAGAATAGAGAAACAACAAACTAGGCACAATATGTTCTACAATATGATTGATAGAATAGTGTGACTTTTAAACTGATTGGCCTTTAGGGAATGAGGTGGCAAGGACTTCCCTTGTCTGTAGGTGGCCACCAGTTGGTCTGTCCTGCATAATGTGTCCATGTGCTCTGGGCCTTCCCCCACCCGCAGATGGCTGATAGTCATTCCCCCACCCTGTGGTCTGAGGAATATTAATTAGCCTCTCCCTTCCCAGAGGGAAGGGGTGCCTAAGTGTTCTGTGACATTTCTCTTCCAGGAGAGGAGGGGTCTGGTGGAATTTTCCAAAGGCTCTGAGCTGACCTCTTCATTCCCCCTTTTTCTTTGTGCATACTTCAATCCTGAAGCTATTGTGAATAGTTATGCAGCTCATATCTCTGGTCCTCTGTACCTAGGTCTTGATAACTTTGTCTCAGGATCATTAACTGTACTGCACCTATGTGATCTTTAATAAAAGCACTAAGTGATTTAAAATGCAGGAGCCAAAAGTCAGAGGAAGGCACAAAATTATCAGGGGTTCTAACAATGTAGAAATCAAGGTATTAAACCAAGGGGAGTGTTAAACCAAGACTCAAACCATCCTTGGGCTTGCTCCCTCTCCCTCTTGGCTAGTCCCTCCCGTACCTTTGCCATTGAATCCTTAACTATCGCCACCCCCCCTCAATGGTCTTCAGTATGTGTTTCCCAGTGTTCCACACCCTTAGGTACCAGAGAAACATAGTTGCCCCACACACACTGATGAGCCTGGTGCCAGCTTCTCCCATCTCCACTGTAGTGGACATGCCACATTTCCACTGAGAGTACTTGGCTGAGAGTACTTGCCAAGTCACTTTGGTAGGGTTGTGTGGGGTGCTGAGGCTCAGTGAGGGAAGGAAAATACACCATAGCCATCTAATGGTTTCTCTGGCCTTGCAGAAGGGTAGGTGATCTTGAGCTTGAGGTGATTGCTCAGGTGTCTGGCTGCTCTCCAGTTGGCATCAGGTGCAGGTGCTGGTCTGACATGAGTTATGTGAACCCAGGCAGTTACTCCATCCACGTCGATGGAGGTCAGGATGGTCAAGAGCACCAGGAATGGCCCTTTCCACTTTGCTCACTCGTGTGGAACCTCTGGGGTACCTGCGTTATACAGGGCACTAAGTGTAGGCCACAATTCCTGTTGGCTGATCTGGAAAGCTTGCTATTGAGCCATAATATAGAACAGCTTGAAATGTCACTACTTGGGGGGTGTCAAGAGTTGGGTTAAAGGAGTGGGGGTCCCACACAGGAGAGTGTTCCAGGCTCAGAACAGGGACAAGGGGCACCACCCAGTCAGCACCAGTTTCTGAGGGGAATTTAGTTAAGGTCCCTTTTTAGGGTTCTATTCATTCACTTTACCTGCCCTGAGCTCTGGGGACAGTACGAACAATGGAGCTTCCAATTAGTCCCCAATATCTCTGCCAATCCCTGACTTACCTTAGGAAAAAAAGAAAAAAAAAGCAAGACCGTTATCTGATCCAATTACCTTGGGCACTCGAAACCTCGAGAATATTTCTTCTATTATCTTCTTGGCTATCATATTAGCTGTTTCTTGCTTGGTGGGGAAAGTCCCAACCCATCCAGAGATAGTATCGACAAATACTAGCAGGTATTTGTAACTATATTTTACTGGCTTAACTGCTGTAAAATGAGCCTCCCAATATACTCTAGGCTGTTCTCCCCTAGATCTTTTGCCCTGTTTACTCTTGGCTGCATAAGCATTCACTTGCTGGCATACTTTACACGGTTCTACTATCTCTCTGGCCTAAAACCTGAGGTCCATTATATATCCCTTAGATCCCTTGAGTGCTTGGATGAGCTTATCCCCTAAATGAGTCCATCTGTGTATTTGGCCTAGTAAGTCCTTTGCTTGTTTTCTTGAGAGTATAGTTCTCCCTTCTTATGTGTTCCATTGTCTTTCTTCTCTAGGTAATAGTTGGTAGGATGGCTAGCAATCTGAGTACTTTCTTCTTCTGTGTGTTTTAAGTGAGGCCATCCCTTAACCCAGCCCCATTCCCCAGCGGGTGTCTCTTGCACGCCCATCACCGGGATAGGCTCCTGCATAGACACTTTTCGAGCTACTTGATCTGCCTGGTTATTGCCTTGCGCCATTGAGTCTCTTCCCTTCTGGTGTCCTGGGCAATGAATAGTACTCACAGTTGCTAGCTTCATCAGAGCATCCAAGAAATCCAAGATTTTCTCTGATGTAAGCAGTCCTTTCTCTTGGTATATAGCCCAGTGGAAGTGCCTGAGGGATCCTGGCCTAAAGACTTTTCTCTAGTGCTTTGATGACCTGTAAGTTGAAGGTCTCTATGGGCAGCCACTCTACTCCGAAGGTAGGTCACTCAGAGATGCAGAGAGTAACTAACTTGTCTTTCTTTACTACTACTGACAAGTTTTCTCCTCTAGTGGTTAACTCAGGATGTTTAATGGGGTAAATTCAGTCTGATTCAGTCTGTCCAATGTCCCAAAAATGTCATCAGTCTAAGTCCAAGAACACAGAATGAGATACCAACAAACACAGAGAAAAACAATCAACACACAGACAGCTCAACCCTGCCACAGACAGGCATCCAAGTCCAAGAACACAGAGAAAGACAATCAACACACAATCCACCCCTTCCATGGGCCCAGTTACAGACAGTTCATCTCTTCTATGGATGCAGAACAGAGTTTCTCTGCCTGCTCCAGGTGCCCCTGCCAATACGGTAGGAGCCAGATAAACCAGGTTATAGCAAGACTTGGCTCCCACAGTTACTGTCTTGCTGCTTGCAAAAGAAACAGAGTCCTCTTGACAAGGGGTCTGAAGTGTCCTTCAGGCTCCCCACGGTCACGACCTTAAGGTACATCTACTTGTTGCACTTGACAGCACCATACCATAAGCTCTCTCTCTCTCTCTCTCTCTCTCTCTCTCTCTCTCTCTCTCTCTCACACACACACACACACACACACACACACACTTTCAAGCAAACTGAAAATTCAAACAGACTTATAGACTCAGACTTTGACAAACAGCAAGACAAACAAAAACCACTGAACCTACTTGAGACCTGATTCACCACTCCAGTGTGTCCCCACAGGGAGTCTGATTCCTGGCCAATGCACCAAATGTAAGACTCTGGCAAGCCTTAACTTACTGGAGACCCCCTGAGTGAACAATGAGAGCAGGGGATTGATGCAAAAGCAAGAGGAATTTTATTGTTCCAGCATGCTGGGGTTATCCTGCATCCAAAAGGAGAGGCAACCCCAGGCAGCGAATCTTTATACAGTTTCCAGGGGGCAGAATAGAGAAACAGCAACTAGGCACAATATGATTGGCAGAACAGTGTGACTTTTAAACTGATTGGTCTTTAGGGAATGAGGTGGCAAGGACTTCCCTTGTCTTTAGGTGATCAACAGTTGGTCTGTCCTGAAGAATGTGTCCACGTTCTCTGGGCCTCCTCCACCCATAGGTGGATGATGCTTGGTCCCCCACACTGTGGTCTGAGGAATATTAATTAGCCTCTCCCTTCCAGAGGGAAGGGGTGCCTAAAGTGTTCTGTGACATTTCTCTTCCAGGAGGGGAAGGGTCTAATGGAATTTTCCAAAGGTCTGAACTGACATTTTTACAGTTATGGTGACAAACACCTGTCATCCCAGAACATGGGGGCCAGATACAGAACTGTGAGTTTTAGGCTAGCATGGGCTACATGTTGGGGTTTTTGATCTCCTGCTTCCCACTCCATCCCAACAAAGGAGAAGGAGGAGGATGTAGAGGAGGCAGCATCTGCTATTGTTAAATGCTCTATTACTACTTAGAGACATGGCCAATCCTAGAGTTGGAAACAGGAAAAATATAAAGTAAGCTTAGGCTACCTTGTGGTGCCAGAATATTAGTGACCACTGAAATAAATACATAAGCAAACAAATCAATACAGCAAGGAATCATATCTTTAAAAACCAAAAGGATGTAGATGTGAGGAAGGAAACAGGGGACCACCTGTAAGAGCTGCAGGTGGTCAAAGGTATAGAAGCCCAAGTGATAGAATAAAGAGCAGAATATTGGGTTTTAGCTCAAAGAACATATAAAAATATATGTACGTGCACACTAATGGCCCAAAATCGACTAAGTTCATTACAATGGGACTCTCCTTGTTTAAAAACAATAAAAGGGCATGGTGGTACATACCTATAATCTGGCACTTAGGAAGATCTTGGGCTCAAGGCCATCTCCCACTACATAGCAAGTTCAAAGCAAGTCTGTGCAACGTAAGACGTGAGTGGGTGGATAGAATGGTAGGTGTGGGGAAGAAATAAGACTCTACAAAAGAATGTTCTCTGCAGTTGCTCCTTTTTGTAAGGAAAGTGAGGCAGGCCTGGAGGCTTATCTCCAAAGAGCATTACAGAGAGAGAACAATAAATTAGCTTTGTAGTGGATAAGTGTGGCGGACACTTCCAAGTGACTATGGTGACATCACCACAAAAATAAATAATGCCAACATTGTGTACCCCCTGACATAATAAGAGGGCACTTCCACTCTGGTGTTTCCCCCTAAACCCACCAGCCCAATCAGGAAGACATCTAACAAACTCAAACTGAATAATGTTCTTTAAAACTCTTCAAAGCTGTGAACAGCATGGGAAGCAAGAGCCCATGGGACTGTCTCTGAGAGGAGGAAAGAAGGAGATACCAGGATTAAACATGGGGTGGCATTGAGGACTGAGACCTGGACATCAGTGTGTGTGAACATTAGTGTGTGGGGGTATCTGTAAAATGGAAACAAAACTCATAGTTAGCTGTAGCACCAACTGTAGACAGCAGGCAGCGAAGCAGACGAGGACAGATATTCTCTGTGTGACCTTTGCTGTCTTAAGGTGGATCCATTACAACTACAAAGTAAACAAGGATGTCCTCTCTTCCTGAGCTCAGAGAACTCTCAAACGCAAATTCTGGAACGTCAAACACAGAATTTGGCAACGATTATTAAAGTTGTAAAAAGTCAGTTCTGTTACTCAACTTGTACAATTTTAAATTAGCTTTGTGGAAGAGCAAGTCGCTCTTGTTAGAAATGAGTTTGGGGGTCCCAGGAAAATGACCACCCAAGCCTAAGTATTTCAGCAAGACAAGGGCTTCACTTCTGCAGAAGGGCACATAGGAAGGGCCCTGTACAGCCCCAAGTGCTCAACGCCAGGCCCCACATGCTTCTGGACTAAGGAAAAAGACACAAGGAAGTACAACTTCCAAAATCGGGCTGCAAACAGGAGCCTGCATTGATTTCCAGAAGAGCTCTGGAGGAATCTGTATTTCTGCCAAGTGGCTTCTTTACAATTCTTTTTAATGGAGTTCAGTCTTATTTAACCCTTTACACTCCACACATTTGTTTGTAAATTGAGATATTATTAAATTTTCTGACATAATATGCTACACATTTGCAGTGGGATCTGTAGCAACTTCAGAGATGGCAGGATTCCCAGGAGATCCCAAAAGACTCTTCCAGGTCTAATGTGCTCTATTTTAGCCCTGTGATTCCTCCATCCCCTGCCCTGGCTTGGTGGGAGCAAGGTCTAGGTCTCTGTGAGGGGAGAAGCTCAACACACTGATGTCTCCAGAGTAACTGATAGTTCCACAGCAAAGAATCGAGATTCCATCTTTTATGTCCAGGTAGACAGGAAATTTGATTATCCATTCCTCCAACAAAAGTGCATGCAGGTGAGATCATGGCATTCAGGGTGGTATGGACGTAGAGAGTAGAGCTAGCCCTGGTGGTGTGGCTGTGGGTGTGAGAGGGGGTGGACTAACCCTGACCCTTGCCAGCTGTGCCACTTGGGTGAACTGGCTCTGCCTCTCACCTAGGCAGTACTGGAGAGTATGGGTGGGAAAGAGCTGGCACCCATGTGTAAGAACAGGAGAGTTGTCAGGGTTCCACCCAGGCCCAGATCCAGGGCTTTGAGTTGACCCACCCCAACATCTACTGCATCTGTGAACTGTGTGTGAAGAAAGAGGCTGGTCCTCCAGAACGGAAGCTGCACAACACGGGGCAACAAGAAGATATCTGACAGGAGTCACCGTGAGGATCAGTACTGATAGTGTAGCAAAAGCTAGTGGCCTCTAACCAGACCACTGGTCCACTGCAACGATTATGTGCAAGAAAAGCTGTTTGGGCAAAAAAGTATACTGTATGACACACCGTGGCACACCTCAGCTTACACAGTGAGATAGTTTGTTTGTTTGTTTGTTTGTTTTCTTTTGGGGGAAACTGCAAGGGTGAAAGTAGGATGTGGAGGGACTAGGAGATAAGTGGGATTAAGGTGTATGATGTAAAATGCACAAAGAATCAATAAAAAGTTTTGGAAAATGAATGCAGGCCTCCAGACACTCCCTGTCCGTGGGCTCACACTTCCGGTGATGCGCAGTGCAGTTTCTGACCACCGGATCCCCTGGAAGCCAACTCTCTCCCTTTTCAGCAGAGGACTTGTATAAGATTGTGTGCCCTAGAAGCCTCTGATCTTCCTAAACTCTACAGCCCTCCATTCCCAGGGTCAGGGAGCCTTGGAAGAATATAACAAGCCTACCTCGGGCCAGCAGACTCAGGCACTCGGACTCCTGGAGAGCTGTCTCGCGCTGCACAAAACTACGCGGGTCACAGCCACCAGCTTTATAGAGGTCTATCCCATCCTCTCTCGCTTCTCAGTCACCGCCCTTAAGATTACCCTGCTTATTTTCCGTAACACTCCCAAACCCTTTTGATGACTCATGACACATATCTGCATCACGTTGCATCTTTAGAGCCACCTCAAGGTAACCTCCTGAGGCACACCTTCCTACCGTTCCAGATGGATCCCTAGTAACAAAAGATTCAGATGAAGACCGCTTTATTTCTAGAGTCAGTACAGAGAAAATGATGATTGCAGTAAGAGAGAGGACCCAGAGAGCTGAGTTAGGTTATGTGTCAGTGCATACCTATTAAATAACTGCAATAAATATTTATTTTATATACATAACTGTGTATCACACAGAACAGAGGCGATAGGTATCCAAGTGGCCAAGAGACGCTGAAGGAAGCTTTCACGGGAAAAAAAAAAGATCCTGAAGAGCTGTGGCCACCAGGAAACACTTCAACAGATTTTTATCAAACTCACCACATTCTAGACTTTTTTCTTTTTTCTTTTCCTTATTTTATTTTTCTAATCAAATCCACTCCATTCTAACCCACCATCTTGACCCCTCCGGAGGCATGTTTGTCACAGAGCATGTTTGTCACTGATGTTTCTGCCAGTGGCACACGCCTCTTGGCATCTGTAAATGTTACTGATTCTCTGCAGGTTCCCTAAGACCTCAGGCGCTGTTGTGCAATGTTTAGGTACTCAGGAATCACTTGCAGATTGAAAGGCTGTCACCTCATAGTGGGGTGCCGTGAGTTTTAGACATGTGCTTATCTCTTCTTTGAAAGTGGTGACATCCCTACGTATATCATACACCAGGTGTATTGGGAAACATTTCAAACATGAAGGACAGAGCTGGGTGGTAAAGCTGCTACTCACGTTTGACAGGCACTGACATTTCTTTCTGTTTTCTCCAACTTCTATTTAAACGTTTAAAAAAAAAAGCATTAAAACTTGAACAGACATTCTTCTGTGCCTCTTCCGTATCTCATTCCCTTCTCCCTTCCTTCCCAAGAGGCACCATCATCCAGAAGTTACCTGCTTCCTCTTTGTCCACAGGTTTGCGTCTCTACTGTGTATGTACCAGTACCTACACAGAGCGTTTCTTTTGCTTTGATACCTTACCAAGCATGATATTATCTCTCTAAACATATGGAACTTCCTAGTTCTCTGCAATCTTATGACTTGGGTGTTGAACTAGGACAAATGGCTTCTCTAGTTTATTTGTTTGTGCAGCTATAAATATTACACAGACATAAAATTAACTTATTCTTTTTTCCTGTTGATTGACAATTACATCGTTTAAAAATCCGTTGCGAAAAGAAAAAAAAAAATGTTACCACATCACCCTGTGAACTTCTCCTTGTACCAGATGTGAGCTGCTCCCCAGAGATCACATCTGGAAGGAGGCAGTTGAACCCAAGGGCACATGGGTCACCAACACAAGCGCAGTGTGTTAAATTCATGCCCACCAGGCAAATCTTTGGTGTGGTCCCTCTGGCCTGATTTGATTCTTTAGAGATGCACTCTCATCATTCAACTCCCCATGTAACTGAGGATGACTTTGGACTTATGATCCTGCCATCTCCACCTCTGAGAGCTGGATTTATAAGAGTGTACCACCACACTTGGTCTGTGCAGTGCTGGGATCAAACCCAGGGCTTCATATATGTGAGGCAAACATTCTACCAACTGAGCTATATCCAGAGGCCTCTCTAATTTCTGACAGACAATTCTATCGTAGCCTTTTTTTTTTCCTTAAATTCCTAACATCATTTGGTTGTGCGCTTTCAGTTGATGAGCTTTCTTCTTATGTTACGGGGAAGAAAATGCAACAGAGAGAGACAGCCCATCCCCTACCTACATCTCAAACTCTCTGCTTTCCTTCTGTGGATAAGCTGCAGTGCTGATATAAAGCTAGCACATAAACTGGTCCTCTGAACCCTTTCCTTTTCACCTCAAGAATATTGTTCTTTGCTGACTCGTTCCCTTAACATACAAACACTCTGTGTTGGCTCTCAAACTCAGGACAAACATCTAATTCTGGCGCATATTCAACATATCAAAGTGTACCTGGTCACCAGGTTCTCCTAGCATCCCTCAGTTCCTACCAGTTACAGGGCATGGCTGGCGTAAACTTCTCCAATTCAGTGGCTACGAAGCCCTTCCCCCAAATGCCTTTCCCAATACAATCCAGCCATTTTGGTTACCTGGTTCTTTTGTCTATCCTTTACCCTCCTGACCTCTTGATCTCCTGGCTCTCCCCTCTCCCCTCTCCTCCCCTCTCCCCTCTCCCCT
>JANHMN010000001.1:199055386-199179624 GCA_030674055.1 Rhabdomys pumilio | reverse complement strand
CTGTATATACAGGGGTCGATTTCCTGTTTACTGTATATACAGGGGTCAGAGGGGAACCTATGGAGTTGGTTCTCTCTTTCCACCTTGTGGGTTCCAGGGATTGAACTGAGGTTACCAGGCTTGGCAGCAACCACGTAACTCACTGAGACACCCTCCCATTCTCTCTTATCCTCTTCCCTCTCCCTCCAAATCCATTCTTCTTCCCGAGAACCCCCTCCTGCCTTTCTGCCGTGTGTGTGTGTGTGTGTGTGTGTGTGTGTGTGTGTGTGTGTGTGTCTGTGTGTGTATGTGTCTGTGTGTGTCTGTATGTGTAAGTGTATATGTGTGTATGTGTCTGTGTGTGTATCTGTGTGTATGTGTCTGTGTGTGCACGCATGTCTGTGTGTGTGTATGTGTCCACTGCATTTAGTTAGTGTTGCCTGTATGAGCATGGGTAGAGCGTTATTTGCTTGAGTGAGGGCCATGTACCAGTGGCTATACCACTGAGGAATAGAACTCCATCTCCTCCTATGACCTTTATTTACAGCTCCCTCAGAAGGGGGTGGAGCCTTATGAGTTAGACCCTCTTCCACCAGTGATTGTTGATGGGGCCAGTGTTGTGCAGGTAGCCACTGATGCTGTGAGTTCATAGGTGCAATGGTCATGTCATGTCATGTCCAAAAACACTTTACAACACTCCTTCCAATCCACCAGCCCTTATATTCTTTCTGCCCCCTCTGTGATAGTTCCTGAGCCTTGGAGAGAGTGAAATAAATTCCCAGTTAGTAGCTTTTTAATATTAAAAGTGTGGTAAAGGAGCAGCATGCAATTACACACACCCCAAAGTTACTCTGCTGGTGCAAATATCTAGAGATGAGACACAACAGAATTGTAAATATACAGTTCAAGAAGGGAAAAAGCAACAGGAAATGTCATCATAAAATAATAGGGTGACAAACGATAATAGGAAATACTACCAGGATTGGTGGCGCACGCCTTTGAACCCAGCACTGAGAGGCAGAGGCAGGCTGATCTCAGTGAGTTTGAGACCAGCCTGACCTATGGAAAGAGGATAACTGGACTATCTGGAGAGATCCTGTCTCAAAATTTAAAAAAAATAAATCGTCCTATGATGGGTCCAGGAAGCCTACACAGACAGCCCTGCTTCCTTCTCTGTTCTAAGCAGTCTCGGCTGCTTCCTCTCTCTCACCTGCCCAGGCTCACTCACCTTTCCATCGCTGATTCCCCGCAAGCCCTCACATCTACGCTTCCTTCTGCTTGGACCACTCCTACAGATCTTTTAGGTCGTGGCTCCCACATCACTCCCTCAGAGACCTCTCCCTCCTCCTCCTATACAATACTGCCCTTCCTAAACATTGTCGTGTTCAGAAGTTATGGCTGAGGGTTTCCATAATTGAAGGAAAAATATCAAATCTCAACCAACATTAAAAAAGTAAAACAGATAAATCCACTCATTTGGAAGACTCATGGTATGAGGGATGACTTGGGAGAGGTTCTAAAGGACCAGTTCAGCAAGAAGCAATGTGGCCGGTACAGAACAAATGCAGTGCAAGACGCAACAATGGGCCAGGAGAGCAATAAAACAATGGCGGCAAATCTATTATTTAATAGATAATAAGTCATGACTATTGAGAGGCTAAAAGCCTGGGGAACTGAAATACTAGACAGCAGTGATGTGGTCTTAGGAAGAAAACATGCAGACAGAGATACAGACAGCCTGGTTTCCTTTGAGGGAAGAAAATATTACAATTTTAATTAACACTGACTTAAAAAAAAAAAAACAGCTAAAATCTTGGGGGTGTGCCTCAGTGATGGGCCACTACACTAACCTGACATTCATGAGGCTCTGGGTTCAGCTCCAAGCCAAAGAAATGAAGGGAGGAGTTAGATACTTAGTCAAAAAAAAAAAAGTAGAAATAGAATATATTACTTCTAGGAGCTAGAGAGATGGCTCAGTGGTTAAGAGCACTGCCTGTTCTTCCAGAGGTCCTGAGTTCAACTCCCAGCAACCACATGGTGGCTCACAATCATCTGTAATGGGATCTGATGCCCTCTTCTGGTGTGTCTGAAGACAGCTACAATGTACTCATATAAATAAAATAAATAAATATTTTTTTTTTTAAAAAAGAACACATTACTTCTAAACCAATAGAGAAACCAAGAAAGCTTTATTAATTTTGCCAACAGAAATATAGAGCTGGAGACTTCCAATGTAAGATGGCAGACTAGAAGCCGTATCTGAGTGAGTCAGATATCGCCACTCAGAGAAGAGTCAGGTGAGGTGGCACTTACCACCAAGTCCAATAGATCAGTAGATTTAATCTCCGGTTCCCACATGGTGGAAGAGAGAAGGCCAACACCTAAGGGTTGTCCTCTGATCTCCACAAGTTTCATAGCACATGCATTAACACACACACAAAATGGCAAATAATTAAACATTCAAACATATAAATAAATGTGACTTTTAAAAGACTAGAAAGGAGAAGAACTAGGGCTAGCAGCACTACTCCAGTCTCCAGCCACAGACTCCTCAAATCACCAGCATTTACAGTGAACTCCCAGCACTGACCTGACAGCCACGGGTGCAGCAACACACCCCTGATAGTGTTAGCTGTCTTTGCTGGAAACCTGCCTGCAGGAATGGTATCAGGGGTTTCCCGAGGAGAAGGCTGTTGCACAAAGGGCATGCTGGCACACAGTGAGCACAGCCTGTGCAGAACTGTGACCAGGGAGCCCAAACCTGAGATGGGGAAAAAAATGACTTTCTCTAACATTGCTGGATGCTACAAGGAATCATTGGTATATGCTTCGGCGCAATGCTCTGTGGAACATAGAGATACTCAGGTGAGCAAAACCTTCCACCCTTCTTCAGAGCCTGAGTCATAGAAATCCCTGCCTCAGAAAGTTTGATCCATGTCCTACTGAGGACAAGGCTGTAGTTTTGTCAAGGGGAAGAACAAGATCTGACCAGACAGTTATGACAGAAAGCAATAATCCTTTTCATCAAGAAAGACACGCTGACTTAACCTGCCGTGATTGTTGGAAGAGTCGTCCTCTCTCCCACTTGTGGAGACAGATACAAACAGTAATCCTGGGAAGAGAGGAGCCACACCATTACAGTGAAGCTGAAATGTTGGCTGAGAAAATTATCCTAGTTAGAATTTCTATTGCTGTGGTTAAACACCGTGACGGAAAACAGCTTGGGGAGAAAATGGTTTGCTTTAGCTTACAGTCATAGTCCTTCGTGAAGAGAATTCAAGTAGGGAACACCAGGAAGGAACCTAGAGGCAGGAACTGAAGCAGATGCATGGGGGATGCTGCTTACAGGCTTTCCCCTCTTGGCTTGCACAGTTTTCTTATACTACTCAGGACTGTCTTCCCAGGGATCATACCATCCAGTGAGCTGGGTCCCTCCACATCAATCATCAATCAACCATCAATCATCAATCATCAATCAAGAAAATTCCCCATAGGCTTGCCTACTGTCCAGTCTCATCAGGACAGTTTCTCAGTTGAGGTTCCCTTCTCTTAAATGACTCCAGATGTGTCAAGTTGACAAAAGACTAGCCCACACGAGCATACCACCTTCCACTTCACAGTATTACCTATGTCCTTAGCACTAAAGAATTTATGAGGGACACATTCCCCAACCAGGACCCCTAATAAGGCTGTCTCTGAGCCTTATTTGGCACACAAGTGAGCTTGCCAAGTGTCCCCTACTGCCAATCAATGTTGAGACTGCTGGTGAATCACTAAAGGGAACTGCAGCTGTCTCCTCCATAAACAGCAACAGGAAACATAATTCCTAGTGAAGACAACCCACCTGGACAACTGACATAAACAAAACCGATGAGCCAGAGGATTGGGAAAGGGCAGAAGTGGGAGACTCACCCATCCCTGATGCACAAAACACAACAAAGAGCACAAAGACTGTGGTGAAAACCTACAACCTCACAGCTCCCCAGTAAAAGAAGTTAAAGATACTGAGAAGGCTGAGTTGACTGAAAATGAATTTAGAGTCTTATTTTTAAAAGGACTGGCGGCCATAAGAGAGGTCAAGCAAGTGGATGAAGGAAGGAGGTCAATTTAAGACAAGAAAAACAAGTGCTGGAAAATAATGAAACTAGATTTCTAGGGAAAAGAAAAAGAGTCAACCACTCAAGTAAGAAGCACAATAGAAAGCATGATCAATAGACAAGATCAAACAGGAGAATCAGTTTAAAGAGCCGAGGGCAGATTCAAGATGATCGCATATTCAAGGCATTATGCAACAGAACACAACACTGATGGAGGTGACCCAGCTTCCAAGGAGACTGAAATACAGTCAAGAGACTGGACATAAGAATCCAAGGGATAAAAGGATCATAGACAAAGTCAAAAGGTGTAGATAGATAATTTAGTCAATGAAATTATAGGAGAAAATTTCCCAAACCTAGAAAAAGAAACAAACATCTAAACACAAGAGACATTTAAAATCCCAAATAAACATGGACAGTAAAAAAAACTTCCCCATGACATCTCATAGTCAAAAATACAAAACAAAGAAACACTATAATAAGTTCTGGGGGGAGAAAACACCAAGAACACGCCATTAGAAACACCACAACAACACCAGAGCTTCACCAGCAACCCTGAAAGCATAGAATGATATACTTAAAGCTCTGAGAGTAAAGGACACAACCAAAATCGCTTTATCTAACGCAATTACCTCTTAAAAATGATGAAGAACTGAGAATATTTGAAGACAAAAAGAAATTAAGCCAATGTGTAGCAATGAAGCCAGCACTGTAGAAAATACTTAAAGAAATAGTATATAGAAAAAAAGAAGGAAGTCTCATCTGCAAGAAAGTTTATCCCATGAGAGGAACAGATGAACAAAGAGAAGGGAAAGATGCAGTTCTGTCCAACATAGCAAACCTGAAAACCTCTAACACTAACAGAACAGGAATTAAAGAAATAAAGCTATTCTGACTGACCAGGACAAATAACAAAATCATAGGAAATATAAAACTCATCGCAACAACAACCTTAAGTTAATAAATAATTCATTAAATTAAAAATATGAACTAAACGAATCATTATAAGATCCAACATCTATTGTCCCCAAGAAACTCACTTAACCTGGAAAGACACCCCGAAGTTGAATCAAATGCCAGAGATTAGCTTGTCAAGCTAACAGAAGACACAAGCAACCTACAGACTGATTCTTCCATCTGATAAAGTATACTTCAAACAAAACAGGTCAGAAGAGATTTTTAAAGACCATACTATATACTAATAAAAAAAGAAGCCATCAGGGGAATATAACAATTATAAGTATTTGTGCAACAAACATTGGAGCTTTCAGTTTTATAAAACAGATACCAAAGAAATAAAAGGTCATGTTGATCGTAACATAGGAGTAATGAGCAGCTTCTGTACCCTACTCTCCTATTTAGATAGGTCTTCTACACTAAAATCAGTAATGAAACCTCACAGTTAAACTATACCATAGAGCAACTTGATTAAAAGGTATTTCTGGAATATTCCATCCAAAAGTTAAGAATATGCACTCTTCTCGGTAACAGATGGAGCCTTCTCTAAAATTGATCACATTATAGGCCACAAAGTAAACCTTAAGAAGTACAAGAAAAAATTCAAAATAATTTCTGGCACCTTATCAGACCACAGTGGAATAAAACCAGAAATCCAGAGCCATAGTAACCACAGAAACTACACAAATACATAAGAAGTGAAGGAAATAGTTTTGAATGAACAGTATGTTATGGAAGAAACCAGAGATTAATTCCTGATCAAAATGATGCAGATCCTCAGAGCACCCCTACGACACAGCCCAGAGTTCTGAAAGAAAGAATTAGCAGTAAGAGCTCAGGCTGACATTAGAGACACCTCGAGCAAGTGGCCTAACGATGCCCCTTAAGGCTTCAGATAAACAAGAAGAAGCCAAACCCAACCCCAATATATAGTAACAAACAATAAGATTAAAGAAAAACAATAACGCTATAAATACTAAGAGAACAATACATAAAATTATTCAAACGGGGTCTGGGGAGACGGCAGGGAAGTTAGGAGCACAGACAGCTGTTCCACATCAGCGCTTTCCAGCCACTTATAAATCCACCTTTGTGGGAATCCAATGTTTCTAGCATCTGTGTGCACCATATAAACATGCAAATATCCACCACACACACACACACACACACACAGAGAGAGAGAGAGAGAGAGAGAGAGAGAGAGAGAGAGAATTTTAAACTTCTTTTTAAAAAAAAGAGTCATGTAAGCAAATAGTTGGCTCATTGAGACAATTGACAGGACTGCAAGCCCTCAGCCAAACCAACACAAAAGCAGAAGATACAAATAAAGAAAATATGGATTTAAAGAAGGGTTGTTACAACAGACACCAATGGAACCCAGACGATAATTTGGAAAGACTGTGAAAGGCTGTATTTTAAAAGGCAGAGAAAACCAAAATAGTGGATAAATTTTCAACTAATGTGACCGACCAATATCAAAGCCAGAAGACAGAAACAGTTTAAACAAACTGTTAGCAAACAATGAGATTGAAGCAGTGATTTAAGTCTCCCTATGAAAAGGCTCCCTGCAGATTCACTGATGAATTTTATCAAGGCTTTAAGGCAGATCTAACTTCTCAAACCATTCCACCAACGAGAAGGGCAAGGAGCACAACCAAACGCGTACAAAGCCAGAATTACGATAATTCCAAAGCCAGATTTAAAAAATAATAATAATAACAAAAATGTCAATAGCACATTCCAGTTCAGGGGCTGGAGAGATGACTTGGGTTAAGATTGCTCTTGCTTCTTTTCAGAGAACTGGAGTTCAGTTCCCAACACCTGTGTCAGGTGGCTCTCTACTGCCTGTGATCCCAGGTCAGTATGGGATTCTATGGGCATCTGTACTCACCTGGAGAGAGAAAGAGGGGGGGGCATAATTTAGAAATAAGGGCTGGAGAGATGATTCAGTAGTTAAGAGCATATATTGCACTTGCAGAGGACCCAAGTTCAATTCCCAGCACCTTTATCATGCAGTTAATAGTCAACTGTAACTCCACATCCAGATCCAATACCTCTAGTCCCTGCAGGTTCCTGCACTCACGTACAAATACTCATACACAGAATACACACAGAGAGAGAGAGAGAGAGAGAGAGAGAGAGAGAGAGAGAGAGAGAATTTTAAAATAAAAATTTAAAATAATAATAAGATAAATATCTAACACTTGTGGTGGTTAGAATGAAAACAGCCCCCATAGGCTCATATATTTGAATGTTTTGTTCCCAGTTGGTGGACATCTTAGGACGGATTAAGAGGTGTGGCCTTGTTGGAGGAGGTGCATCACGGTGCATCACTAGGGATGGGCTTTGAGATGTCAAAAGCCTATGCCAGGCTCTCTCTCTCTCTCTCTCTCTCTCTCTCTCTCTCTCTCTCTCCCTCTCTCTCTCTCTTCTATCTATCTCCTCCCCCCCTGCAACTTTCAGACCAGATGTAAGCTCTCAGCAACTGGTCCTGCAACATATCTGCCTGCCTGCCACCATGTGTTTCACAATAGCTATGGACAAACGGTCTAAAGCCATAAGCAAGCCCTCAATTAAATGCCTTCCACTACAAGCTGCCTTGGCCAAGGTATATCTCTAGAGCAATAAGAATAACTAAGACACCATTATCAAGTTGGTTTTATTTCAAGGATGCAGGCTGGTTCAACATACACAAATAACTAAGTGTAATGTACCATGTAAATAGATGTAAGAACAGAGATCATGTATCTTACTATATTAATGAACACAGAAGAGGTATTTGATAAAGTTTTCATGATGATAAAATTTCATGATGATAAAAGTTCTGGAAAAAATAAAAGTAAACAGAACATATCTCAGTGCAGTGAAGGCTATATACTCATACCAACTCTATACTAAGTGTGAGGAAAGTGAGAGCATTTTCTCTAAAATCTGGGCTGAGACAAGGTGCCTACTGTCTCCACTCCTATTCAAAACTATGCTAAAGATCTAAGCTAGATGTACAGTCACTTAAACTAGACACTGATGTGGATGGCTGGAAGTGCATGCTGACAAGAACATGATATAGCTGTCTCCTTAGAGGTCTGCCAGAGACTGACACAGAGGACAATGTTCACAGCTAATCACTGATCTGATCAAGGGTTTCCCAATGGAGAAGTTAGAGAGAAGACTGAAGGAGCAGAAAGGGTTTGTGACCCCATGAGGAGAGCAACAATACCAACCAACCAGAGCTCCCGAAAATCTAAACCACACCAGCCTGGGAGCACATAGGGAGGGACCCATGACTCCAGCTGTATATGTAGGGGAGGATGGCCTTGTCGGGCATAGGTGGGAGAGGAGATTCTTGGTTCCTTGAAGGACGAACACCGAGTAGGGGGGAATGTGAAGGTGAGGAGGTAGGAGTGGGGGTGGGGGCAGGGGGTAGGTGGGGGCACAGCCTCATAGAAGCATGAGGAGGGGGGATGGGATAGGAGGTTTCTGTGTGGTGGGGGGAAGTAGGGTAAGGGGATAAAATCTGAAATGTAAATATAATACCCAGTTTAAAAAAAAAGAAAAGAAGATCTAAGCTAGAACAATAAGGTAAGATAAAGATATAAAAATAATACCAGTAGGAAAGAAGTCAACTCATCTGTGTGTGCAAATGAGGTAGTTCTATACTCAAAAGACCCTAAAGACTTCATCAGAAAACTACTAGATTAATAAACACTCTCCATAAAGTCTCAGGATAAAAAAAAAAACATTAAAATATCAATAACTTTCAAAAGCCAAGCAGTAGTGACACATAACTTTGATATCAGCACTCAGGAGGCAGATGCAAGCAGATCTCTGAGTTCAAAGCCAGCCTGGTCTACAGAGCAAGTTCCAGGACAGCCAGAGCTACTCAAAAAACCCTGTCTTAAAAGACCAAAAACAAAATCAGAAACTTTCGTATGTACCAATGAAATGAAACCAGCTCAGTAGTGGTGTCTTAGTCGCTTTTATTTCTGCTGTGCAGAGACCCCATGACGAAGGCAGCATATAAAAGAAAGCATTTTATTGGGGGCTTGCTTACAGTTTTAGACGGTTAGTCTGTCTAATGGATGTGTTGAGAAAGAAATTAAGAAAATTATCCCATTCACAATAGTGGGAGAGAAATGAGTGCCTAGGAAGTAAGAGACACCCAAGGAAAAAAAAAATCAAGCCCTTGATGATGCTCTGAGATTTGGCAGAACCAATACTTTGAAAATGACTATACTACCAAAACTAATCTACATGGTCAATTTCCATTAAAATTCCAATGACAATCTTCACAGAACTGGTGGGAGAGGGGACATAGACATAGTCAAGGACTTCCTAAATAGAACCCTAAGGGCATAGGAGGAAACTCAAGAACTGAGAAATGCAGAGGCAGGAAATTAAAACGTTCCTTCACACCAAAGGAAACTCTGAGCAAAGTGGAAAGGCAGCCTACAAGATGGAAGAACAATCTCTGCCAGCCAATCTTCAGATAGGGGCTGCTTTAGTTATCAGTGATAACACTGACAAAAGCAACTTGCCTTAGGGTTTCATTGCTCTGAAGAGACACCATGAACAAGGCAACTCTTATAAAGAATAACATTTAATTGAGGCTGGCTTACAGTTCAGAGGTTTAGTCCATTATCATCAGGGCAGGAAGCATCCAGAAAGACATGCTGCTGGAGACAGAGTTGAGAGTTCTAAGTCTGGATACATGGGCAACAGGAAGTGGCAGTAATACACTGACCAGGCTTGAGCTTCTGAGACCTCAAAGACCACTCCCTAGTGACACATCTCCTCCAACAAGGGCACTATTTCTCCCACTCTCAACATTTCCTGGTTGCCAGGTTGACTCCTTCTGGGCTATCCACTGATCATGTTAGAATTTTTTTTTTTTTTTTTGTAAAAAGGAGAGAGGTGGAAGGACATGAAAGTGGGGGGTGCATTTGTGGGGGTCTATGAGTTAGGAGGGAGAGCTAAAGGTAAATATTAAGATACATTGTATACATGTGTGAAACTGTCCAAAGAATGCATTGAAAAACTATCCTTTCAAAACTGAGCATGAGAGCAATGTCAGATCAGATTTCTCTAAGTACTGCTAAGTACTGCTTAGAAGACATCCTCAAACGAAATGATCTAGAAAGAGGGACATGGTGTTCGTTTACTTCTGTCTTTCCCTGTTACTTCCAAAGGACAGACTGTGATGAAATAGCCCTGCACCAAAAGGTTAGTAGATGAAACCCACTGCTGGCAACCATCAGGGCATCAAGTAGATCCGACAGTAATCTGGGAAGGACTCGGGTCAGAGAAGCCTTCTTTTCAAACCAGGAAGACTCGGAAGGCGTTACTGAGGGAGGCTGTCCTCGGGCATCCAGGAGAACATGACAGTCACTGTCAAAGCCATCTCCAGCAGCGGGAGGCATTTTAACAAGCCAGTTAGGGTGTGTGCTTTGAGCCTTCAGGTTTTAAAGCTCTTCGCTGGTTTCAGGACAACCTTGACAGACTGAGACAGTTCTGCATATCCTCTTAGTCAGTACAAACTGTCTCATAGACTTGTGGCCCACAGAGTTACAACTGTGGGAAAAAAGGGGGGTTTTTTGGGGTTTTTTTTGTTTGTTTGTTTGGTTTTTTTTGTTTTTTTTTTTTGCTGGATTTGGTCAGTAAGAGCAACACAGAGTGACATGTACCCCTCTCGGGCACATGTCATCATCCACATCCATAAAGCCACGTGGTGATGTATGCTTCTGTGGTTTCGAGTAGACTGAACTAGACAGTAGTGCCAAGGCCAGCTGAGTCCTGGCAATCAGCAGCTACTACTGGCTAGCAAGATAAGTGCCTGCTGTAGCTAGGACTGTCCCTCCTGGCAGCAAAACCCCAAGGGCCATCTAGGCCATAAGAATACAGAAAGTATTGCACAGGAACCAAAAGTACAAGACTCTGGTATGCAAACCCAAATACAGCCTTCAGTTACATATAAATGTCAAGTAGACAGTTTCCACCAGTCTTGAAAAGAGCACTTCCTGTGAGAGCAGAGCCACGGTGATGACAGAAACATGACATTCACAGATCTTCTGAATATTCAGAGGTGGGGTAGGCATCTAGGTCTTCTCCGTGTGGCTACTCCATAGGCGTGCTCACTTCTCCTGTGACAGGAAGGTAGACAGTCTCTGCTCCAGGCAGAGTGCATCCTGTGAGCCTGGCCCCCACCCCTGTACTGTAAGCATGGTACTATGGGGCTGTGGGGAACATTAGAAGCATCTCTGCTTGTGCTAAATCCTTGGTAGAATGCAGTTGATACTGGTATTCCTGGCCACCCAGGGCTTTATTTAGGAAATCTGTGGGTAGGACACAAGCACTGGACATTATGGGAGAAGTTTAACTGCATGAAACACAGGCTATAAGAGTTGTCATCTGGAGCTGGGCAGTGGTGGCACATGCCTTGAATCTCAGAGAGGCAGAGGCAGGTGGCTCTCTGAGTTTGAGGCCAGCCTGAGCTACAGATTAAGTTTCAGGATGGCCAGAGCTACACAGAGAAACCCTATGTTGAGACCCATTCCCCACCCATTGGGAAAAAAAAAATATTGTCACCTGGAGCAAACTCATGGCAAAGAGAGTTAAGTGCTATTACTGCTATGACCTCTAGGAGACAGTGGGATACACCTCACTCTGTATTTGTTATAAGTGACCAAACGGCAGCCCTAAAACATTGGAGGAATTCTCTGCCACAGATGTTACTCTGTCTTCAAAAGTCCATGGGACAGTTGTCACCGACTAGGAGGATGCTCAGGATGACATCAGTAGATGCTATAACCTGCTTTGGGAGGTTTCAGGAGGTCCTCAACTCTTGGTGCTCACACCCTTGTCCCTGGTCCCTTCAATGTTTTGTCATGGGTGGTGACAGATCACTTCCAAGGCTGTCAAGAAAGAGATATGGCCTCTTCCTTGCTCTGTTGTGCCACTCATCCTGAAGCTAACTGTCCCACCTTGAGTAGCACTAGACAGAAGCCTAGGTGGTAAGGAACTGACTGTTTCTCAACTATGTGAGCCTCCAGGAAGCCAGTGCTCTTTCTCTAGGCAAGAGTTCAGGTGATGACAGGCCCATTTGAGACTACAAACTCACAGGAGGCTCTGAAACAAAACTGCCCATTAAACTAGCCATGGATTCCAGACCCTCAGACAGTATATGAGATAGTGAACATTGGTGTTTTGGCTATTGTAATAATAGATAATTTATGCATGATACAATTAGAAACAAATGAAGTTTAATAGCATAAGACCCATTATGAAACTCTATCTAAAACATTAAATGTGTATTAGTTACTTTTATCATTGCTGAAACCAAACGCCTCTCAAGAAGCAATTTAAGGGAGAGGGGTTTACTCTGACTCAGAGTTCAAGAAGTCCATCATGGCAGAAGAGGGACGGCAGCAGGAACATGGGGCTGTTGGTCACACTGACCCACAGTCAGCAAGCAGAGAGGGAGACATGTTTGCACCATTAAAACAGCAAGCACTGCATATAAGAATACTGCCCCAAAGCAATGTTTGCAAAGCATGCCAACTTCTATATCTACAGAGAAAAAAAGAAAGCAAGCTCTTTTGACTGCTTCAGTCACATTAAAGTAATCCCAGCACTGAGGAGACAGAGGCAGGCTGATCTCCTTGAGTTTGAGGTCATCCTAGTCCACAGAGCAAGTTCCAGGATAGCCAAGGCTAAACAAGACACTCTGTCTCAAAGAAAGGAAGAGGAGGAGGAGGAGGAGGAAGAAGAAGAAGAGGAGGAGGAGGAAGAGGAGGAGGACATGGAAACAGAGTTATTTTGGCTTACAGCTTATGAAGGAATCCTGTCCTTCATGGTGGGGAAGGCATGGTGGCTGAAGTCTGAGGTGGCTGGTCAGTCACATTGTGTACACAGTCAGGAAACAGAGAGCAGACAGGAAGTAGAGAACTGTCAAATCTCAAGTTCTACCTCTAGCCACACACTCTTCCTCTTGAAGGTTCCACAGTCCTCCAAAACACCACCACCACCTGAGGATCAAGTGTTTAAACAAATGAGCCAATGGGAACATTTTGTACCCAAACCACAAGACCTAGTGTCACTAGCCATGTTGATGACTCCAAAACAGTGCTACAGGTAAAGCTGCTGTAGACATCTGCCACATTCAGAGAGCCAAGTAACCGTTCCTGCATCCTGGTCACCTCCCTTCCCATCACCTCTCTCCAACCCTGATCATAGAGGAAGTGAGTGGGAAGAGAGAAAAAGCCCCTCACTCCTAAATAAATCAGATTCCTGTCCTGGGGCCGGAGAGAAAGAGGGTCAAGGAGGGAACGCTATCTACAAATCAAATATTAAATATTGACTACTCTCTTGGTTGGACATTCCTCTAGGTTATTTTATTATGAAAGGTTTTTAGTACATAGGGGCAGGTGCTGTTTTGTTTCCAGGGAATTCCATTCAGTAAAGAAATTGTATTCCTGCTGAATAAATCTGGAAGAGATGTCAGAATTCGAGGAGGAAATGTACACTTTCATAAATTCAGACAGAGTTTATGCATTGTGAAGGTGACAGATACTGCTGACAGATAACTCAATAAGTCATTCACATTTTTCTAACCCAGGTGTTTAAACATTGCACAGGAGCCTCTTACATGGCTGCTGTAAACAGGTGCGAAGCCTATGGCAGCTGCTCTGGCTATGTCCATCAAAATGTTAAAAGCACTCTTTGATCCAGCAATCCTTTCCCAGGAGATTTCTTCTGAGCATACCCTTACCATGGGAAATGACTTGGTAAAAGGCTGTGCCTGGCAGCATTGTTTGTGTACAGTGGCCTTAACACTCTATTAGTGAGCAGTAGTTGAATGTACAGTGGCATATATTGTTACATATATAGTTTATCGTTTTTACCTGTTTCTAAGTCAGCTCACACTGCCAAAACAAAATACCAAAGGCCGAGTGCCTTAAACAACAGCCTAATACTTCTCACAGCTCTGAAGACTAGGAAAGTGTGTTGATTGGATTCCTAGTGAGGGCTGCTCTCTCAGGACCTGTTGGATGTCACCTCCTGCTGTGTCCTGATGAAAGAGAGAGACAGAGACACACAGAGTCAGACAGAGACAGAGACAGGGACAGGGGCAGAGACAGAGTTCTTTGATGTCTTCTCTTACAGGATTCCTTTTGCTATAAGCCTAACCCTTAGCTCTGTCCTCATGATATCATTCAGGGTAAATGATGTCTTTACTCCAAATAGTCACATCGCCCATCAGGACTTCATCATAGGAAAGGGGCGTGGTCAGGTCCACAGCACATGCTATAATAGCATTCAACAAAAGAAATGCAGTGGAAGACTCTAGGCCATCCGGAAGGAAGGGGCTACCCACCCAGACAGATTGTTAAGTGGAGAACAGAAAGGCACCACTTGAGGCGCTAAGCAGCTGAGTGACCACCATCTGCCTTTCTCATCCTTCCACCCTTCCCACCGACTCCTAGCCCTGTAACTATACAGCAGGCTCTTCTGTCCTGAGATACAGGCTTGGTCGTCTCAGTGATCCAGCAGTGAGAGGAAGGCAGTAAGAACAGGTATTTGCTCTTTGCCCTGCCCCTTAGTAAGCTGTATGGTTCACATAGTCACCACGACATCTCACTCAGTTGGTGCCTGTCTTGGTTTCTGTGGCAACCCTGTGCTTTGCCCATAGTCGGCCCACACCTTTGCAAGCAACACACACACTAAACACCACTCACTTGATGTGTGCTATCTGGTTTCTTCAGCTCTATTTATACAGTTAGTAGGTTAGCAATTATGTTCTTAAAAGTGCATGAGTGTGTGTGTATGTGTGTGTGTGTGTGTGTGTGTGTGTGTGTGTGTATGTATGTATGTATGTATGCATTTATTCATACATAACAAACCTCAGTAGTTGTCTTCAGAAAAGAAGCCTGTTGACTGGGTCGGGGCTCAGGAAGAAGGGGTATTTGCTTCCACTGTATCTTTTTTACCCCACATTGAATTCCATATGATATGCATGCATTCATTATTCAAAAATACGTTTGATTTAAATTTTAGAAAACAACATGAGAGAAAGACTATAGGAGGCTTTGGCTCAGAAGGCTCCCCAGGCAGCTGTCCCTATAGCACCTCGGTCCCTCCTTCCCTGGGAACATCTGCTTTTCTTGGCAGATGCACCAAGCTACCAACTGAACAAAGGAAAAAGAAAGTGAGCAGGTGCCTTCCACTCTGCTTAGTGGACAGGAGGTGAGGTGCTAGAAACCATTTGGGACGTTAACTCTTAGACCACATGTGAGTCCCTTCTTCCATGTCACCGAAGGCTCTGTACTTTCAGAGGCTTCAAGCTACAACCAGCTGGCTCCATTGCTTTTATTCAGGGCTGTGGCAGCAGGGATTGCTGCTTCCTCCATGGCAGCCACCTGCCAAGAGGGAAGGGGCAGGGGACCAATATGTTTTACCAGAGAAGACCCTTAGTGAGCCACTTCTGCCAACAAGATTCAACCTCCCAGTTTCCATCACTTCCTAGCAACACCATAAATTCATCAAGGGATTAATTCATCCATTGTTGCCCCAGCCCTCAGACGCTCTGATAGTCCTTGCGGGGAGGGGGTAATAAGGCATAGAATCAATGACACAGACTCCATGAGTCAGGTGAGAAGCAGAAGCAGACTCAATTAGTGGAGAATTGGGGAGTGCTTTTATACCCTCCACCCATGTCCCATTGGTCCATGACCTTGTTGCTGGCACCATCTGATTGGCTGGCCAGGTCATATACTCTATCGTCATTTGTCTCCACGAGTCAGGCCGATCTTAAGATCGTAAAATGCGGGTGCAGCTGTTGCGCATGCGTGGACCATTATGGGCTGCCAGTCAGGGTATTGACTCATTTCTCCTATAATCCATAAGGTCAGAGCCCATGGAATCAAATCCCTTCCCCAGAGCACATTAGCAAGCAGCCAAGCCTCAAACACAGGAGCCTTTGTGGGACCTCTGAGACCTAAACTGTAGCAGATCGTTTTCCTTCTACTGTTTCTGGCTGGTTTGGTTTCATTTCATTTTGATTCATATAGTCCATGGAGATCCTCCTCTCTGCCCTCCTAAGTGCTGGCATTGCCGCCATGAGCCACCATGCCTACAGATAGCTTTCTGATACTTAACTGGCAGTCAAGACATCTTTGTAAGGTAATAATTTCACAACTACTGCTGACAATTTGTGCTTACCACATCTTTGGCCCTCCTCTGGTGGACTCTGTTCACAAAGAACAGAGCAGCGCTTCCTCAAAGCTTTTAGTTAGGCCTGCCGTGCAATCCCTCTCTGTCAGTCTAACCATACCAGGACTCAAAACTAGCTCTAGCTGGCTGAGTCACGGTGACACAACAGGGGTCTCCTTTCTGGGTGAGACTCCTCTTCCTGCTCTTCAGCCACAGCTGACCCACCATTAGATGCCATCTCTATTTCTGTCGTGTTTATTACACTGTAGGGCGTTCCGCTTTCATCTCGTTATTGTTGCTGTGTCTTCTAGAGACTCTGTCACCCAGGAAACAGAGAGAGAGAGAGAGAGAGAGAGAGAGAGAGAGAGAGAGAGAGAGAGGGCAGGGAAGGGGGAGGGGAGGGGGAGGGGAGGGGGGAGAGGGAGGGGAGGGAGAGGGAGAGAGAGAGAACAGTAAGTTCTTTTCCCTCGACGAACTAATTCATCATCTGCCAGAAAAGCATCAGGCCTCTGTCTTCTGGTGGTAAGAGACCTCTACAGCCCCCTCAGTCTTTATGGCTCTTCCTCCTTCCCAGGGAATGTGCAAGTGTCTGGCTCAGCCACAGTCTTCAACATCAACCTTTCCCTGCTTAAACAGAAAGAAACATATCTAATATGTTTCTTATAAATAGACATATGGTATTAATCATGGAATTGGTGAAGAAAACAGATCACCCTCTGTGTGGATCTTCCGGCAGAAGAACACGGTAATCAGCTGAAACACAGGAAGCATAATGCAGTCATTCCCAACTTCCTAACCCTGCGACCTTAATAAGCTCCTCATGTTGTAGTGACCCCAACCATAAAATTATCTCACTGCTGCTTCATAACTGTAATTTTGCCGCTGTTTGAATCGTAATGTAGATATCTGACATCCAGGATAGCTGATATGCTGCCCCTGTGAGAAAGGCCATCAGGCCACCAAGGCAGTCACAACCCACAGGTTGAGAACCCTTGGAAATCAAAAATAAAATAATAAAATTCCTGCCTCAGGAACATAGGTTGCTGTTCTCATCCTGGCTGGAAGAGACACATGTGAAGACTCCCACCTCCACAGCAGCAACTTGAAACTGGTTATGGTCCCAAGGAAAGGCCTGGCGGGATACCACTGCTGAGAAGAACTGACCCTTGCCGCCAGTCCCATTTTAGGGTGGGGCCCACCTCCTCCCCTGAGCTTCTCCTCATGAGGCATCTCAGCTGGAAATGCCCCTTCCCATCCTGTAAAACCTGACTCCTCTGTGTTATCACATCTGTGACCACTTCCTGGACCCATCCAACATTTGCCATCTCTGGCAAAGCAGTACAAGCTTTCCTCTGCAGTCATGTATCGTCTCATTCTTGGGATCGCTGTGGTTGACATCCACTGTCTGACTCAGCCATGCTTTTGTGTCCTGGGTCCCTGGTGCACAGAACATTATTGAAAAGACTGAATCCAAAGTTTAATTAGAGGTGATTATGTAAAGCATTGTCTTAGCCACTTTGGGTTTAAACAACAGATGTTTATGTAATGTAATTCTGGAAGCTAGAAGTGAGGTATCAGGGAACAGGCATGACTAGATTCTTGGTGAAGCACCCTCTTACTGCCACACAGACAGCTTGCTATGTCCTCACATAGTGGGGACAGCTTTAGTACTTTCATCCCATAGAGAATTACCCATCATGACTTCCTCTCCCCAATGATGGCCCAAAACCTAGCTAGCTCACTGCCAAATTTCACTGCATTGAGAAATGGAGTTTCAACATATAAATCTGTGAGGGACATACAACTTAAAAAGGCCAGGTATGGTGGCATACACCTTTAACCTCAGCAGTTAGGAGGCAGGGGCATATGTCTATAAGTTCCAAGCAAGGCAGAGCTTCCTGACATGTTGCAGGCCAGCCAAAGGTACACAGTAAGACCTTGATCCCCTCATCAAGTAAATAAGATAAATAAATAAAAGAAACAAGTTGCTTTATTCCCAGCCCCGTATTGAGAGCCTCAAAGGCACCAACTTACTTAACAGTTACCACACCCCAGAGGTAGATGCTCTTATACCATCCTACAGAGAGGAGATTATGCTTCTAATAGTGGGAATTGTTAGGAGAGGAGGTATACAGCAAGGCAAGACCAACAGAGTTCAGACAGAGATCTACAAAGAATTGATGCTTTGACTATATGCAAACCTACAGGGTCAGTGGCTAGCAGTCAGAGGTTTGTGCTCTGTGCTGGGGGGACAGAATATGGAGCAGCCTGTGAAACAAATATAACAGTGGAGCAAATCTCCAAAATAAAGAAGGCCTAGGAGATGCTTTCTTATTTGTTTGGTTGGTTGGTTGGTTAGTTGGTTGGTTTTTTTGAGACAGGGTTTCTCTGTGTAGCCCTGGCTGTCCTGGAACTCACTCTGTAGACCAGGTTGGCCTCAAACTCAGAAATCTGCCTGCCTCTGCCTCTGCCTCTGCCTCTGCCTCTGCCTCTGCCTCTGCCTCTGCCTCTGCCTCTCTGCCTCTGCCTCTGCCTCTGCCTCTGCCTCTGCCTCTGCCTCTGCCTCTGCCTCTGCCTCTGCCTCTGCCTCTGCCTCTGCCTCTGCCTCTGCCTCTGCCTCTGCCTCTGCCTCTGCCTCTGCCTCCTCTGCCTCCTCTGCCTCCTCTGCCTCCTCTGCCTCTGCCTCCCAAGTGCTAGGATTGAAGGCATGTGCCACCACCACCCGGCTAGGAGATGCTTTCTTATCCAGAAGGGTAAGGTGAAAGCCCGCCAGCTCAGAGCGCTGAGAGCTGCACAGTGCTGGGGTAGAACAGGATGATGCCTGAACACCTCAGATACTCAACGCACACTGGCAAGGGCAGGCAGAGGCTGCCCCTCAGCCCAGCGGGTGAAGGAACAGCAATGGCCTTGGGAGTGGGTTGCTTACAGAGAATGAATAAATAGTGGGATGTGGCTTCGCACTCTGTGGAAGAACTTGTTATCATAGCAGCTAAGATATATCCTAAGTCAGAGTCCTGCATCCACTCACCTCATACTCCTAACAGCCTTTAGAGTTTCTTCCCATTTTACACATAAGAAAACTGAGCTGGGGCTGGAGAAATGCCTCAGCAGTTAAGAGCCCAGGCTGCTTTCCCAGAGGACCTGAGTTTGATTCCCTATCTGTAACTCCATTTCCAGGGGATCTGACACACTCTTTCTGGCCTCTGTGGTCACCAGGCATACACATGCACCAGGGTGCATCAGTGCACACCAGTGCACAGACATGCATGTAGGCAAAACACCCAAACACGTTTTTTTTTAAAGTTTTTAAAGTAAGAAAATTGAGCCATAGAAATGTTGAACCTCATACTGGTTAGTTTTTCTTGTTAAGACAACACAACTTGGAGTCACCTAGTGTGGTGGTTTGAGTAGATATGACCTCCATAGCCTCATGTGTATGTGAATGTTTGGCCCATAGCTGAGTGGCACTATTAGGAGGTGTGGCCTTGTTGGAGGAAAGTGTGGGAGCAGGCCTTGATGTCTCCTAAGCTCAAGCTAGGAGACACTAGGAGACACTCTTGCCTATAAGGCAGTCCCCCTCTGCTGCCTTTGGATCAAGATGTAGAACTCTCCTCTAGCACATGTCTGCCTGTATGATGTCATGCTCCCTGACATGACAATAATGGACAAACTCTCTGAAACTGTAAGCCAGACCCGATTAAACATTTGTCTTTATAAGAGTTGCTGTGGTCACGGTGTCTCTTCACAGCAATAAAAACCCAACTAAGACACCCAGCAATCAGTATTCCTCTCTGGTTCCTACCCCCAAGTTCCAGCCCTGAGTTCCTTCCCTTAATTCTCTCAGTGATGGATTATGACCTAGTATATGGGGTAAGGCTTTTCTCCCCAAATTGGGTTTGGTCATAGTGTTTAATCACAGAAACAGAAAAGCAAACTGGAACAGCTCTCTAGACCACAGAGACGTGACTTGTCTGTTGTCAAAATTCAGCCATCAGGTTAACTGTGAGGGACACACATGCAGGTCACTTGCCCTTCCTGAGATGTGGTGTCAATGAGAACAGCCCCAGCAGGGCATAAGCTTTTAGTCATGTCTGTGACTATCCTAAGCCACTCCCCCCACCAGAAACGAGCAGATCTCAGTACCACTTTGCTTCTCTTTGACCCTTCTGGGTAAAGGATACGGGAGAGACATAAGGGACAGAATGATGTAAGAACATTGGAAGGCACATTAGGAAGACCAGGGCCGGGGGGTGAAAGGAATAGCAGGAAAGCCAAGGAGGAAAGGGTAGGCAAGGCTCCTAGCTGGCTCTTTACCAGAACCAGCTACAGACTAATGAAGAAATCACCGAGTCCACCCTTGTCAGGTAGACACCAGTAGGTGGGGGGGTGATGCTGAGATCTACAAGGGAAGATGTGACAGACTTCTGGCCTACTACAAGCGAGTCCTACTGCTGAGATAGCAACCTAGCAATAAGTACTTGTTTGGGGTGGGTGGTCTCCCAGGGGAATGTTGCTGCTTGCCTTTGACCCAGAGTCATTTGATCATTCTCTGCCATCTCTCCAGGTTTCTATTAGCTAGCCTAGCCAGAGAAAAGCAAGACATGGAATCAGACAAAATGAAGCTGACTGGCATTGGCAGCCCAAGACCTCAGCCCACCAGGCTGGGCAGCTGTGAGCACCAGCTCACTCTCAGAGGAAGGCAGATGCCCTTCCCTGACCACACTTGTGAGAATCACTGCAGCTCCAGATTGGATTGCTGTCTTGGCTTTGGTCTTTGAGGTGTTCTGGAGCTCTTTCCAGCCCCCACAGGTTGTCATGGTGCCTGCTGTTCAAACTTGTGATTGGTCGGAGCTGCAGATTGTCTCCATGGCAATAAAAAGGATCTGTGCAGAAAGGACGTTTGGCCTTGGAAATGAACTCATGGGAACACTCCTGGGAAATGAGCCTCCTTTGCAGGGAAAGGGGAGGGAGTGAGGGGCTGGAGACCAGCAGACTCTCCTGCTACAGCTCTTCAGCCTTGCTCCCCCACCTAGCTCCCCTCCCCATGCCCCCTGCCCCCACCCTGCCCTGGAGGACCAGAAGTGTTATCATGCTGGTAGTCACAGAGGACATCAACTTCAAATTTCTGGCTATACCAAATAAAACTTGCAGGTCTGAAAAGTATGGCTGAGATAAGGGTCGCCTGTCCTTTTGGTGGTCCACAGGAGCTCTCTCTGCCCACTGTACTGCTTCTGTGCACCCTTCCTTCCCAGGTCTACACGGAATTTAGCCTCTCTCCACCCCTGACCTGCCCCTGGGACCACTCTTCCCTGGTAAGACATGTTGAGCTCAAACAGCTGAAAATAATGTCCTTCCTCCCCTTTTAAGACCTTTAATAATGAGACAAACACCCACTCTCCAGAAGTTATCTTCCTTCCTCACCTATGGGTCTTTCTCTTTTGTGTTTCAAACCAGGAACCTGGGCTTTTGCATCATTCAGGCTCCCCATGGATCTCGAGGGTTTTCTGAGCCTCCTGGTCTTTTTTTAACAGATGTTTGCACAGTCAGGTGGAGCTGGGTTCAGAGTGATTGCCTCTCGGGCAGACAGTCCCCTCCAAGCACCTCTAATCTCTCCCTATTACACTTGCTTTTTAAAAAGGATCAGAAGCCCATCCTTACTTGACTGTGACTTAATAACAGAAGGGATGCTGTTCTCCTTCAAGGCAATCAGAGGTTAAATCAGACCCGGCAGCAGTGCAAAGATCAGTAGTATAAGAACAACGGTTTGGACTTTGCTCTTAGCAAACGTGTTACAAGGGCGAAGCAGGTCTGTCCTCCAAAGCATGCATTTCCTGTTGCTTCTGACTCCCTTGGATCCTAACAGGAGCTTGATTTTGTTTCAGCTCCTATTTTTAAAGGCTAATATTGTGGTTTCTCATAAAATCCTGTGCTAAAGCTGGGGGTGTTATCACTGTGAGAGGACCTAGGCCTTCCCAGCCCAAAGCAGGGGACCCTGAGAGCAGAGCCCAGCCACTTGGAGATGAAGGAGGGTGGGGCACAAACCCAAACTCATGCCACCCAGAATCGGGAGCAGTCTCACTGCTGTCGCACACTGACCAGCTGTGGCTCCCTGCCCAGTGCAGCTGTGGCTCTCATCACATAGTCTGAATCAGTCTGTCCTGCAGTATATATAGGACACTTATGAGCTGAGCCTGCTTCCATGAGCTGCAAGGACCACTCCCTTCCTCGGAAACCTTTAACAGCAGATACCTCCTTTGTCTGGTGGGTCTAGGACTCTACCTCAGTCACACACCCCTTTTCCCTCCCACACCCTTTTCTACATGGGAAAGATCCATGTCAGCGTTTCTTCTCTGCCTCTCTGTGTGTGTCTCTGTCTGTCTGTCTGTCTGTCTGTCTGTCTGTCTGTCTCTGTCTGTCTGTCTGTCTGTCTGTCTCTCTCTCTCTCTCTCTCTCTCTCTCTCTCTCTCTGTGTGTGTGTGTGTGTGTGTGTGTGTGTGTGTGTGTGTGTGTGTGTCTAGTGGATATGTGTATGTTACTCAGGGTGCACTTGAATGATGTCTTACTTTTCTATTGCTATGATAAGACACCATGACCCAGGCAACTTACAGAAGAAAAAGTTTACTTGGGGCTTATAATTTCAGGGAGTCCATAACCATCATAGAGGGTAACATGTCAGTAGGCAGGCAGGAATGGCTCTGGAAGAGTAGCCAGAACTTGCATGCTGATACAACAACCATGATTCAGACAGAGAGAGCTACTAGGATGGGGTAGACTTTTAAAATCTCAAAGCCTGCCCCCAGTGACACACACCTTCTCCAACAAGGCCACACCTCTTAATCCTTCCCAAATAATTCCACCAACAGAGGATCAAACATTCAAATGTACAAGCCTAAGGGGGCCATTCTCTTCAAACCACCACATGCATTTCCCTTGTGAACCCCACAGGCTTGTGGTCATTTCATAATGCAATATATATTTGGTCCAATTTCAAAAGACCTCATCATCTTTCATAGTCTCAACACTATTTTAAAGTCCAAAGTCTCTTCAGAGACTCAAGGGAATCTCTTCATTGTAGCTCTCTGTATAATCAAAAGCAAAAAGCAAATTACGTACTTTCAACATACTAAGGCACAAAACATACATTACCATTCTATGCTGGCTAGTTTAAGGTCAACTTGACATAAACAAGAGTCATCAGAGAGGAGGGAACCTTAATTGAGAAAATGCCTCAATAAATTGGGCTGTGGGCAACTCTGTAGGGAATTTTCTTAATTAGTGATTGAGGGGGGAGGCCAAGCTCATTGTAGGTGGGGCTACCCATGGGCTGGTTGTCCTGGGCTCTATAAGAAAGCAGGCTGAGCAAGCTGTGGGGAGCAAGCCAGTAAGCAACACCCCTCCATGGCCTCTGCATCAGCTCCTGCCTTCAAGCTTCTACCTTGTGTGAGTTCCTGTCCTGACTTCTTTTGGTGATGAACTGTGATGTGAAAGCATAAACCAAATAAACCCTTTCCTTCCCAGTTTGCTTTGGCCACAGTGTTTCATCGCAGCCATAGTAACCCTAACTAAGGCACATTCTGAAAGGAAGGAAGAGGAACCCGGTAGAGCAAACCCCAATCCTGTGGCTCCATATCTGGTGTCAAAGGGCTTAAATGGCTTTTTCCTTTCAGCTTTGCTGACTACAACGCACTTCTCTTTCTTGGCTGCCCCACCCCCTCTGTGCAGCTCTCCTTGGCAGATGTCTCTGGCATCTCCCATATCTTGGAGTCTCCAGAACAATCGAGGCTTCACTTTCATAGTTTTGTGCTATGGCCTCTTAGAGCCTCTTGTGCAGGAACTCCCCTGCCTCACGCCAGGCATCATTGGCTCTCCTTAACCATGGAGGAAGATTCTACAGCCCTTTTACTTTTATATCCTTAGTGACTCTAAAGCAGAATCTCATGGACAACACTGCCCAATCCAGCCCACTTGGGACAGAACCTGCCCACTCCTTGAATTATATGCTTTTCTTTATTGATTTTTTTTGGAGCAGAAAGTTCCTTAGGCCTTTCCTTTTTACAAGTTGGAAGCTTACTGGGTGGGGTCTTGCACTGAGGACTCCTCCCCCAATGGTTTCACATCAGGCATCTTTATTTCAGCACAAGCCTTGGCTCTGACATTGAATTTCCTGTGTTCTTTTTCACTCCAAACTGTACGTTTTGTATTTCTTTTTACCCTGTTTGCTTTTTTTCATTGCAGACCTGTATAAGAATAATCACTGATTGTCACATGACAGTGCCAACATGACACAGCTTCTCCAACAAAGCCAAACCTTCTAATTCTTTCCAAATAGTTCCCCCAGCCAGGACCCAAACATTCAAATTTATGAGCCTGTGGGGCCATTTTCATTCAGACCACCGTATGTGCATATGCAGAGCCCAGGTCTGCATATGACATCATTCCTCATGTGCTGTCCACCTCTGCACCCACCAGACAAGAGTCTCTTATTGTCCTGGAGCATGCCAATTAGGCTAGACTGGTTTCTTTCTTTCTTTTCTCAAAGAAAGACAAACTCCTAGAGCTCGGGAGTGGGCAGGGGCCAGAACTAAATGCTAATTTTAAAAGAACAATTTTCTTATGTTACTGAAAATCCATGCCCAAGGAAAAGTTCCCAAGAAGCAGGGGGAGCTACACATGTCTTAGTGATCTTGTACAGGAGGAATCCAGTCACACCTCATTTGTTTGTTTAACAAACTTTCGCTGAGGACTTTCTGCGTGACAAGTTCCCCATTAGAGACTTTAAGGGAAAACATAGAGGAGGACAATGATGCCCATGCCCATGGTCAGCAGGAGCAAGGCTCTGCAGCAATGACATCCATGGTCAGCAGGAGCAAGGCTCTGCAGCAATGACATCCATGGTCAGCAGGAGCAAGGCTCTGCAGCAATGACATCCATGGTCAGCAGGAGCAAGGCTCTGCAGCAATGATGCCATGTCCTGTGAGCAGAGGGAGAAAAGCTTTCAAGGACAAGTGGTGGTTAAAGGAAAAAGTGGCAAGAAAGAAAGAGGCAGAATCTGGGGGAGTGTTTGCCACCCAAAGGACTTCAGTCTTGTTTAAGCTGATGGAAAGACAGCCCAAATGGTTTCATCTATCTCCTAACGTCACTGCCTAGCTGTGGGTGAGTGTGCCTCATGCCTCTCCCAAAATTCAGGCACTGAAACCTAGCAGACAATGTACTACAAAGCAAGGCATATATATATATATATATATATATATATATATATATATATATATGAATGAAATAAATAAACAACTCTGCAATTTCTATGACAGCCAATGTAAGGTATTATGAGTTGTGCCTTGAGTTAGAGAGATGACTCAGTGGTTAAGAGCACTAGCTGCTCTTCCAGAGGACCCAGGGTTCAATTCTCAGCACCCACGTGGCAGGTCACAACTGTCTGTAACTCCAGTTCCAAGGGATCTGATACCTTTGCACAAACATACATACAATCAAAACACCAATGTATAAAATTAAAAAAAAAAAAAGAGTTAGGTCTTGGAACTGCCAAGATGACTCAGCAGTTAAAAGCACTTGCTGTTCTTGCTGGGTTTGTTCAAGTTATGACCACATAAGAGGTCACAGCTGCTTGTAACTCCAGTTTTAGAGGATCCAATACCTGCTTCTGGCCACCACGTGTTATGTGTCAGAGTGTTTTGCCTGTATGTACATCTATGCACCACACGTAGGCCTTCAGATGTTAGAGGGAGGCACCAGATCCCTTAGAACTGCAGGCGCATTGAGTAAAGCGTTGTTCAGCTTCCACGTGTATGTGGGCCCTGTTGTTTTTGTTGTTATTCAAGACCAGCGTTAGTCCGTGGTGATCTGATAGGATGCAAGGGATTATTTCAATCTTCTTGTATCTGTTGAGCCCTGTTTTGTGACCAATTATATGGTCAATTTTGGAGAAGGTACCATGAGGTGCTGAGAAAAAGGTTTATTCTTTTGTTTTAGGATGAAATGTTCTATAGATATCTGTTAAATCCATTTGGTTCATAACTTCTGTTAGTTAAACTGTGTCTCTGTTTAGTTTCTGTTTCCATGATCTGTCCATTGCTGAGAGTGGAGTGTTGAAATCCCCCACTATTATTGTGTGAGGCACAATGTGTGCTTTGAGCTTTAGTAAGATTTCTTTTATGAATGTGGGTGCCCTTGTATTTGGAGCATAGATATTCAGAATTGAGAGTTTATCTTGATAGATTTTTCCTTTGACTAGTATGAAGTATTCTTCCTTGTGTTTTTTGATAACTTTTGGTTAAAAGTCGATTTTATTCAATATTAGAATGGTTACTCAAGCTTGTTTCTTGGAACCATTTGCTTGGAGATTTTTTTTCCAGCTTTTTAGTCTGAGGTAGTGTCTGTCTTTGTCACTGAGATGTGTTTCCTGTATGCTGGATCCATATCCAGTATGTTAGTCTACGTCTTTTTATTGGGGAATTGAGTCCATTGATGTTAAGAGATATTTTTTAAAAGTGATTGTTGGTTTCTGTTATCTTTGTTATTAGAGGTGAAATTATGTTTGTGTGGCTATCTTCTTTTGGGTTTGTTGATAGAAGATTACTTTCTTGTTTTTTTCTAGGTTGTAGTTTCCCTCCTTGTGTTAGAGTTTTACATCTATTATCCTTTCCAGGGCTGGATTTGTAGAAAGATATTATGTAAATTTGGTTTTGTCATGGAATATCTTGGTTTCTCCATCTATGGAAATTGAGAGTTTTGCTGGGTATAGTAGCCTGGGCTGGCATTGGGAAAAGATCTTTACCAATCCTACATCTAATAGAGGGCTTGTTTCCAATCTATACAAAGAACTCAAGAAGTTAGACTCCAGAGAATCAATAACCCTATTAAAAATGGGGTACAGAGATAAATAAAGAATTCTCAACTGTGGAATACCAAATGGCCGAGAAGCACCTAAAGAAATGTTCAACATCCTTAGTCATCAGGGAAATGCAAGTCAAAACAACCCTGAGGTTCTGCATCATACCAGTCAAAATGACTAAGATCAAAAACTCAGTTGACAGCAAATGCTGGTGAGGATGTGGAGAAAGAGAAATACTCCTCTGTTGTTGGTGGTATTGTAAGCTGGTACAACCACTCTGAAAATCAGTCTGGCAGTTCCTCATAAAATTACCTGAGGACCCAGCTATACCACTCCTGGACATATATCCAAAAGATTCTTCAACATATAACAATAACAGATGCTCCACTATGTGTTGGGAGCCAACTCCTGACAGAAAACAGCCATCATCTTTGCAGCCATCTTGGACCATATATTTGCAGGTTGGTACTTTTCCACCCTGACAAAAGACTTGTTTTTCTAGCATGATATTTTTGTAAGCAGCCTACAACAGCTGAGCACACTCTGATAAACATCTTGTTTTTCTCCTATATATCCTGGACTTGTTGTTTAGTGCCCCCAGCTGCAAGGCACTCGTGGTTAAGTGTCTCCAGCTGCACTCCCTGCTTGTGCTTATATATCCATAATTGCCTTTCAATAAACAAGACTTGATCAGACACCCTGTCTTGTCTCCATTCTTTTTGTCTCTTGCCCCTCCATCCCCACTCTCTCCCTTACAGACCCTGTTGATTGACCTGCGGGCTGGGTTAAGTATGTTCATAAAAGCCTTATATATAATAGCCAGAAGCTGGAAAGAACCCAGATGTCCTTCAACAGAAGAATGGATACAGAAAATGTAGTACATTTACACAATGGAGTATGTACTCAGCTATTAAAAACAATGAACTCATGAAATTCTTAGGCAAATGGATGGAACTAGAAAATATCATCCTGAGTGAGGTAACTCAATCACAAAGAACACACATAGTATGCACTCACTGATAAGTGGATATTAGCCCAAATGCTCAGAATACCCAAGATACAATTCACAGACCACATGAAGCTCAAGAAGAAGGAAGACCAAAGTGTGGATGCTTCAATGATTCTTAAATAGGGGAACAAAATAATCATGGGAGCAAATACAGAGACAAAGTATGGAACAGAGATCAAAGGCTACCTCACCTGGGGATCCATTCCATATGCAGTCACCAAACTCAGACACTATTGTGGATGCCAAGAAATGCATGCTGACAGGAACTTGATATAGCTGTCTCCTGAGAGGCTCTGCCAGAGCCTGACAAATACAGAGGCAGTTGCTCGCAGCCAATCATTGGACTGAACACAGGGTCCCCAATAGGGTCCCCAATGGAGGAATTAGAGAAAGGACTGAAGGAGCTGAAGGGGTTTGCAACCCCATAGGAAGAACAATAATATCAACCAACCAAACCCAAGAGCTCCCAGAGACTAAACCACCAACTAAGGAGCACACACTGAGGGACTCATAGCTCCAGCTGCATGTATATAGCAGAGGATGACCTTGTTGGGCATCAATGGGAGGAGAAGCCCTTGGTCCTGTGAAGGCTCGATGCCCCAGTGTAGGGGAATTCGAAGGTGGGGAGGAGGGAGTAAGCAGGTGGGTGGGTGGGTGGGAGAACACCCTCATAGGAGCAAGGGAGGGGGATAGAGTAGGAGATCTCCGAGGTGGGGGACCGGGAAAGGGGATAACATTTGAAATGTAAATAAAGAAAATATTCAATTAAAAAAAGCCTTCCAAGAACAGGTCATGGGAGTAGCTAAAATCAGGACTAGAGCATAAATGGTTTTTAAGTAACAATGAGGAAAAAATGAATCTCACAAAATTAAATTAAAATTAAAAAAGAAGAAGAAGAAGAAGAAGAACTGCAGGTGCAGTTATCTGTGAGCCACCGTGGATCCTGAAAACTGAACCTGGCGTCTCTGCAAAAGCCACAAGTGTTCTTAACCACTGAGAAGTCCAGCCTACAATTTTTTTAAAAAAAAATTTAAATATTTTAAAAGAGGTAGGCCTTTAAGAGGTGACTGAGCCATAAGCCATCCCCATTGGTTAAACTTTTACAAAAGCGGCCTCACACTGTGTTTGACTCTTTCTCTTCCCTTGTCTACCATTCCTTTCTCTCCTCCATAAGATGCAGGATTTCAAGATATTATTTTAGAAGTGAAGAGACTTAACCTTAATTTTCTGTCACTTTGCTTTTGGACTTCCCAGCCCCCAGAACTGTAATTAAATGACGTTCTGTTCTGTAAGAAGAACCCATCCCCAGACACTTTGTTACAGCAGCGTAGGCAGGCTCATGTTTAAAATCTGCACCTTCAACAGTGGGTAGCAGGCACACATCCGTAATCCCAGCACTCTAACAGCTAAGCCTGAGGATCATTAGGCTGAACTCTGCCTAGGCTACAAAGCAAGGCTTCATAAAAAATAAATAAATAAATAAATATAAAATAAATAAACAACTCTGCAGTTTCTATGACAATGACATTCTGTTCCAGAAAAGGGGGTCAGAATAAATAAAAAGCAGGCAGTATGCCTCTCTGCAGCTAAAATTTTATATGCTTAAAATCACCACCAGCAGCTAAGCCATCTCTGTTCCTCTGCTTATTGCAAGATTGCGCATTAGTATGGAGTCCAGGTACAGTGTGAAGTTAGCTGGTAGAGTTGTAGAAGAAAAAAAAATGAGTTGAAGGAATGGTGTGGCCTTTTGGGTGGACTTAGGACCTTTAAAGGGTCCTATAAGTCATCAGGAATCACTTTAACCCTATATCCATTTAGCAGCATAACAGCTGGCTCTCTCTTAGGCCCTCTGACCTGTGTAGCCATAGTTCTTGACTTGATAATGCTACCAGATGTGAGTTTCGGCACATGGGATGGGACTTAGACCTAATTGGAAAGTGTTTGGCTCCTCCCGTCATGATTACCAACTATTGCACTGGCAGGCTCATCTCTCCAGGCCAGTGATTATTGGATCTCAATGGTTCATAGTTGGGTATGATAGATAGTAAGAGCTGAGGGAGAGTTGAGTTTGACCAAAACACACTGTGTGAAACTCTCAAAAACTAATAAATCAATTGAAAACGGGTTCAAAGGAGTATGGTCTGTTCCACCCTTCCACCACATGAGGACACAGCAGTGAGATACCAACTTGGAAGCAGAAAACAATCTTTCCCAGACACCAAATGCTACTCGTTCATAACCTCCAAAACTACAAGAATGCCCTTTACAAATTCTCCAGATTGAGCTGTGAACATCACTGTTAGTAAAATGCCTAACTAGACTGCACAGCTCCTATTACCAGCACTACATAAGCCTAGCATGATGGTGCAGATCTATAATCCTATCAGTCACGAGGTAGAAATAAGGCTACACAGCAAGTTCAAGGCCAGCCTGAGACACACAAGATGCTGTCTCAATAAATAAATAAATCTCTGTTCTGTGTTTTTTGAGAAAATTTTAAAAGATTTTTATATGAGTTTTTTGCCCCTCTCTTTGTCTCTCTCTCTCTCTGTCTCTCTCTGTGTCTCTGTCTCTCTCTGTCTCTCTGTCTCTGTCTATCTGTCTGTCTCTCTCTTTCTCTCTTTCTCTCTCTCTCTGTCTCTCTCTCTCTCTCTGTGTGTGTGTGTGTGTGTGTGTGTGTGTGTGTGTGTGTGTGTGTATACCTTGAGTGTATCCTTGAATGCCAGATGAGGTTGATGGATCCCTGGAATTGGAGTTAAAGGCAGTTTGTTAGTCACCATAAAGGTTCTGATAATCAAACCCAGGTCTTCTGCAAGAGCAACAAATGGTCTTAACTGCTAAGCCGCCTCTCCAGCCCCTATCCTATTGTTTGACTGACTGACTGACTGACTGACCGACTGACTGACCGACTGACCGACCAACTGATTACAGCAGTACTAACAGGTTAAAACAAGGATCATGACAGTTTCTTTCACATGACATTTTGTACTCATCTCTTCTACCCATTAAAAGAAACTTCCCCCAGATGTCCTCCCCTCTTTGCCTTTGCTGCCTGTGGCAGGTGGGAGAGCTGCCCCAGGTCATGAGAGCAGGAGAGCTGGCCCTGCCCCTCATCTGTTGCAGTACCCAGGGGAGCAAGTCCTGCACAGTAGAGCTAACCCTGGTAGCAGGGATGAAGGTGAGTGAGCCACGAGGGCATGAGCATGGGAGAGTTGGCCCCAAAGCTTATCTGCTATGCTGTGGTCCAGATAAGAGAGAGAAAAATGCCCTCCTACTCCATCCCTTGCCACCTATGGGAGAGCTGGCTCTGGTGTCATGAGAATGGGAGAGCAGGCCCTGCACCTAGCCTGGGCAGCAAAGCAGAGCTGACCCTGGTTGCCAGGATTGCGAGTGAGCAGCCCAGAGGCTGTAAGAGTGGGGTACAGCTGTGCCAGCCCCTGGCCTGATGCAGTCCTTGGGTGAGTAGGCTCTGTACTTCACCTAAGTTGCACCCATCACCTACCAGCATGGGTATGGATAAGACAGCCCTGGGTGAGAGCAGGAGAGCTGGCTCTGTGTCTTGCTGGCTGCAGCATTGGACAAACTAGCCAGAACAGGGCTGAGGAATTCTCCCTAGTTGTGTGGTGCAGAAGAGCTGCTGGGCTGACAAGCTCAAATACCTCTCAGGCTCAGTTCTGGGGCTCTGAGTTGGCCCACCCCAACATCTACTCCATCCATGAACTGCTGGAGCTACATGAAGGGGCCGGTCCTACAGATCCAAAGCTGTAGGATCTCCATGACACAGGGCAACAACAGGACATCTGAGAGGAGTCCCAGTGAGGATCCAGAATTGATAGTGTAGCAGACGCCAGAGGCCTTGAACCAGACCAGTGACTCATTGGATGAACATTTGCAAGTGAGGAAGTGTGGACGAAAGGGACTACTGTGGGACACACTGGGACACACTACAGTTTGCACAGTGAGAGGTTTTTAGATGTGATTCTTAGTGGAGGGAGGTTGTCAGTGTGTAGCGTGGATACAAGGGCACAGGGAGGTGAGCGGGACTGGGGATAATGATGGCAAACTCACAAAGAACCAATAAAAAAGGAAAATAAGAAAAGAAAAAGGAAACTCCCCATAAATGAGCCAAATGTCATATAAGGGACTTTCTCTGTAGATGGAAGAATAGCTCATGTCTTTGATAAAAATCAGAGCTAGGACAGTTCTAAACTCCTGGTGTTCCATTTGGGGTTACTAGTTATTAAAGTTCCAGATCCCCACATCTCAGCCCTGGCATTCTTCAGGTCACCAAGGCATCCACCATTGCCACCTGCACCTTTTCTCAGTTGACTTCCAAAGCTGCATCACCAGAAACCAGACAGGAGGCAGCCCAGCACTGTAGGTAGTTGTGGCTGGAGAAGCAGGGTTCCTCACACCAGGCTGTGGGTAGTTGACTGGGAACCCTCTGGGTTCCTCCAGGGGGAAGTTAGGCACGGCTGCTGTGGCTCCACCATTCCTCATGGGCGCCGTCCCAGTGACATGAGAAAGTCCATGGGTTTTTACAAGCTTTAATGTCATGGCGGATGGTGGATGGATCTGGATGCACCCCTCCCCACCCCACTCCCGTAAAACCCAGGGCAGTTCTGAGTTAAATAGGAGGGAAAGGAGGGGGAGGGGCTGGGGAAGAATGTTTAACCAAGGCCTGGGAGCAGAGCTGAACTCCTGCCGTCCAGTAAGGTTCTGGGGTTCCAAGCTCATGCTCGACCAAGCACTCAGCTGCTTCTCACAGCCCATTGCCCCACACAGCACATTCTCCTTTCTGAGGTCTTCACAGTCCTAATGTTAGCTTAGAGAAAATTGAAGGGAAATTTTAAATTGTGATGGAAAATTTTTACAGTATTGCATTTAAGCAATTCTATTTGTAGCAAATAGAACATTCAGTTGTTGAGAGACACCCAGTTCCTTTATGCATGATTAGCTAATTAAGGGTTTTCTCTCTGATCCTCCCTTCCTGCCTTTCCATTCTTCTCATTCTCTGGTTTCTTCTGGTAACCCCCAAGGGACAGCCACAGGACTGCTCAAACCATTAGTGGAGATTTGAGATTAGCAACTTGAAAGCTTCCTGACATTTCTCCATTGCCGATCTTTGCGGGAAGTGAAGTGACTGTTTCGTTCTGTGCAGAGCTTCACAAAAGCAACGGATGGGGTGTTGTCTCCCACCACACGTCTGAGAACGGGAACTGCTGCTTCCTAGAGACCACTGCAGACAGTTTACTGCCCTGGTCACAGCCTCTGGCCCTCATTTTAATTTCAGATGTGGCTGGGAGAGCTGCTTGCTTCCCATTGTGCACTGTGGAACAGCATTTTCCTCTCTGGTTGGAAACAGTGGTTGATAATTCCCCAACTCGGAATCTTTGATGGACAGAAGGTGACAACCCATAGATGAGCTCTCCCCACCACTGTTAGTAGACACTTCACTTGTGAGAAGTAAGCTGTACTCCTACTTAGAAAACCTGCAGGAGACAGCCCTGTGACTTACTGTGCCATCCTCCGTGGTGAAGTTGGAGAATGGGGGGAGAGAGGAGGCCAAAGCCATCAAAATTGGCATCTGTAAGAAGCTAATATAGAGCATGACTGGAGAGAGCCCCACCTTTAGGCTGCATACAGGTCTGGGATCTCTAAATGCTGAATGCTGGAAAGGGGACACATACAAATAAACAGTCTATAAAGGAGGGCAGACATGCTTCGTGGCCCAGAGGTTTTTGAGTCTCAGACCTGCCCAATTCTCTGGCCTACTTCAATTCCAGAGAGTGTTGTTCTCATTCTTAAAAATGTCACTGTTTTTATCATTGTCCATTTGTCCTTGATCTAACTCTTTGTTCCAAAACATGAGAACTGAGGAACCTCAGCAGGTGCCCTCTGGATTCTGATCCATGCCCTCTGGATTCCGATCCGTGCCCTCTGGATTCCGATCCGTGCCCTCTGGATTGCGATCTGTGCCTATAACAGGACACACAGCAGCTTCTCCCATGTCCCTGACTCACTCTCATCCCTTGCTTCTGTTCTGCCACTTCTGTTCCAAAGCCTTGCTTAGGCAGGAATTTCAAAAACACCAGACCATGCAGGCACCGCAAGAGAGGACTGGACAGAGGCCTGAGATCACTTTTCACAGACGCTGACTGAGAGAAGAACTTGAATTCAAATCCTAGTCTTGCCAAGCTACATAAAAACATAGACAAGAGACCCTCTCTGAGCCCAGTCAGAAATAAAATGACATTTCTACTCACTTGGATTTACAGGAACATTTCCTGCATTGATGGACAGTATCTTTTAGACTTTAAAGATTAAAGGAACAGAAACACTGAAACTAGAGACCTGCCTAAGTAAAGCCCCTTCCTGTGGCTCATCTGCTGCTAATTAACTCCAAGGGCTTACTCTCCAAATACTGCTGATACTTGAACATGGGATTCCATTAGATTCCATTAGATTTTTAAGCATGCATTCAAACTGGAGAGGGACATGTCTTAGCACAGTCCAGCCCAGTTTGTCTACCGTCTATTACTGTCTAGTAACAGAGAACACAACAGCCTTGGATACTTCCCTATTTTTGTCTTCACCTCACCCCACAGAGCTCAGTTCCCATAAAACTTCACATCCACCTTTCTACTCCAGCTACCCAGTCTCAGACTGCCCCAAGACCACTTCTTCTGTCTCAGTTCAGCATGGAGTCACTACACTGTGGACTGCACTACAGTGGACCCTGGAGTAGCACAGCTGGAGCCCCATCTGAAATGTGCAAATATACAACCAACTATTCACAATGGAGGCTTTGTTATTCAGATTCCTGTTCCTACCCCTCTCCAACAGCTGTAGATGGATAGGTGCAGTAACTCTGCCCACAACCTTCCCTTACTGATGGCCCTTTATTTCCTCCTCCCCACATAAACGACCACCAGGCAGCAGGAGCTCTCAGAAGTACCAATCTTGGTTGTCTTTTCTTTCTGGGTTTTTTTTTTTTCAGATATTACTCCCAAGAGAAAGAGTCTTGGTCCTGCTTGGAACCACCTAGATACTGAGGTTAAAACTCCCAAGAAAGCAGATGCGTGCAGTATCCACAACCCTCCCCCCCTGAGCTGGAAACCCAGGGCTGAGGGAAGATACCTGACCTCATCCTTGCTCAGCCCGTGGAGGCCACTAGGGGGAGGCTATGAGACTTGGACATTGAAGACACAGCAGAGCCACTGGTTCATCTACTGCCCCATCCCCACTCCCAGAATAGCTAGGGACACTCCCTCACCTCACCAGTTCTGGACAGGAGGGAAGACAAGAACCATGTGTGGAGTGCAAAGCTCCCCTCCACACAGTTTTACCTGTGATGGCTCCTCAGCCTCTCCTCTCCCAACAGAAGTCTCCCCCAATCCGAACACGCATCACAGGTCCACCAACCCTCCTCTTTGAACACTTCTCCATTACAAAGTCCTCTTCTAGATCCTTTGTCTGGAAACAAGACTCTCTCTTTGGGTGATTCCCTCACTACTTTGCGGGCAGGCAAGAGTACTTCACTACTCTCACTGAATTAGCACACCTCTGCCCTGCCTCCAGTCCCCACCATGGTGGGACTGCCACAGCAGACAGGAGAGGCCTGTCCTTGCTATGTTGCTCTTGACTCTGCCCTTCCCAGGAGTGTCCAGAGGTGAGGACAAATCTGACTTTATTTTAGGAAAGAGATGTAAAGCACAGAGAAGGTTTTAGGATCCTTTAGGGCCACTCCTTTCTCTTAAGATTCTTCCAGAATGCCAAACCCACTACATCTGTAAGCTCACAGCCTCATATCAAGAGCCTCAAATATTGGTGAGGTCCACTGAGTCTCCAGTGGTCTTGTGGAGAATCCAGAAATGAGAGTACTGATGGGCTTCCTTCCTCAAGCCTAGCATAGGGAGCCTCAAAGTGCTAGCCTAACCAAGCTGTAGACCCTCTCCTTAGCTGCTAGGCCAATATCCTTGGGTGTTCAGCTCTCCAACTCCCTCAGAGCCCATAGAAACAGCCAGTCACCACAATATTCTCCCCGGTAATGTAGCTGGCATCTTCGAGCATAGGGAGAACACAGTCTTCAGGCTGCCCAATCCTGAATGGAAAGAGGATTTGCATTTTGGTTCTGATGCCCGGGTGCTTACAGGCCACATATGCCATGGGGGTTGGGTGGGGGGAATGGGGTAGACTCAGCCATGTGAACCCAGACTTCAGCAAAAGAAAAGGCCAATTGATACAGAAATAAAATATCCTCAGCTGCCCCTCCCCATGCTCAGACCACCAGAACTGCAATCCCACTTGCCTCTGTAGCTGGTAGTTCTCCTTTAAGTGGTTCCAGACAGCCTGGTTGCTGTATACCAAGGCAAAGAGAAGAGAGAACTAAGTCAGCCCAGCTAAGACAAGGAAGTGGTGAGACCCTGAAGTGGCTACCTGGCCAAGCAACCATGGCTGCCTGTTGCAGCATCTGTGGAGTGAGCTCCAGCTGAGTTTAGAGGACAGTGAGGACATGCAGTCAGGTTGGGGAGTGGGCTCCAGCTGAATTCAGAGGACAGTGAGGACATGCAGTCAGGTTGGGGAGTGGGCTCCAGCTGAGTTCAGAGGACAGTGGGGACATGCAGTCAGGTTGGAGACAGTCAGTTCTCACCACTTTGCTGAAGTCAGCCATAATAATCCCTGGAACCAGACAATTCACCCGGATGTTCTTAGGAGCCAACTCCAGTGCCAGTGTCCTAGTAAGACCTAGCAGGGCTGTCTTGCTGACATCTTCTTCCCATCCAGGATTGGGCACCCAGCTCCTGGAAGAGAATGACAAGTGCTTGGGATAGGGAGAAGTAGAAGAAAGCATCTGTTGGGTTTCTCACTCACAAGGATCACAGCTGGACAAGCCCAGAACTCAGACTCACTCTGCCCAGCCTTGTCAAAGAGCAAAGGCATGTGGGTACAAGCTCAGCCCAGGACATCAGGAGTAAGACAAGTATCTATCCTGGTCATGGTCCCTGGGGGACTCTGGAACACACAGTTACCCCTTACTCTATACCAACCAAGCAGACGGGAACCAAGCACTTACTATAAGTCGAATACAAGCTGAGATGGAGGAGACAAAGATGGCAGCAGTGCTCCTAAAAAGAGTCTGAGAGGGGCAAGAGGAAACATGAAGCTAAAGATTGACTACCGTCTGCCAGGATGTTATGACAGCCATCATACCAGCCAGTGCAGGGCCCATCACTACCCCACTCCGTGTTAGGAAACTGAGGCTAATGAGTGGCAGAGCTGAGATTCTGGTCCCGTTTCTCATGAGCAGAATCTCCATGTTTATCCCTTGTATGTCCCCTTCTTCCTAGGAAGAGAGGAGTAGAAAATCAAGTGTTAGAAGGAAGTGTCGAACAGGTCTGGAGAAATGACCACCAGGACAGGGGACAAATGCCTATCAGTGGTGCAGAGGAGAGATGAAATAAATAAATAGAACCCATCAGACTAGGAAGCTGGCTCAGTCAGGTAAATGCTTATAGTGAAAGTCTGAGACCTGAGGTTGATCCTCAGCACCCATGTACAATCCCAACCAACCAAGAGCATAGGCAAAGACAAGTAAATCTCTGGAGAGCACTGGTCAGCCAGTCAAGCCAAATCAGTGAGCTTCAGGTCCAGTCAGAGACCTTGTCAAAAAAAAAAAAAAAAAAAGTAAGCAGAGTTAAATTTAGTTTTTTCAAATCTTATTTTTAATGATGATTCTTAAATGCATTAACCTCCCTTGTAGCCCACCACCTTCCAGAGGTAGTGGGAAAGAAAGGATATGGGAAAGTGGACCTGTTTAGAAAGGCTCTTTGGAGCATCTCCCATCTGTGTTGTCTGGAAATTGACAATTCAGTCCACAGGATGGCAGCAGCAGCTTGATCCACCTGCAAACACTTCATGGATACATGAGCAGTCCACTTAGGAAGAGTCGTGTTAGCATCAGCAGTGGCATGACCTAGCAGAGACAGCAAGGCATCAGCCTTAACTTGAATCAGCAGGAGGAACCCAGAGGGACACCAGGAGAAGTTCTCAGCTGTGCCTCTCTTAGGGAAGCAAAGATTAGCGAAAACTTGAGACCCACAAGCCTTGCACAGCTAGCTGTACCAACAAGCCAAGTTCTGTCTCCATCACTTCATGGAGGAGTCCTATTTATACCCTCCAAACATCACGTGTCCTCCACGTGCCTTGTCTCAGCACATGCATCCAATCAGCCCTAGTCCTTGGAAGCAACAACAAACTGCAGCACACCACCAGAGTTTCTGCATTTCTCTCTATGGAGTCCCAACAATGTGGCTCAACTACACAATGTAAGGCATACCAATAGATGCATGCTGTTAGCAAATAATCTTTTACCACATGTCTTTCATGTGCTTCCTTTAGCGGGACATTCTCTCTCCTGTGTCTATTTCAGTGAAACATTCTTTCATGTCTTTGCCCCAGCAAAACATATGACTTTCCAAACAGCTGACTTTCCAAAGAACCCTTAGGTTTCCACCTCAGCAGAGATAGAGGAAGAAATTGAATTTTGACCTCTGGACTCACCCTCATATGAACACACTTAAGCGTATGGTAGTCAGGGGTTAGAGAGAGATGAGTCAGTGGTTAAGAGCACTGGCTGCTCTTCCTGAAGTCCAGGGTTGAATTCCCACAACTCAAAAGGCTCTGTAATTCCAGTTTCAAGTTGCCTTCTTCTGGCCTCCATGGGCACTACACATGTATGGTGCATAAGCATTTATTCAAGCAAAATGCCAATACACATAAAATAATACTATTTAAGAAAAAAATGGTGGTTAGAAACATTTTCTTCTACCAGAGACAACATTTCTGCCAGTTGGTAATGTGTCCGTGATGAGAACAGTAAGGCTTGGGTGTATACATAGATGCAATTGGTGGAGACAGAAAGCAGGGAGTAAGAAATGACATGGGGTGGACCAGAGAGACAGCTCAGTGGTTAAGGACTGAGTATAACAGAGTTTCACAAGGAATTAAGTCACTGGCTCCAACAGACTCGGAAAACAGACTTGCAAAGGTTATCAAGCAATATCCATATGCTGCTTCTAGCATTTATGGTGAATAGTTGTTTCATATGATTGCTTTTTTAAACTGAATTATTATCATATTATCGTAGCACACATACAAACACACACACATTGCCCTCTGGACCAGAGGCATGGAATTGTATATAATTTAAGGTGATAACTATGCACTAGTTTAGATTCTAAACATCAACCACATGGGAAATCCAAAGCCGGTGAGGTCAGTTGTTATATTATTCTGTTAGGTTAACCAAGCAGTTTGAGCACATAGTGGGATGGCAGTCTTAGATCTAAGTGGCCTCAAGGTGTATTATTAATGCTGGCTGTGGGCTGTGAAGTCTAGTAAAAATTCCAGACTCTTGAAGTGTAAGAGATATTTTTATAATGATTATATTAGCATAAACTCCAAACTCACTTTATGACAATGCTTCAAAGATGCTGGTAGATATGATCCAGGGACAATTACTCCATCAAAAATGTCTGTCCAGTGAGCAAAAAGGCTTATTTACTATCAGGTCCTTGAATAATAGGAATACATCAGAGAACTTTAGGCCAGTGGTCAGCATGTTCTAGCCACCTCGAGAGACATGCTTTCTAACAGTCTGAGGAAAAGCTGTGATTTCATGAATTAAGACACCAAAAAAAAGAGTAACACAGAAAGAATGGGAGACCATTTTTAGTAAAACGCCACCTATGATCTTTCAGAGACATTAGAAGTGAAGCTAAAGAGCCTGGATGGCCGCTCGGCAGTGGCTGCTGGCAGTTCAAATTTCAGGTCATCTCTGAGAGTGGAGTGAAGGACACTCAACCAAGAACAGAGAGAAAGGAGGGGAATGAAGATGGTATCATCGAAATAGAAGCTGGGGAGGGCAGAACACACCAAGGTCAGCAGGCAGAAAGAGCTTTGACTCGGTGCCTAGAACACAGCAGGAAATACTGACAGGTATAACGAAACTCAGTCCACATTTATCTGATCTATCTGAGAGGATTAGGAACAAACCATAGGACCTAATAGAACAGGAAGTGGGAGAATATCAGACCCTAAGATGACTTAGATTCATTTTACAGTCTCTCCCAGATCCTTAAGGCTAAAGAGAAAATGCGTGGTGTCCAGAAAGTCTGAGCCCATAGACCCAGTCCTGACTGATCAAATCCCCAAAGAGGAACACAGTGAGCACTACACAGTCCAATAAGACTCTTCCTAATATGCTCATAGACATATTCTCAGGGCCTGGAACAGTGTCTAGCACACAGCAAGTGCTCAATAGATGTGATAGTTAATCTCGGCTGTCACCTTAATTGATTGACAGATACTTAGATTAGTAAAACATACTCTTGTATATGTCTGTGAGGGTGTTCCAGAGAGATTCTTGAGAGAAGATCTGCCATGAATGTGGGCAACACCACCCAGTATAAAAGATGGAGTAAAAGGGGCAATGGTTTGAGTAAAAATGGTTCATATAGGCTCATATATTTGAATGCTTAGTCATCAGGAAGTGTCACTACTTGAGAAGGATTAGGAGGTGTGGCCTTGTTGGAGGAAATGTGTCACTGATCAGGTGAACTTTAGGGTTCCAAAAGCTCAAGCCAGGCCCATTGTCTCCCTTTCTCTTCCTGCATGAAAATCTGGATGGAAAATTCTCAGCTCCTTCTCCAGCATCATGTGTGCCTGCATGCTGCCATGCTTCCTGCCATGATGAAAATGAGCTAAACCTCAAACCATAAGCTAGCCCCAGTTCCAAAAGGGAAAGATGGAATCCTACTACTACTACAGGCATCTGCTCCCTTCTCTTCTGCCTGGCCACCATACAGAAATGCCTGTCCTCCCGGCCCCCACAACATCATCACAGCCCATAAATAAGCAAACCTATATGTGCTCTGAAACTCTGAGCTAAGAACCAACTCTTCCTCCCTGTGTTTTTATCAGACTATCATGACAAACAGTCACTGACGGAGCAAGTAAGTGTGTAAGAGATGGGAAGACAAAACAGGAAGAGAATAGGGGCTGGACTTTAAAATAAAACACAATAGATCAAAGCTCAGGAAAGGAGGGGAACAAAGTCCCACCATGAAGGCCCTGCCCTTACAGTAACTTCTGGAAGGAGCTCACTGCGGAGCTAGTATCAGCCCCTGGCCATCTTGGTTGGTCTCTCACCTTGTCCCACTGTGTGCTGGTCCACAGAGTGCTCCCTACCAGAAGGTTGACTGCAGTGTGGCACACCTGGCAACCCACGCCGCGATGCTCCAGGGCCTATGAGAGTGTGCCTGTGAGAGGGTGGAGATGGCCTGAGGAAACCTCTTTTCAGAGCAGTCTGGGAATGCAGAACCTGGAGGCACAACTTGCTGATACAATGCTACCTCCAACAGGAATGGAAGGTAAAAGCATCCTGGCTAGACCTAGCGGTTCTGAGGCCTAACACATTCTCCAGGAGTCCCCCAAGGTATCCCCCCTTCTTTATACATTCTTCAGCTGTGGAGTTCTCTGATTTGCAGAAAGCCTGGGCCCCCACTCCCATCCTGCCTCTCCCAGGCCTGTGCTATGAAACAAAACTTCTGGGCCTCCTTCTTGTCCTTCCACTCCTTGACCTCTCACCTTAGCCACTAGCCCTTGCTGATCCTCAGCCTTTCCCCCATGGCATACAGTGCCAGTCACACTCAGACCCTCCCCCACATGGCCACCACATGATCCACGTTCTGCTATTTGCAGGTGCTTCTGACCACATGGGTCCCATCCTAGGTCAAGGAGCTGGCAACGCCAATCCTACAGGCAGGCAGAATACAAGTCAGTTTCACCCCTCTCCAGCACCTTCCTGGAAAACTACAAAGATGTGGATAACCTGCTCTACAAGTCTGAGTCTTTCCATGGCGGCCAAGTTCCCTCTCTGTAAGAGGTTAAGACTCCAGGAGATGAGAACACTCACCCATCAGTGGACCCTGTGCACACAGCCATGCACTTAGTCAGGACTCTGCTCTCCAATGCTCAACACCCTCACAGACAGCCCAGCACTCGAGTGAAACAGGCACCCTTGGGCCCAAACCACTGTTCCAGGCCTGGTGAATAGGCTAGATACTGCTGGATCCTCTGCCCTGGAGGAAAGAGTTCATTTCCACTTCACAGTGGTGACATTAATGAGAGTTTCCTACCCGCAACCCATCCCCACCCTAACCCCAGCACACACACCTCTTATGCAGCTAAGGCTGCCAGCAGAGAGTAACAGGAAGCCCAGCTAAACAGAGTGAATTTCTAGCACCTGAGTCTCAGGTCAAGAAATGGGTCTATGAAAATCTCATAGTTATAAAATTGACACATAAGAGCTGGATCTCCACATCAGAGTACTTCCCTCGCACATGTGAGCCTAGCCCGGAGCTCCATCCCTAGCACCCAAGAAAGGAAAGGGGAAGGAAGGGAAGGGAAGAGGATGAGAGGGAAGGGTGGAGGAAGAAGGGGAGGGAAGGGAGAAAATATTAATTTATAAGAGTAAAATAAGATTTCATATAAGGCCGTGAATTAGAAGCCCTTCTGGTTCAAGTGAATAAAAGAAAAACAGTCAGGATAATAAACAATAATCTCTATTCCTAAAAGAGATAATAACTGAACAGTGAACTCAATGATCCAGGTGAGAACCCCCACAAAGAAGCAGGCAGGAGAGCCCATAAGCATGTCCAAAGCACATGGCAGCATAGGGCGTTGGGGCCAAGATCAGCAGCAGAGTGTGCCTCCCCCACACCAGTGATGCCGCAGGAACAACTAACTGGAGAGGGAGTGAGACCAAGGGCTGGACAAACGGCAGGAGAGAGACAGGGGACCACAGGGCTGTGAAGTGCGAGACACACAAGTCTGAAGCGAAAATTCTCTATGTGGAGATAGATGAAGGGGCCGACTGAGGCTGCACATACAGCCTGCACATACCACAGGTAGAGAGAAACGAAGGATTAGAGCAAGCTGTGCAGCCGGAGGCTAATGTGTGACAGGTGCAGCCCCAGACAGAGATGCCCTGCATGCTGGCCTCCAGCTGACTCAGTTGAAGCCTCCAGGAAAAGGCTTCCTATTCACGCAGAGAGAGCAATACTAAAGGAAATCTGCTTTCCCCACCCCCCACAGCCAGGCTCCTAAAACAGGCCCAGGGTTCCAGGAAATCTGCCGTTGGTGAAATTCAGGATGGGTCCCCTCTGAGGCCCACTTCCCACTTTCTGATCCCTTTAAATGTTTACTTTATCATTTTCTGTTGAATGTTCCCTAGGTTATAAGTACTTACACATTTAGAAAGGAGGCCAAAGGAGACATGTAAAGGTAAAAATACTTATTTTTTCAAGTTGTCTGTTCCCATCTGCAGATACACATAAATTGAATGTGGGTAAATGCTTTTGTGCAATTCAGTTCTCAAACTGACAGAGGGAAAATCTAGACATTGGTAAATGCAGATACCTACCCTGGCCAGCCTGATTTTGCTTGATTATGAATGCCGTTGTACCTATGTGCCATGTACCTATGACCTTCATTAACTTACAGATATCACAGAGTGACCCTTCAAGATCAGATGTTCTTTTGATGCAAGAGGAGCTTGTTAAAAATAAAATTGATGCTATAAAAGATTTACTAATAAACTTGCTCAGCAAGTATCAAGTTATTGTAGAGTGAAAATTATGAAAATCATTTTATGTATGTATATAGATTTTTTTTTTCTTAAGTTTTTCTAAGGGCATGGAAAATTTTCTCTGAAACAAGCCAGACCAGTTTCGGGAGAATGTAAGTCATTTAGATGGCGTCAAGAAACTGGTAACACAATGACGGGAAGGGCTGCAAGTGAGAAATAGTTAATCAGAAATAGTTAAGTAAATGACAGGGTAGGGCACTGTGACAGGGCAAAACCACATTTTTGAGAAGAATGAGTATACAGAATGTTTTTCACATGACCCTGAATCATTTAAGTTGGGTTCCTCTGGAATGTTCCGCTATTTTATGCTATGTATCCTTGACAACCCCCACCCCCTCCCCACGCCCCTGGTTTGTGGCTTTCCCCTTTAAAAAGCCCCTCAGCTTGCTGGTCTTTTGTCAATTCAGCTCCTGTGTGAGCAAACAAATTGACCTTGGCTGGCCAACTCTCCCTAATAAACCTCTGCTGATTGAATCCAGGTACGGTGTCTTGTGATTTTTGGGTGGCTGTGACTTCCCGAGACTTGAGTAAGGGTCTCCCGAGTTTGGGAGTCTTCATTATCAATTAAAGGAAGAAAGAAAATGGCTCCAGAAGATCAGGCTGTAGTCAAGCCTATAGGACATTTTTTTTAATTAGTGATTGACGTGGAGGACCCAGCCCATTGTGGGTGGTGCCATCCCTGGGCTAGTGGTCCTGGGATCTATAATAAAAGCAGGCTGAGCAAGCCATGAGGAGCAAGCAGCACCCTTCTATGGCTCCTGCATCAGCTCCTGCCTCCAGGTTCCTTCCCTGTTTGAGTTCCTGTCCTGACTTCCTTCAGTGATAAACAGCAATGAGCAGGTATAAAGCCAAATCAACCCTTACCTGGATGGCCTCAAACTCAGACATCTTCCTGCCTCTGCCTCCAGAGTGCTGGGATAAAAGATGTGCACTGATTCTTTTTAAACTAACTAAATCTTGGGGACTGGGGAGATAACTCAGCCCTTAAAGGCTCATAATTAAAATGAAAAGAATTTGGTTCAATTCCCAGAACCCACACTTTAGATATGAGGTTCCCAGTTTCTTCAAGGGTTATATTTATGGTTAATGTTTATTTGATGGTAAAAAGACTTTGAATTTCAAAAACTGTTGTTTCTTAAAACTCAGAATCTTTGCAAAATTAAGTTACCTTAGTTAAAATCCTAATATTATGGGAGCTTCTAATTTATTATAAACTGTTAAAAACAATGGCAATTAAGATATAAAAGTTAATGAACATTCACCTTACAAGTGATTAAATGTCTTTAATATACCTAGAACTGTATTTATAGTCATGTCAAATATAAATGTTATTTATTTATAGAGACCAGATTGGAGGAAGAGGCCAGTTTATCTCTCTCATAATACAGCCTTCTGTAAAAATAAAACCTGGCTATGGAAAATGGGCTAAATGTACACACTCTGCTCTTGCATTGCACTGCATCCAGTCTCACGTAGATCTAAGCCCCCCACCCAACTAGTATGGGACCTCCACAATAGTCCAGTTGGCCACTCCCCTTATCTCGGCCTTCAGTTCTCCTCTTAGCAAACCTAATCCCAATGTTGAGAGTTCAATACCTACTTCTATAGTGTCCCAGAGCAATTTCAAATAAAGATAATACAGAGCTCTACCATATGACCAGTTTACTACGGACACTCAAACACTAAGTCACAGGTGTCATTGGCTCCACCACACAAGGAAAAACTGCCCTAGAAATAGGAGCCTATACCAGATAACTCACTTTGGTCCCATTCCTTGCCTCTCTTACAAGACATGACTCTTGGATTTTCAGAACAAATATCTTTTTATGCTTATAACTAACTGGACAGGTACCTGTACCCTCGGCTTTATATCATCTACTGTTTCCCTCATCCCCCCAAAACCCCAGTCTAAGAAAAATGTCCAGCTGGTCTCTCTGGGCATCCTTTCATGTCTCAGAACAAGAACAACTGGACAGGGGCTTCTTTATATCAGGTAACTTCTCTGCCTCACCAGCTCTCAGAAAGCCTTAAAGAAATGTCAGATCAGCTCAACCCCACTCAGGATCAACTCGATTGTTTGGTCAAAGAGGGCTAGACCTCCACACTCCTGCCCCTGGAGGAATCTGCTTGGACCTACATGAATATTGCTGCTTCTATACCAACAGATCAAAATTGGTTGAGACGGGGAAACAAAGACTTAAGACGAGACACACAGAACTCAGCAATGAGTCCCCTCCTTGGATGGGCTCTGCGTTCTCTCCCACTGTAGCTCCTCCCAGTGCTCACCCTTTGCTCCTAATTATCCTCATATTCATGGCTTTACCATATTTACGGTTTTACCATATTTACAGTTTTACCATATTGACGGTTTCACTGTGTCTTTTAAACTTTTTGCAGAAGTAACTTCTGAATCACATTCCCACATTATCCCATCCACCATACAAGATGAAGTGAAGATGATGTTTCTTTCACAGTCCTTCCATCCCAGGAAGCAAAAATAATGCCCCCACACACCCATCAGCAAGAAGCAGCCAGATCCAAAATGGTGTTCCCTATACTTTATAAAGGAAAAATCCTCCCAAAACTAGGGTCCTAACACAGGCCCATGGTTCTAGAAAATGTGCTACTGAGGGAATTCTGGAAGGTATCTAACCCCACCATAAGCCCCTAGGGCCAGAGGCTGTAAAAACAGGCCGTCCGGCTTATCTTCCACCCTACAGTTTTGAGAAGCAGTTTATCCACAGCAGTTTCTGGGTCCGACAAAGCCATGTCCTTTCCCTTTCCCACTCAATAACAAAATCTTCTCAGTCTCTAGATCGTGTGCTCTCCAGCCCCCTCACACACTGTGGGGAGACCTCTCTTTCCCCTGCCCCCTCACACACTGTCCCTCTGGTCACCAGGCATCCCTCTCCAAACCCTGGAACTCTGCTCTTGCCATTGAGGTCAATTTGAGCTTTCATTCTCTCCATATTCTCTGCCCACTTTAATTCTTACAGATACTACATGAAAAGCTAGCTGGAGAGGGACCAGCTTTGATGACACGACCAAGGGCTGGAGACACCATGAGAAGGGACGGAGATGCTGGATCAGTACAGGCAGATGCATGGGAAGTTGCAGCTGACTCTCTGGGGTAACCAGGAGGGGGAGTATCACTTACTGGTCTAGTGAACAAAACAGAGACTGAGAGAGAAACTGCTAAACCCAGTCTAGGGACAGAAACTTGATCAAAAGGCAGTTTGTTTAAACTCTACCAGGAAACTGGATACCCATTAATCAGGTTTTAGAGGTTTGGCCCGGATTACAAACTGCCCCTCCTCCACCAGCATAGTGTGCTACATGTAGCATGACAGGTGTCAAAGCAATCTGTTCCATCAAAGATGAAACATGGACTGTCAGCAGAGTTCTTATCTGCTGTAGTTTTATTTTACTTTTTTTTTAATCTTTGCTCTTGCATGAATCTCTTAAGAGCAATTAAGATGCTCGTGTTTGGTTCATTTACTGTGAAGACCCCCAAACTCGGGAGACCCTACTCAAGTCTCGGGAAGTCACGGTCACCCAAAAATCGCAAGACACCGTACCTGGATGCAATCAGCAGAGGTTTATTAGGGAGAGTTGGCTAGCCAATGGTCAAAACGCTTGCTCCCGCAGGAGCTGAATTTGACAAAAGACCAGCAAGCTGAGGGGCTTTTTTAAAAGGGAAAACCACAAACCAGGGGAGTGGGAAGGGGGGTGAGGGGTTGTCAAGGATACATAACATAAAATAGCGGAACATTCCAGAGGAACCCAACCCAAATGATTCAGGGTCATGTGAAAAGCACTCTGCACACCCATTCCTCTCAAAAATGTGGTCTTGCCTTGTCACTTGCCCAACTATTTCTCAGTTGTTGCCCTGTCACTTGCTCTGTCGTCGTGGTTACTAGTTTCCCAGCCCCACCTAGATGATTTGCATTCCTCTCTTCCAGTTTCTGAAATCAGCCAGTCCACATTTTTTAGCTTACTTCAGAGAAAATGCCCTTCAAAGAACTTAAGAAAGAATATATATATATATATATATATATATATATATATTATAAAATGATTTTTATAATTTTCACTCTACAACTGCTTGGTTAGGCCTCACGGTTGTGCAGTGTTTTTCTGCACCCATTCTAAGTGTGTGCGCTGCTGTTCGTGCTATGCACCATTCACAACCATGTGTTCTGCTTCTCCGACCTCTACCCTCTTCTTTACCTGCTCCTCTTCTTTTGACTTACTGTGCCTTCCAAATGTTTTAGTAATAACCCTTGAACCTTGGGTTCTAACAGGATCTCCACTGTCTTCTTCCATCTACTTCTCTCAGTTTGATTTTTTTTTCTCAGCTGATCAATACCTATCATTTGTCTATCCATCCCAACCTCAGTAACTGTAGTGCCAACGAAGTGTTACTGAACCCCGAAAGACCAGACAGGAACCAATCTGATGCAGTCACACCAGGGCCTTTATTCGAGCTAGTTCGGGCTCAGCCTACCACCAACACACAGGATGATTTTAGTGGAGAGGAGCCTCAAACATCTAGCTGGGCAAGGTTTTATAGAAAGCAGCCAGTGGAGTGGGGGTGGGGCTAAGTGTTTCTAGCCCAGCAAGCATCTAATTGGAAAGCTACTGTGGGCCTTTAGCATAATTGGCTGGTGCTGGGAGTCAAACCATAAACTTAATTCCTGCTTCCCTCTGCATTGGTGGTTGTTAGGCAGGGGGTGGGCTTGTTGGAGATTAACCTGAAAATGCTGGATTTGTTGGGGGGATTAACCTGGAGATGTAGGTCTTGTTAGGGTTAGCCTAGAAACTGGAGCTAGGCTCAGGTTTTGTTAGGGGGTAACTTGAAAACTGATGCTAGATACCAGCCTGTTAGTCTACCTGAGTTCAAACTTAGATCAGGTTCTCTAAGACAGAGTCTGAACCCAAAAATGTGTCTCTCATAACAAGTGTCTTAGTACACACCATACAGCCCTCGGTCCTTATCTCCCGGTAGTTATTGGAGCTAAGGGAACGGCCTCCTAACACACAGCTACTACATTGTTTCATGGCAACCCTAATTCAGCTGCCACTGTACTTAAGATTTTTCTCTTAGAGTGCCGTTGGGAACTGTACCTATCCCCTAAGCATGTGACCTGACAAAGTAGAAAGGAACCACCTCTGCAACAGAACGACTTGATTATACTTATTTAAACACTGCAAACAATTAAACTGAAAGAATTCAGCAATTTTTTTAAAAAAGCCAGCTGGTGGTGGTGCACACTTTTAATCCCAGCACTCACAAGGGAGAGGCAGGAGGATCTCTCAGTTCAAGGCCAGACTGGTCTATATAGAGAGCTCCAAGACAGCCAGAGCTGCATTAAGAGGCCCTGTCTCGATAGATAGATAGATAGATAGATAGATAGATAGATAGATAGATAGATAGATAGATAGATAATAAATAAATAAATAAGCCAGAAAGATGGCTTGGTGGGGAAAGGCACTTGTTACCAAGCCTAGTGACCTGAGTACCTCCTGTGCAAAGGACTCACATTCAGTTTCCAAGGCCCACATGGTGACTCAGAACTGTTCCGTTCCGGATGGAAGCTGAGAAAACTCCCTTTAAATACCAAAGCTTAAAAACGAAAGCTTTATTTTCTGAGCACTCAGGGAGGCAGCCAGTTCAGCATCTGAACCTCATCCCCAAAGGGAGACTGTACCGACATTTTTATAGGATGGGAACACAAAGCAAGGGGAGTGGACTGGGCTGAGCTGGTGCAGGGGAGTGAGCTAGGCTGGTGCATTGACCAATTAACATTGGCAACTGGGCCTTATCTGGGTCACCTGGTTTCAGGGTGCTTGAGTCAGATTTTGCAGTCAGTCAGGTCCCCTCCTGGACTCTGTCCTGGAATGTAGAATGATAAGGCAACAAAGGAGTGGGCAAGCTGCACATAGTTCAGTCACGTCAGGACAGGCAGCACATTGATGACTTGTGTGCCTTGGTTTAGGCAACAATGAGATAACAGCATCTTCCCTCTTTACATCCTTTACTGAGTAACAGACAAACATGAGACATATGAAAAAGCAGGACAGGAGCTGGGTTCCGGGGCCTGGGAACGTGAGCTCAGGTTTGATCCTGCGGGCAAGGTAGAACTCATTCCTGAGATGGCTGGACTCAGGAACCTCCCTCCTAACAATAGCTCCATAGCTCTAGTTCCCGGAGACCTGGTACCCCCTTCTGGTTCCTTGGGCACCAAACATGCATATGGTACACACACATACATGCAGATAAAAGTCATACACATGAGACAAAAATAAGAGATCTTCCTTAAAAATAAATGTAGATGAATCTTAAAAAAATAAATCTCCTCATGCTCTTTGTATGTTTCCCCAGTGAGTAAAGCTTTCACCTGTTCTAACCACTGTATCAGACATAGAAAATTTTTTCTATTAGAAAAAATTATTCAAGCCAGGCAGTGGTCCCATATATACATCTTTAGTCCCAGCACTCAGGAGGCAGAGACAGATGGATCTCTGAGTTCAAGACAGCCTGCTCTATAAAGTGACTTCCAGGACAGCCAGGGCTACACAGAGAAACCCTATCTCAAACAAATAAACAAACAAACAAACAAAAATAATTCTTGCTGCCCCTAGATGCCCTGCAGGTGTGGCTGCTGTGTCACATGTGTGTCAATAGGTGGCAGAGAGGAGAAAGGCTGGGTCTATGCTCACTGTTCTGACCTACGAACATCTGAGTGATTAGTCTAAACTCCCCCCCCCCCCCCCCCCGGCCCAAAAAAGTAAGCCTGAGATGACAGTTGACAGTCATCTCCCAGCTCGGCACAACCAGTCTGGGCATAGACCCAGATGGGTTCCCAGGGTGGAGAGCAAGCTGGAGACCAGACAAACCCCACCTAGGGCCATGAGCCAGAGACTAGAAGAACCCCACTTGGGACTGCAAGCCCCAGGCAGGAATGAACCAGAGACAGATAACTCCAGAATGGGGCCACATGGGGAGAGGAGCGAGCCTGACACAACCACCAGTATGGCTCCATGGGTCCCGAAAAGGGAGCTAGCCTGAGATGACCACCAATCTTGCACGACACAGGCCTGGAGCAGGCAGACCATGCCAGAGATGACCCCTGCCCAGTGCCATAATTGGCTTTGAATTGCACGGGTGGGGCGTAGCACTCCGGAGCCCACTCCTGAGATGACCCCCCAAACACTAAGAGGAGCAAGCAAGTGATAAAGAAACGGAAGAGAACAAGAAACAGAAGGATGTGGTCACAATAAAGAGAGGCAGAACTGGAGACTCAAGGGTTACGAGGAACAGCCTGATTATGGTAGGGTCCCTGGCCTGTGCTGCCACAGGGGGCCACATCTGGGTCCATGCCCTGCAGCAGCAAGGGTCTGTTACTATCAAAGTCTAGGCAGACGTTTCCGGTCTGGACTGCCACTCAGAGACAGGTGTATGTCTGAGGGCTGTGCAGAAGTGGCCCTACCCCTCACCTGGGCTTTGTGGGAAAGCTGGAGAGCTGACAGTGCTTCTAACGTACTGTGGTACTCAGGAGAGCAGGCCCTGAACCTTGCCTGAACAGTACAGTAGAACTGGCCTTGCACGTAGGGATTGCGGTGAGCAGGCCTCAAGGACCTGGGGGCAGCTGGCTCTGACTCTGGCAATATTGGATAGGCCAGTCAGAGGAGGGCAGGAGAGCTCCCCCTGGTGGTTTGGGTTCGGGTAAGGGGACTGGCTAGCCAGCTCAGATAACCTCTCAGGCCCAGATTCAGGGCTTTGAATTGTCCCACCCCCACATCTATCCCACTGATAAACTGCACTGCTTGAAGGGGCCCGTCCTACAGATCCAGCGCTGCAGGATCCTCAGACACAGGACAACAACAGGATATCCAAGAGGAATCCCGGTGAGGATCCAGTATTGATGGTGTAGCAGAAGCCAGAGGCTTCGAACCAGGCCAATGACTCATTGCAATAAACATTTGCAAGCAAAGAAATGTGGGCAAAAGCGAATACTGTGGGACACACTGCAACACAGTGCAGCTTCCACAACGAGAATTTTTTTCCTTTTGTAGGATGGGAAGTTGCAAGGCTGGAAGGGGTACAAAGGGTGGGGGAAATGAGTGGGACTGGGGTGCATGATGGGAAATTCTCAAAGAACTAATAGAAAGGTTTGGTTCTTTTTTTTTTTTTTTTTAAGTATTCCTACCTAAAGCATTCCTTTCAAGTTACAAAATTAGCATAAAACCTTATTGGACAAACGTTTTAAATCTATTTAAAATTTGGCTTATTGTCTGGAAATTTCATTGTGTCTGTGATCTTCAGTCTTTTATACTGGTGGTAAAAAAAAAAATGGTATAATAATTGTCTGAATTAACTAAAGTTTTTTTATATTCTTAGCTTAAAATATTCCCATCACTTTTTCTAAATCTATGATCTACCCCTTCAGGAAAATATTCATTATCTCCTTATAAAATAAGTACGAAATGTTCTACTAAAAACTAAGTTTAAAGGCTGGAGAGATGGCTGGGGGGTGGGGGTAGAGCACTGGCTGCTGTTTCAGAAGTCCTGAGTTCAATTCCCAGCAACCACATGGTGGCTCACCACCATCTGTAATGGGATCTGATTTCCTTTTCTGTGTGTGTGTGTGTGTGAAGACAGTTCACTCAGATATAAATCTAAAAATTAGGTTTAAAAATTGTATGATCAGCCGGGCGGTGATGGCACACACCTTTAATCCCAGCACTTGGGAGGCAGAGGCAGGAGGATTTCTGAGTTCGAGGCCAGCCTGATCTACAGAGTGAGTTCCAGGACAGCCAGGGCTACACAGAGAAACCCTGTCTCGAAAAACCAAAAAAAAAAAAAAAAAAAAAAAATTGTATGACCCATTTTTATTAAAAAAAGATTTATACTATTATAAGGGAAATTTTATACATAGTAACTAAAAATTCAAAATTGTTTATAGTCTTTTCATGGAAAGCTTCCAGAAGATAAAGAAAAGCAGTGGTTTAATTAATTGAAAAAAGGTCTCATCCAAGACTCCTTCAAGCCTAGAGGAAAGGGACTGTACTTGTATATTTCTTGAATCTTATATTCAGCTATTGTTTAAGTTGGTCAAGATATTTAGAACTCTGCTGAGTGTATAAAAAATGCTAACCTTATCTTAGTGAAGCTACAAATGGGAATGGTATTATGTCCTTACAGTGACTAAGCTTCTTATATAACTATTTGCTTACCTAGACCTGACTTAAACCATGTCTTCATGTTTAAAAAAAATTCTAGTTTTAACCAAAACTCCTGCACCTAAAGCTCAGGGAACATGGAGGAAAAGAGGAGAGCAGAAAGACTGTAAGATCCAGAGCACCGACAGATCTGCTCTGAGGCAGTATCTTGTAGAAATGACAGGGAAGCGTCACCCACAATACTCCAACAATATGGCTGCCTAAACAATGCCTACCAAGCACAGCACCAATAGAGATGGCAATAAGGAACGGAGAAATTCAGTGGGGTGGGCGGAAGGAAGCAGCTCTAGCCAAAGAAGTAGAGGCAGCCTAGGCACAATGTAGTCTTCCTTGAGGCTGAGACCCTCACTGGCTATCTAATTCTAAGCATTCAGCCCTAAAATCATGTGTGTGTGTGTATGTGTGTGTGTGTGTGTGTGTGCTATGTCATATATATATATATATATATATATGTATATATATATATGTGCATGTGTGTGTCATATATGTGTGTGTGATATGTGTGTGTGTGCGTGTGCGTGTGTCACGGTAAGATGACTGAGAAGGTTGTGTTTATGTATGTAGGCATATATATGACATTTAATTGATATGCATTTTTTAAGGCCAAAAATTCAAAAGGAAGCAGAGGGGAGCAGGATGCTCACAGGAAGGGTTGGAGGAAGAAGAGAGAGGAAATGATATAATTACATTGTAATTCTTTAAAGTTCTAAAACTCAGGTCTGGGGAAATGGCTCAGTGGTTAAGAACACTGGCTGATCCTCCTAGAGGTCCTGAGTTCAATTCCCAGCAACTACATGGTGGCTTCCAATGGGATCTAAAGCCCTCTTCTGGTGTGTCTGAAGACAGTGACAGTGTACTCACATGCATAAAATAAATAAGTCTTTTTTAAAAAAAACTTCAAACTCTAATTTTAAGTAGGAAAAAACCCTTTAGTTTAAATTTTCTAAAAAGTAATGCTGGCATGATGGTACATTCCTTTAATCCCAGAATTCTCAGAGAGGCAGGCAGATCTTCATGAGTTTGAGACCAGCCTGGTCTACATAGTGAGTTACAAGACCCAGAGCTACATGGTGAGATCCTGTCAAAAAAAAAAAAAAAAAAGCAAAACAAAATCTCAAAAGAATTCCATCTGGGGGCTACCTCTAATTCAAATTCAAATATTTAAAGTTTTAAACAAAGACAGATTTTCCTAGTAATGGAAAATATTAATTGGGCCCAACCAATTGTATCCCTATGTTGCTATGATATTAAGCTACAACTAAATTAAATGTTCTAAGAAGTCCCACAATAATACCCAGACTTCTGAAAAACTTAAAGCAACTAACTCCATTTCCTCTAGAGACACTCAAAGCTTTGGGTTAACTCTTCTTACCCAACTTTAAAATACCTTCTTCTAGAACTGGAGAGATGGCTCAGTGGTTTAGAGCACTGACTGCTCTTCCAGAGGTCCTGAGTTCAATTCCTGGCAACCACGTTATAGCTCCCAACCATCTGTAACGGGATCTGATGCCTATGTGTCTAATGACAATGACTGAGTGTTCACATGTATAAAATAAATAAGCTTAAAAGAAGAAAAGTACCTTTTCCCTTTATCTGCTACCTTGATTTATTTAAGCCATACTATGTTCTTGATAATTTTAAGTATAATACTTCTATTACATGTGACATGCAAATGTTATTTCATATACAGAGGATACAGATAAAAACCAGACCCAATCATGATGACTCAGATTTGGCTTGATCCGTGGATTCCTTCCTTAATGAAGTGCCAACCGGCTCTCTCTGCTGCTGACTGGTTTCCGTTCTATCCGGCCTCATCTGTCTGTAATCCTGGGAATAAGCTTTTCCTGGCAGTAGAGAACATGAGATGCTCTTTGCCGCAGAAAGAACTGTAATGTTTGGCCAGCAGGGGAACTGTAAAGTTCCCAGAATAAAAGCCACCTGTGTTCTGAGAACTTGGGTGATGGACGTCAGCAACTGCAGAGCGCATTGTGGGTCCACAGCCAAAATTCTCGTGGACTGTCTCAGCTACTTAAAATAGTCAATCATTGTCCATCCGTTGTGTGACGTAGCAGCCCTGTGACAGGAACTCTGGTGCCAGTTGAGTCCTGCAGTTTGCCTCAGATGACTGAAAAACAATAAAATATCTGATACTTCTCCCAACCAATCAGATAAGTGGCATTTTACCTGGATGCTCCGAGACACCCCTGCTATGGGCTGCAGTTCTTCCAGGGCCGCCGTATCTTATACTAGATTATTCCTGAGGGCCTGTTTACTCTCTCTGGGGTGAATCCATTCTTTTGTGGACCAGGCTCACTTTAGCGGAGCATCCCGAATGCCCTAAACGTTTTCTTTTTGGTTCTTCCATTCCCTTCTGAATCATAACTGTTTTAACAACTCATTGCTTATGACCTAAACGATTAAGCTAGTTCCCTCTTAAATACCACACACCTTTGCTGCTGGTTATGCGCCTCCAACAAGATGCAGAAGCTACATACATCCAGCATTTGGGAAAATATGCAACCAGTCTTTCCGATGTTCTGCCAGCCAATGGTTATTGGCCTAGGAGACTTAGAACAGCATCAGACTTGTGGTCCAGTCACAAATTGGCCACAAGTGAGACTTTGTTCATCCCTAGCTGCTTGCTGTGCAAATATTTAACCTGGTAAAGCTACAAATTCCTTCCTGTATATGTAGTAAAGGGGTTGTGGGTGGAAAAACAAACCCATCTATCTGCCAGCCCTGCCAATCCATCTTTTTAGAGAAAACATCATCAATTATTTGGGATTAGCCACAAAACATCTTTAGCAACCCCACTGGAAAAACAACTTTACTCTCTGACACCTCCTCGAAGCTTCCTCTAACCTAGCTTATAATTACTGAGTTATCAAAAATATCCTGAAAGGGGCTAGAGAGGTGATTCCGTGGTTACGGGCACTGATCGCTCTTGCAGAGGTACCTGGGTTCAAATCCCAGCACCCACATGACAGCTCACAACTGTAAATCCAAGATTTGACACTCTCACACAGACATACATGCAGGGAAAAATAAACCCACAATGCACATAAAATAAATTTTTAAAAGTTCCTTAAGGAGCAAATACATTTAAATCTTCATCTTGAGAACACCCCTTCTTCTGATGAAGCCTGTTCTTTGACTCTTCTCTTTGCATCCATCCATTATTCCCAGTAAATATAAACAGTTCATCTCTTCCAGAATTCAACAAATCCAGTTCCAACACTCTTATAACATGTGGACAATATCCTTCTGACACATAAACCCAGTTACCAACCCCGAACCCAGAGACCAGCACCTGACTATGGGGGAACTGACCCAGTGACACCCCAGTTCAACAGGAGCAGACTGATGTTTATGTCCATCAATGATGGAAGCGTGGGCCCCCATCTCACTTCTATTAAAGCCATCCCTCTGTTACTTTTCTTCTAATGGGAAAGGCTGGGACTGTTAGGACACAGAGTCCATGGTCAACCCAACAGCTCCAACCACAAATTCCTGTTGTCTGTGTCCATCCCCTGACCCCCCACCCCCACCCCTGGTATTGCTACAAAAAGCTGACACAGAATTCTCCCCAACTCTGCTGCCCTGAAACCAGATGCAGACTGACTGCATAAACATACTTAGGTCACTTATTAACTAAGCCTGCTGCCTCATTATGTAGGAGCTCCTCCTTTGTAGGGAGCCGACTTTAAGCAGAAAGCGGCTAGAAAGCAGTTATCATCTTTGCAGCCATCTGGAACCATTTACCCTGATAGAGACTTGGTTTTTCAGCAGCCTACAACAGCTGAGCACACTCTAACAAATATCTTGTTTATCCCACATAGCTTGTTTTGCTGTTTAGTGACCCCAGCTGCATAGTGCACATGGTAAAATGTTTTCACCTGTGTTCTCCTGCGTGTGCTTATAAATACCCAAGATTTCCTTGTACTAGGGTGAATGAGAAGCAATATGAGTTAAGAGATATACATATACAGAGAAGAGTGAATGAGAATCAATAGGAGTTAAGAGATATATATATAGTCAATACAGTCAAGAGTGAATATGAGTCGGGAGAATATGCGCCAGTAGAGAGACAATAAAGGAGACTTAAGACTTGACTCCAGAACCTCTGCCTTGTCTCCATTCTTCTCATCTCTTGCCCCGTGGACCAGAGCAGCAACACAGGCTAGGACATTTCGGCCCCCAAGCCAGCCAGAGATCGGTCCTCAACACTCATTCCACTGAAAGCCTTTAAGGTATGTACCCCAACTTTGTCTAACTAAACTTAACCTCTCTCTTGCTTTGGACCCCCATTGTACTGTCTTCGACATTAATAACCCTCTTAATAAAGCTCCCGATGAAGGGCTATCTTGTCTCCACACCTTTCTCAAGACTTTTCCTCTCCCTTCTCTGACATCCAACTAGAGTCAGGGTGGGGAGATGTCACCACTCTGTTAGTCCTTTCTGGAGGTAGCCTCACAGACCTGCCTCAAGGAGTCTCTTTTTTAGTTGATTCTAGATCCTATCAAGATGGAATCTAGGCCATAACATTAGTAACCAAAGAAATGGAAGCCAAGACAATACAGAGAGGCCATTTCGGTCAGATCAGAATGGTTATCACTAAATAAATGGCAAGTGCTGTTGAGAATAGGGGGGAGATGGGGAGGGTGTGGGGGCACTTACACAGTGCACAGTGGGTGGGAACATAAACCAGCCCTCCCACCGTGGAAATCAGGAGGTGGAGTTTCCTTAAACTAAAGAGAGAACACTCCTGTGCAGATGGCAGCTAGACTGACCATAGCTCAGTGTTCAGCCTGAGAACGCAGCATCAGTAAATCACAGAGATGGTACACCTCTGTCTGCTACATCACTATAGCCAAAGTTAAGGATAATCAGCCAAGGGGAGGATGAAGGATGTGTGCACACAGTGGAATTACACTTGGCTGCAAAGGATGACATGATAGTATTTTCAGGATAGGGGATGTGGCTGGTTGACTGTTTGAATTAAACCAGCCTCAGAAAAACTAACATCGTGTTTTCATTTTCTTTTCCTTTCTTTTTTTCTTTTTCTTTTTCTTTTTTCAGTTTCTCAAGACAGATCTCTGTGTAGTGCTGACTGTCCTGGAACTGGATTTTGAGTTGAGGCTGGCCTCAAATTCAGATTTCCCTCTGCCTCTGCGTCCCAAGTGCTGGCATTGCCGGGAGCCACCACACCCAGCTCTATCATACTCTTTCATTTGTAGAGCCTAGATTCTATATAGATACATAAAATCACAAGCGTATACATAAAAATGAAATAGAACAGAAGAGCCGGAGAGAAAATGGAGAAGCAGAATGTAGAGAGAGGAGGAAAGATGGGAGGCAACGGATGGGTGAGCGGGGTCAGTACAGTATATAGGATACTTGTGAGAAAATACCTTTGCAGAAGACAGTACTGTGAACGATGATACATGCCAATAAACAGTCTGTGACCCAATGGGTCAGGTGGTGCAGACCTGTGGCCACGGCTACTGGTGAGGCCGAGGTAGGAGGACCATGTTCAAGGCTGGCATGGGTAATTTAGTAAGGCACTGTCTCAAAATGAAGTTGGGGTGGGAGGTGGGCTCTAAAGGCAGGAAACCTGGGGCTACAGCTCAGTGGTAGAACATCTATAAGAAGCATGCCAAACAAAAAGGAAATGGTATGAGGCTGTGTTCAGCCTGCTGGACAACACCAGGGATGTACTCAAGAGACAGCTGCTCTCTCCTCTCACCAGTAAGACTGTTGAGACAATAGACTCCACAAAATTGAATCTCCCAGCAGCCCAGGCTGGGGAGGAGGGCAAGACCTGAGGGCAACTGGAAAAAGAGATCGTCTCCCAGGAAAGATTTGTCCGACAACCTTTCAGGAGAGGCTGGACTGAGACAAGAATAATGGGTGGGCTGTACCAGGATTTCCGCCTAGGATGCTGCCTGGACCTTAGCCTACTGTAGGATGCTGAAGATGGACTGGTGAGGGCTTGCTAACTAGGGCTCTTTGTTCTTCTCCCTAGTGTGGCCTCACTGAATAAAGCTATTTTTCTGCCTTTCATTATTAATCTGGTTCGTCTAATTGGCTTACTGAAGGTGGGTGGGCCAGCTTGGCTTCTGAGAGCCCCCAGGCTCATTACAGCTCCTACTCCAGTAATAAGACCTGACACTCAGCAGACCGAGGAAAATCTCCCCATCAGCAATCACTGAGCTCTTAGATGGTGCCAGACACAGAGAAGTACATATTTATTTTTATGTGTGTGGGTGCTTTGCCTGCATGTATGTTTGTGTACCACTTGTAAGCCTGGTGCCTGTAAAGACCAGAAAAGGATACCAGATCCCATAGATACAGATGGTTGTGAGCTGCCACGTGGGTGCTGGAACTCAAGCCAGGATCCTCTAACAGAGTGTCATGGGGGTCTTTCTGAAGTAAGCATCTGACAGGGTCTTTCTGAAGTAAGCACTTGACACCCACGAAGGTAGAAGAAAAGAAAGGTCATGGGTGGGCTGAAGACAGGACAGTTCCTGGAAGGCCTGGCTCACAGGTCCATTTGCATTCTCTTGTTTTATAGCTGTAAAACTACAAGGTGAGGTCAGGCAAGCCAGTGAGACTTTACAGCCGCTTAAGTAGCAGTCAGCAGGTTGCTAAGGGCAACGACCCATGATTTCGGCCATTTCTCCAGGTCATGCTGTTCCAGGTAGCGGGTGAAGTCATCTTGGCAATAGACAGTGCAAACAGTGCTTTAAGTAAGTCACTAAATAAATCAATGAATCAGCGTCTAATGATTGGTCTTTTCCACCTCATTCCACTTTAAGAGCAGCCATTTGGCTAAGCCATCTCACCAACTTTAATGACTTTTGTGACAGGATCTATGTAGCTCTGGCTACCCTAGAACTCACAGAAATCAGGCCTCCTCTGCCTCCCAGTTTGAGGAGTAGATATCAAGACACTTACTTCACTGGGTACCAGGTATACTCTGACCCTCCCACCCCCGTCCCCCATTGGAGCATCACAAAGCAAGTGAGGGTTCTGAACAGCAACAAAAACGATTGCACTAGTGTTTTCTTGTGTCCCACTTGACAAGTTGTGCGAAAGGGGGCGTGGGCTCGCAGGGGCTTGGGCTCAAGGGGTGGGGCCGTGTAACCATGTCTAACAAGGAACTTGGCATGAAGTACATCTCACCTCAAACTTATGGCTGAGAGAAATGTCATTGGGTGTTTTGTTTTGTTGTTTTCTACCAAAGGTACTGAACATAACAAAGGCCCTTCTTTCCTGAACTTCCCTTCCCCTTTTTGATGTTTAACCAATAACTCAGATTGTGAAATCAAGGTCCCACCAATGAGATGAGAATGAGTCACACAGGGGCCATCTTGGCAGAGTGCCGTTACTTGCTGGCTGGGTTTGGGAACATGGCGCACCCTTTTCTTTTGACTTGCTCCTGGGTTTCTTTGTGCAACACTGAGACTCCCCACTTCCAACGTGGTTTCCCCCTGCCTCCTCTAAGGGCTAGGATTAGAGGTATGTGCCACCACACCTTACTAATTAATGATCATAACTAACTGTGTCTAGTCAAAAAGTAAAAACAGAAACTGTCTTTCAGTTCTAGACAGAGGGTAAGCAAACAATCATTCTGGAAAATGGTTTGGCATTGTATGGAGACAGTAAAAATAGATCTCTGACTGCAGAGGGATTTCATGCCCAGCAAAATGGAGAAGTGCTTGTGTGACAAACCCTTGTGTCTTTACAGCCACACTCTTTGTCAGAGCCCTGAAGTGAAGACAAGTGTATGTGCTCATTAGTGGTAAAAGAAATAAGTCAGTTTTGTTACATTTGTACAGGAAAATATTACACAGCAGTAAAAATTTAATGCTCAGAAAATATACTGCACATCAAAAACACTTCTTGAAAGACATCCAGTGAAGAAAACCTAATTCAAAGTGCAAATGTAATTGTATACGTTTGCCAAAGTAATTCTGTCCTGTAATAACACAAACACGTGTTAGAACTCAGGAAACACATGGCCATGACTACTCCAAAGGTCAAGGGGTGCTTCTCGGGTAAATGAGGGGCAGGGTTAGGAGGATGAAGCCTGCGGAAACAGAGTTTTCAAAGTCCATACCTTAAAACTCAAGCAAGTCAAGACAAGTTCAAAAACTAAACTTCTCACATCCCTTCCCAGAGTCAAATCTGTAGCCAAGCATGTCAGCTCACATCATCCCTGCACTGGAGATCCCTGCACTGGAGATCCCTGCACTGAGGCAGGCAAATCATCTCAAGTCATCTTCAAGACCAGCATAACTTTGTCTCAATTAAAAGATAAAACCACTTGCCACTGTCTCAAGGACTTTCATAGAAATATAAAAGGCTTTTTGTTTGGTTAGTCAGTTTTTGTTTTTAAAACAAGGTCTTACTATGTGGTCCTGGCTGGCCTGCAGCTCATAATGTAGACCAGGTTGGTCTTGAACTCACAGTGATCCACCTGACTTGGATTAAAGTCATGTCCAGCCACACCCAGCAGGGCTTCTTTTCATATATGATGCACTTTGGTAGTTTGCAATCTTTCTCATGGTTATTGATTGACTGGATTCGTCCTTTGATGTTTTCTTACCAGTGTGCAGTACATTCTCCTTACTCTCAGCCCCCTTATATTTCTCCCACCTTTTTCCTTCCCACCACACTCCCCTGTCCCACATTCATGATCCTTTGTTTGTCTGCTTTGTCACCTGCTAGTTTTAACCAGGACCCTCTGTGTGGCCACAGGCTTGGAATTGCCCACTGTAGCCGGCCAGGTCTACTGTTTGGCTCACTACTGCTTGGTTCACAATAATCTTCCCTCTGCTAGAATCCTAGTTACTGATAAGTCATCAGGGATAACATCCTAGCAGCCCCTAGGTGACCTGTGACTGGCTGTCAACAAGCCCCAGCTTATACAGATACAGCGCAGGCCACCATAGCTGCTGTAAAATCCTGGTCACAATGGCTGTGTCATGTCCTAAAGACACCATTTTATATTTCTTCTACCTATATCCCTGGCTCTTAAATTCCTTGTATTCTCTCTTCTACAATATTCCCTAAGCCTTAGACAGGGTGGTACCCATTTGGGGCAAAGCACTCAGTCATCATAGAACTGCAGTGGGCCTCTGCATTCACCATTCTCTACAGGAAAAAAAAGAGAGAAAAGAAAAGAAAAAGAAAAAAGTCTAATAAAACTGGCATTGTCTATATGTATGAACATGAATCTTTAGTCTGCAGTTTGGTGTTGTGTGTCAGTTTAAATAAAAGTACTAATGAGCTCCCAGAAGTGGTTTGAGTATACTTAGCCCATAAAAAGTGGCAATATTAGGAGGTGTGGCCTTGCTGGAGTGGGTGTGGCCATGTTGGAGGACGTTCATCACTGTTGGGGGTGGCTTTGAGGTCCTATGCTCAAGATTTGCCCAGTACAAAAGAGAGACTCCTTCTGACTGCCTCTGGATCCAGATACAGAACTCTCGTCTCCTTTTCCTGAACCATGTCTGCCTGCAGGCTGCCATGCTTCCTGCCAAGATGATAATGGACTGAACCTCTGAAACTGTAAGCCAGCTCCAATTAAATGTTGTCCTTTATAAGAGTTGCCTTAGTCATGGTGTCTCTTCACAGCAATAAAACCCTAACTCAGATAATCCCCAAAGGTCTATAGCCTCATTTTGTTTAGGCTTTTTTAGTTGTTTCTTTTTTGTTTTTTTAATTAGGATTATGTCTCAGTGCCAGGGATATCTCCTTATGTTATTAGACCCCAGAGGCTCCCCAAAATACTACAGACTATTGTCAATACTCTCGGTTGTCATTAGGAACTAGATGGTAGGACCTTATTGTTGCTTGAGCATGGTGACACACACCTTTAAACCCAGTGCTTGAGAGGCAGAAGCAGGCAGATTTCTGTGAGTTTGAGGCTGGTCAGGTTTACTAAGTTCTATGCCAGCTGGTCAGAGCTTGCCTCCTCGTAAGACCTCCGTCTTTAATTTAAAACACCCGTACTGTGGAAGACACTTCCACATCTTTGCTGCAAGATATAAAGAAGTGGAACTGAACTGGAAGTTTCCTCCACACTTGCTGGCTTTCACGGTATCCAAAGACTATGTGGGCTGCTGGGGGAGATGGGCACCAGTGGTCTTAGCCAGCAGTGAGTCTTAGAACGACAATGCCAACCTGCCGAGCAAGATGTTCCCACTGGAAAGAGAAGCACGTGCTTGTTACAGGAGTAGCCAACCACTCTTGGGTTGCGTTTGAAAACAGCTCCACTGGAGGGAATAGATAAATGTCCAGTACTGCAAAGTCAATCAAAACCCCAGGGCTTTGTTTTGAACAATTTTTGCAGTTATAAATAGCCAGTCTGAAAAAAAGGTTTCCTGAAAGGGACCTAACTAGGAAACAGACCTAACAGGAGGCCTCCAACTCTCCCTCTGGGCCTGAGCCCTAGCAAGGGTCTGAGTCACAAAGAGGTTCAGCAGTCCTGGGTTCAGGCTCATGCTGAGGAGAAAGTCAAGCTTAGGAAGCTGCAGGTAAACAGGACTTGGAAAATCCAAGGGAAACCAGGACAGATGTCTGAGGAGAGAGATGGTGAAAAGGATTGGGTAGTGTGAGTATCCAGAAAAGTCAGGAAACAAACAGTAAAGACACCTGTGTGTCTAGAGGGCAGAGACAGAGCCTGTGACTTTAAAATCAGGCCGTGAAGCTGTCTGAAGCATGTCCATCACATGGAGCCAAGCCAGGTAGTAATATAAGGACCCATGGCCCCAGGAGGTCTCTCGAGAAGAAAGAGGTACGCCCCCACAGATATGTGCAGATACAGAGGCACAGTGAGGATCAGGCCTTGGAGCCTCAGGCACAATGATTTGGAGTCTCAGTCTCCATGAGTTGGGAAACTATGAGCAGTTTGTCTACAAGATCTTCATCCAAACCCAACTGTGCCAGCTCCACATCAGCCCAGTAGTTCCTGTGTCTCTCAGTGAGGGTCCCCTGTGCTTGTATCTACCCCATCTAGGCCTAGCTTCCTGCTGAGACAGGGAGAGCGTACTAGGGAACAGGATTAAGCCAGGGCCCCTGGGGACTAGCAACCAGGAGAGAAGTTAACTCCAGCAGTGCCAGACCAAGAGACTGAAGGAGCTAGCAGGAGACTCGCAATGTGAATGATTCTTGTCAGTTCCAAACCTACTCTGGCCACTCCATCACCCAGGGACTCCTGGTTACTAAGCAACCCCTGCCTTACCTACTACGTCTGCTCTTGTTCCTTAGCAACCCTTGCATAACCCAATTCCCTTGAGTTCAGGGTTAATATCTATAAATTATAAGTAGATGGGTGCTGCTCTGGCAATGGAGAGAAATTTTATATTAAATTCTGGTCTGTACCTCATGAAGGCAGCCAAACCCTCCATGTTGGCAGGCTAGGTCTTGGCTTCCAAATTATACCTTTTTTGATATTTTATTTCCAAAACTGGTCTTTATAGGTACTAGACCTACCATGTTTTCTGCCCCCCTCCTCAGTTTTCCTTTCTCTCTCCTCTGCACTTTCCCTTCCTCCTTCCTACGAAATACAATTAAAGTCTTATATTTCCAGGGGCTGAGGGGGTTTCAGATGTTGCTTGATCTACCTTTTCTAAACACGGGGCTTTAAATATTCTAATACCCCTCTGGAGGATTCTTCTCCCCAAGCCACAAACACAGATTAACCCCACACAGTGAGGGTAAGGCAGCAGAGGATCCAGTAGTCTTTTCCAAGAAAAAGAGGATTCACACTTTATGTGTTAGAGCACCCCCTGCTGGAATACCTGAGTTATAACATGTCTGAGAAGCCACCCTGTTTCAACAAATTTCTGGCCTGTTGGTCTGAGTTTGCCTGATGGTATTACAGAGAAGCTAGCTCATTGAATAGAAAAGCAGCTCTTGCCTGTTGCAAGCAAACAGCCTGCAGAGATGAGGTGAGCTTTGTCTGTGCTTGCTTCTCCTTACATGCCATGTGCCTTTCATCCAGAGAGAGAGAGAGAGCAAGAGGGCCCTCATTCAGTGGCCCTCAGAGTTACACTTTATTCCAAAGCAGTCTGGAGAAGCAGAGCTGACAGCAGACTCACACACATTCCACTGGTCTCTAAGCCCATCCAAGTCTATGAATTCAGATGCATAGATTGGAGGGTGCAGAAGCCAAATAGACATCGTTTCAAACCAGCCCCAAGTCAGAGGCGAATGACCTTCAGTGCTAGGTCCAAAGAAAAAAGAGAGGGCAAAGAAAAAGAAAAGAAAGATTAGGGGAGAAAGCCAGTCCTTATAGTGCAGACCTGTAATCTCAGCTACTCAGGGGGCTGAGGCAAGAGGATTGTAAATCCAAGGCCAGCCTGAGCAACTTATTGAGACCATGTCACAAAATAAAAATTAAAAAAGAGGTTCGGGCTATAGATTAGTGGTGGAACACTTGCCTAGCATATGTGAGGCCCGGGGCTCAGTATTTCGTTCTGAAGAGATGAGGAAGAAGAAAAGAGGGGAAGTAGGCCAGGAATAAGGAAGGAAGGAAGAGAAAGAAAAATACTCAGGGAGAAAATGAGAAGCACACAGTAGTTAAAACACTGAAAACCAATAGAGAGCCTAAGGATACTGTTGAGCTCCTGCATTCCCCTCTCAGCCCATCTGCTCTTCGGAAAGCTGAGGTGACTCGGGCGATCCTGAGGGCTTACGTGACCAACCAACAGAAACAGACAGCTGCAGACAAATCCAGAGAGAAAGCAGTGGGACACAAAAGTGGAAAGGCATGAAGACCCAGTTCCAAGAGTCATTTGTCCCATTGTCACCATGTGGCCTTGGCCCAAAACACATCATTCCAACCTTGGGCTGTGAAAATGTTGGTTTGGCCTCACGGGCTGTTGTAGAGCTGATTTTCGGGGACTGCTGATTATATCTGAATAAACTCCAGTAATGGTGGAATTTATAGTTCCATCATGCAGGAATGTGGGGAAGGGCAGATCTGTCAACAAGTAGATGGAGCTCCCTCACCTCTTTCCCAAGGACTCTTCCCACTGATAAGTTGTCATAACTGAAACAAACCCAGAACTCAGGCAGGCTCCAGGCCTCAAACAGGGGAAGCCAAGATGGGCAGGAAGATAACGACAGACTCAGCTGACTGGAGAGGCAGAGCTGGCTACAAGGCCACAGTCATTTCTACCAGCACCAGAAAGAGGCCACAGGCCGCAGCTGCAAAGCCACTGAATTGGCTCCTCTTCCCTAGGTCAGACCTCTGGAACTAACTAAATCAATAGCTGGAGTTCCTGGTGCCCATGAGTCACTTGAGCTGTCCTAGGGAGAACATACATCAAGCTCGGAACTATGCAAAGTTCCAAAAACACCCAGATGAGGAAGGCAGAGCCTGGGTGAGCTTTCCTCACTAAGCTTCAATATCAGTACAATTAGGTTTGCCATCTAATGGAGGATTCCAATAAATGACATGCAACGGGAAAAGCTATGGCAAGGTCAACAAAGAAAGCACTGTGCCTTGAAGTGTACTCAGAAGGACCACCTAGTGATGAGGACAGCGATTTTAGAGATCGATGACTTTCAAGATATGAGACCCCAGGACTGTAAATCGCGTGTAAAAAGAAACAAGTCAGAGCCGGAACTTAGATGGCCCCATGACTGCAGCTGCCCAGCAGCTCACCCTGTGTGTCCTCCACTGACTTCAGACCAACTGGCAAAAGAATGGTCTTGCCCTCCCTGCCCGCCCCCTCTCCATATTGGCTCACTCCCAGCTAACATGTTGAGAGTCACCCCCGACAAGGTCTAAGAAGCAAACAACTAAGTTTTGCAACCATCTACCCAGTGAGCCAGCTCAGCAGCGAATCTCCCAGCCCCGGTCTAGTGAAGACAACTGCAGTGCAGATGGTAGCTTGAACACAGCCTCACGAGAGCGCTGAGCCAGAACCATCAGGTCAGAGCCAATGTGCTCTCTAGCTTGAGGGTTGCAGGCTCTTTTGTTGTGGAGCAATGGACAACTAAAACAGGAGCCTTGAGAATAATAAAGCCATTGAAGAGATAACAGGAAAACCCTACAATATAAAGTGCTTTGAATAAAGCAGCCATAATTAAAACATTGTTGCATTGATGCGTGAACAACTGAAGTCATAAAAGCAAAATTTCAGAAATAGACCCAAACACCTTTGGAGGTAAACTCAGGCTACATAGTAAGATCGACCCTCCCTCCTCCATCACTTAGTAGGTCTATATATCCACTAAGTCATCTTGCCAGCCTCCATTCTGTATTTCACATAGCAGCCATCACCTTTTACACTGTTAATGATGCTTTTCTAGTAAACAGTGGAGAAGCTTAACAACTGATCTGAAAAAAAAAATCCAGCTTATAAACTGTGTACTCTATTCAGAAGAAAGGTTAAAAAAAAAAATGAGGTAAGGTTTTACTATGTAGCCCAAGCTGGCCTTGAACTCATAATCACTCTGTCTCAACCTCCAGAGTGCTAGGATTACAGGCATGGCCCTCATGCCTACCTAGCATGTTGTTGTGCCAAGTCCACGCACAGCCTCTCTGGGGCCATGGACCTGACTGGGACAGTGAGGCAATAAAAAAAAGACAGACAGACATACAAACTTACAGAAAGACTGGGCTTCAGTGGACTGGGATCTCAGAGAAAATTCAGCACTTTAAGTCAGGCATAATGTATGCCTGCACTCCTAGCTATTTGGGAGGCTGAGTTCGGGTGATTCTAAGTTCAACATCTGCCTGGTCTACATAGTGAGTTCAAGACCAGCCTGGGAAAACTAGAGAGACTTAGTGTCCCAGTGAAACTTAAAGGAGGAGGGTGGGAGTAGCTCAGCTCTTGCCTAAGCATGCAGGAATCTGTGTTCAACCCTAGTACTGGGGAAAGAAAACACACACTTTCTCTTGTGCAATTTTTTAAATTTTTTTCATTATCTGAGAACTTCATAGATGCATATCCTGTGTTTTGATCAAATCTACCCTTATTCCCTCCCCTCCACCATTTTTCCCTCCCAACTTTTACATGCTCTTTTTTTTTTTTAACTCACTGAGTCTATCTAGGGCTTCCTATACATGTGTGTATATATGAGCATCTACTGGGGCGTGGGCAGCCCCTTGAGGGCCACATGCCCAAAGAAACTGACTCTCCTTCCTCAAAAGTCATCAGTTGCCAATAACTCCTCAGATAAAGGTGGGACTTCATGAGCCCCTCCCCCCCCATGCTGGGATTTGGGCTGACTTGATCCTAACCAAACAGGTCTTGGGCACAAGTCTCGGTTGCTATAATTGGTGCATGCAAACACAATGCATGTCTAGCAAATGCTGTTTCACCATGAATATCCACTCCCTCTGGCTCTTAGAAGATCTTTCCAACCTCTGTTCTGGGATGAGTCTTGGGGGTGGGGGTAATAGACATCCCATTTAGACTAGGCATGCACAGTCTTGTATTCTCTGAAAAGTAAACCCTTAGAAACTTTATTGTTTCATCCAAGATTGTTTTAAAATGTGATATTTTACTCTAACCTGTAAAACCATTTCATTATTATTATTAATTCTTCAATGTAAGAACCTACAAATGGCTTAAGAAAGGTGTTCAGCTGTTGCTTCTAGTCCACAGCTGAATCACCTATGTCTGAGCAAACTGAGAAAAGATGAAACTGGCATTCCAGAGTTCTCTGACTAGAAGAATGGAGGTTATCCTCCAAAGAAACTGCAAAACTAAATAAATAAAAAGCAAAAGTATGAGCTCTGCTTACCTCAGTCATGTGTCTATTAGCAGTGCATGCTATCGTGCCTTACACAGCAGAGCATCGTTGAATAGGTCTGGGCAAGTGACAGTATCCTATTGAGACAGTCATTGAGATTTTAGAGAAAACTGAATCGGCTATCGCAAATGTAGACATGATATACTCTTTGAGAGCTAAAACCGTCAGCTTTTCAAGCTAAGAGTGAAATAGTTACTGGAACATCTCTCTGGATAAGTTATCTCTCTGCCTCAGCTGGAGAAGCCCACGGCAACTCAAGGATGACAAAGCTTGTTCTCCCTCATCCCTGATGGTGCTGAATGCAGTCAGTGAATGAAATCTGGAGCAGCGTAAGGCCACTTTGCAATGATGCAGTCACTTGTCAAATTAAGGGCACAGCTGCAAGCATGAACCCTACATTGCTCTCTCTTCTTTTCTGCTTCTTGCATAGGGACTGCGTGGTTTTTTTGTAGCCTCTCAATATCAGCATGGACTATTCATAATGTCTTCTTTCATCTGAATACTTTTTATTTAAGTATTTTGATATTTTCAAAATATTTATATCTTTCCACCCCTCCATATATATATATATATATATATATATATATATATATATATATATATGAAAGAGAGTCCATTTAGTGTTGCTCGTGTGTGTGTGTGTGTGTGTGTGTGTGTGTGTGTGTGTGTGTGTGTTCGTGTGCTTAGGGCTGACTTCTTGGAATTTGATAACCTATTAGGGTGCTCATCCCTGAACTGATTCTGTCTCTGGAGTTGATCCTTGCCTGTAGCTCTTCACAGGGGTGAAGCCTTGTGAGATTTCCCCTTCCACATATTGATGGCACCTTGTCATCATGCAGGTCTTGTTTAGGTTGCTTGGTAACAAACATAAGTGGTGGTGAAGTTGTGTGGACATGTGTTTGGGGATCTCTCTGTCTCTCTGTCTCTGTCTCTGTCTCTCTCTGTCTCTCTCTCTCTCTCTCTCTCTCCCTCCCTCTCTCTCTCTCTCTCTCATTTTGACCATTGTTTTTGGTTTGCATCCTAGAACAACAGTTTTGATATTCCCAATGGAGACACAAAAGCCATCACAGGTGAAGCTGCCAGTACTTAGAACACAAAGCAAGGACGACACACTGTCCCCATAGTTATTCCTCTCATCCTATCATGTGCTTGCAATCAAGAGAAAGCCTTGTAGGTTGTTTCTGTACCTGCCATTCTTGAGAGCACATCTTTTTAACAGTCTTTGTGAAGAACAGGAATTACACATGAGTCCACTGCATACTGAAGAGCAGTGGTTATCTCAAGAAATTATTTGCAATTACTTAATGTGGCCTAAGCTACCATGTTTGTTCACATAATACTAAGTTCATTGGAAAGAGTGGCAAACTATGATTATTCAGATTTGGGTATTTGGCAGACATTCTCTTAGAAATGCAGAAAATGTTACTTCAAGTAAAATAGTTGCAACAGTGCCTGTCAGTGGTGATATCTGAACTTTCCAGCAAAATTATAAGATGTGAAAAATATGACAACTTTATGACACTGAGTTTGCTAATGAGATCAATATGAAGTGAATATGATTTTTTTAATTTGGACATTGCGCAATGAAACGTATCAACATATAGACTTATATACCTCAGTGAAACAAACTTCCAGATGACCAATGTGTGATGCTACAGAATCGTGTGCATATGAAATACAAACGCACTCAAAATATATGACAGATCAATAGCATTTTAAGATAATGAAACTGAAACATATTCATTAATATTTTTTCAGATTCCACATTGCAACAACCTTTTTAAAACTCCCAATGGCCATGTTTTGGCATGACATCAAACAATATTCATTTGCCACCCATCAGACCTAGATGGTAAGATTCTATTACTAAGGACATCATATTCTCAGGACATAGGAAAGATAAAGGTAGACATGAATTGAGAAGTCTTTCCATGATGGCTTGCCCTTATAAGGCTGGACAGTTTACTTAGCTATATACCTTATATTCAACAATACTGACCTACCAGGCAAGATGTGCTCCCTAGTGCTGTTGTGGCAAATCTGTTATGGGGGAATAACCAATCACTTTCTGCTTTAAATTTAGGCTCACTTTACAAGAGAAATTCAGGTCTGATACTCTAACCTTATCAATCCCATAGTTGAGGAGGTCATAGGCCCCATGGGGAAGCTATGGCCATTGTTTTGGATATGATGTGCCCATCAAATTCCCTGTAAATAATTTTGATAGTGAAGCTTCTTTTTTGCAGTGGGCAGAAGTAACTGCAGAGACTCATAACTGCTTCAACTTAGTAGCACTAAGAAAAAGTGCTGCTGAATTCTCAGCTGTAAGTGGGACATCTATGTCACCTCCTCCAAGGCTCAGGAAATATCACTGGAGAGAGGGTAGAGACTGTAAAAGCCAGAGGGTGAGGTGGTATGCTGTCCAGCTCATAGCAGCTGTGAGCCCATCAGCACCTTGTCATGGAAAGGGGAGGAGTTCATCAGGACTTTCCTCTCTCTGAGGATTAATAGGCAGTTAGCAGTAGCTAAGGGGAGGGGCTCACAAGGTCCAAGATTTCTCTGAGGATCTAAAGACAGTTTAACGGTTGCTGGGGTGAGAGAGACATTTTCTCTAGTGGTGTAGCCACTGGTAAGGTATCCCTTAAATAACTGTCATAAGCAGCTCAAATAAAACTCACTAGGTCTTCATAACAGAAATAAGACAGTTAGAGGGTAAGTAATGATAAAGAAGAAGGGAATCAGCTGAAAGGGGACAAGGAGTAATGGAAGATGACTATGATCAAAAAGCATCATATACACGCATGAAAACATCATAATGAAACTCACTGCTGTGTACAATTGATATATATGTTTTAAAATGAATAACTGGGGCTGAAGAGATGGCTCAGAGGTTAAGAGCACTGACGGCTCTTCCAGAGGTCCTGAGTTCAATTCCCAGCAACCACATGGTGGCTCACAACCATCTGCAATGGGATCCAATGCCCTCTTCTGGTGTGTCTGAAGACAGCTGCTGTGTACTCAGATACATAAAATAAATAAGTATTAAATTGTATAACTGAAAAAGTTAACACTCCTCTCTTTGATTGAGACCATACAGTCTCCTATCTGGTTCTCCCATTAGAACAATACACTGTGGGGCTGGGGTGACAGCTCAGCAGTTAAGGGCACTGGCTGCTTTCACAGAAGCCCTTGAGAGCCTGACTAAGAGTGAAAAGTGGAGAGAAGGCTGCAGCCTGAGCTCACAGGCAGAGGGCTGACCTAGCACACTGGACTGGATCCCACCCAGTACTCTTCTAACTTTTCTATTTAGAATACATAACTGTGTTTCATTTAAAATCTTATTCATGTGAGCATGCGGTAAGTGTGTTGTTTTATTGAACAACTTTTTAAATTCCTCAGCTTTTAAGTCCTATGACAGGAAATGCCAACAGATAGAACAGAAATGAACAAAAGCGCCCTGGAACGGCTGATGATGTTTAAGGACACACACAGGGCTGGACTGAGGTTGAAAGCACTTGCTGTTTGTCCAGAATGCCTGTTTGGTTTCCAGCACCCAGGGGAGGTGGCTCACAAGCATTTAGAACTCTAGCTCAAAGGGACTCGATGCCTCTGACCTCCATAGGCACCTGTGCACACGTGCACATGTACACATTCAAACACACACATCCCTACACATGATTAAAAATAATAAAAGTCAATTCAAAAAAGAATATATACAGGTCCCTGAGACCAAAAAGGTTAAGAACCCTGCCCTGGCTCGTTTGACTATGTCTCCGCTAATGCACACTTGGATGGTTTCTTTTTTTTTTTTTTTAAAGACTTATTTTATTTATGTATACATATGTGTCACTCCGTGTGTATACCATGGTGAAAATTCCTACAGAGGACAGGAGAGAAACATATGATCCCCTGGAAAAAAATTATAGGAGGTTGTGAGATCCCTGACATGGGTGCTAGAAACCAAAGTTGGGTTCTCTAGAATAGTAGAGAAGTGTTCTTATCTTCTGAGCCATCTCTTTAGTCTTTAGTCCCTAAATGGTCTCTTTTTAATATTTTAGATAGATAGTCAGGTGATAGATAGATAGATAGATAGATAGATAGATAGATAGATAGATAGCTCAGTCAGTTCCTTCCGGTCTGGGCCTGAGCACTCAGCAGATCCCGGGTGGCAACTCTGGCCCCAATCTCACAGAACCCAGAGGAAGCGGGCCTTCCAGGAGCTCTAACCCAGGCAGTATTTCATGTAGGAGGCTGTCCTTGCTGACGCCTGTGTGCGTGAGGTAACAAACCGCGCATGCACAGCGTCTTGGTTACGCCTAATTTCCGACGTCATATCCACCATTAAACTGCGCATGTACAGCGCAGGGGAACCTGGGAATCTGAGCAAACAGCCAATGATAATTGTCCACCCCAAAGGGTATATAGGTGGGATCAGGCTCCTCTCGCCCTCTCTCTCCCAGCCATGCTGAAAGAATAAACTGCGTGCCACGAAAGGATCCTTCGTGTTCGTGTGAGTTCCTGCGGGCAGGGATACCACGCGCGTTACAATTTCAGGTAAGGAGACAGCAATACCTGCCCCAAACAGGGAGTAACTGGGACCCACCAGGACCCAGGAAATCACTCCTGGCCTGGAGCACTGGTTCCTTCCTGTCTGCACCTGAGCACTGAGCAGATCTTGGGGCCCAGCTCTAATGCCAGTAGTAACACCCACCCCACACTGTTCTGATACAACCAGGATAATAGGAAAGACAGGATTCAGTCAGAGACAGGGCAGATAGCACTAAGGAGATCCAGACGTCGAAGGACAAATGCAAGAACATAAGCATTAGCAACCCAGGGTACTTGGCATCATTAGAACCTAATTCTCCCACACAAGAAAGTCCTGAATTCCCCATATCACTAGGAAAGCAAGATTCAGATTTAAATCACTTCTAATGATGATGATAGAGGACTTTAAGAAGGACATAAATAACACTCTCAAAAAATTTGAGAACATAGGCAAACAAGTAGAAGTCCTTAAAGAGAAAACACAAAAATCCCTTAAAGAATTACAAGAGAACACAACCAAACAGGTGAAGGAATTGAACAAAACCATCCAGGACATAAAAATGGAAGTAGAAACAATAAAGAAATCACAAAGGGAGACTACCCTCAAGATAGAAAACCTAGGAAAGAAATCAGGAGTCATAGACACAAGCATCACCAACAGAATACAGAGATAGAAGAGAGAATCTCAGGTGCAGAAGATACCATAGAAAATATTGACACAATTCTCAAAGAAAACACAAAATGCAAAAAGTTCTTAACACAAACCATTCAGGAAATCCAGGACACAATGAGAAGACCAAACCTAAGGATAATAGGTATAGATGAGAGTGAAGATTCCCAACTTAAAGGGTCAATAAATGTCTTCAACAAAATTATAGAAGAAAACTTCCCTAAAGAACAAGATGCCCATAAGCATACAAGAAGCCTATAGAATGCCAAATAGACTAGACCAGAAAAGAAATACCTCCTGTCACATAATAATCAAAACACCAAGTGCATAAAACAAAGAAAGAATATTAAATGCAGTAAGGGAAAAAGGCCAAGTAACATATAAAGGCAGACCTATCAGAATTACATCAGACTTCTCACCAGATACTATAAAAGCTAGAAGATGCTGGACAGATGTCATACAGACCCTAAGAGATCACAAATGCCAGCCCAGGCTACTATACCCAGCAAAACTCTCAATTACCATAGATGGAGAAACCAAAATATTCCACGACAAAACCAAATTTACACAATATCTTTCCACAAACCCAGCATTACAAAGGAAAATAGCAGGAAAGCTCCAATACAAGGAGGGAAATTATACCCTAGAAAGAGCAAGAAAGTAATCCTCTTCCAACAAATCCAAAAGAAGACAGCCTCACAAAGATAATTCTACCTCTAATAACAAAAATTAACAGGAAGCAACAATCACTGTTCCTTAATATCTCTTAACATCAATGGACTCAATTCCCCAATAAAAAGACATAGGCTAATGGACTAGATATGTAAACAGGACCCAGCCTTTTGTTGCATACAGGAAACCCACCTCAGTGACAAAGACAGACTTTACCTTAGAGTAAAAGGCTGGAAAACAATTTTTCAAGCAAATGGTCCTAAGAAACAAGCTGGAGTAGCCATTCTAAAATCTCCAGCCCAAGAACACAAAGGGAGGGACTCATGGCTCCACCTGTATAGGTAATTGAAGGTGGCCTTGCCAGACATCAGTAGAAGTGGAAGGCCTTGGTGCCTGAAAGTTTGGATTTCCTAGTGTTGGGGAATTTCAAGAGCAGGGAGGTGGGAATGGGATGATGGTGGGAGCCCACACTCATAGTAATAGGAGGAGGGGGGATGGGGTAATGGGTTAGACATCAGTGGAAGTGGAAGGCCTTGGTGCCTGAAAGTTTGAATTCCCTAGTGCTGGGAAATTTGAGAGCAGGGAGGTGGGAATGGAAGGATGGTGGGAGCACACCCTCATAGAAACTCCTAGAATTATATGGATTAGACATGACAGAGGAAAGCCACCAGAAGACTAGATCCCAGAATTCAAACAAAAAATTATCTTGATACTAAAATTTGTTTTGAGAATTGTATATTGCAGAATACACAGCCTTGGTGTATCTACTCATCAAGCAAGCTGAGCAGATCTACTCGAACATCTGATATCCTGGAATTCCAGCTGGATGCAGTGAAGACACAGTGTCAGAGGCTTATCAATTTACTCTTCCTCCCACCTCTCTTATAATATCTCAATGCTTGCCTCATAAGCATGAGGAGCAGTTTTAGGTCCCCAGCACCTATATAAATGCCAGACTGCTATAGTGGCCCACCTGTGCTCAGGAGAGATCCCTGGAGCAGGCTGGCTACCTGAGCTAACCAAATTGGCAAGCTCTGAGTTCATGTGAGAGAGACCTTATCTTAGTATATAAGTTGAAGAGCCGTTGAGGAAGACACTACAACTATCAACACATGAGTTCCACACACATGCATACGCAGGAAATGCTCTTATATTATGTATCTTTGATTAAAATATAAGGGGGAAAAACTTTCTCAGTGCAAGAGATCAAACCCAGGGCCTCAGCTATGCTAAGCAAGCACTCTGCCTCTGAGCCATAGCCCAGCCTCGAAAATAATCTTTTAATTAAGGGAAATCTTTCTACGTGGAACATGATAAGTAGTTATCATACAGCTGTGATTTGTGGGTATGAGGGGGGAGCAGAGGAATAGCTGACTTTGGCTGGGGGATACATCAGGAAGCAGCTGGATTAGCTGTCAAAGCCTGGTCAGAAAGGCTGAGCCAGACCTACGGTGACAAGGCCCACAGAACTAGACTTCACACTGTTGGCACACAGTGAGAATGCTGGGACTCTCAAGACACGTGTTTGCTTGGCTGTCTGATAGGGGTGACAATGCCACCCACACTGCAATGTGCCTGGAACATGCCAGGCATTGTTCCCCCAGGGAAATCCATTTCTCCCTTCTTCTCCCTGACAGGACACAGTCCACCCCAAAACTTCTTCTCATATGCCAGATCCTGGAGAGGCCTAGTTCTACATACTTTTGTGTGGCCCATCCTGATCATCATGCCCTCCAGGCCACAGGGATGATGCTGGGATAGGATGATGCATTCTGTCCCCCACAAAAGATCGAAGAGGAAAACATGATCTTGATCACAAGGCCTCTGAAAGTCTTTGTCGCACATCAATAATGCCAATTTCTGTCCCTGGGAAAATCACTGAGATCAGGCTCCCAGGCAGCCACCACTTCCCACAGGCCATGAAGAAACACTCCCAAGGTCCCCCTTTAGGTCTCTTAGCCTTATCTGAGGAGCTGCCAGTCCCTCTCCGCCTTCCCCAGGCCACACCAGGTGAGCACAGCCCAGGATCTAGAAAATGACATGTTAATTCAAGTGAAGATTGATAACATGGCTTCCCAGGCCACAACCAAAGACCTCAGGAGCCAGGCCACTCCCCTGCCTTCCCAGAGCATGGTTCTCTGTTGATCCTACCTAGTGACTCAATAACTATTTGCCTAGTCATTAATTATTTTTTCTAAGAATCAGCAGCAGGTGTCAGTTTCACAATTCAGTACACAAACTATTCACAGAATTCTCCTCCAGTCCCTGAGCCTCTTCTACCCTCCTACTTCCTTCTGCACCCTCCTGTGCTCCTGGGCTCCTCCTACCCCTGGGCCTCTCCCACCCTCTTACTTCCTCCTGCACCCTTCTATGAGCCCAACCCTAGGATGGTTGACCGAGTCAACCTCCTCACATATCACACACCCGCACAACGCACAGATACCGACATAAAACGGTGCAAACTAAGAATGTGAGACTCTAGGACATTTAAAGGAAAGCACAGTGGGACTGATGGCTGAGCCCCAGAGAGCCCTTGTCGCACATCAACAATGCCAGTTCCAGCCCCTGGGAAAATTGCTCCTTGAGCAGACTCCCCATTCAGCCATTCCCCACCACCTGCCTTCTACCTGACTAGAAGTTCATTGAGTTGTATAGTTTTTAGGGTCTGGCAAATTTCAGTGTGTGGTTTCTTTTTATTTGCAGTGTTCTATAGTAAGGTTATAATTTCTTACTTAAAATAAAGATTTCAAAAGAAAGGATAAGAGAATGGTAACCTACATGGACAGACATTTGACTATTGAATAAGCATTGTGTCCTCAGGTGGTCATGCCACCTGATGGTTCTTATAGGTCGCTGAATCCTACTTGTCAACACCTTAAGGATTTTCTGATTGTTATCATGTGAAATCTTGGACTGTAGTTGTATTTTTTCCTGGATTATTTTCTGACTCTATGTTTGATTTTAATATCAGAGGAAAACTCATCTTATAAAATTAATTAGGAATGAGTTGAGCCATGTTCTATCTTCTTCCATTTCCTGCCAAAGACAAGGTAAAATGAAGCAAACCTACCCAGCATCCCAGAGGGGACAGGATCCCTTCCTTGCTTGCTTCCTTCCTTCTTTCCTCTTTTCCATCTCTTTCCTCCCTCTTCCTTCCCCTCCTTTCCCTTCTCTCCCCATTTTCTTCCTGGTTCGCAACAGTCACTGACTGAGGTAAACCACTTTGCTTGCTTAAGGTTCACTACAATTCTACCTCAATGATGTACGCGTGTCTGAAACAATCCCGTAGCTCTCTGTCTGCTAGAGATTATTTTAAGCACTTTGTAAACATCAATTCTTGTGGCCTTCATATACTGGTAAAGAGGAGGCACTGTGAGGGCTGGCAAGATGACCCAAGTGGGTAAAAGCAAAAGTCACACAGACAACCTGAGTTCAATCCCTAGTACCACAGAAGAAAAAAAAAAAAAAGCTAACTCCAAAAATTGTCTTTCATCCTCTGCAGACAATAAACACACACACACCACCACCACCACCACAACAACAACAACAGTAATAAGGAAATGCAAAGTGTTGTTAAAACCAGGTACTATGATCATTCTTGTTTTACAAATAAGAACTGTGGGCAGGGTGTTGGTGGCTCACGCTTTTAATCCCAGCACTCAGGAGGCAGAAAGCAGGTAGATCTCTCTGGGTTTGAGGTCAGCCTGGTCTACAGAGTGAGTTCCAGGATAGCCAGGGCTCCACAGAGAAACCCTGTCTCAAAAAAACTTCCCCCTGTCCCTTCCCCTCTCAAAAAAAAAAAAAAAAAAAAAAAAAAAAGAAAGTGAGGCATAGAGAAAGAAATAAAATAGCTGCCGTGTGGACCACACAGTTAGTGAGTGGCAGAGCTGACGGAACCGGGCATCTGATTTCTTCCCCACAATGTTCTTCTGTTTATGATCACATTATATTCATATGTTAGATGAGGAAACCACATATTGGAGAATTTATGTGATTTGCTCAAATGAGCAGAAGCAGTGGAGTTCCCAGTTCACACTCACCCCCTAATCCTTCTCTCTGCCCCCATCTCAGGGGACATGAGTTTTCTCTTCCCTTCACCTTCTGCATCCTAATACATCCACAGGCCCACTGAGTTTTACCTCCTAAACACACACTGGATTTTCTGCCTCTTAGGACTGGGATGTGGCTCAGCTGGTAGAGCACTTGCTTAGCATGAACGAAGCCTAGGGGTTCAGTCCCCAGCACCACATTAAACTGCATGTGGTGACAGATCCCTTTACTCTAACACTCCCCGGAGGTGGAGGCAGGAGATCCAGAAGCTCAGCATGAGTTCACAACCAACATGTGACTTTGTCTCAAAAAACAAAATGAACAAGAACTGCTGGGAAATCTGCCTCTCCATCTTTACTGCCACGGTTCATCTGCTGCTGCCATGGCATTCTAATCCCCTCAGTCCACCTTCCTCTGCCGCCAATGACTGTCTAAACATACATCTCTGCCCTCCCTCCCGTGACTTGCCACCACACTAGAATCAAATGTAAATGTTATATACAAAACCTGGCAAGATCTGACCCTGGAGCCTCCCAGGCCATCTCCTAAGCTCTCCGTGTGCCACCACCCACCTCCCACCATCCCTGCCTGCCGTCTCAGGCCTGCCTTCGATGCCTCTGTGTGCACTCTTTCCTGTCGTGGCAGTGCTTCAGCTGTACCCTCTCCTGCCTCGCTCTCTGCTTTTCTTCATAGCGCGTATTGTCTGTTTCCCCTCCACTTACTTGCTAGTCCCTCTCCTACAAGAATAAAAACTCTGTAGGTTAATAATAATAGCTAACGCTGATTTAGCTCCTATTTTGAGACTGTCACTGTTCTAAGTACTGTGCCTGTGTAAATACATTCAGTTGTCACCACGGTCCTGAAAAGCTGCACTCAAGGCCAGAGGAGCAGACTGGAAAGGTGGCTCAGCAGTTAAGTGCACTTGTTGCTCTGAAGGAGAACCTAGGCTTGGTTCCAAGCATCCACATGGTAGCTCACAATTAACTGTAACTCTAGTTTGAAAGGGTCTGACGCCCTCTCTAGCCTCCATGCACACAGCACAGCACACAGACATCCATGCAGGCAAAAGCACTCATACACGTCGATTCTTTTTAAAGAGTAACTTAATCTGACACTGAGTTACACCCCCAGCTTAGAGTCCATGCTTTCAGTCAGTCAGTTTTACAATCATTATGAAAGTGGCCCTGGTTGTATTGTCCTCTGTCATGTTTTCCAGCATTTGTGACAATGCCTGGATAACAGGACACTGATAAGTGTTTGTAAAATGCTTAAAGATAGGCTTAAAGAGAAAGCTTATCTTTGAGCCAGGCTGATCAGACTCTGACCCAACACTCCCAGATAATGGAGGTTGGCAGAGTTCAAATTTCAAATCAGAAATTCTTTGGGGCTCACCCTCTATTCTGAAAAAGCTCACAACTCTAGGGAAAATGCATACGAAGACGTGTAGCTGGTGTTCGCTACTTAGTGGCCTCTTCTTTCTTTCCTCCTTCCCCTCCTTGTCAAGCCCCTAATGGCAGACAGGAAAGAAAACAATGATAGAAAGGAAAGTGGGCGGTCTTATCATTAGACAACTTCCTGCTGACTAGAGGTGTCCAGTTCCTTGGGGCAAGTTTGACCTTTGCCATCAGGATATCTCATTTCTTCTTGTTGTTCTTTGTACATGACTATTTAACAACCAACGCCAACCAACACCAGCCAACCACTAACCAACAACCCACTCCATCTCTCCAAGCCCTTGCATTTATAAGTCCACAGAATTACAAATGTCAATCTTGTCATAAAAAATTACAATCGCAGGAACTATCTGCCGCTGGCAAAATCATACCCCTGCTAGGGCATGAGGCAAATCATAGTCAGCTGCTGTGAACAATCTGAAGCAGCTCCATATTTCTGACCTGAGATTAAAATGAAAATAAAAATATATAATATATATATAATATTGCTGTGTTTTTAAAGAGGCTATAATGCCAAAATTGTCACTACAAAGATGATTAAGACAAAACAAAAAGCCTTCATTGTCCTGGATAGCCATGGGCATCATGAAGTTAGAAGTTCTCTCTCAGGACCTGGTAACTTTTACCTTTGAGGTCTGGGAAAGGTTTGAGCAGAAAGTACCATTTGTGCTGAGTTTAAAGATCTGGGCAAAGCTAAGAAGGGGAGGACGTAGCCAAGACTGATAGGTGTTCCCTAACACCTGCTCCACCTTCTTCTCTTGTATTTTTAGCTTTGCAACTCACCAACCAAAATAAAACCCCTATTTCCCAGCCTCCCTTGCAACTAGGAATGGCCGTATAGCCAATTTCTAGATAAACTATGGAAAGCAGGGTGTGTAACTTCCTGGGTATTCCTAAATAGAAAAGCATGCCCTTTGTTTTTATTTTATTTTATTCTATTTTGTTTTGTTTTGAGACAGGCCTTCAATATATAATCCTGTCTGTCCTAGAACTGGATCTGTAGACCAGGCTGACCTCAAACTCACAGAGATCCACCGGTTTCTCTTCTCCAATGCTGGGATTAAAGGCATGGAGCAAAGTCTGAAGAAAAGGCCATCCAGTGACCGGCCCAACCTGGGATCCCATTGGCAAGCACTAAACCCTGACACTATTACAGCTGTTATGTTATGCTTGCAGACAGGAGTCTAGCACAGCTGTCCTCTGAGGGGCTCTACCAGCAGCTGACTGAAACAGATGCAGATACTTACAGCCAACCATTGGACTGAGGTCAGGGACCCCTATGGAAGAGTAAGGGGAAGGAGCTGAGGGGGATGGCAACCCTATAGGAAGACCAAGTGTCAACTAACTTGGACCCCTGGGAGCTCCTAGAGACTAAGCCACCAATCAAAGAGCATACAGGGGTTGGTCAAGGCTGCACACATGTAGCAGAGGACTGCCAGGTATAACCTCAGTGGGAAAGGATGCACCTACTCCTGTAAAGACTTGATGCCCCAGAGAAGGGGGATGCCCGGGGTGGAGTGGAGTAGGGATCACCCTCTCAGAGGCAAAGTGGGGATGGAATGAATAACTCTGAGAGGGGTGAGCAGGAGGGGGGGACTGTGAGGAGGAAAACATTTGGAATGTAAATAAATAAAACAATTTTTTTTAAGGCACACAAACCATGCAAGACTGGCCTTTCCTTCCTTTATCTTCCTTCTGATGGCTGCAATGTGTGGTGCATCCTCTCTGACCTGAAGAGGAAGGCACATGTTGAGGATGGAAGACTATAACATGACATTTTGCCTTTAGAATAATGAAGACATCACAGGAGGCCTTCCACTGTTTTATTCAAGTCTCTGTTCCATCAGTGTCTTGGGTTGGGTTATCAGAAGCTTAGACAAAATTTCATGTACAAGTGATTGTTTTAGGGTTTCTACTGCTGTGATGAAACTCTGACCAAAGCCAAATTGGAGAGGAAAGGCTTTATTTGGCTTACACTTCCACAGTATAGTCCATCCTTGAAGGAAGCCAGAACAGGAACTCAAAAAGGGCAGGAATCTGGATGCAGGAGCTGATGCAGAGGCCATGGAGGGGTGCTGCCTACTGACTTGTTCCTCATGGTTTGCTCAGCCTGCTTTCTTATAGAACCCAGGACCACCCTCAACGGAAATCCTTCCCCCATCAATCGCTAATTAAGAAAGTGCCCTCCCAGCTTTCCTATAGCCCAATCTTATGGAGGCATCTTCTCAACTGAGACTCCTTCCTTTCAGATAACTCTAGCTTGTGTCAAGTTGGCATATAACTAGCTGGCAGAGTGATTAATTGGACAGATGCCCCCAGGAGAAATCAATAAGGAAACAGGAAGAACCAACCCAAATCTTACCCTGAAAGTACCAGAGGCACTCCTAACAGAGGGAGCACAAATAATATACACAAAACCTGCAAGAACAAGAAAGTGGGAGGAAACTGGAAGATTACAGAAAAGAACGGGGAATGCTTAGAAAGGCAAATTGTAGTCCCTGGGACTACATGGATATCATTGAATACCTAGCTAATCCATGAACAATAGGAGCCCAGAGGAACACTGAGCAGTGGTTTAGAAGATGAATCTGGCAGCCTCGCATGGAATGAAGTGGACGTATGTGCTAGCACCCATGATCAGGTGGACCTACATTGTAGATAAGTGGTAGTTGCTTTGATATCGAAGAAAGAGATGAAACGAATCAGGCGCTAACCCAGGGCTGATTTCTGGCCTGTGTCATGGGGAGAATGGTGGCTATAATGGTTAATCTTCACTGTGAGCATGCATGGTTCTGGAAGAAATATGTCTGAGAGAGTCTGGGAGGACATTTCCAAGAAGCATTAACTGAAGGCAGACCATCCGTCAGGGTAGGCAGCACCTTCTAGCATCTCAGATATAGAGGTCCAAGGCAGAGGCAGTGCTGCCTGCTGAGGAATGTGTTAGTTGTCCGGAGGTTGACATCACTGACATGAGAACTCAACTTCTCCAGCCTTCAGGGTGGCTCCTCTGGAATCTCTTGGGCTTTCAGACTGAATCTCTCAGGTGTCATATTGAAACTTCGAAGGCATTCAACCTCATAGACTGGGGTTCTCAGCCTCCCCAGCGTGAAGATGAACATTTTGGGGTTACCTTTCCAAATATATGCATGTCTAACCCATTGATATTATTGTATAAAACCATCATATACAAATTCACATTCAAAAATGCACTATTGAAGATTTTTTTATAAATTGCAGAAAAAAAAAAAAAGGCAGGACAGTGGTGGCACACGCCTTTAACACCAGCAGTGGAGAGGCAGAGGGAGGGGAATCTCTGAATTTGAGGCCTGCCTGTACAGGGTGAGTTTCAGGACTACAGAGTGAAACACTGTCAAAAAAAACAGAAGGAGGAGGAGGGAGTGGGAGGAGAAGGAGAGAAAGAGGAAGGGGAAAGGGAAGTGGGAGAAGAAGACTCTCACAATGTTTTAAGTCTACAATATTGTCTTGGTCTGCATTCATAGCTGTATAGCTATCCTGGGGTCCATGTTGTCTATGGGCTAGACATGTCTATAAGCCAAAATTTTAAAAATCATCCTTTACAATATATGTTCATTATATCGGCTAATTCTTTCTAGATATCCTTGCCTGATTTAGATTGTGGTACCAATTGATTAAGCTAAAGACTCCTCTAGTAGATACCGTGACCTCTTTACCACGCAAAATGGATTGGAGAGGTGGTTCAGTGGTTAAGAGTGATTGCTGCTCGTACAGAGGACCCAGGTTCAATTCCCAGCACCAACATGGCAGCTCATAATTTCCTGTAACTCTAGCTCCAAAGAATCTATTGCCCTCTTCTGATCAACTCAGGTACCAGACATGTAAGTAGTGCATATAAATGCATGAAGACACTCACATATACACATAAAATAAATCTATTTTTATATACATATATATTCACATATATAAATAAAATAAATCATATATATAAATGCACATACACACAAGATGAGAAGATCTTGTAGTAGTCCTGATTCATTTCTCATTAGATTCAAGGAATCTAGTGACTATCTATAGAAAACTTTTCAACATCCCTAGAAAAGTAAGTAGATAATGATACTTGCTAGTTAATTCTAGCATCTTTAAAGTAGCAAAGGAAAAGAAAGGTCTCAAAGATGAGATTCCCCAGATCCAGATATAAACAAACTATGTAAAGACTTCTAAGTGTATCTGAGAGAAATTCTTCTCTCCCAAGGCCGTAGGGCTCAAGTTGCCAAAACAAGCATGAGTTCTCGAGTTCTCATTATGTGACTGGTTGGTCTGCACCATAAACTTAAACCCCTGCCTCAGAGGGACAGGAAACTGAAAAGAGAAAGATGACTGGAAAAGAGTTCTGATCGTGTGCCTTGAGATGGAGGTGCATGGGAGGCCTTGATGAGGCTGAGGGTTGATTTTACCTGAGAAGTCATCTTCCTAGAGGCAGGAACAGCTCCACTCCCCATAGAATTGTCCTCTCCATCCAGCCCTGCATTGTCTATGGAATCTGCAGTGAATGATCTTCCCTGAAAGAGATACTGAGCAAGCAAAGCTGATGGCCCTCAGAGCCTACCCATCCTCAACAGCCATCCCTATAGGTGAGCAGAGTGTGACCCAGGAGGAGGTACACTCTGCCCCTACTGAACTTTAGTTTCCTGGCTCTTACAACCTGAAGTCTGGAAAACATAGAAAGGGATGGATTTAAGGGTTCCAGAAACAAGAGTGAACAGAACATAAAACTAGAAAAGAGTGAAGCTGGGTGTGGTGGTACATGCCTGTATTTCTACAATTTGGGAAGCAGAGACAGGTGAATCTCTGAGTTCAAGGTCAGCCTGATCTACATAGTGAGCCACCAGATGCTGTCTTCTGAACTCAACATGGTTCTTGCCTGATGAGCACACAGAAGCTCCAGTTACTTGCACAAAATCAATCCAGCCAAACTTCTGGGCTCCATCCCTTACTGGGGGATGACTGGCAGTGGGTAACTGCTGGGGGTGGTACAGAGTAGGAGGGTTGCTATCCTTTGAGCTTTGAGGTTTTCCATGGGTCGGTCTCCTATGCTCCTTCGATGGCCCCACACCCACGCACGTATGTGCAATATCAATAGAGTTAGTGGGTTTTAGAAGAAGCTGTGAGGAAGATAAGTGAAGGAGGAGGAAGGGAAAAGGGGGCATCAAGTTTGAAGGGGATGTGTTGGTGGTTATGATGGCAGTTATGAGGGGATTTGAAGGGAGAAAACAGTGGATGTGATCATATGTCATTGTTTACATATTTGAAATCCTCAAAGAACAAAAAAAATTAATAGCGGAGTTGCTAACAGTTTATTTGATTGGTTGGCTGAGATGTGAGTCAAAAGATGACCTCAGCAGTGGAGAGGATCCATTACTCTTCCAGAGGATGTGAGTTCTATTGCCAGCACCAGCATCAGGTCAAGAGGCTCATAACCTGTAGCTCCAGCTCCTAGGCATCCACTGCCTCCAGCTTCCTCGGGCGCTTAAATATGTGTGCTATATACACACGTATACACATCATTTAAAATAAAGTAAATTAAGGGGCTGGAGAAATGGTTCAACATTTAAGAGCACTGGCTGCTCTTGCAGAGGACGTAAGTTTGATTCCTGGTACCCGCATGGGGCTCATGGCCACATGTAACTCCAGTTTCAGGGGATCCATTGCCTTCGTCCGGCCTCCACAGGCACTGTGCCTTAGGTTATACAGCTTTCTCAAAGACATGCTACAGTCTGGCTGACCCAAGCCTTCTCCCACGTACTGAGAGGAATGCCCTATAACTCGTGAGGGGACCTAGTGGCCTGTGAGGAACCTGTAGTTAAACTCAGGCCTAATACCAAAGTTGTGTTTATAGAAAAGGACACTAGAACATAAAGGTGATTGCTGACTAACAACCTACAAGGTCTTTCCTGCTTCCTGTGTGTGCTTTAGGTACCCCAGGTCTCCTGTATTTGTACCCACTTCCTTACAACCACATGATATTAGTATTTAGGTAGCATCAGTGCTGTCCCAAGAGAGGCTCAATCTGGCCCAGATAGGCTTCCAGGGCCTAAGTTTTCTACTGTCAGAGGCATGTCCCTGCCTGGATATATCTGAGCCTCTTTGTCCAACTCCCACAAATATTTCTCTCCCTTCACATTCCTTGTGTTGGAGCCCAGTTTAAGGAATGATTCCTCAGCTCCCCTCTCCCTGCCTATGTAGGCAGCTAGCACCTAGACTCTGGTGGTCCAGAGGGGCCTGGGAAGGAGGCTGCTGCCTGTGGGCTCATGTGACAGCCTTTAAGTTTTTATCCATCACGCAAGCATTTACTTGGGTCATACCTTTCCCTAGTGAAGGATAGAAGTACATAGCCACAGGCAACATTGTATCCAGGCAACTCGTCAGCAGCAGCGGGACCACAGGTATCCACCAGGGAGGGTGCTAGCTCTGCTTGGAAAGTGATCCAGAAACTGAGAAGATGTAACAAAACTGGAGTGCTCAAATGTAAGCTCATAGTGACAAAAGCCCAGGACTCAAAATGCACTGAGGGCAAGGACCAGAGGGTTCCTGTGTCATCATCAAGGTGAACCCTGCCAGAAGTTCTTCTAAAGTAGTTGGGGGTGGGGTGGAGTAGGGACTGGGCATGTGGCTCTAACCTCAGAATACTTAAGTACAACACATAAAACCATAGGTTCAATCACTTGCATCATATACAATGGCAACAGCTATACTCCCAGCACTTGGGAGGTGAGGGCAGGAAGCTCCAAAGTTCTAAGTCACCCTTAGCTATAGATTGAACTCGAGGCCACTTGGGCTTCATGAAATCCCATCTCAAAATTGCTAACAATAAGGCTGGAAAGCTGGCTCAGTGGTTAAGAACACTGGCTGCTTTTCCAGAGGACCAAGTTTTGGTTCCCAACACCCATAAGACAGCTCACAACCGTGACTCCAGTATCAGGAAATCCAATACCTTCTTCTGGGCACTACAGACAGATGATGTACAGACATACATGCAGCAAAATACCCATACACATAAAACAGAAATAAAGGAAAATTTTGAATTGTAAAAGTACCAATAATGATAATTAATAAAGTAACCCAGGAGTCTCCCAGGGAGATAAGGTTCATTTCATTGTTGTCAACTCTCAAACAATCCTGCCTGTCCACAGTCTGAGGTCACCACTGTCATCGATGTCTGAAAGCCAGAAATAGAAATGAGTCACTTGGCCTTCGAATGTGCTTAATCTAATGCTGAATTTATTAAAGATGAAACAGTGCCCTTTCACAGTGAGAGCCTCACACAGCACAGCACCGCTGCGTGTGGAGCAAGGGCCACAGCCTTCACACACTCACTATGTTTGCTGCCTACTAGAAAGCAAGGCCACACAATCTCTTCTGCCTCGTCCTGAGGTGTTGTCGGAGGGAACTGGAATCACAGAACATTAGTGCAGTGTAAGTTACCACGTTCTCTTTTTTCTGAAGTTTGCCAGCAAGGGGATCGATCCCATGGCAGTTGAAGAGAAACTCTTTCCCAAGATTAGGATGGAGGTTTTAGATACATACCCCAGCGGGATAATAAATGTCCAAGGCCATTCTGAACATAATCAGAATAGCTCTTGCCCAGCATAGGCAGGATATGGCCCAGGCAGAGAGAGAGAGAGCTGGCAAAACACCAGAGTGTACAGAAGGTCAGTAAAACGGAAATCTGCCAATGATATGAAGGACTGAGCTTCTGCATCTCAGTCATTACGTGGGCTAGAGCCGTGGCTCTCAACCTGTGGGTTGCAACCCTTTTACAGGATGGCCTAAAATCAAATCTTTATATTACGATTTATAACTATAGAAAAAGTACAGTTAGGACATAGCAACAAAAATAATTTTATTTATAGCTGGGGTCACCACAATATGAAGAACTGCATTAGGAAGACTGGGAACCACTGGCAAGAGTGTGAAGACTGGAGCTAGAGACATATTGAGTGTCACACACTCTATTAGATTGTATTAGATCGCAGCAAGGCCAGCAGTCTCATGATCTGAAAGCCACACTCACAAAGCACCACTGTGGTTTCTTCAGAGCTGCTGCTTAGGACCAGGGTAGCTCCCAGAATCCAGAGCTGAGGAGAAAACACAATGGTGTCATCAGGAAGACATCTCTGACTGGGTGACAAGACATCTTGCCTGTCCAGCTGCTACAGCAAAGTACCAAGATTGGAGGATTACGAATAACCCACGTCTGTGTTGGTGACAAGAAAGCTCAGGGTGGGATTACAGCCAATAGGTGAGCTGGTTGCCACCAAAGGCAAGGGTGTTGGGGAATCTCCATAGGGAAGTCAACAATAAGGCTGTGTGTGGTGGTGGTTTAACCACAGGCTTTAGTAACAAAGAAACTCCTCTGTGGATATGACTCAGCCCTTGGCCACTGGTCTAGCAGCCCAGCCTTGTAGGAACTTGTCAGAGATCATGAATCTTTGGCACCCACAGTACTGACATGAAGATACCAGGTATACCTTCTCCTGGCAGTAGGCATTTATGCCCTCTTGGAGACCCCTCCTCCCCCGTGGAGAGCTGCTGGCTGTGTGAAGCAAGAGCTGCCAAATGTGAAGCCTTCTTGGATCTCCCATGAAGTGGAACAGTAGGGGATTCTGACTTCCTAGTCCTTACTGAAGAGTAAAACTGACCTCAGCCTTCTCGCTTCCCACTTGCATCCGGCACCAGAGCCTATGGCAAGCAATGGATGATGGGAAATTGGGAAGGTTTACGTGCTTATGCAAAGATTTCCTCTTGAAAGTGGGAGGATGGAGCTGACCTCGTTATGTGAATATTCTTACTTTTGTCCAAAGACAAATCCAGGCCAAGGGCAGCCTTGCACAGGACTTGGTATGTAAACAGTGGGAACAGAGTCTGTGATTGCTGTCTCTGGAAAGAGGAATCACACATGACAAAGGGAGAATAGGTCTCTATTGTCCCCTGGGACAGAAGGAAAGGTTTCCTTACCTAGAAGTAAATTCTCCTGGGTTAGGGTGGTTTGGTTGCTTTTGCTTGCTTGTTAGTTTCCTTGTTTGCTTGGTTTGATACAGGGTCTCCTGTAGCGCCCTGGCCTTCAACTCTGTGTAGAAGAGGCTGGCCTTGACCTCCTGACCCTCCTCCTCCTCCTCCTAAGTGCTGAGGTCACAGGCATGTATCACGTGCCCCAGGCCCCATATTGCATTTATTCTTGGCATACCACTTCAAACAGTTCTCATTTTTCTTCGAAGATGTCACCCCCCCACCACCGGGTTTTCTATTTTCATCTGCAAGTCAACAAGATGGTAATCAGTCTTAACACCTGCTTCTTTTCCATTTAACAAGGAAATTCTGTGAGGAGCAGCAGTTGCTGCTGCAAAAGGTGAAATTTCCCCCCCCCCCCCCAAAGCAGATAGGTGAACTGCAGGGCCATAGGAAACGCTGGAAACCAGAATCCAAAGTTTGAAGTTCACTTCCTATATTTACACCTGCATAACTGAAGTTTCTAGGCTTTTTTTTAACCTGTATTTTATTATTATTACATGTACGTGATAGGGGGTGGGGTGCAGATGTGGTAGCGTATATGTGGAAATCACAGGACATGTTTGTAACAGCAATTCGATTCTTCAATCTTTATATTGGTTCTGGGAACTCAAGCTGGCCTGGCAGGCTTACACGGTAAGCACCTTTCCTGGCTTAGTCATCTCACTGGTCCTGTATAATTTCGTTTTTAATACCAGTCCTCTCTGGCTGCCTCCTCCTTTCCTTCCAACTGCTAAGTGAACTTGAGTAATGATTAAAATTCACTGAATCTTTCTCTTACCTACATGTACAAATACAAACAACTATTATGAAATAAGATTAAGGAGTATTTGGAAATTTTGTCTTCATTTCTGATATGTTGAGCCTTAGACTTACCTTTCAGGCTCTCGAGGTCCCCAGAGCCTCTTTCTTCTACAGAGCAAACTTATATTACACCAACTAAGGCCATCTCCCAGCCATACTTGCCCAGGGTGAAAGACTTAGATGGAGTTACAGTGGAGCAAGAATTAAAGCACTATCCTGGCAGTAAGTGGTTTCACTGGTTGCTACCTCTGGCATTTTGCCCAGCGCTCAAGACTCAAAGGCACAGGCTCTGAGACTATTAGCCTGGGATCAGCCTTTCCCATCCTCCCCTACCCACACCAGCCACTTAATTTGCCCTGGTACCCATATGGGTAAGTATCCAAATCTATCCCAGCCCCCATTGAATGTCCCTTCCTTTCTGCATCGCATCCCAGGGAAAATCCAGGCTCTTTCTTAGTTCCCTGGATGGTTAGAAAAGTCCAGCCCCTTAGCCTGGCCTCCAAGAACACCATGTTCCAAACCCTTATTCTCTTTACAATCACCAAAGGAAATGAAGAAGCTTGGGAAGGAGGAAAGATATGAGAAAATCCTGGGCTGCCTGAGGCATGGATCTCATAAAAGCTATTGTGTTTTTTTTTCCCCCAAAGAGGAAGGTTCTATGTATGCACCATTCATAGAAATTGAAAAGGTTCACAGTTTGTAGAAACCATCCTTAGCTTCCTCAGTTCAAGGCTGTCAAGTTAAAATTTCTGCCTTACAGTGAGCTCAATCTCACAGAAACATATACAGAGACAAAGCAAATTCAGTTCTCTTGGCAGTGTGGTTTCTGCCAGCCAATTAAACAGAGCCAGGTTTTATTAAAGATATTTTAATACAGATTTTAAGCATGAGGGTTAGAAAAGGAAAGACGCACAGAGCCCAGGCTATCTACCCCCCTTTTCATCAAGCTGATAAACACTGGTGCAACCAAACAGGGAAGATACCTTTGCCAAGCATTCTGGAATCGTGATCTGGCAAGTAGAGGTTTAGCTGTGCCACTAGCCAGCAGTGGCCAGACAGAGGAAATGCAGTGTCTGGCTGCCTGCCATTCTTACCCTCTCCCAGCCTCAGGATCTCTAGCCCCATCCTGACCCCTGGTGGCTGCCCTTTAGATGACACAGGAGACTTCCAAGCTCTTCCCTGAGCCATAGATAGCTACCTGATTCTAGAATAACTGGAAAAATGGCCCTAACCCCAGCTGGGATTCCTAAGAATTCTGTATTTCCTGTGGCCTCTTCAGGAGAGTCTGTTCTGCTGCAACCACCAGATACCTTCTCTGTAGAAGCCTGGCAATCAAAAAAAAAAAAAAAAAAAAAAAGGAGTGGAGATTTCCAAGCATGTAAATGAATGTACATGTACACATAGGTGTTACGAAGAACGGCCAATAAAAGCCAGGGTGCAGTCAGAACAGACCAGCATTCTCTTGCACAATTGCTAAGAGCACAAATTCACACAACCTTTCTAGAAGTGTGTTCCTGGCAAAATAAAGCCAAAATCTTAAAAAGGCATTTCTAATCCAGAATCCAGTAATTATAGAGTTAAGAATTTGCCTTCAAGCTGGAGCTGTACCTCAGAGGTGGAGTGCTTGCCGGGCTTGCACATACTTCGGGGTTGGGTCTCCAGTTAGGAAGGAAAAAACATTCTATTTCAAAGTGGGGCCTGATGGCTTATATGCACATACCTCATTGTTCAGGAAGCTGAGGCAGGAGGAATACTGTCAAGGCCAGCAGGAGCTGCAAAGACAGAAAACTTGCTTCAAAATAACACAACAATAGACTAGTGTGATGTATTCCAAAACTTGAAGTCAGAGAAGAGAAAATGAAATTAGGCAAGAGTAATCGCTTGCTAGAGCAACTGTTGATCCAGTTGGGTAAGGGGATACATGGAAGTTCTTTCATTCATTTTTGTCCCTAGTGTGTGTTTGAAAATTTTTCATGACAGAGCCTGTAAGAAGACTCAGCAGGTAAAATTATCCACCTTGCAAGACTAATGATTTACATATGAGCCCCAAATCTGCTGTGAAAAAACAAAAGCAACTTCATAAAGCTGTCCTCTTATCTTTACATGAGCCCATGAAAAATGCATTCACAATAATAAATGCATTTAATTTTTAAAATTTTCATGGAAAAAATGTTTTAAATGTCAGAAATGCAAAGACTTCTCCACAAACATTAGCTTTGGTTTTTCATGTTTGTTTTGGTGGTGGTGGGTTTTAGGTGATTTTGTTGTTGCTAGTTTGTTTCTCTATGTAGTCCTGGCTGTCCTGGAACTTACCATGTAGACCAGGCTGTGCTTGAACTCACGGAGATCCACCTACCTCTGCCTCCAGAACAATGGGATTGAAGATGTGTGCCCCCCCCCAGCTCATGTTTGTATATTTCTGCTATTAAAAATTAATATGGAGCCAGATATGGTGGTGCAGAACTTTGATCCCAGCACTCAGAAGGCAGAGACAGGCAGATCTCTTTGAATTTGAGGCCAGCCTGGTCTATATAGTCAGTTCCAAGATAGCTGGGGCTATATAGTGAGTTCCAGGCCAGCCAGAAGTTACATAGTGAACCTTGAAAGACCACGAAAGAAAGAAAGAAAGAAAGAAAGAAAGAAAGAAAGAAAGAAAGAAAGAAAGAAAGAGAAAGAAAGAAGAAAGAAAGAAAGAAAGAAAGAAAGAAAGAAAAGAAACAAGCAAATAGAATAAAATGCTGTGCTGGGATAGCTCAGCAAGCTTTAGTGCACCCAGACAATTAAAGATTGTGCAGCCATTCAAGATTCAATAATATTTCAGTAATAGGAAAAATGTTTATTCTATAAAGCCAAGAAAACAAATATGGTACAGGCTTAAGTATGAGTTAAGTATAACTCAACAAACTGTTAAATAAAAGCTATAGAGAAGATATTATATGAAAATTCACTAAAGGGGGCTGGAAAGACAGCTCAGCAGTTAAGGGCACTGGCTGCTCTTCCACAGATCTGGGTTCAATCCCAGCACCCAGCCATAACTTCATTTTTTTTGTTTTGTTTTGTTTTTCAAGACAGGGTTTCTCTGTGTAGTCCTGGCTGTCCTGGAACTCACTCTGTAGACCAGGCTGACCTCAAACCCAGAAATCCACCTGCATCTGCCTCCCAAGTGCTGGAATTAAAAGTGTGCACAGCCGCCGCCACCCCACCCCCCAGCAAAGAGTTATTTATTTTTATATATGTGAATATACTGTTGCTGTCTTCAGATACACCAGAAGAGAGCACCCAATCCCATTACAGATGGTTGTGAGCCACCATGTGGTTGCTGGGAATTGAACTCAGGATCTCTGGAAGAGCAGTCAGTGCTCCCAACCACTGAGCCATCTCTCCAGCCATAACTCCAGTTCCAAGGCATTCAGTGCTCTCTTCTGGCCTTCTTGGCCACTGCATGCACGTGGTGCATAGACTCAATTCAGCACTCATACATATAAAATAAAAATAAATAAAATTGCAAAAAAAAATGCAGTAAGGTGTTTATTACACGGAGACTATAGGAATTCTTATTTTCTTCTTGATATTGTGCCTGACTCTCATAAGTCTACAACAGCTGTCTTACTTTCCCCAAATGCATTTGTTAAAGCATGGATAACTTTGTCAACTTGACAGGATTTAGAATCTCCATGGAAACACCCCTCTGGATGTGTCTATGAGGCTTTTTCCAGAAACATGGTGTAACTGAAGAGGGAAGACCCACTCTGAATGTGGGTGGCACCACCGCCACAGGCTTGCATCTTAGAGTGACTATACAGGAGAAAGTAACCTTAGCACTTCCGTTTCCTCTGCTCCCCAGCTAATCCCAGAGAGTGGTTATCATTCTCCTGGTGCCCCTGCTGTCATGCCTTCCCCACTGTGGTGGATTTGACCCTCAGGCTGTGAGGCAAAGGAGACCCTTCTTCCACTAAGTTTCTTGTGTCAGTTACTTTATCTTAGCAATGAGAAGCAGCATGCATACTAACTTGGGAATCTGACATACATGAAGTTCTAAGGGCTGTTACATATTAGCATGTTAAATAACTTCTAGATCCAGATTATAAAACTGAAATGATACCAAGTTAGTTTTCAAGCCACCGTTTGTTGGGCATTTAAAATGCACTGGGAGAGCACTATACTAAATGGTTTTATCTCCACATATTATCATATGTACTGATCATATAGTCACTTCAGCCCTGGCTAAGCTGTAATATTCCCATTTTAGAGACAGCCCAGCTACAGCTCAGAGACATCAGGTAATGTGCTCAGCTTTGTCTGTTTAGAAAGGCCAGTTTTGGCTCCCAGCCTAGACTGATCAGTTACAGTTGGTGTGGGGACTGGATGAGCTAATGCAGATGGAGTGCCAAGCACAGAACCTGGCTCCAGCTAACACCAGCTCCTGTCTCCATGACACTTTTACATTTGTAAATTGTGACAAAACAAACCAGTTCAGTCTCAAAAGAATAAGTAAATAAATAAATAAATAAACAAACAAATAAAACAAGTGTCCCTATTCTGAAAGAGATGACTGTAGCAACCATTAGGGACAGGCCAAAAGGTTAGCTCCCTCAGAGAAATGCGGGGAGGAGCACAGCTGGGACTGTGCGTCCCATACATTACAAGATTTTCTCAGGGCTTCACCAGTAGAGATGTAGATGTTCAATGAGAAATGAATGAATGAATGAATGAATGAACCAACTATCATGTGTCAAGTGGACCCCAAATGGACTCTGGGATTTTTGGTAATGGTGGTTGGTTTTGGAGCTGGGAATTGAACTCAGGGACTTGCACATCCTAGGCACATGCTCTACCACTAAGCTACACCTTCCCAGTACCAGATGGCTACCCTACTTTGTTCTCAAATGTGTTTTAAATATGTGGTTCCCTGCTGAGTGTGATATGCTGGTGGCCTATAATCCCAGCTCTCAAGAGGATGAAGGAGAAGCCTCGGGAACATAATGAGACCCTGTTTCAAAAAAAAAAAGTTGTCTCTGCCCTAGAGAAACTTCTAGAAAAACAATGTGAGTTAGAGATATAGTTCAGCAGCTTCCCTGCCACACAAGCCTACAACCTGAGTTCAATCCACAGATCCTAGGAAAAAGCCAGATGCAGGGGCCCACATCTCAGCCTAGCACTGGTAAGGGAAGATGGGAAGTAGAGGCAGGAGAGTGCACTAAAGGATCTGGTCAACTAGCCTGCAGTCTATTACACAGCAGAGATAAGAGCTGTCTCAACTACACAAAAGACAATGACTTCTGAAGAAATTGTCCTCTGATCTCTCTCTATCACACTCACACACACACCACTATATATCTTCATACTCTTTATTTTACCAAAGTGCCCAAGCCAACATAACCCTGACTTTAGGGGATGCTCCCAAGCACAGACTTCTGGGAGGAATTGAAGGGCTCAAAAGACACCAATTGGCCAGCTAGAGACCAGTGATAGAGCACATGCTTTATCCAAGGCCCAGACCTCAATTCCCAACACCAAGAAAAATAAAAATCTGAAGTCCAGTGTTCCACTTCTAGTTCTGCCAACTCCACTATGTGCCCCTGGTGAGTGACTTCCCCCTCCCGGCTTTGGGTCTCTTTAAATCGGGTATGGGGTTGAACAGTGGGCATCAGGTACTAGGTCCTACGGGAAGAGAAAGGTAATTGAACACACTGTTGCCTCCTTCCCTTAAATGCTTAGGGGCAGGCCTGAGGAAGCTGAGAAGGGAGGGAATGCAGTATGCCAATACCTGTGTGGTCTACTTGTGCTGTCAATCTGGTGAGTGGACAGGGAAAGAGGGTGATGGGCTTAAGGAGCCACAGCAAAAGCCTGCTCAAGCAAACTTGTATATTTGCTTCTATATTGCAAAGAAGACTCCAGAGCTCTAAGATCCTGGTGGCCTCCTCAACTTGACCCCCCTTATGAACAAACCAACAATCCCTTCAGAGGACCCATCATAGACCGCAGAATAGAGTGTACATTAGCTTAGTGGGGCTGCCAGACAGAGTCCCAGTTCAAGCTTCCTCTAAAACTGTGAGAGGGTGGGTGCTGTCTAGTGGAGGAGTTTGAGCTGAATGGGCAGAGGTAGCCAAGCTCAAATGCTTCTTGGCTTTGGGCCAAGCAGCTGGCAGGTTCATCTCTCTCCCCAGGGTCCCCATAAACACCACTTCCGGACCTCATGTTTCAATGTGGGCTCTTCCTGCTTGGATTTCTATTCTCATGTCTGCCCTTTCTCTGCAGAACCTTCTCCCTCTTGTCGCAACCCTTATTTCGCTCTCTTCAGCTCCCTATCTGTTTCTGTTCCCCTCCTTTCATCCTCCTTTGGCTTCTCTCCCTGGCCATCTCTCTTGAGCCCTGGAATGGGTATCCCTCGCCATCTCCCATGCCGGGGGTATCTCCCCTGCCTTAGCTCTCACCCCTGCACCTCATTCTTTGTATTCCTCTAGCACTCCCGGTCTCCCCAGCATCTCTCCTCCCCCGCCTGGCTCTGGCCTCCCCCTGCCTCCCCATCTTAAGACTCCTCCCCCTAGCTCCTCTCCCCTCCCCTCCCTCCGCCTCACTCCACTCCCTGCCTGCACGCCAGGGTTTCTTTCCACCGTGGGGGTCTCTGAGCCTCCCATTCTCCTCTCCGCCTGCCTTCTCCCTCACCTCAGGGGTAGCGAGCCCCCATTTTTTTCTGCCTGAGCATCCTCTCACCACCTCCCACTGCCACTGACTCTCTCCCCACCCTCTCCTCTTCGCTTCTCTCTGCCCCTTTAAATCTGCCTGGCCCAGCCTCCCCTTGATGCTGGGTTTGGAGCAAACATTGATTTGTGCTGGGATGGAATTGGAATTTTGATTTTTTTTTTCCCCTCTTCCAACCATAAGAAGAAAAAAAATAAAAACACCCCCTCTTTATAGCCCCCTCCTCTTTCCCATCCAGCTCCCAGCTCCTCTTTGCTGTCTCCTTTCAAGGCAGATTTTTCCCCCCTACACTTATTCTCATCCCCTCCACCCTGCCACTACCTCACCCCCCACACTAGCCTGCACCTTCAGCAGAGAAGAGGGGACTCTCCCATAGCTCCCCCACCTTCCTTCTCTGGGTTGTAGCAATCTCTCCGGAAAGGAAAGGGGCTTGGCTTGTCCGGGTGAGGTGTGAGTGGAGGGATCCTGCCATGGAAACTGCGCCCGGGAGGCAGCCTGAGCCCCAGCTCACATGGTGAGTAACCTGTCCCCTCCCTTTCGCCAGTCTGCCCATCCCTACCCTCATCCCCCACCCCACCCCCAACATCCCCATTCTACCATCGGCCCACCTGGGGCCGGTTTTCCAGCTACGTTTTTACCCCCTGCCTCCCCCGCACCCGGGTTTGCTAACGAAGCCAAAGAATCTAGGCAGAGGGGTCCAAATCGCCAGGAAAGCAGGTGTCGGAAGACCCTGCCCTGGCCCCTCCCAGGTCCTCCACCTCCAACTGCCATCCACACTCCACACTCTGGGGTTCTAGGTTGGAGAAGTAGGACTCGGGATCAAGGCTGGGACCCCAAGTCCCGGGAGGCGCCCTCTACAAGTTGGGAGGGATGGGAAAGCCCCCTTGCCCTCACCGCTTGGGAGCAGCTGAAAGATGCTGCCTAGGGGGGATGGGAGGAGGGCTGGAGGGCGGTGCTGATGCCCTAAAGCTACCGGCAGGGGAGCGGCTGGCAAAGAAGGGGACCTCGCTTTCCACTTGCCTCGCTCTCCACTTGCATCCCTCTTTCTCCGCAGCCACTCAGGATGAGGGTCCGGCCCTGCCTGCCCGCTCTGGGGCCCCTCCGCCCAGCCCCGGTCTAACTGCCCCCGCCCCCAGGCCTCGCCCGGCCCCCAGGCCCCCAGCCGGCTCTCCAGCCCCAGGATGCGCTGAGCTGCCGGGGGGCTGAGGCCGCGCCAACTACATGCATGTCCCCCGGGGGCAAGTTCGACTTTGACGACGGGGGCTGCTACGTGGGGGGCTGGGAGGCGGGGCGGGCACATGGCTACGGCGTGTGCACCGGGCCCGGCGCCCAGGGAGAGTACAGCGGCTGCTGGGCTCACGGCTTCGAGTCGCTGGGTGTCTTCACGGGACCCGGCGGACACAGTTACCAAGGCCACTGGCAGCAGGGCAAGCGCGAAGGGCTGGGCGTGGAGCGCAAGAGCCGCTGGACCTACCGCGGCGAGTGGCTGGGCGGGCTGAAGGGGCGCAGCGGCGTGTGGGAGAGCGTGTCCGGCCTGCGCTACGCCGGGCTCTGGAAGGACGGCTTCCAGGACGGCTACGGCACGGAGACCTACTCCGATGGAGGTGCGGGGCCCGGCCCACTACTGTCTGCCCGTCCGCGTGCGCCTCCCGCCGGCCTGGGGCGCGTGTGCTTCCCCAGCCTTCCACCTTCCACGCCCTGCTATTCCCATCCTCCATCCTCCTTCCCCCAGCCATATGCGTGCGGTGCGCCAGCCTTCTGTTTCCAGTATTCCGGTCCGTCCCTCACACCATCCCCCAGCTCAGGACCCCAGCCTCCATCTCCCTGCCTCTCCCATCACCACCATACTCATAACAAACTCATTTGACAGTTTTCCTACCTGCTTCTCCCTCATTCCAACCTGCCTGCCCCTCCCACCTGCCCTTTCCACCTGCCTGACCCCTCTCCACTTAACCCATAATCTTCAAGTCAGCTTGTAGCCTGCAGTCCTGTTTGCCTGTCACGTGCCTTTTTTACACACTGCCACCTGTCAGCTTGCGCATCACAGCCTCTGAGCCACCTGTCCTTCATATACTCCAGCCTGCCCGTTTCTCTGCCTTTCCCCAGTCCACTGACATTGCCAAAACCCACGTACTTTTATGCTACTCCACCTGTCTTCATCTGCAATTCCACACCTTCCAACCAAGCCTGGCCTGTTCCTTCCCAGACCTTCATGCTTCTGTCACTTGAGCTTCCAAGGGCTTTGGGAATACGAATTAGTGGGTTCGGGCGCCCACTGAAACGTTCTGACTCTTTCACTCCTATACACCCACAGGCACTTACCAAGGCCAGTGGCAAGCCGGAAAACGCCACGGCTACGGGGTGCGCCAGAGTGTACCCTACCACCAGGCGGCGCTTCTGCGCTCACCCCGCCGCACCTCCCTGGACTCCGGCCACAGCGACCCCCCGACGCCGCCTCCACCCCTACCCCTACCAGGAGATGAAGGAGGCAGCCCAGCCTCCGGCTCCCGAGGCGGCTTCGTGCTGGCGGGGCCAGGGGACGCCGATGGGGCGTCTTCCCGTAAGCGCACCTTAGCAGCAGGTGGATTCTTCCGCCGTTCACTGCTGCTCAGTGGGCTCCGGGCTGGTGGGCGCCGCAGCTCCCTGGGCAGCAAGAGGGGATCTCTACGCAGCGAGGTGAGCAGCGAAGTGGGCAGTACAGGACCCCCGGGCTCCGAGGCCAGCGGGCCCCCTATCCCAGCGCCACCTGCCCTCATCGAGGGCTCAGCCACTGAGGTGTACGCTGGTGAGTGGCGTGCGGACCGGCGCAGTGGCTACGGAGTGAGCCAGAGATCCAACGGGCTGCGCTATGAAGGCGAGTGGCTGGGCAACCGACGACACGGATACGGGCGCACCACCCGGCCCGACGGCTCTCGTGAGGAGGGCAAGTACAAGCGCAACCGGCTGGTGCACGGGGGACGTGTCCGCAGCCTCCTGCCACTGGCCCTTAGACGGGGCAAAGTCAAGGAGAAAGTGGATAGGGCTGTCGAAGGTGCCCGTCGAGCTGTGAGTGCTGCCCGCCAGCGCCAGGAAATTGCTGCTGCCAGGTGGGCATCTGGTGCACAGATCCAACTTGGGTTGAGAGGAGAGGTTCCTCTGGGTCCTAGACTTAAGAGAGAACCAAGACCCAAGCTCCACAGCCTGTTGGAGAAACATGAGCAGGCCTATGTCCAAGCAGTTGTAGCCCTAGGATTTGGGATGTGTAGAACCGAGGCTATAGGTGGGTGTGGGTGTAACTGTGGGTGATTGAGTGTTGGGGTAGGGGGGGGAGTAAGACTATCCCGCAGTCTATTGTGTGGATATGTGCGTCTATAGAATCCATGGTGCGTGGCTGGTACAGTGAACGATGCTTTGTGCAGGCCCTGAAACCTCAGGGTTGCCTGGTCTTCTTGTTCAGCTCATCCAGCCTTCAAGCTTCAGGCTGGGAGCATCCATCCTGGACAAAACACTATAGACTTTTCCTCATTAGTTTCCAGCTTGACTTTATTTCAGCCTTGACTGAAATCTATTTCTAGTTTTTGAGGAGGTCTAGTTTTTACAGCTGAAATCTATTCTCTACCCACTTGCCTGCTCTGGCTCAGTTTACTCAGATCTGAAGGGAGGAGGCTTGCCTCTAAAGATTTGTCTTTCAGTAAATAAGATTACAGTTCCATGCATCAGAGTCTTAGCTAAAGCAGGGAAGTTCAAAAAGAATATAACGTAAGCCAGGTGTGGTGGCCCATGCCTCTAATCCCAGCACGTAGGAAGCAAACAGATCTCTTGAGGTCTAGGCCAACTTTGTCTTCAGGTCTAGTTTCAGGACAGTCAGGGTTACACAAAGAAACTCCATATCAAGAAAAAAAAATTTTAAAGACAACAAGCAAAATGAATTTTAATAATACATTTTTATTTAAGTCATATTTCCAAAATTTTATCCTTTTAACCAACAATGTAATTTACATGCCTTCTGAATTCTTTAAGACGTTGCATGTAGTTTTTTTTTTACTTACAGTCTATCATTTCTGGTTGACAGCAGCCACATTTCAAGTGCCTAATAGTTCTATGAATGAGATAGCACAGATCTAAAAATAACCAAAATTCATTCGGAATGAGAGTCAAAGACCCTTGCTTTATGGAGTTCACACACATTTGACTTGTTATGTATTGTGTTCTTTAATGAGGTAGTGAGGGCTGAGAGTACTTTAGAGGGCATCAGGATAGGCCCAGATATGAATCAAAGAGCTCACATAATGGGCAAGTTGTTGTATACGTGCACATGTGTGTATATGGTTAAGTGTGACCGTGTCAAGTCCTGAACAGATGACTAGGCCAGAGAGTGTGCATCTGTACCTGTGTCTGGCTGTATGGATCCTAGAATCTAGGCCTTAAGCCAGGGCATCATGGGACATTTTGGGCTAGATAGGGTGGAGGCATGTGCAAGAAAAACTGATCTCACTAACTAGAAGATCAGGCAGTGGGAAGAAGAGGCTGGCTGGTCTCCCCAGCAACAGGCCTGGCAGCCCTGATTGGCTGCTGGCTGCCATGGAAACCACAGAGCCTCAGCAGCAGGTGCATTCACCAGGTAGCTTGAGTCAGCCTGATGCTTGAGCACAGATTAAGTCTACTGCTTAAACTTAATAAGCCACACCCTCCTTGGCCATCCACAGAACTCAGTGCAACCCAAGAGTGAAGCTCAGATCTGTTCAGAACCCAGCTCAGTTACAGGTCAGGGTTAGTCATAAACGTTATAAAAACCCTGAATACAACAAAGTTATTTGATGTCCCTCCAAGTAATCTCTAAAGCACTTAACCAACCAGCTATGAAGGAAAGAGGCTGACAATATCTATGCCCAAGACACACAATAGGTAGTTCACCAAAAATTATAGTGGATCTCATCCACCACCAGATACAAACTGCTTTCTTAAATGGAGAAGAAACGGTCCATGCCCAAAAGGAGTCATGAGTCTTAATTCAGACAGACCACAGCAAACGCATCTGATCATGTCTGCTCCTTTGTGCCTGACTTCAGTCTGGATTACAATAGCAGTTGGGTGATTCTAAACCACCTAATAGCAGAGAGTGAAATGGAAGGGAGGACTGAGGAAGCATCTGAAAAAGAGAACTAAGAAATGGTAATGGAGCAAGGATTGTGCATCCTTTAAAGTGAGCTGAGCATGGGGGGCAGGCTAAGGAAAACAAGCAGGACACAGAAGGCAGGCTGAGGCTCTACACCGGGGTAACACGTGAGAAGTTACATGGACACTGGGTGTCAGCGTGTACACTAGTAGGGAAGAGATTCATATAGAGAAAGAAAGACAGACACACACAGAGAGAGAGAGACAGAGACAGAGAGAGAGCCTCTCTTATTCCAGCTCTAAGCTGTACATGGGCCCCTGCCTTTAGTCCAAAGTCTTGGGAAATAGAGACAAAAAAGGACTCTTGGCTACAGTGTGAGCTTGAAGCTGATCTGGTCTATGTGAGTCCGAGAAAGAGGGAGTTATAGATCTCAGAGATTCGTTGGAGTTGGGGGAGGCAGTGACAGGAACAGGGGAGAAGAATGTGATACCAGAAGCCAAACAAAAGCAAGATGAAAACTTTTCCTGCCAGGAAATCTAGGCTGATCGAAATGGAATGAAATAAAGAGGGCTTGCAGTGGAGAGTGGATGACACAGAGGAAGGTTGAAAAAGATGGTGGGGCGGGATGTTAGAGCAGGATAAGGTACTGGACAGTGCCTTACATCCCCCCAGAAAGGCATTTGACATTCCCCAGTGGGCAGGAGGGGTTGGTAGGAATCAGAGGTGCTAAGGCAGCAACAGGGCTGCCAGGGAGTTGCCAAGAAAGCAACAGCTCAGCTCAGTAAACAGAAGCAGGGCAGCAATGGAACACAGTGTTGGAGGGGAGCTGGCCCTGCCACTGGAAGAAGTGTTACTACAGGACATAAGGGGAGAACAGTGTGAGAGGAAAAGGGGAGTGTGGTGACAGTATACAGCCCTGGACTAAGTGAAGAACCCAGTGCTGGCCCGCTGAAAGATAGCAGCTGGCTTTGTGCAGAGGGATGAGGACTCCAGAGGTAGCTCAAACCAGTCAAATGTGATGTAGGGTGGTGGGGACGGGGTAAGGGGCTGGCGCATCAGAGCATGAATAAATTGACTGGGGGAAAGTCGGCCAAGTCCCTGTTCCTGGGACCCAACAGGGCAGCAGACGCCCTCCTAAAAGCAGTGGCAGCCACCAGCGTCGCGGAGAAGGCAGTGGAGGCAGCTCGGATGGCCAAGCTGATAGCCCAGGATCTACAACCCATGTTGGAGGCCCCAGGTGAGCTGTGGGCATCCTGTGGGAGGGGAGAGTTCCCTGGGGAGCTGGAGAGGCTAATGGGGTGGGGTTGGGAGCACGAAGATCTGGAGGGTGGAAAAAAATAAGGAAGTGGAGGGTGTCTTAGAGGTTGAACCAAGGATGTGTGAGGCAGGGTAAAGGAAGGTTTGAGGTGATGACACGCGATGAGCCTAGAGGTAACCAGAACCCTGGACAGTGCTAATCATAGAGCTGCAGCCTCTCTAGCTCCTGGCCCCCCACTGACTCTTAGCTGTTCCTGCCCAGGCCGCAGACCCAGACAGGATTCAGGAGGTTCTGACACAGAGCCTTTGGATGAGGACAGCCCTGGGGTATACGAGAATGGACTGACCCCCTCAGAGGGCTCTCCGGAACTGCCCAGCAGCCCTGCCTCCTCCCACCAACCTTGGCGAGCCCCTGCCTGCCTGAGCCCACTGCCTCCTGGAGGGAACTGGGGGCCCTTCTCCAGCCCTAAAGCTTGGCCCGAGGAATGGGGGGGTCCTGGTGAGCAGGCAGAGGAACTAGCTGGCTATGAGGCTGAGGATGAGGCCGGGATGCAGGGTCCAGGACCAAGAGATGGTTCCCCACTTCTCGGAGGCTGCAGTGACAGTTCAGGAAGTCTTCGAGAGGAGGAAGGGGAAGACGAAGAGTCCTTGCCCCAGCTGAGGGCCCCAGGAGGCTCAGAGTCTGAGCCTGTCACCACACCAGTTTTGAGGGGCCTGTCTTCAAGGGGTCCTGATGCTGGGTGCCTGACAGAAGAGTTTGAGGAGCCTGCTGCCACCGAGAGGCCTGCCCAGCCGGTGAGCCATCCTCCCCACCCCCACTTTGTGCCCCCCTTCTTTTCAAAGCCCTACCTCCCATCCTTCCAGACTTCAGTATAATCCCCTGAGGGGCTTCAATTTCCACCCAGCTTCCTCTCTGCCTGGCCAGTCTTGGACCATATCCCACTTTAGAAAAAAGATAACTTTCCAGCTCAAATGAACCTTGGGAGTCCAGCCCTCCCAGAGGATAGCTAGGAAATAGACCTCAAGCACTTAAGTAACCTGGCCCTAGTTACAAACTAATAATTAATGGTAGAATCAGAGCACGTTTTCCTGTTCTCCTTCCATATCATTTCCAGCCCCAGTTTCCTGCTCCACCCCCACCCCCACCTCCATACTTTCTCTCTTTGGTGCCCAGAAATAGGAAAAAATTGTTCTTCCCAACCCTCACCCTCCCTCCCTCTCCTGGGAAGCGGAGGGGGGGGGGGAGTGCAGACAGAAAATCGAGAGAGGTGGAGAGTTTTTCCAGAACCCTGTGCTCTGATTGGATTCCAGGCCTTCTCCCATCTCCTAGCAACCACATCCTCCCTCACCCCTTCCTCCCTCTGCCTTACTGCAGTACTGGCTGCTGCTGCCAATGTCTGCTGCTAAGGCCAGGCACCTTCTGCCTTGCCCACATGATATGCTGAGGGATGGGGAGAGCAGTGGTGGTGGTGGTGGTGGGTGGAGGCAGTGCCTGCTATCTTCAGAGTGTGAGGGCAGGGCCCTGCATGGAAGTGAGGTCCTTCACAGTCTGAAATGAGGGTGTGTTCCTCTACTTTTACCTGTGTGGGGAGGTTCCTGGGACCCTTCAGCTTTGCCGAAAAAGCCAGAGCAGGAAGTTGGGACCTACACTTGCCTTCCAGGACTGAATCTACTTCACCCTCTGTCTCTTTAGGGAGCTGCCAACCCCCTGGTAGTGGGAGCTGTGGCCTTGCTGGACCTCAGCCTGGCATTCCTGTTCTCCCAGCTCCTCACCTGAGGCAACATCCTGGCTTCCTCCGGGCTGTGGTTGCCGGCCTCTGCACCCACTCTGACCTTTGACCTGCCTTCTCTTCTCTCCTCCACCCACTTGTGTTTTCCCCTCTTTCCTTTCTCCTGGCCCCTTTCTTTTTGTCTCTTGCTTCTTCCTTCCCTCTATTCTTTGAGATGGTCTCATTTATTCTGGACCTGTCTCTGGTCTTCCTGGTTTTCTTTCCCACCCAGACCCTTTCTCTCTCTAGATTGTTTACATATGAAGGGCTGTTCTCTCTCAGAGTTGCTCTCTCCTCTGAGATACACAAATCTAAGTCAGACCATTGCCCCCCCCCATGTCCTCCCCAGCCTTTTCTTTGAATCAAAACTTCACCAAGGGTGGGGGTTTGGTGTCCTGAGGAATCTCCTGGAATCTGAGTGGAGGGGAGAAAGAGAATGCATAAGAAGTGACTGACTGGCCAGACAAGGCACTGACTGAGCCACTTGGGGCTCACTGGCCCCAATGGGAAGCTGCAGGAAGAGTACCCTCCACTCTTACCTCCCAGAACCTACCTAAGTTCTTGCCTAATTTGATCCTTCCCTGAGGGAGAAAGGGGGAGCGAACAACAGGAAACTCCCCATGCTCCATCTCCTGTCCTCCTCAGCTAGTCCCTCTCCCAACCTCCAAGGATGGCACGCCAAGCCAAGAGAAATGTGAAAAGCAACGAAAACCATCTGGTGCACCAAGCCCGCCCCTCTTCAGACTCTGCCACTCACCTCTCTATCCTTCTCCACCCCCTGAAAATTTCTTTGGTTGGTCTGGACTCACTTGTGGCCTTTGATTAAATTCCTAAGGGGCCTGAAGAAGACATTTCTGCAGAGGTTAGAGGCACTGCAGCAAGCAAGGACCCCACTCCTCAGCTCTGGCAGTTGTGGGGAGCACACATAAGAAGAGAAATGAGGGGCAGAAGATGCCTCCACAAGTCTAGTTTCCAGCCCCTCACATAGAATTCTGTGAGATGTGAAACTAAAGGGAATCAGTGTCTCCCACACTTCCAGGCGGGGCAGAGATGGGTGTCAACCCCAGATGAGAGGTGGGTGAAGAGCTTGTTTGAGATATAGCTGATCCCTGTTACTAGCTTTTCCTCTGGGGACAGAAAGCTCTACAAGAGGGAACGGGAGAACCCCGGGGGAACTTTCCTTCCCTGCATGAGGCAGAGGCAAGCTGCCTGCCAATCCCCTTCCTCAAGGAATGGCCTTGCCCAGGAATGCCCACCACACACTCTTCTTATTTTTCTAGTCAACCTCTGTTTACTCCCTGGCCTGCCTTCCTCCCTCCCTCCTTCCTTCCTTCCTTCTCAGTCTTTACTTCTGGTTTCTATTTCATGGAATTTGGGATTGAGGTCATACAACAGTGCCGCCAACATCAAGTCTTGCAGGAAAAAAAAATAACAAAGAAATTTAACAAAAAAAAGTATATTAATAAAAAAGTTCCAAAAAGGGGGGGACTGTCATCTCCTTTGGGGTGCGATAGATTCTGACTCAAGCTCTCTGAGTGTCACCTGGTGGAGTGGATGAAAAATGAGGCCCCCTGGGGGAGCCACAATCCTGTAACAATCTAGGCTTCTTTACCAAAGTGCCAAAGACAGGCCAGAGGTCAGAAATCTCAAGAAGGCTCAACAGAGAGGCCCTAGAGGGGCGGGGTCCCGTGGTAGAGGCGGGGAAGAGGGAAGGGCCCAAACCGAGCACCAACCCCAGCTCTGTCCCATACCAGGAAGTGCTAGGTGGGGGTAGAGGAGCAAAGTTGGTACCGAAGCCAGGTGAGCTTGGGACTGGGAAACTAGTGCCTTCTGAAGTGGGAATGGGGGCAAGAAAGCTCGTGAAGGCAACAGTGCAGAGAACCAGGTGGAAAACTAGAGAAGAAAAACTGGTCCGGGAAGGAGAGCGAAAAATAGAATGGTCTGTAGCGCAGCCTCAGTAGAAACAGTCACAGGGTGGAACAAGGACGCATGCGTAATGGGGATGTCCTTGCGAGGCGGGAGGGTGGCTCTCGGGTCTAGGTGGGAAATAAAAGTGGGTACAGTTTTAGGGAGGCGGTGAGACGCAGTCCCTTAGAGATCTTGGCGCGGGCCAATTCCGTCCAACAGGCTAGAACGTGTTAAATAAAGCCTTTCCCAACTCCCGGGCCCTGTCCCCAGGATGGTGGTGCCTTCGTTGAGACTTCAGGACCTAATCGAAGAGATTCGCGGGGCCAAGACGCAGGCCCAGGAACGGGAGGTGATCCAGAAGGAGTGCGCCCAAATTCGGGCCTCCTTCCGCGATGGGGATCCCCTGCAGAGGCATCGCCAGCTGGCCAAACTGCTCTACGTCCACATGTTGGGCTACCCCGCCCACTTTGGACAGGTACTGGCCAGGGATGACTCCAAAGTTTGAGGATGATGGCCAGTGCGCCCCTTTGTATTTGTACCCAAGCTGTATTTTTTTTTCTCCAGTTTTTTTGTTTCGAAACAGGTTCTCTATAGCTCCGACTGGCCTAGAACTAAACCTGTTTCAGTGCAGGGATTTTCAGGCATGCCCCACCCTGCCCAGCTAAATCCTTTAGTTTCTGAACCTTTTATCCATCACTCTACTAATGATTCCTTAGCCAGCCCCGTTCAGCGCCTCCCCATGCTCTTCCAGCCCCCACTCCTACACAGGTCCTGAAACCTGCCTGCTGTCTTCTGGATCAACACCTAAGCCTCAGGTTACAGGGAAAGTGATGAAATATGATTCCTGACAAGTTAATCTGGCCTAAAGGAGATTGTAGCCTGACAGTGATTGCCTGTGGTTTCACACTGCCCCTCCTGGTCTGCCTCCTTCCCTATAGATGGAGTGCCTGAAACTGATCGCCTCCCCCAGATTCACAGACAAGAGGGTGGGCTACCTTGGGGCCATGCTTCTATTGGATGAGAGGCACGATGCCCATCTGCTCATTACCAACAGCATCAAGAAGTGAGAGGGTTCTGGGGCACTTGAAATCAGGGCGCTGGGAGAGTGGGAACTGCAAAATCCCGGAGGGCTGCCTGCTATCAGTACTGCAACAAACTAGTTTTCTCAGACTTGACTGACCATCCTTCCAACCTTACAGTGACCTGAACCAAGGGAATCAGCCAGTTCAAGGCCTGGCCTTGTGTACTCTGAGTGCCATGGGCTCTGCTGAGATGTGCCGGGACCTAGCCACCGAGGTGGAAAGGCTGCTTCTGCAGCCAAGCCCCTATGTGCGTAAGAAGGTGAGATGTAGGCGTTTACCTCTCCAGAATTTGTTCCCAGTCTTCCCTATGGAAGAGGTGTGGACTCTTCTCTTGGTGGCCCTTTCTGAGGCCCTTAACTTGTACAGGCTATTTTGACTGCAGTGCACATGGTCCGGAAGGAACCTGAACTCGCCAACATCTTTCTCCCACCTTGTACCAAACTGCTTCGTGAGCGCCATCATGGTAAGAGCCCAGGGATCTCCACTGTCCACTTCAGGTCTGGCTATGAATAGATGAAGTGAAAAAACAAATCAGGAAAAACAGCTCATCGGATAAGGGTGGTGCACACATACAAACACACGTGTAGTAGACTGTCCCATGGCCTGGCCCACCATTCACTCCCCCACCCTGACCCCAGGCATCCTGCTTGGCACCATCACGCTGATCACGGAGCTCTGTGAAAGAAACCCTGCAGCCCTCAGGCACTTTCGCAAGGTGGGATAGTGAAGGGGCAGGCTGTGGGGCAGGCAGAGGTGGATGGTGGGCGCAATAATTGGGACTGATGGTTGAGAAGAGAGGAGGAGAACCCAGTCAAGGCTAGATGTGCCCTTCCTCCAGGTAGTGCCCCAGCTGGTACAGATCCTCCGGACTCTGGTGACAACAGGATACTCCACAGAGCACAGCATCTCGGGAGTCAGTGACCCCTTCTTGCAGGTGGGCTAAGCTTTCCTTGCTGTATTCCCAGAACAGAGGAGGCTTCACAGGAAGACCATGACTGGTGGTCACTTCCCATTTTGGCACAGTCCATGTCTTGAATAAGAAGGTAGCAAACGCGGGATTACTCTAGTCATCCTAAGACTAGGGAAATGAAAGGTGGCTACCAGAAAGTCCAGTGTGGTAACCATTTAAAAAGCCTGTTCCAAAGCCTGGTGTGGTGGCAGAAGCAGGTGGATTACATGAGGCAGAGGTCTGGTCTACAGAGTGAGTTCCAGGACAGCCAGGGCTACAGAGAAAAGAACCCTCCTGTTCTAAACTCCCCTAACTCTGTGTGACTCTGATCTCCCATCCAAGGAAGCCGTGGAGGCAAAGGGGAGTCAGACCCCTTGCAGTGTTGTCTACAGTGTTAGGTGTTTTAGCCTTCAGCCCATGACCCTACCCTATGAACCCTTCTGATCCAATCTCAGGTCCAGATACTCCGCCTACTTCGGATCCTGGGACGGAACCATGAAGAAAGTAGCGAGACCATGAATGACTTGCTGGCCCAGGTGGGAGGCATGCTTTAGGCCTGTGGCTTCTTGGGGTCCATCAGCCCTGGAGACACCTCACATGACCATTTAACATTCAGAGGCCATGTAATTGCCTTTCTGCCCCCAGCCCAACCAATGAATTAATTCCATGAAGGACGGCTATAATCTGTCATTGTACTGCAGCCTGAACATCTAGTGGGGTTCAGGGAGCTTTGTGGGGGACTGCAGGATAACAGATAGCACAGCGGTCATCTTTCAGCAATCACTGTACAGAGGAACCTCTTCCCCATCCGCACAGGTCGCCACCAACACAGACACCAGCCGAAATGCAGGCAATGCAGTCCTGTTGGAGACGGTGCTTACCATCATGGCCATCCACTCTGCAGCCGGCCTCCGGGTAGGTAGCATTACATGCTCATGTGTTCTGCTGTGGCCCCACCTACTCAGCTGGTCCTGGTCTTTGGCTTTTCCCTAACCCCCATCATGGAGGAGATACCACTGAACAAGTGGCTTCTTCCCTGACTCTCTCCACCTTCTTCTTCCAATAGGTTCTGGCTGTTAACATTCTTGGTCGTTTCTTGCTCAACAATGACAAGAACATTAGGTAACAGTCAGTATCTGGCCCTTCTTTTTTTTTTTTTTTTTTTTTGGTTTTTCGAGACAGGGTTTCTCTGTGTAGCCCTGGCTGTCCTGGAACTCACTAGGTAGACCAGGCTGGCCTCGAACTCAGAAATCCGCCTGCCTCTGCCTCCCAAGTGCTGGGATTAGGTGTACACTACCACTGCCCAGCAGTATTTCTCCCTTCTGATCCACCTACCTTTTAGGTATACTGGGGGGCAACACAGGGTATCAAGGCAGATGACCCCAGGTGATGTGGCCTCTCTTCCCGACCAGGTATGTAGCTCTGACATCTTTGCTGCAGCTGGTACAGTCTGACCACAGTGCTGTGCAACGTCACCGGTCCACTGTGGTAGAGTGTCTACAGGAGACCGATGCCTCCCTTAGCAGGTAAGCAGAGGGAGACAGGAGAAGGGGACAGGGCAGAGGACACAGTGCCTGGTGGCCGAAACTCAAACCAGCTCAGAGCATCTGGAGTAAGAACTAAAGGGAAAGGTGCCTGGGAACAGGGAAGCCAGAACACGGTAACCTGGACCATCTCCTCGTATGCCTGTCTCTCAACAGGCGGGCCCTGGAGCTGAGCCTGGCTCTGGTGAATAGCTCCAATGTGCGAGCCATGATGCAGGAGCTGCAGGCCTTTCTGGAGTCTTGCCCCCCTGATCTTCGGGCTGATTGTGCCTCAGGCATTCTGTTGGCTGCAGAGAGGTAAATGACAAATGGCTGGGGAGTCAGAGGCTGTGGCCTGGGGAGGGACAGTGACAGCACTGATGAGCTCTGTCCCCCTAGGTTTGCTCCAAGCAAGCGGTGGCACATAGACACCATCCTACATGTGCTGACCACAGTAAGACGGGGGTAGTCAGGGAGGTGGGCAGGAGTTGGCAGAGCTGTGACTTGGCTGCATCCACCGCTCTCTAGGCAGGTACCCATGTGAGGGATGATGCAGTGGCCAACTTAACCCAGCTGATTGGGGAGGCCGAGGAGCTGCATACCTACTCTGTGCGCCGCCTCTACAGTGCTTTAGCAGAGGATATCTCCCAGGTATCACTCCTGTCTCCCCAGGTCCAGCTGAGCAGCCTTCTCAACTCTAGAATTTAAATGCTTTTCCCTACACACGTAGAAAATAGCCAAGGACCAAGCCTACCTTTTACTTAAGCTTATGCCCTGCCCCTGATGACTACTGGCTGCGTCTCCAGATAATTTTATTTCCTTTAAGTTACATGTCCTCAACTTTCTAGAATGCCTACCTCCCAGGCTGTATTCGAGATCAAATGAGATATATTAAGGTTTGGCACATATAGTCATTTTCTATTATTACTTTCGGTGTCGAGTGGATTAATAGGTGCCACCCTAAGATATCTATAACTCCCTTTGTCAACTTAAGTAGAGTAGGTAGAAACCATCCCTGTTTTCTTATGAGAGCCTTTCAGGGCTCCATCATGTGATCAAGCCATGTAGTTCTGGTGCTTGCCCACCAGAGGGCAGGAGTAGCCAAAAATGCTAAAATGGAGCCTGTTACCAAACTTAAATTGCACTACAGTAAAGGGACATTGTAGGGTCTAGACGAGAGGACTCCACCCCACTCCCAACCAGCCCCTCAGTGTCTCATCTCCCATACAGCAGCCACTGGTTCAGGTGGCAGCCTGGTGCATTGGCGAGTATGGAGACCTCCTGCTGGAAGGTAACTGTGAGGAGACGGAGCCTTTTCAGGTGAGACCTGAGAACTGAGCGATACCCTGGGGAGGATTCATCAGGACAGACATGACCTGTTGTCCACACCTGAAGGTAGAAGAAAAGGACGTGCTAGCACTACTAGAAAAGGTGCTACAGTCCCACATGTCCCTGCCGGCCACCCGAGGCTACGCCATCACAGCCCTCATGAAGCTCAGCACACGGCTCCGGGGAGACAACAAGTAAGAAGGGCGCTCCTATCTCTTGAAAGATGTCCATCCACCATGCCTACTAAGTCCCCAGGCATGCATCCCTCTCCCCGCCTGGTCCTTAGGAATCTGCTTTTTGAGCCACGTATATCAGGTGTCTCCTTACTCTGTGAGGCCTCGCCCTTCCCTCTCATCCTGGAGTGGAAGAGCAGGCCCACCACCGTTGCCTCTCACATGCCACACGGTGTCCCAGTCGAATCCGCCAGGTGGTGTCCATCTACGGGAGCTGTGTGGACATAGAGCTTCAACAGCGGGCTGTGGAGTATAACGTGCTCTTCCAGAAGTACGACCACATGAGGTGTGTCCAGAAACCTGCAGGTAGAGCTTCACACCATCCTCTCCCAGTGCTCTCTGTGGCCTTTCTCTTTGTGGGGCTTACCTCCCATCCATAGTTGATGCCAAGCTGGTTTCTCATCCTCATCTGTTGTTGGAAGACCAGCAATGGTACCCTGTCTTAGGAAGCCAGGACAGCACTTGTGACCCCGCATGCAACAGCTATGTCCTTAGTCTTCTTCCCAATGCTTCTGTGAAAATATAGGCTTCACACAGGAACCCTTGTATTCTATCCCTTCAGAGCTGCCATCCTCGAAAAGATGCCTCTTTTAGAGCGTGGTGACCCTCACATTAATGAGGAAGGGAAGGAGAAGCGAACAGGGGCCCAGCTCTTGGAAGCAACAGTCCCTGTCCCCACAGAACCCCAGGTGAGGAGGGGGGAGGACTTGGGTAAAGAAGACTCTTGTGGGTAATCACGCCCTGCCATGACCCTCCTGCCCTTGTTCCCAGGCCACCAAACTCTTAGATCTGCTCGATCTCCTGGATGACACTTCTGGGCATGCTCAGCATCTTCCTCCTCTGGATCCTTCCCCAGGGGAAACCTTAATTCATCTCCTCGACCTTCCATGTGCACCTCCACCCCCAGGTAGGCCTCAGCAAAGGGAGAAACAATATAGAAGCGGGGTGGAAATGGGTCATCTTTCTTTCTGAGCCAAAGATGGGGATACCCATCTTTGTAGGTAAAGGTTTCGATCCATGGCAGTCCCATCCTGGCACTCCTTAATGATCTCCCTTGTTGTATTTCTTGCCCCAGTCTTCAGGCCTGTTTCCACTCCAGATTGTTCTCTATCACTTCCTACTACCCACTCTATTGACCCGTTCAACTCCCCAAATTCTTCCACCTCAAACCCTTAACATTTCACATTCTTTACCCAACACCAAAAGGACTAGCAAATACTACTCTTCAGCTAAATGTCATCTGTCCTATCCTCTCCTGTTTAACTCGGTTCATCATGACAGCCATAATTATCTTGTAGTCTGATATTTCTCTTTCCCCAGCTAGGTGGTCAGTTCCAACCTTAGCTCATCTAGTTTGTCATTAGATCTGGGACAGTTGCAGAGTCAAGACTGGCTCACTCCACTTTTACTGGGTGAGTGGATGGGTGTTCTATCTTAAGCCCATGCACTGAGCTGCCTCTCCCTTCTCCAGCTCCTATCCCCAGCGTCCGAGTGTTTGAGCGCCAGGGCCTGCAGCTGGATCTTTCTTTCACTCGGCCCTTGGAAACCCCTGCTTTGCTCTTAGTCACTGCCACCACCACCAACTCCTCAAAGGAGGATGTTACCCACTTCGTTTGCCAGGCAGCTGTGCCCAAGGTTTGAAAACAGTGGGGTTCAGCCAGGTGTGATAGCACCAGCCTGTAATTCTAGAACTTAGAAAGCTGTGGCAGGGGGACTCACTGTTTGAGGCCAATCTGGGGTAACATTGTGACTACTAAGCCAATTTGAGCTACATTGTTTCAATAAAAGAAAAAGGAAACAAACAAAAAAATTAGCATTCAGAGGTGGCCCAGTCACTGCAGGAGAAAAGGCCAAAAAGTAGTGGAGGAGGGTGGGAGGTTGTAATGGGAAAGGAGTGGTGGAGTTACTGGGGTGTTATCCAAAAATGTTTGGGAGCCACAGGGATGTGGAGGGCTGCCTGAGCCCAACCAGCGGCCTTACTGTGCTCTCCTCAAATCTCACATGTTCAGAGCTTCCAGTTGCAGTTACAGGCCCCCAGTGGGAACACAATTCCAGCTCAGGGTGGTCTTCCCATCACCCAGATCTTAAGAATCCTCAATCCTAACAAGGTGAGTTGTCAGACCCTGTGGGTAAGAGGGATAGAGCAGTATGAGACCTGACCCTGGTCTCTGCTTTCCTGTTTTTAGGCACCTCTGCGATTAAAGCTGCGCCTCACCTACAACCATGCTGGCCAGCCGGTACAGGAGATCTTTGAGGTGGATAACTTGCCTGTGGAGACGTGGCAGTAACTTACTGTGGTCAGTGTCTGGCCTGGGTGACTTCAGGCTCTTGGTGTCTTATTCAAGGAATAGAAATAAAGGCACACATAAATTGCAAAGTAGCAAGGAAACTTTATTTAAAAGCAAAGTGATGGTACAAATTAGAAATGCACTGCAAACGGGGATGGCCAGTATTCAAGGGCCCAGCATAACTGCACAGGAAAGGAGGTGTTAGCTGCAAAGTGGCATGAATTTGAATGATTCTCTATTTTTTCATTGACAGGAGTGGATTCTGTAAGTCTTTCCTCACTGTGCATGACCCTTCCCATGATGCAACTGATTTTAATCATATGCTAACTCATTCTGCATAGGCCTAGGATGGTCAACAGGGAGTTGTCCTGAAAAGTTCACCCAAAGAACAGTTTATCTTACTGTGCTTGCACCCAAAACCAGTCTAGGCCTAATCAGCTCCCTACTTTAGGGTATGTTCTAAAGTGTTTGAATAAAACTCTCCACAAAAGGGGAGTTTTTGATGGCTGCTGGGGGAGAGAGAGATTTACTTATTGTCTGAAGCAGGACTTAAGTGCTACTCAATGCAGGTGCGGTCCTGGGTCCACGGTTAGAAGAATGTGTGTACAGGGTGCAGGCAGCTGAGGATCCCAGGATGCCAAGTGGCACTTAGATGAGAGGCATGCAAAGCTCAAACCAAGTGGAGTTCCAGGCTGCTAAGCTTGCCCACCTCATAACTGCCTCAGCTCATCTGAAATTTTTCTGCACCCTCAGCTTGGAACACAGCCCTGAGGGCCACCAGCAGGTGGCACTCAGACCCTATATTTGTCACCGCAATATGGAGAGCCTGCCTCCTCCCCAACAAATAAAGTCTATGAAGCATGAGGAGGGCAGAAAGACCTATTTTGACCTAGTTGAGAGAAAAATATGCGTAGGAGCAAGGGTGGAGCCTTCTCCACAGGAAGTATGACTTCCTGAAGTCCTAGGGACCTGTCTCAACCATGACCATTTTCTTTCTGCCCTTCTCTGGGTTGGAGAGCAAATGCATCTCTAAACTGCCACACAGGGCACTCTACCCTCCAGTGGCAGGCCCAGGACTTCTAGATCCCTTAAGGAGTTCCCAACCATTTCCCCACCTTCTTACTCTTCCCTAGGCCCCAAGGCAGGGAAATCCCTGCTGTTTCCCCTCATCTCTAACTCAGCTGTAAGGCGGCTTCAGAGCCTCTGGCAGAATCAATGGCATCGACCAAGGGAGGGGGGGTGGCAAGGGATTTTCCTGTGCTTAACTACTGATCACGGCTAAGTGGAAATCCTATAAACACGAGCGGAAATCAATGGAGGCTGCTTAGCGGCCAGGGGAGAGGGGCGGCCCACAGATTGCATCTGACGGATGAGGGAAGCAGTGAGGGAGGGCTCCAGGAAGGATAGCTCAGAGTGGGCGAAAGACCAGGCAGAGCTGGCTCTGTTGTAAGGGCACAGTGGGTCCAGGTGTGGATGGCGGCTTCAGAGTTACCTTCCCTTTTAAGAAAGTGAACACTGCTGTCAGGATGCCAAGACCCCTGTGGCCTCGCCGGAACTGTCTGCTTCTAGCAGGCGCTGATAGTCCAGAGGCCTGAAGCGCTGTAGGTAGACCAAGAGCTTGGCAGGTGCCTTCTCCTGTGCTGGCACTCCTGCGGGCAAGAGGACAATGAGGAAAGAAACAGATGGAGCCCTCGTACATGCTTCCGTACTGCTCCCCGCCTACCCAGACAGGGCTCCAAAGTTTGCAAAGCAGTACTAAGAATCCAGACGCCATGAAGCAGCCTCTCCAAACCACCCACTCACTTACTGGGCTGCAAAAGTGAGACCCTCCCTGCAAAGATCCACTCGATTATGTGGCTGGAAAGCCATGCAAGAGCCTCCGGCACTGAGAAATAGTGAAGCAGCATCCTGTGCCACGGAGACAGGAGCGCCAACTCACTTCATTTATTACCGCTTTCTCCCAATCAAGATTCAAGCCCATCTAGGCAAGCCAAAGCTCATTAGCTTGGTAATGGAGCACATGCAGCGAGTGCTGTGGGATATGGAGGAAAACAGGAACTGTGGAGTGGTGGGTGGCGCGATCACAGAACCTCGTCTCTAACTGCCTAATGCCAGCATCCTAATGGACAGCAGCATGCTGACCCACAGCAGGAAACTCCATGGGTGGTCTCCAAGGAGGCTTAGTCCTCCAGGGCTGTCAGGCCCGGTGAGACACACAATCTCCTAGCTATTTCAGAGCTAGGCATTGAAACAAATATCTGCCAAAGAGTACACCACTGCCCCCCATACCAGTGTCATGCTCTTGTCTTTACTCCAAGCCAAAAGCATGGTCAATGGGGTGTGGCTACCTACGCCTGTAATATGGGCACTGGGGTGGATCACAAGCTTAAGGCCTCTCTTGGGCTACACAGAAGACTACAGAAAGAGCCAAAGGAATAATAGCCATGTAGGAAGTTGAAAGAGAAAATGAAAGTTTGTGGAATGAATCAAAGCAGAGACCTGATAAATAGAACTAGGAGAATTAAGTGATAACCAGGATGAAGATTGGGAACTGGGAAGAATGAAATCCAAATTAGCTACTAAAGAATAGGAAATGATTTTTATAGAAGTGTATACAAATTAGATTTTCAAGAGAAAAGAATTCCCCTTACGAAAGTGATTTTCACTCTCCACTCCTCTATGCCTCAGTGAGTACCTCCAGTGAGTTTAAGTGAGAAAGAAGGTCAGCCCAAAGGGCCTGTCTCCCTCACCAAGCATGCTACTGATGCCGATAATCTTCTCTAGGGCAGCTGGTACTTCAGCCTTCTCATGCACCATGGCCTCTACCTCACCCACAGCATAGCCGAAGTCCGTTGAATCCAAGTCCACTGTGAGCAGAGACTCCTGTTCATGGGCTCCAGATAAGGCCAGCTTCCAGGAGCTTCGTGTAGTTATAAAACTAGCTATTTCCTGCAGCTTCAGTGGGCCCAGGGCAGCAGCCACACCTGCAGTCTCCTGCTTCCCACACCCCAGCAGTTCAAAGAGCTGGGCCACAATTGCAGATTCCGATGTGACTTCCACATACTCATTGTGAGGTCCCGAGACACCTGTTACTCCAGGACATTTGAACTCCCATCCACTACCTTCTCGTTGTCGCAGCCAGTGGTCAGATCGCATAAGGCTTAACTCAGAAGTATCATAGTATGTGTCTCGGAAGGTGACCCGGTGCTCCAGGGTGGCCCCCAACTCCTGCAGCCTTTGCTCCGTGTCAGGCCCTGGAGAAAACTTTCGCTCCACTTCAATCAAGCCCTGGGCCATGTTAATAACCTGCAACATACGTTTGCGAAGAATTCACTGCGTGCTCAAGGTGAGGACTAGTCAGCAAAGACCCACTAGTTCTGGATGAATTTAAGACGCATATACACTGTCTCAGAGCTCTGCTTCAGTGACACAAGGTTCTACTTCGAGGTCTCAGCGGATTGAACAATGGTGACAAGTCTCCAGTTAAATCCTACTATTCATAACCCAAAAGGGTCCCTAGAAAACAGGCCGTGATGCTGATGACCTATCTTCTCTCTACACCTTGCTACCCAAGTCCAGTGATTCACTGCCCATGATGGCCAGCTATTCTTCGCCTAGCACCAGACAGCGGAACCTCGGGACACTCTTCAAGACCCCAGGGTCTCCTTCTCCCGGGACCCGGAAGTGGGGGAAGGGTGCCCACGCTACATCCGCGAGGAATGCCGGGAGCGGTCTCCGGCTCCGGACCTTAGTCCAGGCTCTTTACGCGTGAGTCCGGTCCCAGCACCAGCGGCCATATTAGACCGGTGTGGTGGTACCGATGGCAAGCTAGGCCTGAGAGGTCTGTTAGGTTACGTGCGACCCAACCCGGTGGGCAAGAGGAACGAGACCACCCTCTTGCCCGCTGTTCATCCTGGATCTTTTCTGGAGCACCGGTATCGGCCAAGATCTCGAGCCTTGGCGTGAGCCTGGCACTCTGGGCCTGATGCATGATGGGAGATGTAGTTCCAAAGGGCCACCTCACCTTTCATGCCCACCCGTCACTATGGTGATCAGAAACACGCAATTAGTGTCAGCCAGCGGGACTCTTCCTTAAACTGTACGGGAAGGGTAGTTCCCAACCCCTCCCAGTGTAGACAGTGGATGGGCCTGTTGAAACACAAGCTATGGCTTCCCACTAAGTGCTGACCGGTCGTAATGGTCTGGGACGTGATTGGAGTAATTCTGTCTAGCCACTTTGAATATTTTTATAGTTTTGTTTTTTGCTGCTTCTTGTTGTTTTGGGTTTGTTGTTATTTTGACACAAGGATCTCATGTAACCCAATTTAGCCTGGAACTCCTGACTCCCCTCGGAGTGAGTGCTGGGTTGTGTGAGCCACCATGCCCCTCTATCTTGGAATTTTAGAGCCGATGAGTGTGAAACTTTGTATCAGTGGAAGAAATGATGTTTTGAATGTCAGTTAGAGATGTGATGGGACAGCTGGAGTAATGGATGCTCGGCACTTAAATACACTTGCTGTGCTTACAGAGCTCTGGGATTACCTGCCCAAAACTTATGGGGCAAATCCCAACCTTTTTAACTCCATTACAGGGGGTTCTTACGCCCTCTTCTGACATCCTCCTGTACTACACACAAAACACTGGTACATATTTTTTTTAATGAGAGTATGAGAATGGATGAATGAATGAATGAATGAATGAATGAATGAATATGATGGGATTTCTGAAGACCTAGGTGGGAATAACTGCCTGGGTAAAGGCCCAGAATGTAGCTAGAGCACCTAGCCAGTATCTAAGCTGACAATGGGTTGAAGTGCAATTGAGTGGCAGGTGGAAAAAGCCATGAGTGAGTGCCAGACTCAGACCAACAGTCCCTGAGGCGGCTTTCTTTGTCAGAAGTACAAGCAGTAGTCAGGCAGAGTGCCATGCACCTGGTTTCCCACCATGGGGAAGCAGGGGCAAGAGATCACAGCTTGAGGAAAGCCTGAGCTACAGACTGATTTCCAGCCCCTCTTAAGCTAAGAGTGAGACAGGCAGGGAGCATTACGGGAACTTGGCATTTACAGACACTGCATTTTGAACTTTGGATGGCATTAAACAAACTCCTGCTTCTGGTCTATGAGGTTGGATCTTATAGAACACAGAAAATACCAGTGCTTTCTGGGCCAACAAAACTGAAAAGTGAAGCCAAAGATCTGAGTGGGGAGGAAACCAGTCCCCAACCCCAGCTCTTCTCATTAGCCAGAACCTCATCCATTCTCTTTAGTAGACCCTTGCTCTTGGGCATGCTACTCCACCTGCCTCACAGTTAAATGAGGATTGAGGAGTCAGGAACAAACTTTACTGTTACATAGTAGAAACTCAAAATATTGGTTTCATAATCACCCTCCATTTTGGTAGTTTTTGTTGTCATTGTCCCGTAAGAAAATATGCCACGGCAGCAAGCTTGGGCTCTATAGTCAGACCACTGAGGTTTGCACCATCGTACTATTAGTTATTAGTCATGCAATCTTCAGCTGGGAAACTGTGTTTTCCTCTGGTATAAAATGAAATACTCCGCTTTAGAATCTTTTTTTCCCTGAGACTGGGTTTCTCTGTATAGCTCTGGTTGTCCTAGAACTTGCTCTGTAGACCAGGTTGGCCTTAAACTCAGAGATCCACCTACCTTTGCCTCCCAATTGCCGGATTAAAGGCATGCGCCACTACACAAGGCTCTGCTTTAGAATCTTAAAAATTAGAATATAAAACACTGATGAGCTGACAAGCTGAAGAGGAGAAGGAACCAAAACCTCCCATCTCCCTAACGAACTCGAGGAGAGTGTACCTGAATTAAGAACACAGCAGCACTGAGAGACTTCAGAGTAATTGCTATGAAACAGAATGTTCTAGTAATCAAAAGCCAGGGGTGGGGGAAACAAAAAGGCTAGAAGAAGGGAGTGAAATAGGGATGTACCTCCCGAAGGCTCTGGGAAGCAATGGAGATTTAAAATAAAACAACATCCAGCACTTGGGAGGTAGAGGCAGAAGTCTAGTCTACAGAATGAGTTCTAGGACAGCCAAAGCTACCCACAGAAACCCTGTCTCGAAAAATAAATAAAAATAAAACACACTTCTGTATGCAGGAAAAAGAGGAGGGGACAAGACATTTAAGGCAACTGCCCTTTTTGCAGGTATAGGGTAGACCTACTGCATGAGTCAAGGAAGAAGCCTAAGGGCATGATCGGTCTGCCCCGCCCTAAGATCCTGACCCCAATCCAGGTTCCTGCGTCTTGGGACACCGGTGGACTCCGCTAGGCGGTTATAAGGGCGGAGACCTACAGACTACAACTCCCAGCATGCACTGCGGCGGGCGGGTCGCTGCACCTGCTCAGTGGGGCTGCCCCGGGCGCCTGGGTATTGATTATTCCATTGTGTGGGACGCCTCGGCTCCAGCCAGTGAATGAGGCGGAGGAGTGAGGGCTTGAAGGAGGAGGGCGAGGAGGAGGAGGAGGAGACAGGGAGCAAGCCAGTGCCCAGGGTGAATCAATGGAAACCCACTCACGAAGCCGGGAAAACACTTCAGCCGCAGCCAAATAGCATTGATTATTTTCTTTCACTTCCCTCACCGCCGTGAATTTATTTATTTTTCCATCTCCGTCCCCGACGCCCCGGAGCGAGCGCTGAAGGGAGGGAGGAGGAGGGGCAAAAAAGGAATCAACACATCGGAGAAGTCCCTTCCAAGAGCCGCCCCCTCCCCTCCCCGCCTCGCGCTGCTTGGCGGCCGCGGTTCGACTCCCGTCCCTGCTTCCAGCTGAGGTGTAAGTGCATCGATTTCCGATGCTGCTGGGTTGGTTTTTTTTTTTTTTTTTTCTTTTTTTCCCCCCCTCTTCTCTGCCTCTCACTCTCCTTCCCTTCCATGCTCTTCCGAATCTCGAGCTCGAGGAGAGAGGAGGCGCTGGTAGACTGCTACTGGAGGGGACGGAGAGGGACGGGAAGAGACTGGGGGAGGGGACTCGGACGGACAGACAGCCGGGGAGAAGGGGACAGGAGAATTGGGGAGAAAGGGCGCGCGAGTGGGCATGGGGAAGAGAGGCAGAGGTGGAGAAACGGAGAAGGGAAAGATAGGGCCAGCCGGACAGAGGGCAGCGAGAGCCTAGACGTACCGCGCCGAGCTCTACCGGGAGCGGGGTTCCTGGAGGGAAAGGGAGGCCGGGTGAGTGCGAGGGCTCTGACTTATCAGCCTGGAGGGGCCTGCAGCGCAATCGGATCTCAGCTGGCTGCGAGATGGGGGAGAAACCCGGGCGGAAGGGCTGATAGATGGGCTAGCGCGCCGGGGTGCCGTGCGGGAGGGGGAGTGAATACCTTTAATGCTCATTTTTGCCTGAAGTAAGTGAGGGGAGCCCCATTGGCAGTGAAGCATGCCTGCCCTGCTTCTGCAACCCCGACTTCCCATCCGCTCTCGTATGCCCCTCATCATTTTTTGAGCTCTGGACCACGCTTCTCACTGTGCCTGCGCCCCCACTGATCTGTGGTTGTGCCATTTTTCACTTGGCTTCCCACCCCATCTATATCCAGTTCTGTGACAGTGACACTTCTCATCCGAGTGATCCTTTCCGCGTACCCCTGAACCTGTGTGTCACACCTAGACTGCCTAACTGGTCATCCACTGCTCTCCTTCAGGGTCTGTCTGTACAACTGTGGCCTTTTCAGCTACTTTGGAGTTTGCTTATCAGCCATGATTGTGCTAGTCTGCAGTCAGGGGCCAGAGAAGTAGGGGGATGGAGCTGATGTGCCTACCCCTGAACACCCTAGTGCCCTTTCAACATGGGCACAACAGCCTGCTGTTCACCTTCGCTGGGGAAGCCTTGGAACTTCTGACATTGTTGATCACCTCATTTGCCATGTGCCTTTGGGTACCCAGTGTGTCCTCTGCTTTTCCAGGAGCTTTCCACCACAAACCTCATCCACGCTGACTTAATTTTCCTCCCTTCCCCCACTCTACCATTGTATATACATTTATTATCTCACCAGTTTATTTCACCCTGTTTCCATATCCTTTTATCTGATGAGCTCCCTGTATATTCTCCATCTTTGTTCCCTTTTCTCCTTGGCCAACCAAAGTTGGGGGGCTTGTTTGTTCGTTTACTTGTCTATCTCTTATCCTGTCACCCAGCATTTTAACCCTAGGAGAAGATATCACAAGCAAAGGGCTGGGTGAGAGGTAGGGGTTATGTTTTGTGAAGGCACAGAAACAGGCCAAGAAATCAACCTAATAGTCTCCCAGGGCATACAACTCCTTCCCCTGTCAGTGCCATAGCTAACTGTCAACTTTAATTCTGTAAGGGCTCTTCTCTAGGACTCAGCTCCACCCTACCTGGTTGCACCGTGGCTTTTTCTTCACTTTTTAGCTCATTTTCCTCGTGGGATCCTGCTATTCATCTCTTTGGATTCAGCAACATTCTTTATGAGACAGGTTTTATTATTCTCAGAAAACCTATCTTGTGCAAGGGCCGCGCTCATTCCGTCTAAAGAATGGTAAAGGTGGATAATGGATTGGAGAGTTTATCGTGGGTTTAAATCCATTATTGTTTTTCCAGACCGCAGGAACTCAGAAGGATAAAAAGATGAGGCAGATGATGGAAGGAGAAACCGGGTTCAGTAAACACATGAGTTAAAGAAATGTGTAGCCAAAGGAAATGGTGAAAATCTGTGCAGAATGAAGAGTAGGGAAGGGGAGGAACCAAGAAGCAATTAATGAAAAATTGAGCAAATGAAATAATTAAATAAATATGAGTTAATAGCTGTACGGGAGGAGAGAGAAAGATGAGAGTATGCCTGAGGAGGGGTCAACAAAAGCAATATGAAATTAATACAGTGGGGGAAGGGACGAAGTGAAGGGATAAGATGAGGTGGGAGAGGGTATGGTACAAAGAAGGGAAATGGACGGCGAAGGCAGGAGTGCTGGAGCAGATCAGAGCCGCAGCGAGCCCTGGAAAGGAAAGAGAGGAAAGAGTGGGGCATCAAAGGAGACAGGCGCCTCTAGTGTGAGGGGACACAGCAAGACCGAGGCAGAGAGAGAGCTCTGCAGGGGGTGAGCAATTTGGAAAAAAACGGCCTGGCAGACTACCACTGGGCCCTCAAAGAGCAGTGCTTATGAGGAGAGAAATTGCAGAAATGGAGAGAGAGGAAAGAGACTCTCAACAGCATTCATTCCATCTGCCTCTTCCTATTTTACTGTCAAACCAGGAGAACACAGAAAAGAGATGAAAAAGTACAATTCCCATTTACTGCAACTGACAGGAACTTGAATCTTCCCAGCCCCGTGAGAGATCCAAACACTTCGAGCCTCTGATGTCATAAATTGCTTCGTTGCCTTGGCAACATGACAGGGTCCCTCCTCCATGATGTCAGAGGCAGCTGGCGTTACCATATTGAGGCCCATACAGGAGCAAGTTGCCCCTCTGCGTCATGTGTGGGACAGGGTTCTGGATGGAGTCATATCTGTAGGACTCCTGTCTCTAGTAGGGACTTTGCTTCCCAGGAGCTATTCTTAGCTCCAGATAATTGTCACAGACTACTTTGTGAGTGCCTTAGGCTTGTCAAATCCTAACAAAAGCAAGAGGAAGTGACCTCAAGAGACAGTAGGCAGTAAGGTTGGGATGGTATGACAGAAAGGCATGTAAAAAAAAAAAAGAAAGCTAAAAATGACAACATGGAACAGGAAAGAAGGCTTTGTGAGCCAGGAAGAAAGCTGTCGAAAGCAGCACAAGAGGCTGATTTTGGCTTTAGGAGTGAATGCCAAAGCTGGAAAATTCAGAAGAGAAGAGTTTTGAAATGCCTGAGGGCACAGTAATACTTGGCTGAAATGAAGGAGGGGAAAGGGTCCTTGTATTTTAAGAGCTCAAGGCATATGTGGGAGATACAGGGCTGGTCAGTTATCTCCTGAGCTGGGGATGCTTCTATCCAGGTTTGGTTTTTTCTTTTTTTTTCTTTTTTTTTCTGTGTGTGTGTGTGTGTGTGTGTGTGTGTGTGTGTGTGTGTGTGTGT
>JANHMN010000001.1:199011670-199055376 GCA_030674055.1 Rhabdomys pumilio | reverse complement strand
TGTGTGTGTGTGTGTGTGTGTGTGTGTGTGTGTGTGTGTGTGTGTGTATGTGTGTAGAGTGAGTTGAGGGTTGAGCTAGAGTCTCTGTAGCCCAGGCTGGCCCGGACCTTGAGGAGATCCTCCTGCTTCAGTCTCTTGAGATCCACCATATCTACCTCTAGTTTCTAATTGTTTTGTAATACCTCAGAGTATCTGTCACACAGAACAGGCTTTATACATACCTGTTGAGCAGATGCTGAGAGTCTGAGAGTTATCCCAACTCTCATCCTATCTCCCAGACCTGTCTGCATACATAGTCACGTTGTGAAATCAGAAACAGGGCGGAAAGGCCACTAGACCTGGGGGCAGAGAAAAGAGATAGTGCTGGGGGCTGAAGATAGTAAGGCTGACTCTGAGGGTGGACCTGGGATAATATGAGGATAACATAAATTAACCATCCTAAGAGCCTAGGGAAGATACAGAGGAGGATGAAGTAGCAGATTCCAGAAAAGGTCCAGGGTTTTCAAAGAGCAGTAAAACCCTATTCCCTATCATGAAGCTAAAGCTGAATCAGCCATAATCATACACAGGTGTGCAGATGTGTGCATACATGCATCCACAATGACCATAAAAGTTCATACATGAACATGAGACCATCCTAAACACCTGTCTCAAAATGATCACAATGACGTGAGCCTTGGCTAAGTTGGTCACAGGACAAGAGATAGGAGTTAGCTGCTGCCTAAACCATGGTGCAAACAACCCTGTAAGAAATGACCTTCACATCTGACTGACCACTGTTGGGAGAAAAAAAAAATCATGAGATCCAGAGCTCACTATGAGTCTCAGAGCAAATCTGCAGAAATAAACTTCATAGGAGAAAGGTGTGCCAACGAGGGCTTCTGACCTAACCTGATCTTGCAATAAAGAGCCAAAGACTAATGAGTTAAGAAAGCTAGCAGAAAAGACAAGGGAGAGAGATTGCAAGGAGCTCTGGGGCGAGTCTGGCCTATAATAAAGTCCTGGCAGCAGAAGGGGGTGAAGGGAGAGGACAGTGGCAGCTATGTGTACTGTCAGCAGCCGCCACTGACTTGGGCAGCTCATATTTTGCAGCAGGTGACAAGCTGTCGACACGGCGGTCCTTTACCTCACTGTTAGAGACTCATTTCATTGATTTTTCCATCTTTCTTCTCAGGCTCCTCACACTAAGCTGCAGGCATCCCACCACCGGCTCTCCGGGGCCCCTTTGCTCCCTGGGAAAGCATAGTGAACTAATTGCCCTGCCTGTCCCTGTCCCACCCACCCCTGGCTGGAGAGGCAGGGGTAAAAGATTTGGAGACATCGTCCAGATGGTGGACCTACTCCTGTGTTAAGTTTTAGTGGTGGTTAGGGAATAGTGGTATAGGAAAGTTTTGTTTTGTTTTGTTTTTGAGACAAGATTCTACTATACAGAGGCTAGCCTGGAACTTGCTACAAAGACCAGGCTGGCCTTTACTGACAGTGATACTCCTCTTCTGCCTCTGCCTCCTGAATGTTGAAAAGACATTCTTTTTAGTTTTTATCTTTTTTTTGGGGGGGGGGGGGGCAGGGGAGGGTCTCATGTAGTCCAGGCTTCAAATTCACTATATATCAAAGGCTGGTCTTGAACTCCTGATCCTTTCTTGCCTCTCCCTCTCAAATCTGGGATCACAGGCATGTAGCATTATATCTGATTTCTTTTCTGTTTCCTACCCAGGTAGCTCAGCACTCAACATTTTCTTTTCCCCTCGAAAAGTCCAGTGAGAGAACTGGAGATTCCTCCTGCGTCTGGCTAAGAATACAGGATTATTTAGAGCTGTGGGTCAGGCCTTGGAATTTGCAGTAGAGCCACCTACCAGCATTATGTATGCAGTACACAATTAGGAGACCATAACTGCCCAAGGTGTGAAGTCCCAGTGTAGGACAGGGTATATGCATACAGGGTTTGTGGCATGCTGAGGTGCCAGGCGGTTGGGGCAGGATGGTTGTGGACCATACATTTTTACTTTAAATGTAGACATTCCCCTATGCAGCCTTCAGTCACAGCTAACTACTCTTATCCTCTCCCTTTGGGATTTGGTTTAAGCGAAAGGTCAAGACTCAGTTGTCAGTCGTTTGGCTTCTTAATAAAGGAAGACAGATGATTGGACTGTTTCCATGTAGGAAAAAAAATAGAGTAAATTCGTTTCCATACTCAAACTTTTTATTCCTAGCTTTGTTGGCTAGCCAAGCCAAAGGCCCTTCTGCCCCCACTTGCAACCCTCTCGCTCCAGGCTCCTCTCTCCACCCACAGGTCTCTTCCCTCTCTTGCTGCTTCCATCCTATGATTAGAAAACTGGCTTGAGCAGGCCACAGGAACCCCTCTTCCACCTCTGACTTCTTCATATTCTGTCATTTCTAAAAGCCCAGAGATACATCCTGGTGCTTCAGGGACGTAAGGCACTGAAGAGTGGAGAGGAAAGAGCAGACAAGAGTGAGAAACGGGTGCTGGGCCATCAGGCACGGTGGCACATATGTGTGCCTCTCATCTCAGCACTCTCAGGGTGGAAGCAGAACTCACAGTTCTAGGTCATCCTCAGGAAGTTGAAGCCAGCCTGAGACTCTTCCTTTAAAAAGGTCTAGATGAACTGGGCCAGAAGAGTTGTGATAGAGATGGGGGAGTGGCTTTGAGATGGCAGGGGTTCCACAGTTTACATGAAAAGGGAGGGAAGGTTGTGTGGACAGAGAAAAAGACCTCAGAGACCCCTCTGGTCAGGAAAGACAGCCGAAGATGAGAGAGAGGGGATGGCCCTGCATGGAAACAACAAGGCCTTAACTCAGCACTAGGTCAGTGCGGAGTTCAAGCCTTGCTGGTTATGACCCTTATGGGAGGAACTGAAGTGGCAAATTAACCAATATAATAAAGTCACTGCATTTTGTTTGCCTTTGCTGGTTTCCCCGGGAGATCTGTCCTCTGGCCAGACAGGACGGAGTGGGGGAGGGGAAGGACAGCAGAGGTGAAGGGCAGGGGAAGGGTGCCAAAAAAGACAGAAGGAAACTCGCAGAGGACAGACACCATGTGAAGGGTGATGAATGTAAGGCAGCCCAGAGATGAAGGCAAGGAGACAGAGGAGAGAGGAGAGGGGTGAACATAGCAAAGAACAATGGGGACCAGGAGAGGGGAGCCCAGAGGAAGGCAGGGGGGGAAAGAGGGAGCCTGAGAGGTGAACTGTAATGGCGAACAGTGAGGAGAGAGCATGGCCAAAGCTGTTGAGAGCTGCAGCTGGTGGGCGGGGCCTGTGGGCGGGGCCTCATCTCCATCGCTAATGGCTGTGAAATGAGGTTAGCTCCATTAGAAGCAGCAAGAGTGTAACGAGATCACACTCATTAGGGATGGGCCATCCTAGTAATTACCACCACCCCAAACACTCTGAGCCAGCCGCCAGCCTGGCCACCAAGCACTTGCAGACACAACGCAGTGTGCCACATGATGCAGAATGGAAAGCTAGGGCCAACATAGGTGTAGGCTCAGGTTTCTAGAGCATGCTACAGCTACAGGCTGAGCGTCTTCTGTCCCCAGTGCAAATGTACTAGCCCCCGAAGAGCAATACATTTCAAGTATCCCCCACTTCAGGAAATAAGGCGTGCAAATAGAAAGTGGTTCTTACGTTATTGATTGGATCACATCCAGAGTGTCAGACTAAAAAGGGGAAAGGAACCAAACTCCATGAGATGCTACTTTCTGTTCTTTGCAACACATGAGAACACGTGAGAAGACCTGATCAGAGACTCTGAGCCACACATCTCCTCTACATATTTACAGAACAGAACCAGAATCCGGCACTGCGCCTGTCTGACTATATAGTAGCTGAGGTTTTGGTTTTCTTTTGGTGCTAAGGTATTGCTACTCCTATAATTCCAGCCCTAGGTCTATTTTCTGTTTCTTTTTGTTTTTTAAGTAACATCAGACTGCTTTGGTGGAGTCCATCCGCTAATATAGATACACATGTACACTATTAGCTTTTTAAAATTTTTATCTTTTATTATGTGTGTATGGAGGTCAGAGGTCAACTTTGTGGAGTTGGTTCTCTCCATCTTTCTGTAGGTTCTCAGGATCAAACTCAGACTGTCCAGCTTGTAGCACAAGTGCCTTTACCTGCTGAACCATCTCTCCAACTCTGAACATTAAGAGACATAGGCACACACAGTATCACTCAAATAACTCTACCCAGCCTCTAACTCCTCTGCACCTTCAAGCTCAAAGAAGAGCACAGCAGCAGACGCCCAAAGGCAACAGAACCCTTCAGACTGCATGCTAGGCAAGAGCAGGGGCCCTGTGGCAGGGCACCTAGGTTCCAAGCTCACCCTACCACCTTACTACTTATTATTATTACTATCATTATTGTCATTGAAACAGGGTCTCACTGTGTAACCCTGGCTGGCATCAAACTCACAGTGATACACCTGCCTCTGCCTCCCTAGTGCTAGGAGGATATATACATATGCATATATGTGTGTGTGTGTGTGTGTGTGTGTGTGTGTGTGTATTGTGTGTGGATATATATTACACGTATTTGTGTATATGAACACACAAGGGGGTATGTGCACACATACATACAATCACACACACAGAAATCATCTCTTCTGTCTTTTCACCATATGGGGATCAAACTCAAACATCAGGATTGGCAGCAAGTGCCATTACCTACTGAGCCATCTTGCTAGCTCTTGGTTCAGCTTTCTAAAAGAATTCTTTCTAAGAATCACTGAACTCATCTCTTCTTGTCTCCATGTGTATACGATGGGGTGAAGAGCTGTCTGTGTTGCTGTCAATGTAGAGGAGGGTCCGTGTTGTACCACTTGCCAGGGGCTCCACAGAGCACCTGCCACACTGCAGACATTTAAAGACGTTGGCTGTGTGACTGTCTCAGTGGTTGCGTGCTTGTTTAGCATATTCCAGGCCCTGTGTTAAAGATACAGCATTGTGATTGCTACAGCTACAGGCTGAGCATCTTCTGTCCCCAGTGCGAGAGGCAGAGGCAGACAAAGCACACAGGAGATATCTTAGAGACCCACAGTCTAAACATGAAAATCATGTTTCATATATATATATATATATATATATATATACACATATACATATATATACATATATATATATATACATACATACACATAATCTTTTAAATGTGTTTCTGGAGAATTGAGTCTTTTTATGGGTTCTTCATGTCATTGATAGAAGAATTTAAAAATAAAGCTGGGTGTGTTGGCACATGCCTTTAAATGGCAGTCTTCAGGAGGCAGAGGCAGACATGAGTTCAAGGCCAGCCTGATCTACATTTGGAGTTCTAAGTCAACCAAAGCTACATAGTGGGATTCTGTCTTTGGGGGAAAATTAAAAAAAAAAAATGGCCTTAAAAGGAAGCTTGAGGGCCGTTTCATTAAAATATGAGAAAACGACAGGACAGGCAAATTGAAAATCCAAGTAGCTTTAAGAGGAAGATGGGAAAGAAAGAGAGAAAATTGAGCGTTTTGAGTTACATAGATCAGCCATAGGTCTGCAAGAAGCTGCAGATGTTAGAGGACCTCGGAGAAGCCAGCGGGAGAGCCACGGAGCTAGAGCAAGCATGCTTAGCATCCTGGCAGGTGTCCAAGAAAAGATTGGAAGGAAAAAAGAAGTTAGACTTTTGAGCCAGAACTCAGGAACACAGACCAGATTAGCCATGAACCTCTGCAAGCAACTGCACTATAGAGGGGCTTCTGAGACCTAACAAGTGCGCAGCTCATCGAAGGGATAGTTATTCCTCCCACTCCCTTCACTTGTCTTCAGGTGAGTTAGCTTTCCTAAGAGGGGATATCCTGCCCAAGCAACTGTCAGGTTAAGTTGGAATAACTGCAAAGGGAAAGGGCAGTTGTGTGCGATGTTCCAATATTTAAGGGAAACCAGAATGTTTTCTCTCCACCCAGGGCCAGAGAACTCAGATTCCATTCCTCTGAGCAGGAAGGATTAGCTTTCCTCTGTGTGGCCCTAAACCAAGTGATACCTCCACCCTTTCATAAGGTAATGGGAGATGGAGTCCATCTTCAAAAGCCTCCAAGCCTGCTCACCTGCTTATGCCGAACATTAGCCAGGGTTTTGTTTTTTTGTTTTTTTGTTTTTTTTTTTTTAAAAAAAGTTTTGGAAGTTTGTTTTGTTTTTCAACATAGATCTCACTTATATAGCCCTGGCTTGACTAAAGCAGACTGTCCTTAAACTCATAGAGCCTCTGTGTACAAGTGTGGGACGCTTGTGTTGGGTTCCCTGGAGCTACTTACAGAGGGGTGTAGCAGAAATGTGGACGCAGGGACCCTCTGGAAGGACAGCAAGTGTTCTTAACCATTTTGCCATCTCCACTGCCCCTGAAGGAAAGGGGAAGTTTTCTGCAATATTTGAGTGCATCTGTGTCTGTGACTCATACACACAGTAAGGGTGTACAGCGTACTAGCATCATATTGCTGCTCAAAAGTAATCTTAAAACATTGTGGATTTTCTCTTTTGTATTTTTTCTTTCTTTGTTTGAGACAAGTCCTACCACTCTGTAGCCCAGGCTAGTTTAAAAATCACTGTCTAACTGAGGCTGTCCTCAACTCATGGCAATCCTGCTACTCCTGAATGTTAGGGTGATAAGCATGGGTCACCAAGTCCTGGAGGGTTTAATTTGTTTATGTCTTTCAGTGCTGAATGTTAACCCAGGGCCTCGTGCGTGTGAGGCAAACACTTCACTACAGTGTACACACAGCCCTTACTTTGGATTTTTAGAATAGAGATATTCAAACTGCAGTCGTTGTTGTAATATGATTTATTTATTCATCTGTTTGTTTGTTTGTTTGTTTAGTAGTATTTGGGATTGAACCAGGGCTTCACACATGCTAGGCAAATGTTTTACTACTGATCTATATCCTCCTATAGCTGTTTTTCTTATAATTTTTAAATTTGTGTATTTATTTTTGGTGTTTTAAGCCAGGCCACTATGTAACTCTGTATAGCCAAGGTTGACTTTGAACTCCTGGTCCTTTGTTTTTCAACTCCTGAGTGCTGGGATTACATGCTTATACCACCAAGCTTGGCACTTGTTATTTTGAGACAGGGTCCCACAGTCTATAGCCCAGACATTCTCAAGTTTATAATCCTCCTGCCTCAGTCTCCCAGTAACTGGGATTATAGGCGAGGCTGCTACAATAGTGCTAAAGTGACAGAAGCTCACATCAAATTGGAGAACCATGAACACTTAGCAGACCTTACTGTGGTATTCTTCCAAACTCAGAGAATCTTCCAGAGATAGCCTATGTCTGGATCAAATAAGATGGGGAGTCCAGATTTAAGGACACCAGCCTCTGCTCCTTTACTTCCAAGTGCTCCTACAAAAGAAAGGTTCTGAGCTGGCTTCATGCAACCATTCAAGCCTGAGACATGTGGAACACGTGCCACTCTGAGCCCTGAGTCTCTCCAGCACACACACGGGGATTCAAGAGATGGCTCAGCAGTTAGCAGTGTTGCTGTTCTTCCGGAGTTCAGTTCCTAGTACCTGCATTGGGCAACTAGTAACAGCCTAGATCTCCAGCTCCTGGGGGGAGTCTGATATCCCCTCTCTGGCTCTCTCGAGCAATCTCACACAGACATGCACACACCCCAAATAGTTTTTTAAAATGGTTAAACAGCCCTGTGCAAACAAAGTAGACTTATGCTACCATCCTAGGACATCTAATGTCTAGTCATCATGAAATGCCGGGTAGGACGCTCTTCTGGACACCCACCTCTGCCAGCAGTGAACATGCCTAGAAACTCATCCATGCCCATGTGAATGTGTGTGGTTTCAGCCCACAACTTCCCTTTCACCTAGCTCCTTACCACTCACCGCCATCTTCCTCTACACCTTCCTTTTTTCTCCTCACAGCCTACCAGGTCCCCTCAAGTCCACCTAAATGTCTTGTAAGATACAAAATAGCCTCCTGGTAGCTTTCCTCATCAGCTCTCTAGGGACAGCGCACCACCCAGTCTGGATGACTGCGGTATTTACATATGCAAATCACGAGGCAGCGCCGGCTCCTCCTCACTCCTAGGGCTTTCTCAGCCTTAAGTGACTCTCTCTTTGTCCTCTGTGGCATTTCTTCTGCTTGCTTACTTCACTTTCCTCTCAGCTCACTTTTCCCTCTCTTGTAAAACAAAATTAATCTTACACAAAGTAAGCTCTTTCTAAATATTCATGAGGATGGAGAGATCAGTAGGAAAGGTAGAATCAAAATGGACTCTGGGATAGTACGTTGCAATTTTCCTTTTAAACAAGAGAGAGAGAGAGAGAGAGAGAGAGAGAGAGAGAGAGAGAGAGATTGATTGATTGATTATTATTTTAAATGTAAGGGAATCTGGGCCTAATGGCACCAGCCTGTCATCTTCATACTTGGGAGGCTAAAGTAGGAGCTGCACAGGTTTTGGCTTGCTTGGGCTCCAGAGTTCAAGGCCATCCTATGCAGCTTAGTCAGATCCCGTCTCAAAACACAAGAGGGGCTAGCAAGCAGCATAAAGGCCTGTCACCAGGCCTGTTGACTGACATTGTGTGCCTGTGTGCTTCACACAGGCACAGAGTGAATACATATTTTTAGAAGGTTGATATTTTCTTTTAAAAAGTAATAAAATTAAAGGACTGTTTGGGTATGGTAGCATACACCTTTAATTCCAGTACTTGGGCTGCAGAGGCAGGAGCATCACTGTGAGTTCAAGGACAACTTGGTCTTCAGAGAGAGATTGAGACTTACCAGGGATACAGGATGAGACTGTGTTTCAGGGAAAAAACGGGAGGGGGTGGGGGGAAGAGGCTCAGCCATTGAGATCACTTACTGCTCTTACAGAGGGCCCAGTTCCCAGCACCCATGTCTAGTGATTAACAACTGCCTGTAACTCCAGATCCAAAGGGGATCAGATGCCTTTGACCTTCATCAGTACCTGCAGTCACATACACAGACACACAGACCACAGACACACACACACACACACACACACACACACACACACACACAATTAAAAATAATAAAAATGAATCTTTAAAATAAAAGGTCTGCCTATGTTGCTCAGTGGGAGAGTAATTGTCTCTTGAGGCCATAGATTCAGTCCCTACAACTACAAAAATAAAGGAATCCATTAAAAAGTAAATGCAGGGAGGGGCCATAATAGTGTGGGCTCAGTATTAGCTGCTTCACCGAGCCTGAGTGTGAGCTAGGGAAGCATCCTCTTTTGGCTCTGAGATTATGAGTGTCTCCAGATCCAGCAGCCAAGAGCTAGATGTAGAGCTCAGAGGTAAAGCCCTCGCCTAGCATATGTAAGGCCCCAAGTTTAATCCCCAGCACCATAAAAAAAAAAAAAAAAAAAAAAAAAAAAAAAAAAAAAAAAAAAAACAAAGGCCAAGTAAGACTTGAGCTCTGCCAACCTCCTAGGGTAACCCATGCCTATTATCCCTCTTGGGAAGCTGAGGCAGGAGGATCATGGGTAATCTACTGCCAACCTGGGTTTTAGAGCAAGATGCTTTCTCTGAGGGAGAGGGAAGAGGGAGGGGAGGGAGAGGGAAAAGGAGAAGGAGAGAGAGAGAGAGAGAGAGAGAGAGAGAGAGAGAGAGAGAGGCACAAGCAAGTGAACTGTGGGAAGACTGGGTGTGAATCCTACCCACTTATTCTGCCCCCATTGAGAGTTGGAGCAGGAGGGATCCAGCCTCCTTTGAGATCCTGTGCTCTGCTCCAAGGGAGGGGATGGACAAGCAGAGGGCACAGCACAGCCTTCGCTGGCACCCAGGACTTGCACTCGTGTGTTGCCTTTATGGCCCTCACACCATTACTCCCAGGTTTCCACATGAGGAAATAGTCTGGATAAGCAACTTGCCGAGGTTGACGGCTCGTGAGTGTAGAGCCAGCATGACCTTGGTCTGCATGGATCTTAGCCCAGGCTCTTACACTTGAAGATGCAGTGCTCAGGGCTGAGAGTGTCTTGGTGCCAGAGCTGTTGCCACAAAACCTTTTGTCCTTCACTGGGCCTGAGGAAATGGAGAGGGGCAGGTTTTGTTTATGCTTTTTAGAGGAGAGCTGGAGCTTGGTGATGTTCCCTCTGTGACCAGCAGGGAGCAGTGCTGTTTCTTTTCCTCCCAGTCCACCCAGGTGGGGCTTGGAGGTAAACACCCTGGGCCACTGGAGCCTCAAATTCTGTGGAGCCTCTAACTCCATCTCCGTGCTCTGCCCTTGACCCCTGGCTTGAGGACTTCTCTAGTTGTCTGTCAGTCTCCCACCCTGCAGGGGCTCATAGCCTGCCTTAAAGATCTTCCACTTGTATGCGGAACCTCAAATCCAAGCCTTTCTGTTTCCACCTCCTGATATATACATGTGTGTGTGTGTGTGTGTGTGTGTGTGTGTGCGTCTGTGTATACATACATACATACATACATACATATACACACACACACACACACACACACACACATATACATATATGCCTTCCTCTTCAGGTCAGTAATTATGACCACCTTGTAATTGTGGGACAGCAATTCCTGTCATACCTTGAAAGCACTCCCATGTTTCCCTTTCTGAGTAACATGGAGACAAGAGAACCAGGTGGAAGGGGAAAGGAGTCAGTTCCAGGAACGAACGGCCTGTTTCTCCACAGACTTGTCTTATCCCTTTCTCTCCACCTCACCCTGGTGAGGAGCTGGAGCGGGAGGGGAGAATGGAAGGGCCACAAGGGAGCTCCCAAGATTGTGGGCTGCTTTAGAGCTGTCGATCCATCTTTCAGGGCGACTACACCCTCAGAACTCTCCACCCTCCCTAGGCTCCAGGGCTCCCTCCTTCCATCCTCCGTGGTGGCAGCCGCCTTGTAATTTAAAGCTCTCCCTGTCGCCTCTAATGCGATCCTCTCGTTTTATTGACTCTCTCTGCCGTCTGTGGCGCCCCTTCACATCAATCTCCACTCTAATCACAAGGCTGCCACTGCCGACTCGGCAGCCCCTCTACTCTGGAGGCCCAGCCCTTTCCTCTACTGTCCCCCACCTCCAGCACACCAGCCACCTTCTCCCATTCCTTCTGAGCTGTAATGTCAGGGTCTGTGGCAGTTACCTTCTGCCTCTACCTTCCTATGAGACCAGGCCCACGGGAGAGCCACTCTTAAATGCTGGGAACCGCAGGAAGAAATGGCTGTGGGGCAGGGTGACTGAGAATCTCGGCCCTGGGTAGCTGAGAGAGGGGCCCTGGCCTTTAGAGGCTTCTGTGCCATCAACAGTTCAAAGCAAGAAGGGCAAAACAAAGAGAGATTCAAGAGAGTGGAGACAGAAGACAGGGGGCAGAAGGGTTAAAAGTGAGGAGTACCCTGACCACAAAACTAGTCAATAGTGCGTGGTGGGAGAACACTGGACAGTGCCAAGGGAACTAGGTAGGGCATGCATGAGGCAGAGAGAAATTTGCAATTGAAATTCTTTCCAGAAGAGGAGGGGTATGACGCGTGGTAGGGAAGTGATTTGCAATTTTAAAAAGCCACCAGCTGACCTGCCAGCCGTGGGTCTCACCCACAAGCTGGCCAAAAACTGAGCCCCTTTGGTTTCTCCTCAGCAATCAGTGGTCCTTTTCTAGTTGGGAGAATTCAACTTTAGAGAGAGGGGGATCTGGGAGTTAGTCAGAGTTGGATCCTGTTCAGGCAGCCCAGATGAGCTGTGATGTAGCGCTGCGAGTGGAGAGCCAAGAGGGAACTGAATACTTGTAAGCGGGGCTTGTCAGCTGTCACTGCAGGTGAGTTAAAGGGCCCACCATGTCAACCCTCAGCTTTTCCTATCAAGTGGGGCCCAGCCTGTGGAAATGACTGGACCCTCACAAACCAACAAACTTACCATCCTCTGTCCCACCAAGGATCCTCAGAAGGAATGCCTTTTTTCCAACAATGCCAGGACTTCTACCAGCTACTTAACTGGGAGTCTGCACTCCACCCCAGTGCAGTGCACTCTTCTCTTTCCTTTGATTTTTCTCTTCTACTCTTTTACCAGGTACTTATTTGCATCTCATTAGTATGCTACTTCTGCCCCTCAAGAGTCCCCTTGAAGGTCCTGACTCAGGCCTAGCTGGATTCTCAGGGGGGAGGAAGGAAGTGTGAATAGTCTTGAAGGCAATGAGGCACCTGGACCAAGGACCTATATCAAATCTGGGAATCTGGAGATGAGGGTTAAAGATGGCCCAAGGAGAAAGAGGCCATCCCCTCGACCTTTCTGTGAAGCAGTGTGGCCTGAACGTTAAACAGTTTATCATTAGAGATCTGTTGATTCAGAGAGAGAGAGAGAGAGAGGAGTTAGATGGATGCTTGGGGAACTGATAATTTTGAGGAAGGCTTGACAGTTCTTCCCACACACAAACCAACCTCCTCCCCATCTCTCCAGGGTCTTGCGTATCCTAGGCTAGTCTTGAACTTGCTATGTAGGCAGGACTTCTGAACCTCCTGCTTCTACTGCCAGAGTACTGGAATTAGAATCATGAACCTGCTCCCAAACCCCAATTGATGCTGACTTGGGAAATGAGCCCAGGACTTCATTCGTGCTAAGCAATCATACTGTGAGCTAAGCTGTTTCCACATTTTGGAACCAGTTACTATCAGTAGCTCATTTAACCCCTGAGAATGCTGGGCGATGCAGTGAGGCCCTGATAAGTCTTTAGCTGGTGCCAAGACCATGCTATAAATACTTGAACAGCCACTAGGGCCGTTACTACTAGGACTTGCTACTAATATTTGCATCTTCAATTCGGAGAGTAGAGAGGGTTACAGAGGAGCCACTGTCTTCCAACTAGCCAAGAAATTCCTCAGCCTCAGCATGTCCCAACCAGTCTGGATCTGGAATACACTGGAGAAAGATTCGTGCCAAGAAAAGCAAAAAGACTTTGACTAGGGGCGGGACCTGGGGATCTTTCCCAGGATTCGTTCATTTGAAAGCTACGTATTAGCATGACAGCACATGCACTTGTACAGCAGAGGCAGGTATTAGGATGAGGCAAGGCCTGTGATGCAGCGCTTGGGCAGAAGAGGCAGGAGGATCCAAGGTTATTCTCAACTAGTTGAACTTAAGGCTAGCCTGGGTTATATGAGAACTGGACCGGCTGTGTAGTCAGAGGGATAGAAGGCAGTCAGGCTCTCATGGAACTAATCCTCTAGAAGGGAAAAGACTCAGTCAGAAAAGATCTTTCACTAGATGGTGAAAAGTCTGGGCAGGTGGTCTGGAGGATTCCCTAGCAAACTAAGCTCTTGGGCATGAACCACAGAATGAAGTTGGCTTGTTTGAGAGACAGGAAGGACCAAGAAAGAGTTTTGTGGGAAGGCTGGATAGCTGGCCAGTGAGCTAAAACAAGACAGCTTGGAGAAAAAAAGTGGACTTTCTGGCAGGTAGGCCTTTGCAGATCAGGGAAAGGAGTCTCAATTTTATTGCAGGCAATGAGAAACCACTGATGGGCTTTTAGTTAGAATGTAATATGGTTTACATGATTTAAAGACAATTGTGAGGGTTGACAAGATGGCACAGTGGTAAAGGTGCTTGTTGCCAAGCAATGACAACCTAAGCTAAGCTCCATCCCCGGGACCCACATAGTAAAAGGAGAGGACTGACCCCCCCCATAAGTTGTTCTCTGGTCTCCACATGTGTGTCATGGCATACACATATATACACACAAGTAATTTTTAAGACAACCATGAGGGGGAGGTAAGGACATAGGTAGGAGGCACAAAGCCCTGGGTCCAATCCCCAGAACTTCATGAACTAGGTATGTGGTGCACACCTGTGATCCTAGCAGATGTGGAAGTAAGAGAATCAGAAGTTCAAGGTTAGGCCTGTCTTTAAAAAGAAAAGAAAAAAGAGGAAAGAAAAGAAAAGAAAGTTATATCCTAAAATGTATATTTAATTCTAATCCAAAATTAAGACACTGAAAAGTAAACAGTTGGAAGAACACAAGTGACGAGGAGGCTGCTCATGCGCTGACCACTGACAGTGGGCGGCAGACAGAGGGTCTCCTTACAAGCGCTTGGCATTTTTTGTAGTTAAAAGTGAAGTGGTCGTTCGGCTGTTAGACAGGGACACCGGACTGGAGAAGGCAGAGGTGGAAACGAGCATTCCATTTGGCGCACTAGCTCAGAAAGATGCAGTGATGGGCCAAGGTGGGGCTGGTGAGGAAGATGTGAGTGTAGGGTCTGACGCATCCTAAAACTTGCTCTGGAATGCTACAGAGCGGAGCATAGACAGCATAGAGGGATGGGTGGTACCAGACTTGAGATTGTGAGATGGATATACGGAGCTGAGCGTAGACAGCATAGAGGGATGGCTGGTACCAAACTTGAGATTGTGAGATGGAGAAGAGCTGGTTTGGAAAGCAATAGTGAATTCTGATTTTAGACACGCTAAGTTTTAGGCATATTAGACTAAGTAAAGCTTCAAGTTAGCATGAAGGCACCTGAGTCTGATGCTCAGAGAGCATAGTAAGGCTAGAATCCAGACATTCAGCCTTGCTGGAGACTGAGATGACATTGCTCTCTCCATGCCTCCTGCAGGGTACTGGCTGTCACGCTGAAATGAACCCTCAGCAGTCCTCCGTCTACCATGGCTTCCCTTAACTCAGCCTCTTCCTCTGGTACTGCTCCTTCCCCTGGGCACAATGTTCCATCACCACTTCCAGAGACCTCCTCCTCCAGCACCTTGGATCCTGTCACCAAAGATCCCCCTGATCCCCCCTCCACCTCTGAAAGCATAAGGTCCTCAGAGCCAGGGGGAGAGCATCTGGAGTTAGACAGTGACCTTGTTCCACCAAAGGAGATTGGAGAGCCCCAAGAAGAGCCTGGCTGTGGTCACATCCCACCGAAGGACCTTGGGGTGGCAAAGGAGGAGGAAGGAATTCTTCCTTTGGACCTAAGCAACCATTTATTCTTTGCAGCTGGAGGTCAGGCCTACCTACTGGCCAACCTGCCCCTGCCAGGTGGCAGTGAACTCTTGTTACCAAAGGGCTTCCCCTGGGATGAGGCAAGCGTCAAGGAAGAGCCCAGCCTGCCCCTCCTTGCCCACTTCCCCTCCTCACACCTTACCACCCTTCATATCCAACATGGCTTTGACCCAATCCAAGGCTTTAGCTCTTCTGACCAAATTTTGTCCCATGATACCTCAGCGCCATCTCTGGCTGCCTGTGAGGGAAGGGATGGATCCTTCTGGAGCTACCAGCTGGTTCCAAACCCAACCGAAGATCCCAAAGATGGCCCCCTGGGGAGCCAACGGGGAGACCACAGGGCAATGTTCTGGATCTGCCTTCTGTGTCGCCTGGGTTTTGGCAGGCTCCAGGCCTTTATAGGTCACACACTTTCTCATGGAGTGAAGCTGACCCCTGCCCACCACCAGGGCCTGCTGGGCAGCCCAGCCGTACTTCAGGATGGTCATGATGGCAGCATGGCCTTCCTAAGCTTTCTGGAACCAAAACTTCGTACTTGCCCTTCTCCTGAGGTACCTGACACCAGCACAGTGACCGTGAAGACAAATGGAACCCAGGCTGAGGACAGCCCTTCAGAGGCAGATGTTCAGGCCCTTGTTCTCCCCGCTGAAGAAGTTATGGCTCTCAGTCCACCATCCCCAGTCACAGCCCTAGCCACCTGGGACCCCAGCCCAACCCAAGCCAAAGAATCGCCAGTATCAAGAGGCGAGGCAGGGCCAGACTGGTTCCCTGAGGGGCAGGAAGAGGATGGAGGACTCTGCCTCCCGCTCAACCAAAGCTCACCCACCTCTAAGGAGGTGGCCGTGCTCCCAGCTCCAGCACGCTCTCCTGAAGACACCAGTGACCCACCTCAGTCCTGTCGCCTGGCTGATGACTACACTCCAGCCCCTGCAGCCTTCCAGGGCCTCAGCCTGTCCAGCCACATGTCCCTGCTACACTCACGCAATTCCTGCAAGACTCTCAAGTGTCCCAAGTGCAACTGGCACTACAAGTACCAGCAGACCCTGGATGTGCACATGCGGGAGAAGCACCCCGAGAGCAACAGCCACTGCAGCTACTGTAGCGCCGGGGGTGCCCACCCCCGCCTTGCCCGTGGAGAGAGCTACAACTGTGGCTACAAGCCCTACCGCTGCGATGTTTGCAACTACTCTACTACCACCAAAGGCAACCTTAGCATCCACATGCAGTCCGACAAGCACTTGGCCAACCTGCAGGGTTTCCAGGCAGGGCCTGGTGGGCAGGTGAGTCCCCCGGAGGCATCTCTCCCACCCCCCTCTGTAGGGGATAAAGAGCCGAAGACCAAATCATCCTGGCAGTGCAAGGTGTGCAGCTACGAAACCAACATCTCCCGAAACCTGCGCATCCACATGACTTCTGAGAAACACATGCAGAATGTCCTGATGTTGCACCAGGGGCTGCCACTTGGCCTGCCACCAGGGCTGGTGGGACCAGGACCTCCTCCCCCATCAGGAGCTGCCCCCACCAATCCTCCTGAACTCTTCCAGTACTTTGGGCCCCAGGCCCTAGGACAGCCTCAGACACCCATGCCCGGGCCTGGGCTGAGGCCAGACAAGCCCCTTGAGACCCAGCTACTTCTCAATGGTTTCCACCACCTTGGAGCACCTTCCCGCAAGTTCCCCACAGCTGGTAAGTCCCCTATCTGCTCCAGCTGCTCCCTATCCAAGTCAAATTGTATTCCCTGCCTTCTTCAGAAGGTCAGATCCCCACTTAGGTAAACATAGCTTATTCTAATTAAGTGCCCCACTCATTTCTTCCTAACCTGTCTCTGTCCCCTAGCCCCTGGCAGCCTCTCCCCTGACACCCATCTGCCACCAAGTCAGCTCCTGGGCTCCTCATCTGATGGCCTGCCCACTTCACCATCCCCAGATGACAGCTCACCCCTGAAGGTGTTCCGCTGCCTGGTGTGCCAGGCGTTCAGCACAGACAGCCTGGAGCTGCTTCTGTACCACTGCAGCATTGGCCGGAGCCTGCCCGAAGCGGAGTGGAAGGAGGTAGCTGGTGATACCCACCGGTGTAAGCTCTGCTGCTATGGCACCCAGCTCAAGGCCAACTTCCAGCTCCACCTCAAGACTGACAAACATACTCAGAAATACCAGCTAGCAGCCCACCTCCGGGAGGGGGGCGGAGCCATGGGCACCCCTTCCCCACTGACCCTGGGGGATGGGGCTGCTTATGGCTCTGTCTCCCCACTTCACCTGCGCTGCAACATCTGTGACTTTGAGTCCAACAGCAAAGAGAAGATGCAGCTGCACGCCCGGGGTTCAGCCCATGAAGAAAACAGCCAGATCTATAAGGTGAAGTTGAGGCAGGAGGGGACAGGAGAGGGAGGAGGAACAGGGTAGGGTGGGAGGTACAGCGTAGAGAGGTGGAGGAACCAGTGCTGATGGACGTGAAGAACAGGGCAGTGTGTCACCAGGGTAACAAAGTGCTGGGCAGATCTGGGGAAAGACCAAAGGACAGTGGGCTCTGAGGAGGAGAAACACTTTATTCAGCTGTCCTGGCACATAGGCTATAGGGATGAGTCTGTCTCAGTCCAGCCCATCATGGTATCCAGGACAGAAGCAGATCCCAGCCACACACTGGGGAACCCAGGATTGATGGGAGAAAGAGAAGGGAATCAAGAGAACCAGCAGATAGGAGGCTATAGAAGGGTGGGGGGAGCTCACCCAGGAATGAAAGAGTTCAAGGGATGAGGGACAGACCCCAGAGATCTGGAGGTGTGTCTTCTACATCTGAGCTGGCCTCTTCCATGGTTCTAGTTTCTGCTGGAAATGGAGGGAGCAGAGGCAGGGCCAGAGCCTGGTCTTTACCACTGCCTGTTGTGTGCCTGGGACACGCCCTCCCGCCTAGCCATGCTACAACATCTACGTACGCCTGCCCACCGAGACGCCCAGGCCCAGAGGCGACTGCAGCTGCTACAGAATGGCCCAGCAGCTGAAGAAGGACTCTCAGCTCTCCAGAGTATTCTGAGCTTCAGCCATGGGCGGCTTCAAACTCCTGGTAAGGAAGAGGAAATGGGAGAATAAGAGCTGGATGGGAGGCAACAGATGCTAGTAACCTAGGAAGTAGAAACCTGCACATGAACCATCAACAGCAAGTCGGAAGGCATGGAAGAATGAGGAGGCAGGATGAGGTTTCAGGGACAGGGAGGCTGGCAGGAGACGACTGGAGGACAGGAGAGAATGAATAGCAGAGGTTTTGCTGAGTAAAGGACAGGAGGCATCACCTGGTGGCTCTGAATAGCAACTAGTGTCCCAGCTCTATTGCCTGTGCAAGGTGACAGGCAAAAAGAAAACATAACCCATGCTAGGCCAGACTTCTGGGAAAGCAGTGGGAGCCATGGGTGTGGTCCAAAAGCAACAGGGATGGGAAGAGGCCCCAACAAGTTTCCCAGCCTCTTCCTGTCTCCTAGGAGGTCCTCAGCCCCAAAGCTGGGCTTAGAGACCCCCTTAGGCAGCAGAAGTTGTGCCAGCAGAGGCCGGGAACAGCCAGCCAGGTGCTATTGATCCTGAGGGTACAGGAGAAGAGCCTGGAAGGGGCTGTCAGAGGTGGGCATGGGCATTTGGGCTTTGGAGAGGCCAGCGGTGGGCGAGGGCAAGGCAGGGCAGGGCAGCAGGAACCAGGAACAGGCAGCATTGACTGGTGCTAATTGAATTGCCAATACGCTGGCTGGAGTTAAGTGCTGGAGGGGCCCAGATCAATAGCTAACGATCCTGGCGCAAGGCTGAATGGAGTTAAGGAACTTTTAACACTTTAATTAGGCTGCCACCGAAAATAAATTCCTACACATCTGTCAATTCTTACTTGAGTGGTGATCTCCTTGCCCATCCCTCTACTTCACCACAGCTGCCGCTTCCCTCAGCGTTTACAGTGCCCCTCCCACTACCCTTGTGGGGCCTCCCTTTCCCAGGGTCAGGCAGGCAGGCAGGCAGGAGGCCAAGCTTAGACCAGTCCTATTGTGGGGCTTGTTCCTAGGGATGGGGTGCTAGGCTTGTCCTAGGCTTCCAGTACTGGGACTTCGCACTTTTACCGTGTTTCCTCTGGTGGCTTTCCATTCTTTCCTGCCTCCTGATTCGCTCATCCATTCCTCCACCACCTGGCTGCTTATCTTGCTTCCTCTTCCCTCCCTCCTCTTCCCATGGTCCACCATATTATGCTGACTCTCTCTCCATTCCACACAGGGAAGGCTTCTGACACCCCCTTAGCTCAGCCACCCACCTCTGAGAAAGATGCTCAGAACAAGATGGAACAACGGGGTGAGCATTTGTTTCCTGTTTCCCCTGCCCCATTTACTGTACACTGGCATGTTAATGGGGCCTTCCAGAAACTCAAGCATCCCGAAAGGCCTCCTTCCCAGAAGGAGCAAAGCTGACCAAGGGAAAGGAAGGGGAGAACAAGTTGCATCTGCCCAGACATCTCTGTCCTCTTTGAAAACCCAGCCCTGGCTAACCCAGCAGTGATCCCTGCCAGGCCTCACCTGGCTGCTGAGTTTTTGCCCATTCTGCATCTCAGAAGCCCACTTCGTACCCTGAAAGCTTTCTGCTAGTGGAGAGGCTATGCAGGAAGGGAAAAGGGTTAAGGAGTCCCTAACCTCCTCTTCTCTCATCCTCAGCTTCCGAAGTGACAGAGGACAGAACCGGCCCTCCCAGAGACAGTGCCAACCAGATCACGGTCAGAACTCGGGTGACTGGGATGATGAAGGTGGGGGACTGGCTTTACTGAAATAGTTTACTCTAGAGCAGTAGTTCTCAACCTGTGGGCCACCAGCCCTTTGTGGGCTGGACAACCCTTTCACAGGGGTCACCTAAGACCATCAGAAAACACAGGTATTTACAATGCATCACAGTGGCAACATTACAGTTATGAAGTAGCAATGGAAATAAATGTATGGTTGTGGGGGTCACCACGACATGAGGTGTTGTATTAAAGGGTCACAGCCTTGGGAAGGTTGAGAAGCGCTGCTGTAAAGGCTCTCGTCATGTTTGTGGTGGATTTAGTTCAGAATATAACACCAGAAATGCCGTGCAAGGCCAGTTCTATATGTTCAGCATGTGTGGGAGAGAGCTGCCTCAACACAGGAGTGACAGGAAGGGACGGCAGGGACTTGAGGGAAAATCAAGAGACTGGTGGTTGAAGCCAGGAGAGGAGGAAAAGAAGAGTGGAGGAAGGAGAAGAACAAGGTGAAGTCAAAGAGCAACCTCCTGGACTGCGAGGAGCCGTAAGTCTGGACAGCACTGTCCTGGCACCCCCTTCTTTAGAGTAGAGGCACCAAGCAAGTGACTCACTGACAAGTCCTACTGGCCTCTAAAGCCCAGGACTTGAATCTGAGGAGACTCAGGAGCAGCTTAGCCTTATGGTCTCTAAAGTGTTGTTTCTGAGGAGATCCCACATCTCTGGTCTTGAGATGCCTGCCATCCCAGGCTTCCCAGACTCCACTGCTGCATGCAGAAATACCTCTGTCCTCAGTTTCTCTTCCTCCCAACTCCTGTTCCCCACAGCCTCTCTGTTACAGGTGTCTTTTCTGAGAGCTAGGTGCACTAACGTGAATGCCTGGATCCCTTGCTCCGATATGCAGGCCTGGGAAAGTGCAGGGTAACAGGAGAGGAGGCAGACCAGAGAGAGAAGCTTGGTCTGAAGCATCAGGGAAAATGCCTGCTAGTCAGTTCAGTTATGTGGTAGCAGGTCTCTTTTGCCTCCTGACTATCTGGAAGTCTAGGCCATAATGTACTAAGGGACAGACCAGAGTTTACCTGGGCCACTTGAGGAGTGGCATTTGCTTACATTAAGAAGTGGTAAGCAGGGTGTTTACTTTAATCCTACAAGGCGCACGCCTTTAATCCCAGCGCTCAGGAGGCAGACGCAGGCAGATCCCTTGAGTTCAAGGTCAGCCTGGTATACAGGATGAGACCAGGACAAGAAGTAGTGAGGGGAAGGAGAACGGTGAACAGCTGAGCCTGAGACAGATGAGTCAGCTTCAGGGGCAGACAAGGAGGACCTCTTGTAGGAGATGCTGAGGGGGCTGAAGGAGCAACACAGTCAGGATAAGGGGCCTCAGCCCAGAGAGTACACAGAAGAAGGAGGCATCTCACAGAAAAGGCAGGCAGTGAGCTGTGGGTAAGAAAGCTAGTTTTGAGGCAGAGGCTGGTGCAGGGCCAGCTGGGAAGCTGGAAAATTGACTAGGGTGTCAGACACAGGGAAAGACACCAAACGGGAGGCAAAAACCAGGGTGAAGGGACGGGGTGGGGGACAATGACAAAGAAGGGAGTCAAAGTAGCAACTTAGGCTAGGCCTAAGGGGGTTGCTAGCCTTGAGGGCTGGTTGGGGGCTGAGTGGGTTAAGGTGCCTTCCTGTCTGACTTCATCTCCTAAATCTGGATACGGGATCAGTGCTGCATTGAATCCTACTAACAGAGATAGTGGGTCCCCCACCCACCTCTTTCCTGACTCCTCCTCCACTCATATGTATTCCCCAGGTATTCTGCTGTCCCTACTGCAGCTTCCTGAGCCCAGAGTGTGACCAGGTGAGGGTTCATACACTCTCCCAGCATGCCGTGCAGCCCAGGTACAGGTGCCCGCTCTGCCAGGAGCAGCTGGTGGGCCGGCCTGCCCTTCACTTCCATCTCAGCCACCTTCACAACGTGGTGCCCGAGTGTGTTGAAAAGCTGCTGCTTGTGGTGAGTATAGGCTGAGGAAAAATGGTCTTAAAATCTCGTCAGAGCAATGTGGGAGGAAAGGGAGAAGAAGCAGTATCCAGGTGTGTGAAGGAAAAGTTAGAGACTTAAGTTGACTTTAAAATCAGTGGAGTGGCTCTCAGAACCAAGCTTGCCTAGTTAGTTCCCTTTACTCCTGCTTGAGGCACCTATACAGTTCTCTCATTTCCATTCACCCTGAAGAGTTGTTAATAGCAGAACCACGGAGGTAAGATACTTTTAGCCTGAGGAAGGAGGGGCAGGGCAGTGGGTAGCGAGCTACCCAGTCCCTCAATCCAAAGAAAAGCATCAGTTCATTGGGAGGTTTGACTAGACAGGAAGCTGGACCCATGCGAGGAGAGCTTGGCACAGATGTGGGTGCACAGTACACTGGTCGGGGCAATAGGAGGCAGCAGTCATGATGAAGCCACTGGGATGTTTTCGATATGATAGGCCACAACTGTAGAGATGACCTTTGCAACCAAAATGCTGCCTGGGCCCACATTAGACCCTGTGGAGGATGGCCTAGAACGCCCAGCTCCTGGACCAGAGCCCACTCCCAACAGAGACCAGGTAGCAGGTAAGGAAGGGCACAGCATGCCTCCCAAAGTGGCTTTGGATATTGAATAGTTGGAGCTCAGCTTGAATACAGTCCTCTGTTCCTCTGTCTCCTGTAGAAAGTTCTAACCTGTGCCCAGAAGCCAGCCCAGATCCTCCTCCTGAGCCTCCCCTGGCACCAGCCGAGGGCCCCAGGGAGCCCTCAGAAAGCCCTGATCAGCCCCCTTCTCCAGCCCCATCTCCAGTCCCTCGGCTTGATGCCCAAGTTGAAGAATTGGCTCCTCTGCCCGCCATGTCTGAAGAGGAAGACGGAGCCACAGGGGAGTCCCGCTCTGCAGAGCCAACCCCAGCTGACTCTCGCCACCCTCTAACCTATCGGAAGACCACCAACTTTGCCCTGGACAAGTTCCTTGACCCTGCTCGGCCCTATAAGTGTACTGTGTGTAAGGAGTCCTTCACCCAGAAGAACATCCTCCTGGTTCATTATAATTCCGTCTCCCACCTTCATAAGATGAAGAAGGCCGCCATTGACCCATCGTGCCCTGCCCGAGGAGAGGCTGGCATCCCACCACCTGCCACCACTTCATCAGACAAGCCCTTTAAATGCACAGTCTGCCGAGTGTCCTACAACCAGAGCTCCACTTTGGAGATTCACATGCGATCAGTTCTGCACCAGACTCGCTCAAGAGGTGCCAAGGCTGATGCCAGGACTGAGGGAGCAGAGCGAAGCCAAGAAGACCCCAAGGAAAGCGAGACTGAGGGTGAGGTGGGCACTGAGAAGAAAGGGCCTGACCCCAGTGGCTTCATGTCTGGGCTGCCTTTCCTGTCCCCACCACCCCCTCCCTTGGACCTGCACCGATTCCCAGCCCCTCTCTTTACCCCTCCAGTCCTGCCCCCCTTCCCTCTGGTTCCAGAGTCACTACTGAAGCTCCAGCAACAGCAGCTACTGCTGCCCTTCTACCTCCACGACCTCAAGGTGGGGCCCAAGCTGGCACTGGCTAGCCCTGCGCCCATGCTGCCCTTGCCAGCTACCAACCCACCTCCTCTCCCTGCACCCCCCAAGGCTGAGCTGGCTGAGCAAGAATGGGAACGGCCCCTCCTAGCTGAAGAGGGGACAGAAGCAGGGCCTTCTTCACCACCCCACACGTCACCCAACGAAGCTGCCCACACAGCAGCCAAAGCCCTTCTAGAAAATTTTGGCTTTGAGTTAGTAATTCAGTACAATGAAGGGAAGCAGGCAGTGCCCCCTCCCCCAACTCCGCCTCCCCCAGAGTCTTTGGGAGGCGGAGACAAGCTGGCCTGTGGGGCCTGTGGGAAACTCTTCTCCAATATGCTTATCCTTAAGACTCATGAGGAACATGTTCACCGCCGCTTTCTGCCCTTTGAGGCTCTGAGCCGTTACGCTGCTCAGTTTCGAAAGAGCTATGATAGCCTATACCCACCCCCAGCAGAGCCCCCCAAACCTCCAGATGGGTCCCTGGAGTCACCTCCCCAGCTAGGTCCACCATTCGTGGTTCCAGAGCCAGAAGTAGGAGGGATCCACACTTCTGAGGAGCGAAGCCTGGCAGGAGGACCCTGGCCCTCAGAGGAAGAAGAAGGCTCTAGAGGCAGTCTTCCTCCCACTGTACCTGTAGGCCGCCGGTTCTCTAGAACCAAGTTTACAGAGTTCCAGACACAGGCTCTGCAGTCTTTCTTCGAGACCAGTGCCTACCCCAAGGACGGAGAGGTGGAGCGGCTCGCAAGTCTCTTGGGTCTGGCTAGCCGTGTGGTTGTAGTGTGGTTCCAGAATGCCCGCCAGAAAGCCCGTAAAAATGCCTGTGAGGGTGGGCCCATGACAGCCGGAGGAGCCGCTGCAGGAGCCTCTGGCTGCAGGCGCTGCCACGCCACCTTCACCTGTGTTTTTGAGTTAGTGCGGCACCTCAAGAAATGCTATGATGACCAGCCTCCTGAAGAGGAGGAGGAGGCAGAGAGAGGGGAAGAGGAGGAAGAGGTGGAGGAAGAAGAGGCAGAGGAACAGAACCTGGAATCTACAGCAAGACATGGTGGCCCATCACCAGAACATGTGGACACGGAAGACCTGAGCCAAGCAGAGCCAGCAAGGCCAGAAAGCAAAGAGTCTGAAGGGAAGGCACCTCCCTCACCTCCAGCCTACACCTGTGACCAGTGTCAGACCACCTTCCCCAGCCAGGACCTCCTGACCTCTCACCACCGACTACATTTCCTCCCATCTGTGCAGCCCAGTGCTCAGTCACAGCTCCTAGATCTGCCTTTGCTGGTATTTGGGGAGCGAAACCCTGTAGTATCGGGCACCTCATCAGTGACAGGGACACCCCTCAAGCGGAAGCACGATGATGGCAGCCTGTCACCCACTGGCAGTGAAGCAGGGGGTGGAGGAGAGGGTGAACCCCCCAAAGACAAACGCCTGCGCACTACCATTCTACCCGAGCAGCTGGAGATCCTGTACCGCTGGTACATGCAGGACTCCAACCCCACCCGGAAGATGCTTGACTGTATCTCTGAGGAGGTGGGGCTCAAAAAACGAGTGGTACAGGTCTGGTTCCAGAATACCAGAGCAAGGGAGAGGAAAGGTCAGTTTCGAAGCACCCCTGGGGGTATAGCGGGTCCAGCAGTCAAGCCGACTGTTACGCCCTCCCCGGCCCCCTTTCCCAAATTCAACCTCTTATTGAGCAAGATTGAAGACGAAACTGGGAAGGAAGCCCCAAAGAGAGAAGCGCCTGCTTTTCCCTACCCCACAGTTACCCCCACTGCCGGGCCTCTGCCATTCCTACCACCTGGGAAAGAGGCCACTGCACCAACACCAGAGCCCCCTCCACCCCTCCCACCTCCCGCACTCAGTGAGGATGAGGGTCCAGAGGAACCATCTAAAGTGTCTCTGGAAAGCGAGGCTTGCAGTCCATTGGCAGGAGACCTGAGTGATTCATCTGCTTCCAGCCTGGCTGAACCAGAATCCCCTGGGGCTGGGGGGACCAGTGGGGGACCAGGAGGTGGGACTGGAATTCCAGATAGCATGGGCCAGCGGCGATATAGGACCCAAATGAGCAGCCTACAGCTGAAGATCATGAAAGCCTGCTACGAAGCCTACCGAACCCCTACTATGCAGGAGTGTGAGGTGCTGGGGGAGGAAATTGGGCTGCCCAAGAGAGTCATTCAGGTCTGGTTCCAAAATGCTCGTGCCAAGGAAAAAAAAGCCAAACTGCAGGGGACAGCACCAACAGGGAGTGGGGGCAGCAGTGAGGGCACCTCGGCAGCCCAGCGTACTGACTGTCCCTACTGTGACGTCAAATATGACTTCTATGTCTCCTGCCGAGGCCACCTCTTCTCTCGACAGCACCTTGCCAAGCTCAAGGAGGCAGTCCGAGCCCAGCTGAAGAGCGAAAGCAAATGCTATGACTTGGCTCCTGCACCTGAGACCCCACTGGCCCCCAAAGGGCCACCCACCACCACACCTGCCTCCGTGCCCTTGGGGGCTTCTCCGACCTTGCCTCGCCTGGCTCCAGTCCTCTTGCCTGGCCCAACTCTGGCTCAGCCACCACTTGGAAGCTTAGCTTCTTTCAATTCAGGTGAGTTGGGGAGGCTGGGAGGAGCTGGACTTGAGACAGCATCTCCTCTTAAGTGGAAGCCCTTCTTTACTTTCATGGCTCTCCCCAAGTTGTTGTCCTTGTAGCGGGCTCTAGGAAAAAGGAGATTTGAAGTAAGGCCACTGGGTGAGGGGAAGGCTGAGTGTATGGTAGGTGTAGTCTGGAGCAGAAAGGTCTGTAAGGCTGGAGACCATTAACCCTTCATCACTGCTTTCGTCTTCCTAGGGCCTGCAGCCTCCTCAGGCCTTCTTGGCCTTGCCACTTCGGTCCTGCCTGCTACCACAGTGGTCCAGGCTGCTGGTCCAGGCCGCCCCTTACCTCAGAGACCTGTATCTAACCAAACCAACAGTTCATCTGACCCTACCCCTGGCCCAGCTACTGAGCCCTCAGGAGACAAAGTCTCTGGTGAGCGAAAGCCAGTTGCAACCCTTACCAACTCCTCCTCCACTGATGCCCTCAAGAACCTGAAAGCATTGAAGGCCACTGTCCCAACCCTGTTGGGGGGCCAATTCTTGCCCTTCCCATTGCCCCCTGCAGGTGGGGCAGCACCACCAGCTGTGTTTGGTCCTCAGTTACAGGGGGCGTACTTCCAACAGCTTTATGGCATGAAGAAGGGCCTATTTCCCATGAACCCGGTGATACCTCAGACCCTCATTGGGCTGCTCCCCAATGCCCTCCTCCAGCAACCACCCCAAGCCCCCGAGCCTACAGCCACAGCCCCTCCAAAGCCTCCTGAGCTGCCAGCTCTGGGGGAAGGGGAAAGCAGTGAGGCTGATGAGCTGCTGACAGGCAGCGCTGGCATCTCCACCGTGGATGTGACTCACCGCTACTTGTGCCGCCAGTGCAAGATGGCATTTGACGGCGAGGCCCCAGCTACTGCCCACCAGAGATCCTTCTGCTTCTTTGGGCGGGGCTCTGGGGGCTCCATGCCCGCCCCATTGCGGGTGCCTATCTGCACCTACCACTGCCTGGCCTGTGAGGTGCTGCTGAGTGGGCGTGAAGCCCTAGCCTCCCATCTACGCTCCTCAGCCCACAGGCGCAAGGCAGCCCCGGCCCCAGGAGGCCCTTCCATCACCGTTACCAACAGCGCCACTGCTGTCCCGGCTGCTGTGGCTTTTGCCAAAGAGGAAGCAAGATTACCTCACACGGACCCCAACCCAAAAACTACTACTACCTCTACACTTCTAGCTTTATAAACAGATAAACCAAGATGGGGACAAGAGAGGGCCTCAGGGTTCCCTCACCCCAACCTTCAGCTCTGCCCACCTCATGGGAGTCTGTCAATTCCCACCCTCAGTGGGCTTCACACACCCCACCTCCAGCAGAGTCCTGCCTCCTCCCTGTCCCACAAACACTCTGACAGTCATTCTCAGCCCCTTGCAGATGTACCCCGCCCCCATACATGTCTGCTTCGGTCCCTCTTTTTCCCCATTGGATTCCCAGCCCTCTTCCCTTGTAAACACATACTTTTTTCATACTATTATACTGACTGAGAAAACGCCAAAAGAAAGAAAAGAAAAAGAAAAGAAAACCCAAGGCAAAAAAGGGGGTGGAAAATCAACTTTGCCACCCCTTCTTCCTGTCCCTTGTCCAGAGCACAGACTGCTCACAAACTCCAAAAACCCAGTTGGTTCCTAAGGTTGGAGCCTGGGATGGGCAAGGAGCCCATAAAACTAACCAAAGGAGGCTGTCGGGGAGATCCGAGATCCGATCCGTCCCTGCTCACCCTCCCGCTACCCTCCCTCCTGCCTCTCTCCTCACCTGGTGGGACCCTTGCAGCCTGGACTCCTGGGGAAGCCGCTGCCGGGAAGCCCTCTACCAACCCTCACCCCTACCCTGGAAACTGCAGTAACTTTTTCTCAAAGGCTTTAAACACAGAGGTCCTCTCAGCAGCCGTGGGCCTGCCCCTTGCCCTAGCTCTGCCAAGGGCAGTCGGGCCTCGGGGATCAGCATTGCCCACCAATGGCAAATCCAAAGTTCTTTAAAAAAAAAAAAAAAGAAAGAAAGAAAGAAACACACCAAATAAACAAGAGCAAGAGAGAGTGTGCGCAGACACGAAAGAGATGGAGAGACCAGAGGAATGAAGTGAAAAATAACACAAACTTTGAATATACATAGAGAGAAAAAAAGAAAACTCTCATCAAACAAGTGTTCTTTTTGTTTTTGCTTTGTTTTACTGTTTGTGGCCCCTCTCCCCCATTTGAGAGTTTCTTGCCATCTGAGTTCTGATGCCTCTAAGTCCTTATTGGGTGCTGGTGAGCTGCAGGACAGGAGGCAATGCAGCCTTTCCTGTCTCAGACAGGACTAGTAAGGTAGAGGTGACCCCTATCCCCTGAGGTAAACATGTATCAAGACAGGTGACAGTCCCCTCATTCTCAGCTGTCAGAAAGCCTAGTGTCCTGAAAGCCTCAGGACAAAAGGCATGCTTCACGCTTCGAGGCACTTCTGGTGTCTGAAATCCCTTTTGCCTGCCCGTTTTCTTCTCATTGACTCTCTTCCCCATCCCCCCAAACCCCTCCCCCAGGGCTCCTGTCACGTTTCTGATTGTCTGGAACCTCCTTTGCCTTTGTAGAGTCCCCTGTTCCCCATCTACTCTTCCTCCTTCTAGACTTCTATGCCTGCCCTTGTCTCCTCCAGCTCAACCCAGCCCCTCCATTAACCAGCACCTCCTGGAAGTGTTGCCCAAGGCCAGTCCTGGTCTGTTAGGGCATAAGGGTCTAGTGAGAGATGTAGAAAAGAAATGCCTGAAGCACAGTATACTCTCCAGGGACACCACAGGAGAACAGTGTCCTAGGGAAAGTCTCCCATCTCAGTGCCAGTGGATAATTTTGGCAATCCCCAAATCTAGCCAGAGGCACAGGACAGATGTAATAGATGTTTTATTTTAGCAAAGAAAAGTCCCCCAAATTTCCTACACCTTCCAGATATTTCATCTCTCCCCTTAACCCCGAGGAGTCCCTCCAGGCTTCCTGAGTTAGTTACCCACTTAATACACATCAGCCTGCCCTAGAGCTTAGCTTTTGCAGAGTCCCCAGGCCAAGTGTCAACACTAGAGCAATGCTTACATGCAGAAAGGGGGTGGGGGAGGGTCAGCTCCAATCCTTAGCACCCACAGATTCTGAATCTTACACTCCTGCGACATTCACTCTGAACCAGTCCTGTTGATACCAAAAATGCCAGTTACAGATGTCGACAGTGGAAGGAAAGCGAGCCTCGGTGCTCTCTGTCCCTGCCTCAGCGCCTTTCTCAGACACCACATCCTTTTGTCTCACTTGTTGAAGTTCTGTGTATAAAAGTATTTTCTTAGCATGTGTATAAGGAAAGGGGTTGGTTTTTGTTTTTGTTTTTTTCAGTCTGCTTTCTGGGAATGTGACTTATGTATAAAAGATAAAAAAAAAAATGAAAGAAAGAAAAGGAACTTTAAAAGAAAGTCTTGGTAAACATCTGCCTTGAGATAACTAGAGGTGTTGTGTTATGCATTTTAGCCTGACTAAGTTGGATTAAGTTTCTACAAGACCAAAACTGAGCAACTGCACTTTCCCAGAAACTCCAGAGCTGCTGACAGGGCAGCACACACCAGTCCAAAGTCTCTCAGGCCTTAGCAGTGCTAATCTCTCAGACAGCAGTGTGCACCAGGGGACCTGGTGTCAGCAGGATCTTAAGGAACAATAGATGGAAAGCAAGCACCTACAAGTGCTTCTGCCTGTCTGTGAACTAGCGTCAAGCATAAGACGGGTCCACCATGGCTTTGGGTTTCTAACATACACAGTCCTGAAGAAGCTCCCACACACAGGTCCCTTCTCACTCCAGGGTCATTGACAGGAGACAGGAGACGTGGATAGTATTGCCTGTCTTTAACCTTGTGAGAGTACTGAAAGGTACTCAGTCCTCAACCAGGAATAACAGAAGACAAATCTGAAGCCTTTGTAGCCAGATAAGACAGATGCAACAGAATCATTGGACAAACTGGTTCTTCCCCCAAAACTCTAGCCCTTAGCTAAACTCACAGAGCCAAAAAAGCAAAATGATTCTAGGCACAATAGCCCCAGATGCTTCGTTCTTAATGTCAGAATAGGTCAAGTTCTCATCACCCTCCTATTCCAAGACATTTGCTCATTTAGCCATTCATCCCTATTTAAAAAAAAGAAAAAAGTCACAGCACTCAGGAAGCAGAGGTAGATCTCTATGAGTCTATGAGTTCAAGGCCAGCCTGGTCTACAACTTCCAGGCCAACCAGTTCTATATAGTGAGACTACTTTATAATAAAAAAAAATAATAATAATTTGCATATGAACAGAAGCACAGTTCTGTGTAAAACACCCCACCAACAAAATGAGTTCATCCTGAAAAGAAGCAGACTCCACCCAAGACATCTGCAGGTCAGACTCACACACAGGCTTACACTTGCACAAGAACGTGTCCTGGGATAACAGCCTTCACTCTCTTAAGAAGCAAGACCTTCTAGGAACTGAGGTTGTAGGTTAGCAGAAGGGCACTTGCCTGCAAACACCACATGCATGCTAATTTTCCGCATGTGAATGGAGACAGAGAAAGCTCAAATACAGCAAGTCTCAGAAGAATGGGACCACTGTCAGTGTTAAACAGTATTAACTTGTGGGGAGAAAAGCCATAAATGATGTCGTCTAAAGAAGAGAAGTCAAGGAAACTGTATCGCCCTGAAACTGGGTAGACCGTGCTGGGACTACAGAAAGGCCTGGTATTGGGAAGGTAGGAGACACATCTCAGAAACCAATCAGAAGTCTGTAGCTATAAGGTTACCAGTTCTAGGAGACTGAATTAGGAAGAAAAGCCAGAGTACTACAGCAGCAGTTATTACTGAATAAGGACAGTGGACCCAGGAACAGAACCAACAGGAACAAAGTGTGGATACAATACAAAAAGAGGAAATAAACACTGAGAGAGGACATTTAGGGAAAGCTGAACCCAGGTCTGTCAAGTCTGAAGGAGAGAAGAACACCAAAAGTATGATCCTCTTTGGAGAGTCTACAACTCTTATGGAACTAGGGATCAAATCCAGGGTCCCATAAACATTAAGTAAGATCTCTGTCACAGAGCCACAGACCCAGTTCCATCCACACACTACCACCTATATATATAAAATCATGTAGACTAAGCTAGACTTGAACTGTCTGGATAACTCAAGATGACCTTGAACTCTAGGTCTTCTGGCCTCCATGTTCTGATTGCTGGAATTACAGGCATGATTAGTTTGTTTGTTTTGTTTTGTTTTTTTAAGACAGGATTTCTCTGAATAGCCTGTCTATCCTGGAAGTAGCTAATAGACCAGGCTGACCTCAAACAGTAGACCGCCTGCCTCTGCCTCACCAAGTGCTAGGATTAAAGGCTTTTGCCACCACTGCCCAGCTCAGTCCATTCTTTGAGACATGGTCTGAACTTTCTCTGTAGTGCAAACAGCTCTTAAAGATCTTCCTGCCTCAGCCTCTGAAGCAGCTGAGGCTACAGGCCCAAGTGAAGACACTACACTTCCCCAAAGCATAATATTAAGTGACAAAATTAGGATTCAATTGTGTGACCACTCTGTGACCCTCCTTGATATAGAAGGACCCAGCTAATCCTCTAACCAAAACACAAACAGAAATGGAATAGATTGCATTATTCCATGCCAGTATGAGATGGGTTGCCTGTAATTACCCAGTGACAGACAGGTGTCTGACCAGAAGTTAGTAGACACTCAGGTTGGGGGATTATAAGTAGGAGAAAAAGAAGATGAACCTGTCTAAGAGTGGGAAGAGTGGAGGCAGCAATACGGCTTTATCCAACCACACAGTCTTGTCAACACCGTGGCTAACAGAGAAATGAGTAGTCAGCAGAGGCTCCCAGAACTTACCCCACATCTGCAACTCCATGGTTCTTTTCTCATAATAGCAAACGCTGCCCGACATCTTCTCCCCTGACCTTGAAGAATACTGGACATATCCCACCAAATGACTCAAGCCCCAGCAGCAAATCTATCTGCAGATTCTGGGGGTGTTTGTCAGTCTTGCCGTGGGCCCCGCCCTGCACACTGCTGACTCTTGCTTCACAACCCAGATCTCCAAAAAGATGGATCTCTCCATCACCATAAAATCCATGCAGATCTCCCGGGAGCACAGAGGAAATCGAGTCAACACCACTTTTAATCTCATGGTTCTCCACAGGAAGGTTTCTGAAACACATGGCAGCCCACAGTTGGAACTAGGGGGAGAAGGAGGTGGGACTTTGAAGGTGTTATCAAGGAAGGTCCTCTGTGACGACTAGTGTCCATTGCAGTCACTGTTCTAGCAAGTTACAGGTGCCTAACTGGACCTCACGGCTCACTGCCCCTTACCACCTGCCCTCACTCAATACATGCATGATATATCCCACAGCGTCTGTCTCATCACTGTGACGTGAAGGTGCTCAAGAAACAACAGAGATACAAAGATTAGGAAAATTCCGGTGAGACTGAGCCCTCCAAGAGAAATGTCATATCCTGTAGAACAGTCTGTTCCAAAGTTTGCCCACCTGTATCATGGTTACTCACGTGTTTAAAATGTATTCTAAGATATGTCTAGTGGTACAAACTCAATTCCTAGAGACAGGAAGTTCACACATTCAAGATAGCCTGGGCTACAGAGTTAGTTCAAGACCAGCCTTGAACATAGCAAGACCCCATCTCAAAATAACAGCTAAAGGGGGACATAACTCAGAGTGTTTGCCTGTCATGCACAAGTCCTGGGATCTATTCCTTGTACCACAAATAGTAATTAATTAAACATACCTTTCTGAACCACACTATACACCAAGAGAATCAGAAACTCCCGCTGAAATAATCTATGCTATTGACTGAGAGCTATTGTCCTGAAGAGCCCAGCCCCCAATATCTCTCTGTGACCTGTCCCATCTCTTCAGTCCCAGGACTCTGCTGCAGCAGACACTCCCACACAGCAACCAGCATCACTTCAGACTTTTGAGGATTGAACCCAAGACTTCACACATGCTAGGCAAGTGTTCTGCCCCTAAGCTATACCCAAACCAGATGTTTTGGGGTTTTTTTTCCTCCTCAGCTGTAGCATCTTCATTACATTGACATACTTTCAAGCTTCCAGTCTACTAGAATCTGATGGTATCATGTGTTTACGGTGGCTTTTCTCTAGCAAAAGAAAACAATTCTTAAGTACTATCCACTTACCACGTTGACTGAAGACCTCCAGCTTTCTTTTCTCCTGTGGAAACTTTGCTGCTTCTGAAACTGCCATCCACTTCCAGAGATGTTGACATCAGAACTCCCCAGCCCAGGGCAGCTCTGCCCAGCACAGACAACAAACCCCTGCTTACTTCCCACGAACAGGCCTTATCTCTGAAAGCCATCCCCTTTGACTTTACCCAAAGCCAAATTTTCCTTCAGATCTTCCAGATTGATGGCTAACAATCTCTGCCTACCAGGAGTGAGGGAAATCCAGTGCTATGAAGAATCTTGCAGAGGGCAGCTTAAGGTTAAATTTTTGAGGGGCTGGTGTATGTCATCACAGATAATGGAGATTGTCCTTCACAGCGTCATCTCTTCTCTCACCGCCATTATTGGGCCTTGGTCTTTCCTTACAAGAGTAGATTTCAAAGACAGAAATTAATTCAGTTCTATGTAGCATGCCATTGAGAAACCTCTAAACATAAACTCTTAGTGTCTTTGTAGAAGTCCCCCAGGTGCCTTTGTCTTCCCGCCACCGCACCTCTCTCCATGACTAGAGTGCCTCTTATCCTTCTAAGATCCGTTTAAACAAAAGGACAAGGAACCAATTCATCTCAACCACAAGAGAGCAGGAAATACATATGTAAGACCCCACCCATTCCCTACCAGCAAAGCCTGAGGGTCTCCTTCACTCTCTTTGGTACTGCCTGAGGGGCAGCATAGTTGCCAGGCCTCTCTCCAGGCCTTTTCACGCTCCAATTTCTTTCTGTCCTAACTGCCCAGAGAAGTACACACCCACTGGCTCCAGCCGTGACTGTGAATGATGTCCTTGCTCCAGATTGCTTTGCATGGTTGTTCAAAAACGGTGTAGTGCCACCTAAACCCCTTGATTAGAATTAGTGAAGGGAGGAGTTGAGGGTCCAGTTTGGAGAAGAGCAGAGGTGAGATATTCTAGTGAATATTGGCTTCAGTCCATCTGTGAAGGGCAACCTCATGTGCCACTTCCCAACATGGAGCTCCACCCAGCGCCTGGCGCTTCTGTGCACATGAACCCTCTCCCTCACTGCTGCCAAGCGGTATCACGAGCAAGTTTCAAGGCTGTGGGGTTGCCGCGGTGCCAGAATCTGAGTCACTGGTCACATGCTAGTGTAACACTGCCAAGTGTGGCGGCATCTACTTGGTTGGGAGCCAAGCAGGAGGACCCAGATGGTGATGATGAAAGAGGGGGGAGGCAAAAGAAAGGTAGGGGAGGGGAGGAGGAGGCACCAGGGAGAAAAATCAGCCACACTTGTAAGAGTGGACAGTACAGACTAGATCCACAAAAGGGCATCCTTCCCGTTTCACAGCTCAGTTTCACATGCAGCCCCTTCCCGCCCCGAAATACCTGCAGTACTGGTGACATACAGACCAGGCTAGAGGATATGGCCATCTTCAGCAGGGAAATGACTGGAGGCCAGGAGGACTGTCAGGGCTCACCAATCTTCATCCTTGAGGTCTTAGCAATGGCCTGCTCCCTCCATTGTGTCTTCATGTGGTTCTCCATCTGTCGTTCATCTCTCCATGCCTAAGAGGGGATAGGAAGGAGGGCCTGGCAGGAAAAAAGTCTGTTCTCCCAAATGAAACATCCCTCACCTCACCACCTAACTCCTGGCACAACAGCCTTCTCAACCACAGTGAGAGGGACACAGACACCCTCCTCAATCCACACCACACCACAGCCATGCCAGGTTCAGTGGGCAGCACCAGTTTCCCTGTCGTCTTCTTCAGTGTTCTCTCACAAAAGGCCTCACGGCCAGCCCAGACGAGTTCTCCCTGGGTAGTAGTGGCACAGTCCTTCCTCCTACCCCTTCCACTCTTTCTTGGCACTTCCCCATCTACTCTCTTCACTCTCAGACTGGAAGAGACATAACTCCTTCATTGTCCACACACTTCTCAGAGCTCATCCTAGAGGGGCAGCGATATCAGCAACACATTCTTCCTTCCTCTCTACCTCCTCATCCTCTTAGCTCCTATAACCCCAGACCTGGCACAAGCCTACAGTTGTGATGCCAACAGCTCTCGTGTGCCGCATCTTTCTCCCAGAACACAAGGACTCCTGTCGCTGCCCCCTCCATTTGTCCCCTCCCATCTCCATGGGCACAAGGGTGGCAGCTGCAGTGCCAATGCCTGCAATCAGACAGCATGAAGCAACTCATGCACACCCTCCAAGGCCCTGCGCCTCTCCCCTCTTTCTTCCACTCCATCCTTCTGTCCTTCTACTTGGATGCTACAGTGGCAACCACAATGCCAACCCCCACCCATGCCCAGGAGGCTCACATACAACACATGCGTATGCGTACATGTACATGCGCACGCGCACACATACACACACACACACACACACACACACACACACACACACACACACGGCCCCATGAGTGCCAAGCAGCGGTGGCAGACACACAGCAATGCAGTGACTGGTACCCGAGGAGGCAGCCAGATTCGGCACCTGATCCAGCACCCATTTGGGATTGGGTGGTAGGCAGGCAAGCGAAGGGGTGATGGAGGCAGACGATGGCCTTAGGTTGGCAGCCGATGGAGCTAGGAGAATGGAGGGAACAGATGCTCTTTGCCCAGCCTCCCTCCCTCTCTCTCCCTGAGATCAGTGCCAAGCTGGGGGGATGGGGAAAGGGGAAGATGGGGGAAGGGTGGCATTTGGAGAGCTGGCAGGCGGGGGAAGCTGGGTCCGCCCAAGCTGGGCAGTGCCGGCACTGGCTGCCGCCTCTCCACTCTGCCATCTGTCTCGCTTCTCTCCCCACCCCCTTTCTCTCTTTCTCTTTCTCTTTCTCCTTCTCTTTCTCTTTCTCTTTCTCTCTTTCTCCTTCAACCATAGGGAAATGAAAAGAGGAAGACAGAGCCCTCTTTCCACCCATCCCAACCTCTGTACCACCCCCCCGTCTTCCTCCCCACAACTCACCACACCATACCATCACCAAGCCATCTGTGCTCTCTCCTTCTGGCTCGGTCACCTTCTTTCACTCGCCTTCACCCTCATGCCAAAACAGGTGCGATTTAAATATATATATTATACATTGTACATGTGTATAGATATGTATATACCTATACACACACACACACACACACACACACACACACACACACACACACATACACATATACATACATTAAAAGGCAACTTAAAATGAAAACTATTTTCTTTGGAATGCCCTGTTCTTCAGAGTCTGGGTCCTCGGTGCCAATATTTATGTGGCAGGCAGAGGGAGGGGACCCTGTCCTCAGCTGGTGCCCATGAATCCCATGCCAGGGAGGAGGGGTGGCAGGGGTGGGGCGGGGTGGGGTGGGGTACCGGGAGAGCTCTCTTCTTTCTGCGCCTGTGGTTGTTTCTTTTTTTTCCCCCGTACTCTTCCACTTCCGGAGTAGGTTCAAACAGATCTACAGTCCTCCCCACCCTCAGTCCCCGGCCCCCCAGCCCTGGTTCTCACCCCAGCCCCCTAGCCCTAGTTCCCAGGGCCCCTGCATCCTTCTCTCCCCGCTTTTGATTTTATTCCTCGATCACCCTTTCCGGTTTTGTGTGTGTACGTGTGCGTGCGTGCAAGTGTGCCTGCATCCATGGCAGTGGGCACCGTGCCAGCCACCACACTGCCATCTGCGATGCCTTCTGCAGCCTCGGCTACTTCTCTCTGCCACCTTCAGCTCGCAAACCCCCAGCATCCTAGCTCCCCACCTCCAGTCCCCAATCATTAATTAGCTACTGAATTAATTAAATCGTGAATGCTAATTAACATTCCTACAGGGCAGGCTGCCAGGCTGGGGGCAGAGGGAATGAGAAGGCAAGTGGAGATCTGGAGGCAGAGAGGGAGCCTGTCTGCTTAGAACACAGAAGAGACAGAAGGAACCCAAAGGAGGGAAGAAGAAGAAGAAGAAGAAGAAAGAAGGCAGGGTGGTAAAGACAGGGCAGGGCTGCAGGTAGAAGGACCAGCATGGAGAGGAGACAAGGTGTTAGACACTGAGCTGTGAGTGACACTCCTTCCCACTCACGTGAGGTGACACTCCTTGTCAACATGCTAACCTCTGTCCCAACCACAGACCAGCTCAGAGCCTCGAATTGGGGACTCTGACAGTGGCATGGCTCAGTGGATAAAGGTGCTTGCTGCCAAACAGGACAGCCAGAGTTCAGTCCCTGAGAACCACATGATGGAAAGAGAGATCTGATTCCAGCAAGTATCCTCCGACCTCCACATATACACCATACCATACATGCCCATGTGCATGTGCACATGCACACACACATAAGTTAATATACTAAAACACATAAATAAAGGTTTCCTCTAAAGAAAGAAAGAAAGGGCTAGGTGGTGGTGGCACATGCCAGTCAGCACTTGGGAAACAGAGGCAGATGGATCTCTGAGTTTGAGGCCAGCCTGGTCTACAGACCAAGTTCCAAGACAGCTAGGGCTACATAGAAAAACCCTGTCTTGAAAAACCAAAAAATAACACACAAAAAAAGAAAAGACAGACAGACAGACAGACAGACAGGTCCAAAACAGTGTGAAGAGCTGTGATGCATCTGCCTGACACTGACCCTCAGACTCGAACAGCAGAAAATCCTGGGCTCCACAACATCCATTTCACCCTCTTCTGGCTGCCATAGGTATCAGGCACAAGCATGGTGCACATACACACATGCAGACAAAGAACTCATAAACAGAAATCAATAAGTCTTTTATCTCATCATCATTATTATTGGTAGTAGTAGTGGTTCACTGTCACTGTCCTCAGACACATCAGAAGAGGGCATCGGATCCCATTACAGATGATTGTGAGCCACAATGTGGTTGCTGGGAATTGAACTCAGGACCTGTGGAAGAGCAGTCAGTGCTCTTAACTGCTAAGCCATCTCTCTAGCCCCAAAGTCAATAAATCCTTTAAAAAAAAAAAAAAAACTACATTAAAAACAAAAAACAACAACAAAAAAAACCCCACTGTTAACGGTGTTTTACCTAGCTATTCTCAAACTCATTAGATCATGGGACTCCTAACATGTGTGTATGCGCGCGCGCACAAGCGAGCGTGCGTGCGTGTGTGCGTGCGTGCGTGTGTATTTAGCTTATTGGCAGAGTCACATGTATGTCATGTTTAGAGACCAGAGAACAACTTGAGGGCATCAGTTCTCTCCTTCCACCACAGATCCTTGGGACGGAGCTCAGGTCATTAGGTTTGGCAGCAGGCACCTTTACTTGCTAAGCCAACTCACTGCCCCTCTTCGTTTGTTTTCTTGAGACAGGATCTTGTTATCTAATCCAGGCTAACCTCAAACTCAGTATGTAGTCCAGGCTGTCCATGAACTCATAGCAATTCTCCTAAGTCTAGGATTGAAGATATGAGCCACAAAGCCTGTTGTCTACTTTTCAGTTTAATTTCATCATCTTGTTGTTCTTCCTCTTCCTCTTCCTCTTCCTCTTCCTCTTCCTCTTCCTCTTCCTCTTCCTCCTCTTCCTCTTCCTCTTCCTCTTCTTCCTCTTCCTCTTCCTCTTCCTCTTCCTCTTCCTCTTCCTCTTCCTCTTCCTCTTCCTCTTCCTCTTCTTCTTCTTCTTCTTCTTCTTCTTCTTCTTCTTCTTCTTCTCTAGCTCTAAGAATTGAATCCATGATCTCTCATGTATGTTATATAAATGCTCTTCCATGAGCTATACCAGCCCTGAATTTTCCTTTCTTCCCACAAAGAAGTCTGCTTTGTGGAAAGTACCAGCCAATGGTCAAGAGAAGCTTGCAGAAGGAGAAGCTGGCAGAAGGAGAAGCTGGCAGACAGACCCACTGTCTCAAGGTGAAGAGGATTCTTTTGTTGTTGTTGTTGTTGTTGTTGTTGTTGTTTGTTTGTTTGTTTTGTTTTATTTTGATTTTGAGACAAGGTCTGTCTATGTACCCCTGAATGTCCTGGAATTAACTATATAGACCAGGCTGGCCTCAAACTGGAAGAGATCTAACAGCCTCAACCTCCTTAGTTCAAGGATTAAAGCATGTGCCACTACCACCACTACCATCCCACCACCCACCCCAGCCTGGTAAAAAGGATTCTAAGACTCTATAAAGGAACAGCAAAGGGCTCTGTTGTTCAGATGTAAAGCAGAATTGCCAAGCCAGCTCCCAGTGGAGAAGCCTGCCACTGTTTAGAATCACAGTGACTTAGGGTTACTTCTGCTGTGACAAAACACTTTAGTCAGAGAAACTTGGGGAGAAAAGGGTTTCTTTGGCTTATAACTCTACATCACAGTTCATCATCAAAGAACATAAGGGCAGGAACTCAAGCAGGGGCAGAAATCTAGAGGCAGGAGCTGATGCAGAGGCCATGGAGGGGTGAGGTTCACTGACTTGCTCCCCATGGATTGCACAACCTGTTTACTTATAGAACCCAGGACCACCAGCATCCCAGGGGTGGCACTACCCACAGTGGACTAGGCCTTCCCCCATCAATTACTAATTAAGAAAATGTCCTACAGGTCTCCCTTCAGCCAGATCTGTTAACTCTAGCTTGTGTCAAGTCAACATAAGAATTAGCCAGCACAGACAAACTAATACTTTCAGAGGACAGAGACCTTAGCAACCATTAGGTCTATCTGAGAGTCAGCTGGGAATCTGGTCAGGCATTGCTTGTCAGGGGCCTCAGCCTCAGGAAACAAGGCCAGGAATGAGTTTGTCAGTTACACCCAGCTCTTGAGAGGCTTTACAGCCCCTTTCTTTCCCCGCCTGCCCTTGTCTTCACTTGCTTTTAGACCCTGCAGCATCTGGGGTCTTCAGGAGACTACCCTGCACCTCATGAGGGCAGTAAGGTGTGACAGCAGCTTGTGCTTCACACAGTGCCCCCAGCTGTTCTGGACATCCTAGTCCAGAACTTTGTTCTAGTTCTCTTTGCCGTCTCTTCTGGAACATCCCATACCATACAGCACTGCTAAGCTATGAACCTGAAGATTCTACCTCTATCTCAACCCCACGCCCACACAGTATCTGATACTCCAAATGCCTCCAAACGTATTCTTATTGAGTTTCCCTTTCTCTTTTCACTTCCTTGAATCCCTGAGGCCATTTAACTTCTGTACCACTGACCTCAGGATTCAACAACCCAGCCCCCCCAACCCCCATCCCGTGTACATGCATGTGTACGTGTGTGTGTGTGTGTGTGTGTGTGTGTGTGTGTGTGTGTACACGTGCGTGTGTGCATGTGTATCATGTGTGTGCCTGGTTCCCAAGCCAAGGAGACCAGAAGATAACATTAGATCCTCTAGGACTGGAGTTACTGACAATTATAAGCAGCCATGCTGGGAATCAAACCTGGGTCCTCTGCAAAAGCAGTAAGTGCTCTAACCCACAGAGCCATCACTCCAGTCAGAAGATAAGATGTCTTCTATCAGCTGGGACATGTGACCCACTGGCACGAAGAGACACTAAGCCAGGTCTCTATTAGCTTCTGAACATCACTCTCATGGTGACCCATTTCCATACAGCTCATCTTTTCTATGGATAAAGGGGGACAAGGTGAAGTCCCTTTCTCAGTCAGAGAAAGTGAGAGAAAAGACATCAGAAATGTTCACAGGATACAGTTGTTTGTTCTACACAGAGAGGGGGGGAGGGAGAGGGGAGAGAGAGGGAGGGAGAGGGAGGGAAGGAGAGGAAGAGGGAGGTAGGGGGAGAGGAGCAGGAGAAAGGAGAAGGAGAAGGCGGAGAGGGAGAAGAAGGGGGAGAGGAAGAGAGAGAGAAAGAGAGGAAGAGAGAGAGAGAGAGACAGAGAGAGAGAGAGAGAGAGAGAGAGAGAATTTTTTCCTAGGGATCAGATGAAAAGCCCCAAGCATGCTAGCAAGAACCACAATAAGAAACACAAGCCACTCTCTCCTGAGAACCCCACCCCAGACTCAGGTCCTTCCTTATGCAACACGTTTTTGAGGAGCCCATACCTGTACACCTCAAGTATATCTTACTTCCTTTTTTTTTCTTTTTAAAGTAATTTGCTTTTATTTTATGTGCATCAGTGTTTTGCCTGCATGTATGAGGGTGTCAGATCTCCTGGAATTGGAATTACAGACAGTTGTAACCTGCCACACAGGTACTGGGAATTGAACTTAGGTCTTCTGCAAGAGCAGACAGTACTCTTACCCACTGAGCCATCTTTCCAGCCCACTTCCTACTGTCATACTTTAAAATATTAAAACCCTTATCAATCCCACTCCGCCCTCTCAACAAACAGGCGGGCTGGGAAGATGCTCGGCAGGTGACTGTACTCACTGCACAAGCATGAGGATGGGCTTCAAATCTCTGGAACACGGGCTACAAGTCGCTTTCAGCTGTGTTGGAGGTGGTCAGAGACCAGAGGACTCCTGGGTTTCCTAGTTGCTAGTTCAGTGAGCAACCCTATGTTGACAGAAAGGTAGAAAATTACATAGACTACCCAGTGGTTTCCTCTGGTCTACACACACACACACACACACACACACACACACACACACACACACACGAAAAAAATGGGGTGTCACACCTTGCTACTTAAGGTCACAGTCCACCAAGTCTGGATAGCTCCTCTGAGCTCAGGGCAAAATGGAGAATTCCTTTTCTTAGTGGAGCTTCCTCTTCTCTGCCTGATCTGGGGATCTTGACCCCTAGTCTTCTATCTGAGGAGGAATGTCACACAGCCCTTGGCAAATCTGCAAGTTCAACTTCCCCTTTCCCAATAAGAACCTGCCCAGCAAGTACCTGGGATTCCTGGAATGCCTCCCCATACAAATAGACATTCACAGTATTTTAAGCTCTAGCCAATGATTTTACATTCACCCTGAAAATGCCTTCCTAGTCTCATATACAGCCTTTGCTTACCCCAATAAAGACAGGAGCACAAGCTAAGAGAGCTGTTTCATTAACATCCTTGAAGAGCACTTGTGGGGAGCAAGAGAGTCCAGGGCTCTACCACTAACCACAACCCAAACCTCAAGACATAGTTTTAAAGAAAGCTGTCTGCTAAATTATCCCTTTTCCTGTGAATGAGAAGGTAAAATCCAGCTTGCCAGAATCATGGATTCCAACCTGGTTCACTTCCCCTTCCAGAGCCTATTTTATCTCTCAGACAACTCAGCACGGAGCCATTATCAATAGCAGAGGCATTATAGAGATACACTACACATGCTGACTATGGAATTATCAAATAACCTTGCCAAGCCTGGCCAGCTCCTTATAACAGTAGCAGTCAGCTACAAAATTCAATATTGATAAACTGGATATTGTCTTCTGGAACCAACATTCTACCTAACGAGTATTCTCTACGCCTCCTATCAGCATCAGTGAGGAACGAGGCTGGCTAGGGATGACCACCAGGAGAGACGCACAGGGGCCAAGCAGAGGAATGGAAAGGACTCGGTGTCCATTACTTCTAGAGGTTCCCAACATGAACTACCTACTTTTGCCCTCCCAGCCAGATATCCATCCCACATTAGGAGCTTTGTACTAGCTATGGCGTTCCCCATATAACTGCACAACCAGTCACCTGCCTCCCTGTTCTTTGTTGGCCAGAATAGCTAATTCTTGGTTATCAAATTGGCTACATTTGGAATGAACAACAATCCAGAAATGGAGGGCACATCTGTGAGATTTTTTTTTTCTGTTTTGTTTTACATGACAGGAGGATTCCTGGGTTTGCTGGTTGCACTTCTAATCTGGTGAATCCACTTCTAGTCCAGACCTTTAAGGTGGAAGGTGGGAAGACACATCTTTAATCTGGGTCATGTATTCTGCTGGAAGTCAATGTGAGGACATGGGAGAAAAAAGCATTTGCTCTTTGCTTGCTTGCTCTTGATTTATTAGCACGTCCATCCCTTCGCTGGCCTTAGAGCCTACTTCTTTGGGATTTCAGCATCTACCGAAGACCAACTGTGACATCCAACCTCGTAGACTGAGAAACGTGTGTATTCTTGGACTTTCTGTTGGTAGACAGACATTGTTGGATTTGTTGGACCATAGCCTGTAGTCATCCTAATAAATCCCCTTCGTCTGTCTGTCTGTGTATGTGTGTACATGTGTGTGGAGAGGGAGAGAGAGAGAGATTCATTCTATAAGTCCTGCTACTGTCTGCCTTCTGTTTCCCTGGTGGTAGGTGAGCTTCAAAGGTGAGGATCTTTGCTTTGTTTGCTGGTGTAACCCCAAGCACCAATAGTGCTTGTCACAAGAGGCGCCCAACAAGCATTTACTAAATGAACAAAGCCAGCCAGCCAGACAGATGAAGGGGATTTATTAGGATGACTTATAGGCTATGGCCCAACAAATCCAACAATGCCTGTCTGCCAACAGAAAGTCTAGCCATGGCTGGTTAGAAAATGTCCTATATCCTCCTCTGTCTTTACCAAAGCTTCAAAACTATGCCCACCAGGAGATCCTGGGAAATGAAGAGAGTGTTTCCTGATGAACCTTAACCTTGTTCTCAACTTGCATTCTGTGAGGGTACTTACTCTGTCACAGACTTCAGCCCTCAACTCTGGGCCAGACTGAAAACACAGCGTCCAGAATCAAGGAGCTCTAATATAAACTTTAAGAAGAGTCTGATGCCTGGGGGCAGCACACATCCAGCAGTGGAGACAGAGACAGGCAGATCTCTCTCTCTCTCTCTCTCTCTCTCTCTCTCTCTCTCTCTCTCTCTCTC
>JANHMN010000001.1:198947250-199005442 GCA_030674055.1 Rhabdomys pumilio | reverse complement strand
AGGACAATGGTGAAAAGGTATATGTATACAAGGATGATGGTGAAAAGGTGAATGTGTGCAAGGATGATGGTGAAAGGTGGGTGTGTGCAAGGATGATGGTGAAAGGTGGGTGTGTGCAAGGATGATGGTGGAAGGTGGGTGTGTGCAAGGATGATGGTGGAAGGTGGGTGTGTGCAAGGATGATGGTGAAAGGTGGGTGTGTGCAAGGATGATGGTGAAAGGTGGGTGTGTGCAAGGATGATGGTGCTCTTGGCTTGTTTTTCCTTTCTTTTCACTCTGAGAACAAGCAAGCAAACAAAGGAAAACATTTCTTTTTAAAAAGGATTTATTGTTTTCACTTTATTGCATGAGTGTTTTGCCTGCAATAAGGGTACCACATGCATGCCTGGTACCCAACAGAGGGCAGAAAAGGGCATCAGATCCAGGATCCCCTGGAACTGGAGTAACTCACTCAGTTGTGAGGCACCATGTGGGTGGTAGGAATTGAACTCAGGTCCTCTGGAAGAGTGGTACATGCCCGCAGCCACTGAGCCATCACACTAGCCCCCAGCGTTTGCTTTTTTTGAGACAGGGCTTCACTATGTGGCCCAGACTAGCCTGAGACTTGTACAGGTAAGTTCTCCTGTGTAGAACGAACGTTCCCAAGAATGAGTTACACCTTCGGACACAAGGCTGATTGACAGATTGGAGCTTCAGTGACCGTGGAGAGCTGAGAATGACGCAAGTCCAGAGAGAAAAGATCTTGAGCCACCTTTCACCCTCTTGATAGCCATTCACTGCCTTCCTCTGTCACTGACTGACAGCTTTGTGTCCCCTGGGTAAATCACTTGGAATGCACAGACAGCCTGACTTCTCTTTGGAGTGTCTTAACTTCACAGACCTGCGTCTTCCACCAACCCCAAAGCAAGATTGTCGTCAGACAGCATCTAAGGCTTTTTATCAGAGGTTTCCTTTCTCGGGTCTCTGCCACCATCTGAGAAAAGTGACTTGATTTATGATTTTGTTCTATTACTAGCTTCCAGAGCAGAACATGGGATTTGGGGTGACCTAAAATCTGTGCTCCCAGGCTATGATCACATATATTTAGCTTCAGAAAAATACTGTCTCTCAACCCCTTTGAGGTAAGGATTGCATTTTTTCATCAACATGCCCCAGTCTCCCAAGTATTGAAATTGTAGGTATGTACCATCATGTCTGGTTTGGTTTTGTTGTTGTTTTAAGACAGGGTAGTTCCTCTGTATAGCTTTGGCTGGCCTCAGACTCACAGAGATCCAGCTGCCTCTGGATCCTACCTAGTGCTGGGATTAAAGGCATGTGCCACCATCATCGGGCTGTTTTTTTTTTTTTTTTTTTGTTAAATAAAAAATAAAATAAGAATAAGAAGGGGCAGAGCCAACTGGGGTTAGAGAGATGGCTCAATATTTAGGAGCACTCACTGCTCTTCCAAAGAGCCAGAGTTTGACTCCCAGCACCCTTACCAGCTGGTTCACAACCACCAGGAATTCCAGATCCTCTGTGACCCTCCGTGACCCTCCGGCCTCTGTGAGCACCTGACCCACAGGCACACACCCACACAGAATGTGTAGATGTAATTAAAAATAATTTTAGCCGGGCAGTGGTGACACACGCCTTTAATCCCAGCACTTGGGAAGCAGAGGCAGGCGGATTTCTGAGTTCAAGACCAGTTTGGTCTACAGAGTGAGTTCCAGGACAGCCAGGGCTACACAGAGAAACCCTGTCTCGAAAAAAAAAATTTTAAAAATTAAAGCCAATTGAATTGTAAAGTGACATAAAGGAAACTAGACTAAAAATCACCAAAAAGAAATCATACACTGTTCCAGCTGCTACTTGTATCACAAGCTCTGTGGCCTTAGGCTTGACCACTTTACTTTCTGCTTATGAAAATGGGGCTTCTTGCTATAACTGTACACACTGTATACCACATGCTATGCTCACTTTGAGGGACACTTTGCACACATTTCTATCCCTCATTTACATCCTAGGATGTAGCTGCCATCTTCAGCTGCAAGCGAAGGAACTAAGTTCTTTCAAGGACAGCCTGACATTTGCCCCATGTGTCTAACTAGGTAGACATATATGGGGTTGAGTTTCTAGGTTATGCTTCTCAGCTCTGCAAACCTTATGCCGTTACAAAAGTCCTCCACACTCCCTTTCAGCTCCAATCTTCTGGGTTTCTTTTCTTTTACATTTCTGAGACAAGGCCTCTCATATAGCTCAATATTATACAGGATTCCCATGTCGCCTAAATTGGCCTCAGACTTGCAACAGTCTTCTTTTCTGCCTCTTGGCACTGGGATTATAGATTTGAGCACACGCTGATAGAAGTGTACACACACATAAAATTCCAAAAACTCAAATCTGTGAGACCATGTTATTATATGTGATGGTAATTAAACCTCAGTATTCTTACTCATTTTGTTTTATTTGTTTTTGTTTTTGAAGACAGGACTTTCCTGGCTGTCTTAGAACTTGCTCTGTAAATGAGGCTGGCCTCAAACTGGGCAGTGGTGGCGCACGCCTTTAATCCCAGCACTTGGGAGGCAGAGGCAGGTGGATTTCTGAGTTCGAGGCCAGCCTGGTCTACAGAGTGAGTTCCAGGACAGCCAGGACTACACAGAGAAACCCTGTCTTGAAAAACCAAAACCAAACCAAACCAAACCAAACCAAAACAACAACAACAAAAAACGAAAGGCATGCACTACTCTATTCTTTCTTACATTACCAATTCTGTAATTTTTAGTCATTACGTGTTAGAGCTGGGAAGGATCCTAAGAGCTCACCTAACCAAATGTTTCTCAAATCTGGGGAAAGATATCATGGCAGACGCCCAGACCTTAGCACAACTGACACCATGTTACAAGTACTTAGGCACTGTTCTGACCCAAGAGACCAGCATTTAGACCTTAACACCTGCCAAATAAGAACAAAGACTGATCCATCAAGGTCCACAGTTCTGGGAAAGTTGTTAAATGTGCTAACCTTGCTTTGTGGCTTCTGTAGCTCTGCTTCTGGCCAACTGTTCTTGTTAACTAAGGCGTGTCAACCCAGGACCTGGTTTTGTACATAAAAGCTCACCCGGAGAAAGGCTCAGGACTGCACTGGATCCTGACCATTCCTGTTGCTGTAGGCTGGCCGTTGAAGGCTTTCAGCTTGAGTCTGAGTGTCTGAGTGACGGTCTGGTGGATCCCTCAAAACAATACTGCCCAACTCCACTTTACATTGGATTATAATTTTAGGAACATGAGATTGACCCCTCTTTTTGAATAAAACACATGCATATGGATATATGGAATTTTCTACAGAGAACAATGAGGAACAAACATGGAAAAAAGTTTCAGTGCACTCCCTTTGTAGTGTCTGAGATTTTCACCTATCTAAAATGAAAGGCTAGGAAGGGCCCCCAGGCTAGTCTACTGTAGTCAAGCCACGAGTCAGAAACTCCATTTTAGGAAACTGCAAACATTTATACATAAAGATGCACATGTTTATCACAGAAGGAAAAGAAATTCTAACAAAACTAGAAATAAGCCAGACACAGACTATAACCTAGCTACCTAAGAGACTAAGGAAGGATTTCGAGTTCAAGTCCAGCTTAGCCTATATAGTAAGACCCTATCTCAAAACATCCAACCAACAAACAAAAACTAAACATTCTAAAGTCTAATAAATAAATAGTTTTTTATAAATCATTATTTATCCCTAATAAAGTATTACATGTTCATTCAAAATAGTTTATTTTTGTTTTGTTTTGCTTTAGACAAGGTCTCACACTGAGACCCCAGCTGGTCTCAAACTTCTGGCAATCATCTTATCTCAGCCTATGAACTATGTCTTTCTGTTGTTGTTGTTGTTGTTGTTATTGTTTTGTTGAAATAGGATTTCTCTGTGTAACAACCCTGGCCTTCTTGGAACTCGCTCTGTAGGCCAGGTTGGCCTTGAACTCACAGAGATCTGACTTCCTCTGCCTCCGAAGTGCTAAGACTAAAAACATGCACCACTGTGCACAGCTTATTACCATATATTTTTGTTTTATTCTCACTATTTTTTAATAGCATAGGAAAGAGTAACATGATGAATGAGTAAAGGCCCATCTGTATCTGTGTGCTAATTATAGATCCAGAATGTAAGATGGCAGAAAGAGAAAGGGAAGTAGGGTGTGGCGCACAGTCCTAAAGTCCCAGCAGATGGAGGTAGGTAAAAGTAGAGAAGCCTGGATCAGATCTGTCCAGAAATAAATCAAAGGAGCCCAGACCCGGGTGGTGCTCCTTCCTCCATGCTCTCCCATCCCCTCAGGCCTGTCCGTCTTTAAAGTCTCTTCCTACTTAACTGCCTAATCTACTCAACACATAATTACACCTTATAAGTCATCATATTTTTCTGTAATTTTAAAAGAGACAAAAGGACGGAGACAGAGCAAGAGCAAGAGCGAGCTGGACAGTGGTGGCACTCTCATTTAGTCCCAGCACTTGAGAGACAGAGACAGTTAGATCTCTGTGAATTTGAGGCCAGCCTGATCTACAAACTGTCCTGTTCCAGGACAGTTAAGGCTACACAGTGAAAACTTGTCTTGAAAAATGAAGAGAGAGAGAGAGAGAGAGAGAGAGAGAGAGAGAGAGAGACAGACAGAGACAAAGACAGAAACAGAGACAAAGACAAGAGAGAGGCCAAGGTAGGGGGGGGTTGAGGAGTCAGTTCAGGGGCAGCATCTGCTTATAGTGTGTGTAAGGTCATGGGTTTGATCCCTAGTACAAGACAAACATACAAACAACTCTCGTTAGAGGATATTTACCACAACTTTAAAATATCACAGATTCTAGAGCAATGATCCCAGCTTCATAAATGGTGGCATACTAATCAATAAATTTACTAAATAGCGGCTAATATAGAATCTTTAGAATTGAGGTGTTTATATTTTGTTTGCTTGCTCGACTCCTTGCTTGTTTGGTTTTTTTTTTGGTTTGTTTGTTTTATTTTGTTTTGTTTTGTTTTGTTTTTGGAGGTCTCACTGTGTAGCTGTGGCTGGCCTGGAACTCTTTGTAGACCAAACTGGCCTTGAATTTACAGAGATCCAGCTGAGATGAAAGGCAACGTGCTACCACACCTAGCCAAGTTGTATCTTCCTGAGGAAGCAGGCTTCTGTCTTCAAGGAGCCAAGCATCCAGCGCTGACAGAAAGATGATAAAAAGACGCATCAGGAACACATGATGTAGAAAGAATGAAGCAGAGTAGATCCCGCATTGCCGAAGTAAGTTAATCCTTTGCCTCTAGGGGACCAGTGGTTGTTTCCCATCTTGTTCTCATTGGTCCTTGGGAGCCAGCGCCTCTGCTCCCAAGATACCGTTCATCTTTTGGACGAATAGGTTTTGCTCTCGATTACTTCCAGTATAGTATCCCACTACCTTGCAAAAAGGAATGACACCTCTATTTTCCGGCCTAAAGCAGACCTCTGAAAACTAAACTCACTTCTTTAGAAGACAGTCAAAGTGGCAAGCTAACATCCTCGGTATGGTTGCCCCAGGCTGAGGGTTAGTGCGCAGTCGCAGCTCTCCCTCCTGTCCTTGGGAGGCTCCAGAGACTCTCACTTCTCCGGTGTTAACAATGCTTATTATTTCCCTTTCTAACTTGGCCCATGAATTCTCCTGTCTTTTCATATATCCTAGGTTTCATTCCAGCCTTAAATTGGTTTCCTGGTCTGTCCTTTATCCCCATTCCAGTCTTCTCATTCTTGAATCGCTTTGCCTGAATGGACAGGAAGTCTTGCTTTAGTATTCCCATTGTATTCTTTCCCGTAGCAATGTTAATCAGCACACGAAATTTAATTAATTCAGCAGCTAATTAAAAATGGGAGAGGAAGAGTGGAAGAGGAGGAAGGTAGAGAGAGATGGATTCTACTTCGGAGCAGAAGGTACTGCACGTGGCTCTGGGTTGGCTGGCACCATGCGGTCGCCCTCCTTCACCGCCCCTACCTACATATATACAGCCAGCAGGGAAGAGTAAAAGTGGGGGGGAGGGGGGCGTGGCTGGCAGGGTCTCATTCGGTCCTGCTGCTACTTTAGGCAAGAAGAGACTGATTGAAGGAGAAAGCCAGAGAACGGGAGGGGTACAGGCAGCCCGACATGGCGGGAAGAACTAAGGGAGGGGCATCTACATCAAGCTGGTCTCTTCTTCAGCACTGGAAGTAGTCAACAGCAAGGCCTATTCATCCCAGAAGAGAGCAGCATCTTGGGGAAACTGGATCCTAAGGATCAATGTGGACAAGATGGGAAACATGGCCTTGGAGGAGAAGGGATCACTCACCTTGGCAATCAGGGAGCTATTCCACTGTCCTTCTCTCTCTACCATGCTGTTTTCCCAGAATGCTCAGGGAATGGAGAGGGCAACTGTGGAAAGATGGATGGCCGTGAGACAGAGTGGGCCTGATAAGCAGTGGTACATAGATGAAAAAGAAAAAGATTTGAAAGAAAGAAGGGTATAGGGAAGGCAGACACGGGAGAAGGCAAAGATAAAATAACAGAGAACGAAGAGGTGACTGGGGCATAGCCATGCTTTTCTTGCCAAGATGTAGAGCAGAATGGGATGTCTGTGGTCTGTGCAGATGACTTAAATATGCTGGTCTTCCTCAGCTTAGGCCCGGCAGAGGGGAGGACAGCACTACAGCGACAGGGCAGAGGCAGATCCTATAGAAAGCCAATCAAGCTTCGGAAGCCTGGACACTTAACCCACAGGATCTTGTTAGACACTGGACATTTCTACCAAACCAGGAATTTGACAACTGCGATGGAGGAACACTTCCAAGTGACAAGGCTAAAGAGACTTCAGAGTCTGATTCCAGGAGCTTCATCCTGGAGGTGGGTGAGGAGTGAAACTCTTAGCAGCAACCATAGCTAGGAACATCAGGTGACCATCTGAAGGGAAATAAATCCTTTAGGGAATTGATCTGCAAGTTTGATAGATAAGAAAGTGAAAGTGTTAGCTGAGATCTAGGAAATGGACCTGAAAACCTTGGGAGTAGCTAGGGAGAAGACCTACCTACCATCTGTGACAGATTACTCTTAAGGCTCCACTGAAGGAGACCAAGAAGGCTTTCCTCTTGTTAACTGTCACAGCTAAAGGCAGCAGCAAAGGAAGGGTACCTAAGGGACAGGGTCATCCTGGAAGGAATTCTGATTTGATCTCTTTACCACCCAGGGCTTATGAGAGCTAGCCTTGAGTGAATCAAAATTGAAAGCAAGCCAGGAAGGACTGCAGAGCTGCTTTCTGTTCTCTGGAGCCCACCCGTGGGGCTAACCTGAGGCTGCCAGTTAGACAAAGCGGTCCCTAGCAAGCTGCCACAGTCTTGCTCAAAGTAGAAACATGGGAATGTTTTCTAAGCCCACACTCTATGCTAGATTTTAACTAGTAATAAAAAGCTTAAGAGTGTTTACTAACATGGCCACAGTGGTGCTTTCTATAAAAGTTAGGTTAGCACACGGACACACACACACACACACACACACACACACACAGACACACACACACACACACACACACACACACACACTGACTATGCTTCTAGCTTCGAGGCTTTCAGTGACCCAGGGAATGAAATGACCATATTTGTTTTTAAGGAGTAAAGGGAAATGCAGATATCAGAGGACTAGGCACAAATGCCCGCTCAGGTGTATAGCCTATGCATGAATGGAAGGAAACAAATTTCATTCAGTTTAAGCTACCATACCTAAAGCACCTAGAGAAGTAATTTAAACTGAAATGACTATTCCAAAATGTTCTAAAGTTGCAAAGTCTCTATCATTCACTGCAACAAAAGTGTTATTGATCCTTGCTTTAAGAGAAAGCCCTTGCCTGGTGTGGTGTTGTACACCTTTAATTCCAGCACTCAGGAGGCAGAGGCAGGCCATCTCTGTGACTTCAAAGCCAACTTGGTCTACTTAGCAAGGTAGGCCTGCAAGGGTGACAAAGTGAGGCCTTGTCTCAAAAAAAAAAAAAAAAAAAACCAAAAAAAACAGAGAAGACAGATCTTACCAGGGATCTCTGTTACATGAGACCACAATGTTAATTAAAGTGCCCCAAATTGAACAGAATTCCAGGCAGCTGAGGAAGACCTCAACCAGTACACTCAGGGAAGGCAGGCTTGGCAGGAAGGAGGAGCCCAGAACCTCCAAGGCTCAAATAGGAAAACAAAGCACATGGTGCTCCAGCCCCTGCTTCTCCTACAGAGGCTTCTGATTCTCTCCACAGGGCTTTGGCCAACTGCCTTTCTTCCTTCAGTGGTTAGCTTTGGCTCACACATCTGAGAATGAAAGCCAGTCACTCCAGAACTGCCTCCCAACTAAGAAAGATCTCCTGTCACCATCACAGAAAAAGGCCACACGGTTCATCTGTATTGTAGACAATCCCCAGGGCTTACATAAAGACATTACTGCACAGGGAGTGCACAGAATGCCAGTGACTCACAATAGTGATCTGATAAGAAGAAAATTGGCCATCTTAGAAACTGGATAACTTCATAGTCAGCACTAACTCTGTATGAACTGAGAGGTTTAGGGTGCCAGCCACACAATGAGGGTTCTCCAGAAAGGAAGATGAGGTAGAACTGAATTAATGGTCTGATGAGTTTAGGGTGTGTTGTGGAAAGGCAGAACAAAAGAGAGCCATGGGCTGAAGGGGGAGGCACAGACATTCTGCAGAGACAAAGGAGAGACTTGGGATAAAAAATAGCATGCAAGACTGGGCCAAGGTCATTCAGCCAGAATTGTACTAGGCAGAGATCAAACAGCCAGGCGCCCACCACTCAGGTTGTCATAGCTCTTCTACCTCTGAGGACTCCAGAGATCAGTAACAGGATGTTCCTGAGGCTAGAAGGTTTTAGAGTCTAGTATTTCTCCAGTCTTTTTTTAAATTATTTTATTTTATTTATTTACTTATTTTTTCAGAGCTGAGAACCGAACCCAGGGCCTTGCACTTGCTAGGCAAGTGCTCTGCCACTGAGCTAAATCCCCAACAATATTTCTCCAGTCTTATCGAGTGGATAACAAAAAAAGAAAATCATACCCACCCTAAACAATCCAAACTCAAACTTTCTGAATAAACAGGAACCTTAATATCTGAATACTTTTAAAAATATCATTTGTTTATTTATTTATTTATTTGTTTATTGGTTTTTCAAGACAAGGTTTCTATGTGTAGCCTTGGCTATCCTAAAACTCTGTAGACCAGGCTGGCCTTGAACTCCAAGATCCACCTGCCTCTGCCTCTCAAGTGCTTGGACTAAAGGCAAGTGTCACCACTGCCCAATAAATAATGATTTATCATTAATATGTGTATGATGTGTGTGGGGAGATGTGCACATGCCACAGCACACATGGGAATGTCAGAGGACCACTCTGTATGGTCAGGCCTGTCCTTCCACCTGAAAGTGGGTTCCAGTGATCAATCTCAGGCTATCAGGATTGCATGGTGAGAATGCTTTTCAGCTGAGCCATCTAGCCGGTCTGTATCTGAATCCTCCCATTTCCATTTCCCCAGCATTTAGAATCTAATTTGTATACTGAGGACTTTTTGCCAGCTGAAGTTTTATTACCCAAATCCAGGAACTGAATATGTATGGAAGGGTACCTGTCTTCCCTCATCTCCATCCACTTCTGACACAGAGTAACGATTTCCCAAACCTAGTCTTCAGCGCTGACCCCTTAGCTTTCCTCACCCTGTTCGCTTTGAAACCGCTCTCATCTACAGCCCCCTTACAATAGGAGAGCCATCTGTAGGATGCCATGGGTAGAGGAGATAAGGAAAAGAAGAGAGGTGAGGTGGAGTGTAGATTGTAGATTAGGCCAGTGAGATGGGATGCTGCAGTCAAATGGAAAGAGGACAGAGCGTTCGAGTGGGGGGAGGGGAGGAAGATGGCACTGCAGGGGGGCCACAAAATTAATTTAAGGAAGAGAACAGTAAAGGAGACGTTGGTAGAATAACAATCAGGCAGTAGAGGGCTGGGAGGGGGCGGCTGGTGGAGGGGAGGATGCCGGGGAGGGCCTCGCCTGTGGAGCAACAGCAGCGCCACCTATAGGTATGGTGAAGGGTTACAGACAGCAACAAAGAGGCCCCTTAACTGGACATAGGAGTCTGGGTGCAGGTAGGGAGAGAGAAGATATGGCCTCTGTCCTCCAAACCTCTGCCCAGCGTGTAGGACAGAACAAATTGTGTATGCCTCTTCTGGGAAGAGAGAGGCTTAGTGAGGTGACCAAGGGAGAGGGGAGAACTGATTTCTCCCCTCCACCCGCAACATACACACACATTCTGATATTTCCTTCTCAGAATCTAGGTAGTAGAAAAGAGAAAGGTCTAAAGGGGCAGGATGTCAGGTACGAAGACCAAGTATCTGATTCTCCTTTCACTAGCTGGCCAAAGTATTTCATATGCATTTTCAGTAATTCCCTTTCCTCACTGGACAGTGAAGAACAGGGCTCCCTCCCTGGGGCAATGGAGGCCCCTCACTCAGCTGCCCCCTCCCCTTACAGCCTTGCCTTGAAACTCAACCACCATTAGAAAGCCCCAGGGAGCCACCAAGCTGAGAAGAGGGAAGGAAGAGTTCCCCCCACCCACCACCCCCAGTCAGAAAGACCAAGGTGGAGGACAGGGAGGAAAGAGAGGGAGATGTAAAAGCTTGGCCGAGGGAGGGGGGAGTGGGATCAGCAGTATTTGTTGTGCTTCTAGCGAGGAAGGATCCGTCACATTTTTAATAATAATAAATACATGAAGACAGATTTGCCAGCACTGCTCAGGCTCCTTGGGAAGGGTGGGGGAGGGGAGCTAATGCAGCCGCAGCGGAGACCAATATCTTCCCCTCCCCTCCCCTCCCCCATTAGACAGATTCCATACTGCAGCAGCCTGCCCCTCCCCCTCCAACTGCAGCCCTCCACAGCCCACCCTTTCCATCGTCCCTTCACATAGCTCTCCCCCTCTCGCCCTCCTCTCTTTCTCTCTCCCTCTCATTCCCTATACTGCTCTATTCTTTCTGCTCTTGTCTTCATTTAACACAGCCTTATCCCAGCAGGAAGAAACTCAGATACCCACACCTTAAATCTCCTAGTCCCAAAGCCCAGGCCTTTCCTGCCAGTGCCCTTCACTGGCCAGACTCAGTCTGTCCGAATACAATAACCTACAGAAGTCATCTACTACATTTCAGCATTTCCTGGATCCAATTGAAAGGGACTGGTCTTCTCTCCATTTTTATTTTAATGTGACTTCCTTTATCACATCCTTAAATATAATGGCTATCAAATTTGCCTGTGTTTAGGGGGCGTCGGGCCTCAGGACTCAGTGACTACTGCCACCTATTGACCCAAATTTGTTCAAGATGGACCTTTAATACACTTCTTACAGGGCATCAATAGCTTAAACATGCAAAGGCATGGCTCTTGGGGCTTCTCTGAGACCCTCTGAACAATGAGATCAAAGAAACACAAAAGCAAGACTGGGCAGAGAGCCAGCGAGATGCCTTTCTGCATGCACAGGCGGTTAAGATGGCCAAGCAGCAAAACAACTTAAGTCTCCTGGAGGACCCGTGAGAAAAGCAGGGGACAGAATTTTTCCCAAGTGATGGTAAAAACCTTGTACATCAGTATAAATGAGATTAGCATTGGACAAAAGGTAGTTAGTATCTCACTAATGCCTCATCACAGTGGCCAAATCCTTGGCATGAATCTGGCATTTACGGAGCAAACAGACCCCAGGGATATTCCAGACTGTGTCATCTCGCGCTCAGTCTGTACCAGTCAGAAGTGGAGACGACAGAGAAACTGCATGCTGAAGGGGGACAGGTCTACCCCACACCATTCAAGGGCTCGGTTGGTTTTTTGTTTGTTTTGGTTTGTTTTTTGTGCCCGAGGCTGAGGAATGAGGGCGTTTGAGCTCTCCACGGTGCTGAAACCCAGCCAGTTGAACCAGGTCACTGCTCCTTGCAGTCCTCCAAACCTTCATCAAACCTAACAACACAAAGACTTGGAGGAAAAAACAGGATTTTGTCAAAGTTTCTTCCTGACTCCCTAAAATTAAAAAACTGAGGGATAAGTTAAAACTTGTCAGGTTTAAAAAAAAAAAAAAAAAAGAGAGAGAGAGAAAAGAATTGAGCCTGAACAGAAGCACAGAACAAAAGTAAACCACAGAACAGGCCTAAACTTTGCAACCCTGATCCTTAACTCTGTCGCTCTGCGATGCTAACTGTGGCTCTCAAATTGTTCTGTGGAGGACTAAAGGCTCCTAGAGGCCTCAAAGAGTTAGGAAGAATTTAACAGTAAGGAACTCTAAGGTGCCACATCCCAACTTGATAAAAGTAACCCCACTTCTACTTGTTTGACATCAACAATCTCCATAAATTTCTGCCAAACTTTTAATTTATTAATGATGCTGGTATACATATCCTCAGAAAAATGCTAATAGTTGTTGGAAGTCTTTTCCTAGTACTGCCAAATGGCCAGAAAAAAAAAAATACATCCTGGAACTGAAGACTCAGGTTAATTTTAAGGTCCACAAAGATAGAAATTTGTTTTGGTTACTGATATACCAAGAAGATCCAGAGCGTGGATTGTAGTCTCTGAAGGCAAAGCCTCTAGCAAAGATGAGGCAGTAAGTAACCTCACATCTTAATAGGAACAGCAGCCAAGCATGATGGCAATTGCCTGTAATCCTGGCATTTAGAAGGTGGAGGCAGAGATCAAGCATTCAGGGTCATCCTCAATACCTAACAAAGACCACTCGAAACTATCTTGAGATCCTGTTTCAAAGGAGCAAAATTATAAACAAATGCAATAGTCTTAACTGTAACATGAGTGTGATGGTTCTAACCATCTTTATTTAATTATCCTCCCACCCTAGGGCACTAGGAATTAAACCAGGGCCGTGTGTGTGTGTGTGTGTGTGTGTGTGTGTGTGTGTGTGTGTGTGTGTATGTGTGTGTGTATGTGTGTACATAATACATACACTAAGCAAGTGCTCTACTACAGAGCTACATCCTTGGCACCGAGATGAAGCCAGGCTCTAGCTGTTTCCCAGGCTGGCTTTGAACTCACTACGCAGTGCAGACAGGCCTCACACTTGCATTCCTCCTACCTCAGCCTCCTTCCTTAGAGGCTAGACTGAGGCATGTGTCACCTCATCTAGCTTTCAAAGCATGCCTTAGCTAACTTGTCTAGGTTGTTCAGCAGGAAAGGCACTTGCTTGGACTCACTAGAGTAAATATGAGTATGAGGTATTGGAGCACGCAGGATTCCTCAGATTTACCAGGAACTAAGATGTCCCAGAAGCAAGCCCCTCCTGGGGTAATCCACAAAAATCGAAGACTCCTTGATACAGAAGTAACCTTAAGAGATTCAGATATATACTGTTTGGTTTTTAATTGTGTTTGCAAACGGTGATGTATATATGTGCAGGTGTGCATGCCAGAGGCCAAACAATGGGTGTTCTTTTCTACACTGTCCCACTCACTGTACCCGGAGCTGTGCTGGCAGCCACAAGCCTCGCCCATCCTTGTCTCTACCAGCCAGTACTGGGAGGTAACTTTTATTACTCTTTTCAAATTTTGTGGGGAGGAAACACAGACATGTGACATTCAAAGGACATTTTCAGGAGTCAGTTCCCTCCTGGGTCCCAAAGATGAGACTCAGGTTGTCAAGCACCTTTGCCTCCTGAGCCTCCTTGCCAGACCCTACTTCCCGACTTCCCATGTGGGTGTTGGGGACCGAACTCCAGTTCATGCTCACACATGGTACTCTTACCCAGTGAGCCATTTCTCCAGTTTCCCTTTCCCCCTAGTCTTGGGGGTTGAGGCTAGCAGCTCTTCAGCTAAGTGCTGAGGTGTAGCGACTGGATTCAAGCATACTTGTGTTTCTGAGGAAAATTGAAGGACAAAGATATTAAATGATTTGACCTCGATCAGAGTTAGTAGAGCAACCGTAAATCCAGTGTTTCAACGTCTACCAGGTTGTAGTTGACTGATTCTTGCACCAATCAGAATGACCAGTAGAACTCTGAATTCAGTCCACGGGGGCGGGGAGGGGGGGAGTAAAAAAAAAAAAATGAAAAAAAGAAAGAAATCCAGACCCAGTCTTTTTAAAATTCCAGTGAATTACATCTATAGACTTATTTTTTTTTTATCCCTCTATCCAGTCTTTTTAAAAACTCCAATGAGTTAAACCCACAGACCTGGCTTCTTACTTTATCCGTCTGCTTGTATTACCTAAGGTTTGTGGAGGCCCTCAGCAGAGGTTACTCTCCACAGGGAAAGAGAACTTGGATGTAGATCCCAGCTTGGGTCTGCCAGGTCCTGTAGGGTGACCACTCCCCTGGATGTCACACTAGGGATTCTGTGCCCTACTTGCTGACATTCTTTTACAGCTGGACTCACTGACCAAGATAAACAGGATTCAGATGGAGGGAGTAGCGGAGAAGCCACACCCCAACTCTCTGCCTGTCACTTCAGCTGTTCTTCACAAATCCTGCCAGGACTGACACAGATCAGCTCTTATGAGCAGTTATAAGAGATGAGTCCAGAAAAGTGCGACAGAACCAACCTACCTGTCTTTTTTATCAAGCGACCACAGGTTTCCTAAGCCACTAATGCCACCTGGTGGCCAAGCTGGACTGATCAACAAAAGCTAAAACCAATGTGACTTTAGAATTCTAAACTTCCACAGAGGTGGGACTAGGGCCAGGGAGGCTGATTGCTGTATTCTGCCTCTGTTTTTGTAAAATAATCAATTCCCAATTTCCAGAAAAAATATATTACCAAAGAAAACAACAAACCAAACTTCTCATACATCTCCCAAAATATCGCCTTCCCTTTCCACTACCCTTTTATTGAATACAGCCCACGTGCCCAGCAATTCCAATCATACAATGCATGGCAAAAATGCCTCATTCATAAACAAAATCAATTTTATTTAGTAAAGCTCTTTCCACATTTCCAAGGCAAATGCCTACACACAGTGAAGTTAGAAGCATCCCAGAATGACCAAAAGTGTGTGCGAAAACATGTCACCGGCGCCTCCGAAAACCTGAAACAGAAGGAAACCAAGAGTGAGGCAAAGAAGGGCTGGAAAAGCTTAAGGCCATCCACAGAAGGGCTTGCAGAGCCGTGCTGAGGCAGTGCTCTCCATCCTCCTAGGACTCACAGAAGCATGAGCACAGCTAGAGAGCCATCTCCTCAGCTGATGTTTTTATAGTTCTAGTTACAGACACTTGAAACATAAGTTGTGAGGTTACAGGAATATAATGCAGAGATTCCCTTGCAAGAGACACTGATTCAAGCTTGGGAAAGAAAAAGAAAAGAAAAGAAAAAAAAAAAAAAAAAGCTAACCAAAAGAAATAACTATCAAGGAAGAGACAGGCAAGATCTGAGACAGAAGTTCCTGAGAGGTAGCATGCCAACTCAGACTTTTCATGGTCCTTAACGCCTACTGGCTCACTGACCTTTCTTCTTCCGACCTTTCTTGGGTATCTTCTTCCGTTTTTTAATAGGATTCTGGTCCTGCAGACAAACAGAAGTGAAGAATGGTACTGCACTCTAAGCACCAGCATCCTTTCCCAGGCTCGCTGTAGGAAGCCCACGTGTGGCTAAGAGCATGCCGGCTCCTGCTACCCCTGTACCCCACTTGCCTCATCGAGATGAGCAGTGCCCCCTGTCAGAGCACTGATGTCACTGAAGTGTGTGAGGGAATGAAGCTGTGAGCTCATGGCACTCGCTCGCCTTCGCAGTCCTTTCTCTCGCTTGCTAACACTTAAGCGCACCATCATGCTCTCTTCATAGTTGATCCTGCCAGAAAAAGCGTTTGCAGAAGGTTCAGACAGGGATGAGGGAGACAACTTGGGCCCAGAACTTCCTTGTTCTTATCCAGAGTCCTCAGAACACTCACAGATCAATACTGTTTTTAGCTAAGGATATGTATGTGTTCACTCCCCAACTCCCTCACTGAAATGCTCTCTGCGGGATCCCCTCACTGCTAGGGATTAACCTGTGGTCCAAACACACGACAGTGTGTATAAGAGAGAATTCTCACATTCTGGCTCTGTGGAACAGGACTCCCTGATGGGCTCTTCTGTACAACCACCAGCCATCAAAGCTGTGCCTAGCAGTGCTAGCCAGCTCGTTCCAGGTTGTTTGTCTACTGTTCTACCTCAGTCCAGACTTTGCAGCGCTGTACAGAACCTGTCTTTACTACTTTCTACTCAAAGACCTGTGACATTGATGGTGAAAGGCAGTCTATTAAAGCCTCACCATGAAAAACTGAATATATTTTTCTCTACATAGCATTTACTTGAGCCTAGGCAGAGAAGAAAACAAAACAAAACAAAACAAAACAAAAACCGTTTTATACTGCAACCTCACCAATGCTAAACTCTCATCCTAAGCTTTTCAGTCCACTTTCTCTATCATGTTGGTTTTCCTGTGCCAGACTTCATCGTGTTCATACAAAGCACGAGGACAGCGCTCCACAGATCAGAGGGAATCTCTAAACACAAGAACTCAGACCTATGCTGATCCTCCTGACTCTGACGAGTGACATGAGGGTGTCGGGCGTCACGGATTTCCTCTGGGGCGTCTGAGTACTGCTCCTTCAGTTCCCGGATGACAGAGCTGCTCAGCGCCCGCCTCTTGGCTTTTTCCAGACGCTTTTGTTCCCGTTCAGCTTCTGTCTCATCTGTGTGATAAATCCACATGGGTTACTCTGGACAAGCAAAAGAAAACAGAAGCACAACTCCCGCAAAGGAGGGACAGCCACAACTCCTACCATAATGTACTGGAACCAAGCGCGGTGGAACGTATTTCTTAGATGCGCCTTTTACAGATTTCTTCCCTGAGGCCTCAGACTGGTCCTCCTCTGCTTCACTTTCCTCCTCATCCTCAGAGTTCAACTACAAAAGAAAACGATTCCTGCAAACTCAGGAAGGGTTAATGGTCAAGTGAGAGGAACACCCACAGCTGGCGCACCCTGAGAAGATGGAACCATGAATCAGGGAAGGAAGCCTCAAACTGAAGCATTTCCAGCCACAAGCTGGAGAGAGTCCTGCAGATCGGGGTCACCACAGGGTCAATCTCAGGCGGACACAAGCCTTACCTTGCTCATCATATTGCCGGGATGAGGCTTAAAACGGAGCGGGTCATTCTCACCTGAAACAGGAAATCCAAGTTTACAAGATTTGAACTTTATAGCGACCCCACAATTTTGCGATGGCTTTCCCACTTACTGAGGCTGCCTGTCACTGCAGTCTTGACCAGTTTGTCAATTTGATACTTGAGTTTTTGGTCCAATGGACGAAGTTTTTCTAAAACCTATGATGTGATAATTTAAAAGGATTACATTTTCTTCCCTGAATCAGGCACACACCAGCATCCATGTGTTGTTTCAGATAAGCTGACTGCAACATTCACAAAGTAGATCAAATGTGGATGAAAACACCTCCTCACTTAAAAAGGAGAGCACTCAGTCCCGTAAGAGCCCTGGGCTGCAAGCCTTAGAGACTAAGACTCATACCGTGCGAATCTCCACCAGCCTCAAAACTGCGGGGTGTCCCTGCAGAGATCCTCCAGAGGCTTTGTCCAGGATGAGGTGGCTCAGATCCATAAGGTACATGAGCAACAGCTGATCTTTCACTTCCAAGAAGCTCAGACCCTGAGTTCAACAGGAAGAGATAGTCTTAGTTTTAGCCACAGAATCTGAAGGAGCAGCTAAGGCAAATACCAGGATCATGTCTTCCCCAACTAGTCCACGTTACATGAATCGTCCCTTTACCTGGTATGCCCACAATGCAAATGCTGCCAGTCACTTAGCAGCCAGGTCAACTGTCACAGTTATCAACGAGCTTTTGTTCCAGGAAAGCCCTATTTTCCATACGTGAGAGTAGTGACGAAAAGCAGCACAAGGGCATAAAATGTGGAAAGATAGATAAACCCTGGTGCCGTGCAGAAGACTGCAGACCACAGAGGAACATGCATAGTCTTGGACATCCACAGGAGGCCTTGCGATGCACTCCCATGGATGAGGGCTGCTTCTCGAGAAGCATCCAAAGTCACCGAAGACTAAGAGTGCTGCAGTCTCAGAGCTTCTGACATTCGAGGCCGCCCTGCCATTGTGCATATTAGCAGCACCACTGGGCTAGTCTCACTGATAGGCCCTCCCAAGTTTTAGCCAAGAATCCTCCCAATAGAGCCAATTTTTAATTTATCCAAAATAATTACTGATTTTATTCCTATCACAATACAGGTAAGACAAATGATTTACACATGCTGACATGGAACTAAAGCAATGTCAATAGAAGTTATAGAGATTGTTATGTAGAGAGTGGTTATGATACAGTCCAGATGGGGCTGTGTGACACACACACCTTCTAAAAATCTATTATTATGTAAGATGTGCATGCACTTGTGAGCACATGCATCCAACCCCGAATACATGGAGGTCAGAGGACACTGTGGAGTCAGTTTTCTCCTCTCATTGGGTGGGTTTCAGGGCTGACACAAATCATTAGGCTTGGACACCATGTCTCACCCCCTCAGCCATCTTGCCAGCTGCACACACTTTGATATGCACAAAAAAGCCTGAAGGCAACACTCACTAACTGTTTAGAGAGAGGAGGGGACTAGGGAAACACACTAGTGCTTGTACTACGGGAAGTTCCTTTTTAACAAGCACACGTTACTCCAAGAGCAGAGTGCTGAGCTGAACCACGGAAGGGTTCAATCCCTAACCCCAAATGAGATATATACAATTAAAAAGCAAATTAAGCAAATACATTGATTTTCAAACAAAATATAGTAATAATTACATTTACAGTTATTAAATAAGAGACTATCTTATGTCTGCATAAAATGATACTGACAGTCCATGGCCCTGTGGGAAAATGTATGTCTGACAGGTTAAACACTCTGGCCAAAATTACACAGCAAGAATTCAAATGCAAGTCATACTCAGTTCTACTCCAAGGCCTGAGTCCTGGGTGTCCCTCAAACAACATGCTTAGCTCTTTCTATCAGCCCTAGAGTACTTCAGAGGAGGAGCAACGGAATTTAAAACTGACAAGTTGAGTTTAAATTCTGATTTATGCATTTGGTAGTCAGATATTGGTTATGTCACTTGAATTTGAGACTATAAACTTCTCATATGTAAATAAATAACAGTACTCCTGCACTGCCCTGAGAAAATGTTCAGAAACTGTAGGGGTGATATTTAGAAAATGGCGCCCTGATTGGCTTGTTCCCCGGGCAGCCACCATGTTCCCGCTGCTCCTCAGCTCTGACTGGGGCTCTGGCTAGCTAGATGTGGAGGTCCTGGCACCCAGGAAATGCCAACATGGGGGATGGCTCTGCCAATCCACCACATTGCATCCACAAGGCTCTGCTGAACCCCAGACAATATCTGCCATCCTTGCAGTACCCAGTAGAAATGAGACTCTTAAAGCTTAATGATTATCTAAAGGACTTATATATTTAGAAATGCTTGATCAATAAGATGCTCACACAATTAAGAGCTGATGTTCACACAATTAAGAGTTGTTACCCAAGCCGGGCGGTGGTGGCGCATGCCTTTAATCCCAGCACTTGGGAGGCAGAGGCAGGTGGATTTCTGAGTTCGAGGCCAGCCTGGTCTACAGAGTGAGTTTCAGGACAGCCAGGACTACACAGAGAAACCCTGTCTCGAAAAACCAAAAGAGTTGTTACCCAATATCTAACCTTTCAATAGAAGATGCTATCCAGGACAGCTTTTGACCCATCCGTGGTTCTCCATGCTGACAGCCACTTTCTTCTCCTTCCCTTCCTTTACTTCTCCCCTCTCCTTCCTCTATTTCTCCCCTCCCCTTTCTCTCTTTCTCTCCCAGCTCCACCTCCTCTTCTATTGCCTAATTACAGAGCTCCACTGCGAATACAATGTAACAGAATAAGTATCCTGGCTACAGGAAACAAGTAAGATAAAAAGAAAGCACTCTGTAACCTGTAAAGCACTTTACAAATGTCTTTGGTCATAAAAGCTAAGCTAACATACATCTGTTCTACAGATGAACAAATACTTCCTGAAGTATGCTCGCAGCCTAGCACTGAAACATCAAAGGACAGTAGTGCTCAGAGCACAGGCAGGTGAGAACCTGAGAAGTGGGCTCAGAATCACTGTTAAGTTCCAACTGGGTTACAAGCACATGAGAAAAACTAATATTAAGGCAAGTGGATCTCTGTGAGTTTGAAGCTAACCTGGTCTACAGAGTGAGTTACAGGACAGTTACACAGTGAGACTACGCCTCAAAAACAAAACACAAGCCAAACAAACAACAAAACAAAACCACACACAATAAAAACACATACAAACAAAATAATAACAAATAATAAAAAACTGAAGAGGTGGAGGCAGGAGGATCATCACAAGTCCAAGGCTAGTCAGGGTTCCATAAAGAGACTGCTTCAAAGGTCCAGATAAAAATAACAGCAGAGCTTTCCTGTTCCATCAAGTAGAGCAGTCAAGGGTTGTCCTCTACTGACACAAATGATCCTCAAGAATGTTCTAGAACATTTTGATTTTTCTCTTTAAATTTTAATTTGAAAGCGAGCCTATTTCACTGCACATCATGGAATCTAAAATTGAAAGGTGGAAGAGTAAGGTCATAAATTCAGGGCCAGCCTGTGTTTCATAGCGTGCTCACGTCTAAACAAACAAACCAGAATGAAAAGGGTAAAAAGGTTCAAGAAAGAGAGGAAGCGATGCATCTCATTTTCAGATGCATCTTCTTCACAGTTTAGCATCTCAAATTAGGATGCATCCTTCAGTCAATGGTTTCTCCGCACAGGTTAGTGGCATTTTTATCCACAAGTGATGCATTCCAAAAGTGCCAGTGAGTGTTTGCAACCACAGAGAACTGAACCCTGTATACACTGTTCTTCCTAAGCATTTATACAAATGATAACCTTAATTTACAACCCCAGTGTAAGAGATTAACAATAGCTAGCAATATCAAATAACTCAATTATATGCAGTGGTGGCGCACACCTTTAATCCCAGCACTTGGGAGGCAGAGGCAGGCGGATTTCTGAGTTCGAGGCCAGCCTGGTCTACCAAGTGAGTTCCAGGACAGTCAGGACTACACAGAGAAACCCTGTCACGAAAAACCAAAAAAAAAAAAAAAAAAAAGAGGTGTAACTGGAACTTCACATTTGGTATTTTCAAACTGCTGTTAATCTCAGGTAACTGAACTGACAAAAAATGAAGCTGGGGACATCTGTATATAAAGAACCACCACAGCCCAAATTAACATCATCTAAGATTATAGGAAACAAAAGAGCAACTCCTCAGCTGTCCTTCATGGCTTCCCAGAGTGACAACTCCATCCCGTCTTACCCCCATCACACACACAAACAAAATGTATGCATATCTGTCCACAAAATCATTTACTCCCCCACAACATTCAATAGTGAGTATCTCTGGCTCATATTTATTCTAAAAATCCCACTACTTTCTCTGAGATACCTTTTTTGACTCTCTGCTTGGCTGGTATAGCACTCCTCATGACTTCTGTAAAATGACTGCCACTACTCATATCTAGTCTTCTGGTCTGCATTCTTGCCAGACTCCTGTACAGAACCCACACATTACTCCTTTTAGATGAAGCTCTAACTCTCAGGACATACACCACACAACAAACCTACAATAAAAACAAAACCAAACCACCAAGCACATCATTTGAGGAGATATTCTCTCTTCAAGTACCCCCCACTTTTAAGATTTACTTTTACTTATGTGTGTACACGCCACACATGTATGGCATCTCCTGGAGCTAGAATTATGATTCATATGGACCTGATGCTGGGAACCAAACTCAGGCTCCTTGGAAGGGTGGCAAGCTACCGTAACCACTAAGCTGGCCCTCCGGCCTGTTCAGGAACGCTTACCTTCTCTGTAGAATATGTTCCAGCTCGGACTTTTGTTGTCAGTGCTTGTACTTGTGCAGTGACAGCCATCACCTGAAATTAGCAAGATTAAATCTGAATAGCTCACCCAGCCACACGTAATGTCTGTGAACAGTGGAGGATAACTACTAGACAATGCCATCTAATAATTCTCTGAAGTGCTGTTGTTGACCACCACTGAACAGAGCCTTTCCAACAGTTCCCCAAGAGGCAGAAAAAAACTTCACACTGCTCTCTAAAGCTGGGGGAGGGGCTTATTAAGAAACCAAGAGAAGGGGATGAGGATCCAGGCAGGGGTCATGAGGACTGTGACTTTTTTTTTTCTTTTGTGACTTTTGGGACAGAGTTTCTCTGTGAAGCCCTGGCTGTTCTGAAACTCACTATATAGACCAGGCTGACCTTGAACTCACCGAGTTCACTTGTCTCTGTCTCCCGAGTACTGGGTTTAAAGGTGTGGGCTATTATGAAAACATGCTGAGGAGTGTAACTTTATCTGTACCAACAGAATTTACTATGTAAGTGTGTCACTATTGCCAACATTTGTTTTCATAGTTGTTTAGTATTTAAATAAATGAGTTTGGGTATAACTTGAAAAACAGTTTGTTGGGGAGGAGGAGGCAATCGAGATGTAAACTGAGTGAATAAATAAATAAATAAATGGAAAACCAGCTTTCTGTATTTCTTTGGGTGCGGCAATGAATTACTTTGAACTTTCATGAAAAGCATGAAAGGCTTTTATTTTTCACTTAAGGTATTTTTGTTGTATTCAAATATCTGTCCCCGAATCATCAAAGTGTGTGGATGAGACTTGCAAAGCCAAAGTCAACCCCTGACTAATTTACTATAAAAGGGAAACAACACTCACCTGCTCCTGGAGGTTTTTCAAAAGTGTTATCGAACTTGACACGTCTGACTCCAGCACCTCCTACAAAGAGGAGGGGACAGGTAAGGGTGGTCAATTTCTTACTCTAGGCGATGAAGACGGCAGAACGCACTGCCTATCAAAGTCCCTCCTTTCCTTCAAAACAGTCGAGTCTTTGGGTCTTCTCCCTCCGCCTCCCCCCCGACCCCCCTCCCCGGCACTGGGATAAGCAGCCTCAGCTCAAAGCCAGTCTCCTCCCACCACACCCCCCAATTTACTGGAAAAGACCAGAGACTTCAGCGCCAAACCTCGCGTCTGCCTTTGCTCTGCGCTCCCCGCCACATTGTACATGACGCTATCTCTGCTAATGTTCTCGGAACATTCTCCCACCTTAAGGCCGGGTCACGGCCCGCCATGGTCACCAGGCTCTCCCAACAAAGCTCATTCTGAAGAGTAATTTTGGGTTAGCCTCCTGTCTGGAACCACCCAAACTGCAGCATCTGACCCTCTCTCTCATCTGACATATGCTACTGCTGTGTCAGGGCGAGCGCATCCCTGAAACAACTTTCATCACTATTCTTCCATGGTGTCAATGGTTTGCCTCGATCCATGGAGGCGAAAGGAAACGTACACATATTATTCCTTCCTTTCCGGGAAGAAGCAACGAGATAGAACTCACCGGAGCCGCCATCTTCACAAGGCCCACCCTTTCCGGGCCCGAAATTCCTGGGAGCTAACGTGAGTTCAGAGTTTTGATAGACAATCATAGTTTGCAAATTTCAGCCAATGGAAATAAGAGATCTTTCGTTTCCGCTAATCAGAGAGGCGGGACCCCATCTAGCCAATGGAATAAAGAAACAGCCTAAATGTGTCAGACGCAGAGGCGTGCTTAATGCGTAAAGATGGGCGGAGACAGAAGCATGTGATTCGTAGTTTACAGAGAATGATTGATGCTACTACCAATAAATACTGCGTATATGATTGATTGATAGCTAGAGCAACCAGTAGGATAAAGAAATTGGTTATGCAGCCCGAGAGCTCATTGGCTCCCAGATGCCGCAGAGCCAGTCTTTTTACGGCGTTTTCCGAGTAGTACCAAAACAGACCGCTGGGTGGCGGCTTTAGGCTATTTTCTGATGCGGTAGGGTTTTTGGTTCGCCATTGGCCCCTGGACTTCCAAGTGCGCCTTTCCTGGTTCTGTGATTGTCCTTGTACAACAGTGGAACCCTTTTCATCAGTGATTTGGATGGTTGGGATGGAGGAGCCGGAAGCCACAGTTCAGAAGCCGTCGGCCGCATCACTGGCCACCCTCCCGGTGTTTGTCTAGGACGCCAGAATTTCTCTCGAGGGAAAAATCGACAGGCGAGGAACCGGCTCTACCTGCGTGTCTTCCTCACTGTTCCATTCGTCCACCGCAGAACTTGGTTAAAACCCAGGCTGTGCATATTTCCATTGTCTCCTTCATCTTAGTATCTTCCAACACGCCCACTCCCTCGCCTCTCACTAGCCGGAGGACTTGGTGGGAGTAACAACTCCCACTTTCCGTCTGCATTACACAATACAGCTCTAGAAAGGTGGTGCGGGCTTGGGTTTTCCTCGCGCAACCGAGAACGGACCTGAGCCAGGAAATCTAAAAGTGTAGCTTTTGCCTTTAATCCCTGATCTCTTTAGTTAAGAGGCAAGCAGATCTCCATCAGTTTGAAGCCAGTCTGGTCTACATTGTGAGAGCCTGTCTCAATAAACAAAATGAAAACGGGGCTGGAGCGATGACTCAGTGTTAAAGAGCACATACTGATCAGCGTTCCATTCCCAGCACCCAGACGAGGCAGCTCACAACTACCTTTAACTCAAGCCCAAGGGGAATTTTAGTTCCTTCTGACTTCCTTAAATACAGACATGGGCATACATAAAAGTAATTGTTTTTTTAAAGCAAAAAAGAATAATCCTTTTTGTATCTTGAATTCTGGGTGGAACATTCTAGTTTCTACCTATTTGGGAACTTCATACAGTGGGGCAGAGGATTTGCCTATGATATCTTTTTGCTGTTTAAGGTTCATTGGGAGGCTCAGAGCACTGTAACAGCCTACGTAGTCAAGAGTTTTGGTATTTTTCTGTCTTTTTTTTTTTTTAAGATGCATTTATTGTATGTGTGCGGCACATGTGTGGAGATAACAAATGGGAGTTGGGTCTCCTTCCACTATGTGAGTCGGGGAAATAGAACTCAGTTGGTCAGGCTAGTGGACAAGCGCCTTCGCCTGGGGCCCTCTTGTCAGCACTTTTTCTGTATTTATTAGGATTCGCTTGTGAAACTTCTGTTTTAACACTATTCTTCCTAACTGAAATAAGATTTTGCTTTTTTTTTTTTTGGAACTTGAAGTTTGTCATATGCATTATGGACAAACGATTACAATATCTGAAAAATAAATAATACTGCTTTTTTTTGGCTTTTTTTTTTTTAAAGATTTGTTTATTTTATGTATGTGAGTGCGCTGTGGCTGCCTTCAGACACACCACAAGAGGGTCTTGGGTCCCATTAAAGATGGTTGTAAGCCACCTTGTGGTTGCTGGGAATTGAACTCAGGACCTCTGGAAGAGCAGTCAGTGCTCTTAACTTCTGATACTGCCTTATTTTTTTAATCATTAAAATACCAATCACCTCGAGGTTGGAGAGATGACTCAGCGGTTAAGAGCATTGGTTGCTCTTCCAGAGGTCCTGAGTTCAGTTCCCAACACCTACAAGGCAGCATACAACTGTCTGTAACTCCAGTTCTAGGGGATCTGACACCCTCACACCAATGCATATTAGATAGGGTTAAAAAAATGAAGAAAGGACAAAAAATTTTTTAAAACATCCCAATCACTTTGTATGTTACAAGAAATATTAGAGCTAACAATGCAATAAATCTTTATAAAGTTATTTCAGATTGAACCAGCAAGGAAGATCACAAGAGCATTGAATTTGCCTGTTTTGTCTTGTATTGCTTTCAACAGCTCCATAAGCTGGTAAGTACCCAAAACATTTACAAGTATGTACTGGGCAAAGAAAAAACTTTAGGAGTACAAATTTAATTGCAATTTTAATTATTAAAATTTTTTACCATTTTTAAAAATTTCATGAGTACATATTTACATAATTTCACCCCATAGTCTTCCTCCTCCAGCTGCTCCTGTGTCCTCCTCTCTCCATCTCAATATCATAATTTCTTCTTGTTTTATGTACACACCTGTACATGTACGCACATGCATGTGTATGTAGATAATGATAGATAGATAGATAGATAGATAGATGATAGATAGATAGATAGATAGATAGATAGATAGATAGATAGATAGATAGAAATGCAATGCTGAGATAGGTAGAAATAAGTGCTGAGTCCATTCACTGTTGCTTATGTGTTTAGGGATATGTGTTGTGCTGCTTAGTTTTTTGGGAACCTCAGTTGAGAAAATGCCTTCATAAGATAGGCCTGTACTCAAGTCTGAATGATAGATGTGGGAGTGGGCACTTACCAAGTGGTCCTGGGTTACAGGAAACGAGATGAACAAGCCATGGGTCAAGCCAGTCTGCATCACTTCTCCAGTTTCTGTTCTAGTTCCTGCCTTCAGGTTCCTGCTTGAGTTCCTGCCCTAACTTCCCTCACTGATGCAGAGACAGAAGATGAAGTAAACCATTTCTTCCCCAAGTTGCTGTTGGCCACGGCGCTCATCACAGCAACAGGAAGCAAACTGGAGCTTATGGGTTTAGGGATGAACATTGGGACTGAATAACCTATGAGGGGCACATCCCTGGATTCTTAGCAGCAAATGGCAATGGTGTTGTCATTGTACTAGCCTTTTTAGACAACCGTATTGTCAAGATTTCACAGGCAGTGACCTGTCATGGTGAAGGCACCAGCCTCCTGCAGATGTCCCTGTCCTCTGGCTCTTACAATTGTTCTACTGTGTGCTGGCTAGTCTTGTGTCAACTTAACACAGGCTAGACTCATCTGAAAGGCGGGAACTTCACTTGAGAAAATGCCTCTGTAAGATCCAGCTGCAGGGCATTTTCTTAATTAGTGATTGATGTGGGAGGGCCCCATCCATCGTGGGTGGTGCCATCCTTGGGCTGCTGGTCCTGGGTTCTGTAAGAAAGCAGGCTGAGTATGCTATAAGGAGCAGGCAAGTAAGCAGCATCCCCATGGCCTCTGCATCAGCTCCTGCCTCCAGGTTCCTCCCCTGTGTGAGTTCCTGCTCTTTCTTCAGTGATGAACTGTGATGTGGAAGTGTAAGCCAAAAAGGAAAAAACTTTTCTCCCCAACTTTTGGCCATGGTGTTTCATCATAGCAGTAGTAATCCTAACTAAGACACACTCCCTCTTCCCCAACGCTCCCTGGGCCTTGGGTCTGGGAGCTGTGTTGTAGCTGTATCAGTTAGGATGAGCACCACAGTTGTTCTCTGAAAAAAAAAAAAACAATTATTTTTAATTTTAGAAATGAGTTGATTCTATATTACTCAAGCAGGCCTCAAGTTCCTGGGCTCATGGTGGAGAAGTCTTAAATCAAAAGCATTTCCTTATGAATTTGGGAGTAGGACAAAGCCCAGAATAGTATTAATTAGGTATTATCTTAAATCGCTAAAGTAGAGTCTGTCCAAGTTTTGAAATTTTAAATCAGTTGAACTCTAACATCATTAGAAATGTCCTGAATTTTATAGTGACTATTTGATGGTTTAAACTGAAGATCTTTAAATAGTATATAATATATGTATATATAATATGTGATATTTATATATATTTTATATATATATATAAAGTGTGTGTGTGTGTGTGTGTGTGTGTGTGTGTGTGTGTGTGTGGTATGTGTATGGATACATGTTTGTCTGTGTTCCACATCTTTGCCTGATCCCTGAGGCAGCCAGAAGGGGGCACCAGATTCACTGGAACTGGAGTTATGAACAGTTGTGAGCTGCCTTGTGGGTGTAAGACTGTAAAGCAGTGCATGTTAACTGCGGAGCCATCTCCTCAGCCCAGATTCTTCCTTTTTTCATTCCTCCTCCTCCTCATATGTATCCCTAAAACTCCCTAAGTAGTCCAGGCAGGCCTTGAACTCACAGAGATCCACCTGCTCTGCTTCCCGAATGCTGGAACTAAAGGTGCGTGGCACCACACCTGGCTTCAGTTCTTTCGATTAAAAAAAAAAAAAAAATCTTTTTAGTCTTCTCACAATTTTCTGATAGGATTTCTGTAACTGAAATAGTTCCCTGTTTTTTCTGTTTTGTTTTCTGAGACATGGTCACATCATAGCCCAGGCTGGTCTTGAACTCTTGATTCTGTAGTATACAGACCTATAATCCCACAACAGGCCAGCTCAAAATACTTGTCTGGAGGTGTATTCTTTAATCTATGTATTATTTAATTGCTGCTGTTGGTTCCTGATTCAGTCCCCTGTGCCTCCAAAGCAGTTATTTATGACCCCTCTTCTTCTCAATGGTCAGGGGTGTTTACAGCATCTTGATGAAGGTTCTTCGTGAGTTTGAGTAAAGTGTGTATGTTGTTGTCATTGGATAGAGAAGTTTTTACATGTCAGTTAGCTCCAATCAATTGATTACTGTTTGGTTCAATTATGTTCTTGGTGACTCTGCCTCTGAGATCTATCATTTAGTAGAAGGGGAGTTGAAATCTCCAGCTATGCTAGTGGAATTGTCTAGACCTCCTTGCCCTTCTGTATGCTCTTGCTAAGTAGTCTGAGCCTTTCTCCTTAGGTGTTGATACAAGGATAACAGCTCTCACTTCAAAAGGAGTAAGAGATGGTTTATTCTGGAACCATGGATGGACTATGGCCTGGGCACACGGATTCGGTTACCCCAGTACTGGGTTTCAACAGTTTGATGAAATTGTTTCAGTACCAGAACAAAAGGAAATCGTAAATCAAGGCACTCTTAAATACATGGGTGAGCATCGAGGAGGCAGGTCCAGCAAAGAAGCCTCTGCTTGAGTCACAGATGCTATGGAATGTTCTTGCCTCTGGGCTGGTGGAAACTGTGTATTCCACAAGGATGTCACCTGATAGTCATCAAGATGCCAGGTCAGATACAGAGTGGGCTATCAGTGGCTATTAATAGGGCTAATGATAGCTAAGGTGAGTTGGCTCTCTGTCTGCAACTTTCCAAATTCTCCCCCAAACACGGAAATTCTGATCAGTTTATCAGTCTAATAGCGTCTTTAACAGAGGCAAAGCGTTTTCCTGGGACTTCAGTTGCCAACAGTAGAAACTATTTTGTCTTCTGGGAGAATTGACCTCCCTATTATTTAATGTCACACTTTATCTCTAATAATTTCTTTCTTTAAGGTCCTTGTAATCTAAAATCAGTATGATTACTTCATCTCTCTTTTGATCTAATTTTCTTTATCCTTTTACTTTTTTTTTTCTGCCTAAGCTGATCTTGAATTTTGGATCTTTCCCCTCCTGCTTCTACCTCCTGATACCAGGATTATTGGCATGTGCCATCGCACCTGTCTTTAATTTTGAATATATCCGTGTCCTTATAGATAAGAAAATTTTCTTATTTGTTTTAAAGATTTTAGTTACATATTTATATGTGTAATTATAATATTATATATTATTATATATAATATAATTATATTATTATTAATAATATAATATTAATAATGTAATATATTATTATATATTCATTCTGTCTGCATGTATGTCTGTACACCATGTACATTCAGTGTCTATGGAGGTCAGAAATAACTCACCCAGATCACATAGTACAGCTGAGATTTCTAATATCTGAAGCCTCTTCTTTTAAGCATTAAACCATTCTGCCTCATTCTAGTAGAAAGAAGGGTCCCAGCTTCTGAGCTGAGACTTAGAAAATCATAACACCGGAGAAGTAGACAAGAGTCAGAAAAACTACACAAGAAAAGGTATACGGTATCTGGCAAAGAAAACAAGACTGGGTGATAGTCCTTGCCTTTAATCCCAGCACTGGGGAGGCAGAAGGAAAGACAGAGAAACAGGTTTCTCCCTATCTCACAGAGAAACCCCGTCTCGAAACTCATTCTGGTCCCCCAAAAAACTAGTCCTCAGTTCCCAGATTGTGCTAAGATGGGACCCAAATCTTAGGAACAATAGAAGGCAGATTTCCAGAACCAGGAGCACAGTAGCAACTTGATGCTGGGACTCCAGGATGGATTTGTCTCCTCTAATCTTCTGGGCTCTGGAATGGGCCCAGAAACCAGGCTAGGACTGATACTATGCTTGTGGTGATTATGGAAGGGAACAAAGGAAGTAGGAGTCAGGACACCTCATGTTCTGCCTCCCAGACTCATTCTCACTACTCAGAGAAGCCAGGTCTGCCTAAGGCTAAACAGTACCCTTTGGGCATAGCAGCTGCACCCCTGCACTGTCTTCTTTCCAAATCTTCATTATCCGATTCTCTCTCACACTGGGTCCTCACATATTCCATGTTTGTAAGACAAGATTGTTATACATCTTGGGGCTTTATCATATTGACTGAACTCTGACAGGCTCTGTCATAATTGCTTTATAGTTTCCTTTCATTTTCTGCCTTGCCTTGGGTTCCTGAGAGGCCACAGAAATAATGAGAGGCCTGAGTTAGTTCAGTATGAGGAGGGCCATGAAAGACAGACAGAGCAAGGGACACAGGGAACAGGGTGCTTCTAATGCTGTTGCCCAAGGAGCATAGTTATCCAAAGTACACAGAGCCAGCTGTGGGCTCACAGGCTGCTCCTCACAGCGACTATATCAGAATCGTAGAACTTTTGATTGACTCTGGGCTAAAGGCCACTTTCAAACTTCCACAACAAAGGAGAGATGCAAGAGGGGCCTTTGGTGTAAGTTAGAGTTCAAAGAAGAAAAGCGACTGGATACATTCTGAGCACAAAAAGTGTAATGTTTCGGAATCAGCTTTCAAAAGTCATGATCACACATCACTGTTGGGAACTGACTCTTAGCAGAAAGTAGCTATCATGTTTGCAGCCATCTTGAGCCATATACCCTGACAAGAGACTTGTTTTTCAACAGCCTACAACAGCTGGGCACACTCTGATAAATACCTTGTTTTTCCCCACATATCTTGTTTTGCTGTTTAGTGCCCCCAGCTGCAAGGCGCACGTGGTATCCATGCCTGCAAGGTACATGCCAAAGCATATAAATACCCTGGATTTCCCTTCAATAAATGAGACTTGACAAGAACCTGTCTTGTCTCCATTCTTTGCATCTCTTCTCCTCCATCCCCACTCTCTCTCTCGCTAGACCCTGACCTGCGTACCAGAAGAGCAGCTTGGGCCGGGACACATCACTACATCACTGATACTGTTGCAAGAGGAAAAAGCCCTGTTAGGCCATAGATAGTTTCCTGGTAGCTTAGGGTCCACTGTTGCTTCTACTTTAGGCAAAGACTAAGTGACCCCAGGAGAAGGAAAGTCCATGGGCAAATAAGAACTGTTAGAAGTGGGTAGTGAGCCAGGTGGTGATGGGAGCAGAGGCAGCCAGATCTCTGCGTTTGGGGCCAGCCTGGTCTACAGAGTGAATTCTAGGACAGTAAGGGCTACACAGAGAAACCCTGTCTGGAAAAATCAAAAACAGAAAAGAAAAAAAGAAGTGAGTATTGCCAGCATCCTCTTATTCTTTTTGGCAAGGTTAATTCTCTTTTAAAAATTTATCTGAGTCTTTGTGGGGTTTTTTTGTTTGTTTGTTTCTGTTGTTTAGTGTTTTTGTTTGTTGTTTGGGTTATTTTTTGGTTTTGTTTTTGAGATAGGTCTTGGAATGCAGCCCAAGTTGTTTTCACTATGCAACCATATTGTTTTATTCTTTTGTTTGTTTTAATGACATTGGTTAATTTGTGTGTGTTCGGGTATTTGTATGGTGAGGCGTGCCAGAGCACATGTGTGCCGATCAGAAGGCAACCTGCACCTTCTCTCCTTCTCCCTGTGGGTCCCAGGAATCAAACCCATCTGATGCTTGTCATCATTGAGATGCTTGTCTGTAAGCACCACACCTGATGAGCCATCCCACGGCCCCTTGTTGGCTTGGTTTTAACTAGGATTCCAAACTGATCAGGCTGGCCGTACGCTCACTATATAGCAGAGACTGCCTTTGAACTTCTGATCCTCCTGCTTCTGAGTGCAGGCATTCCAGGTGTGTGCCATGACATTTAGCTGGTTGGTTCTTTTCTGAGAACTGATTGTCCTCCAGCCTTTGGATCTTTGACAACTGCTCACATGCAGGTGACTTGAAGAGATCATTCTGGGATTGTTGTGACATGAGAAGCCCCTCCAAAAATTATAAACATCTTTTAGTTTTTTTTTTTCTAGTTAAAAATCATCTCATGTCCTACACAGTGGCATATGTCTGTAGTGCCAGCTACTTTGGAGGCTGATCCAAGATGGATCTTTTAAACCAGAAATTCAAGACCAGCCTGGGTAATACATGAGACCCCAGCTGGAAACAAGCCAACAAACCATCAGCTTTAGATGGAGACTTTGAACTGCTAATGAGGTGGCACAGTGAAAGGGCTCCACTGCTCACAGTATGGACGTCCATTCATCTTTAAATGAGGATTGCTTTTATGTTTTGAGAAAAAGTAACAAAGGGGTGAAGGAAGGAGGGAGGAAGAGAAAGAGGAGAAAGAAAGAGATTCAAGGGAAAGACACAGAGGAGATGCAAGCAAGCTGTGCCCTCTCTGCCATGCTCTCCCTAAGGTCCAGAGAATCCTATCTATGTCCCATCAGCAGCACTCGGTGCCACGGGAACAGCAGCTGGTCTCTCTCTCTTTCCCTCCAGAGTGCTCACAGCACTGGCCAGCAGCTGGGGATGTGTAACCTGGAAGTCCAGTCCTCTGAAGACCCCTCGGCAAGCTCACCTGCCAGGAGCCCTCCCCTCTGCCCCACCCTCCAGCATGGCCGATTCTGCCTTTCTGTTTCTGCGCTTATGCTGCTACCCATAACTGTGACCACACTGAAGATGTGTTTATTTATTTATTAATGTGACAACTCAGTATAGGTCTTGGCTTCTAACTCTCTTCATATCAGGGGGTGTTCCACATCCACAGTGTGTGTGTGTGTGTGTGTGTGTGTGTGTGTGTGTGTGTGTGTATGGGGGGGTGTTGTTCAGTGACCTTCCAACCCCCTCCCACCATCTTTCCACACGCTTCTCTAGTGACACCACCCAGAAGCCAGAACGACCTTGCTTAGCAGATGATCACACAGACACGAGTGTCTAATTCTAGCCAAGGGCATGGGGGAAAGGACAGAGCCCAGGCCTCTCAGTTGAGAGGACTCAGGGCTAATAATAGGAGGGGAGATTAGGAAAGGATTTGAAGTGCATTGTTATCTCACAGGAACGGCCTTCAAGAGCCATTCCCAAGCTTTCCCAAGAGCTGTGCCACCCCCTCTGCTGTGGGGCTGAGGAGCCACCGTCATTTCACCCTTATCTGCTCCGCCCCCATCGGTCCTCACCGCACCCCAAGTTTCCTGAACCCACTTCTCTTCCTCGATGCACTTACTTCCACTACTTCCCACAAGTCTTTCCACCCCGGCACCCTAGGTTCCCACGGCTAGCCAGTCCCGGCTCTGCCGTCCCACCTTCTCTCCTCCCCAGAACATCACTGTTTCCAGTTGTGGCTTGGAGATTGGTTTTCCAGGCTTGGGCCCTTTGGCTCCCTCCCTAACACACATGTGCCAACTTTGCACCCACTCTTCCTCTGCCTCTGCCTTCTCTTACAGCTGAGCTGGGCAAACACAGGCAACAGAGGCTGAGGTGGGGCTAACAAACTCCAGTTCTAGCAATCAGTGCCTTGGCATAAGGCACAGGAACACCTCCGAGAACAAGACTGGGGACAGGCTACAGCGGCACCTCCTGGAGCCCAGCCATGGCTATTTTTAGGAACCTAGCACCACAAAAGGACCTTTGCTTTGTTTCATTCCACCCTCACAGAGTTGCTCTTGGCAGCTAAGACTGTAATCTCAGATACAAGGGGCCCAGCACGGCCCCTTGCACAAGCCTAAACCTCTGCCCTGGTTTCTCTCCACCAGGAGGCACTGCCCTTGGGCAAGGTCACCTTCCCTGTGACACACAGTGGCAATCATCTGACATTCCTTCTACAGTCTTGCCCTGATCAGATACTGTCTTAGATCTCAGTTGAGCCTACCTCAGGCAGCCCCACCTTTGCAACTTTGCACATGGCCTCTCTGCTCCTCTCTCCTAGTCTAAAAAAAAAAAAAAAAAAAAAAAAAAAAAAAAAAAAAAAAAAAAAAACCACACCAAAAAACAAAAAACAAAAAAACAAAACAAAACAAAACAAAAACCAAAAACCTTCAACCCGGCTCTCCTTCTCCCTCTCCACTCTCCCTGATCAGAATGGGTCAGCTCGTCCAGCTGGTTAATTCTGAGCTCTTTGATAAAGGCTCCTCTCTTCAGACCTAGGGAGTCTGTCCAGCTCTCAGTTTCTGTCCACAGACCTCAGAGGTAATCTGCCTGCAGCTCCTGAAAAGCATTCCATGAAGCAAGCAGCAGCCAGACCCTGAAGTCCCTTCTTCCAAATGTGACTTGGGAGCCTCAGATTAGGGGGTGACTTACCTTTTCCTACGGTGTGTGTGTGTGTGTGTGTGTGTGTGTGTGTGTGTGTGTGTGTTCACTGACTTAATCAGTTTCTAATTCCTACAAAGTTTCAACTCTCAGTGGTGGGCTAATTGTCTGTGCAGCACAGGAATGTCGGAGAACATTCTTAAAGAACAGCAAGGGCCCAGCCCAGGGATCACAGTCATCTCAGGTTACAGGGTAAGCCTGCAGAGAAGTGGTTCTTAACCTGTGGGTCACAACTCCTTTGACAAACCTCTAACTCCAAAAACTTCATAGCAGTAGCAAAACTACAGTTACAAAGTCGCAATGGAAACAGTTTTATGGTTGGAGGAAGTGTGTGGAAGGGTCTTTGAGAAGGTTGGGAATCACTGCTCTAGGGCACTTCTGGCTTTAAACATCGATTTTCTAGGATAAATCACAGACGCTGAAGCACAAGCAAAGGCTCACCCCCCAGTCTAAGCATGGCTTATTTCCCAGTCTATGGACCTCCCACTTTACCTTGAGAGCAGAGATCTCTGGAGGCTGAGGTACTCAGACCAATCAATGAGAGCCCAAGATGGAGGGGAGAGGAGGTGGCTGCAGCAAGCTCTGCTCCAAGCTGCCTCCACGCATCTGTGAAGGTGAAAAAGGAGCCCATGAGCCCCACATCTACGAATCCATCTCATAGTGTCTGGGTATTTACAAGCTACCCTCCTAAGTGCCCGAAAGAGAGCTGGAAATAAGAAAACAGTGAAGCCAAAAGGAAACAGAGGGCATACACCAAGGACATCCTTTATCACCCCTACTCCCAGTGCTCAGGGCTCCCTTATCTTAAAAACAAAATAAACCACGCTATCTGACCCACTTCCTGTCTCATTTACTCCGTTGCCAAATCACCCCATCGGAAGCTGTAACCCCACTGCCTGCACTTCCTATCTGTTTCCTTTATTAACTCCCATGCACTCCGCTGAAATCCTTCTCATCCTTATTCTTAATTAAAACCGCAGCAGCCAGGCACTGCCCTGTGACTCTGGAAGCTGCTTCCTGCAAGGCCACCCAAGTTCTCTTCTCGGCCCTCCTGTCACTCTGCCTTTCTTTGGAATCTGACACTACTGGCCACCTGCTCCTCTTGAAAGACTTCTGTGATTTCTAGGAAACAAGTCTTGCCTTATTCTCTTTGACTCCTTTTTCTTTCTCTCTTCCTAATCTTTAGTGTGTGGTGATGGATGTGTGTATGCACGTGCATAATGTGTGTAGGCACTCTCGTGTCACAGGGCACACATGGAGGGCAGGGCACAACATGTCAGGATCTGTTTCCTCCTTCCACAGAGGTTTGAGGCAAGGCTTCTCTTCTGCTTTGTCACGTTTCGAGGACTGGCTGTTCCATAAACTTTCTCGCTTCCTGAATATTCTCCTGTCTTCGATTTTCATTTTGCCACAGGAGTGCTAGGGTTACAGATGCTTGCTACCACAACCAACATTTTATTATTAAAAAAATATATTTATTTTTATGCTAAGTGTGTGTGTGTATGTCACATGTATGCCTGTGCACCGCTGGCATGCAGTGCCCATGGAGGCCAGAAGAGGGCATTGGCCCCAGGAAAGGAGTTACTGATGGCACCATCCCTGCCTGGTGGGTGCTGGGCACTGACCCTGAGTCCTCTGGAAGAGCATTGGTGCTTTGAGCCATCTCCAGCACACATCCAACTTTTTAAAGTGGGTTCGGGGATCAAGCACAGGTGAGGCTTGCAAGGCAAGTCCTTTTGCTCACTGTACCATCTCACTTTCTGTTTTCTGTGAGCCTCTCTCCTTTCTTCCTTCCTTAGGCTGTGGTCTCCCTCAAGCCCTTTTTCTCTCCAAGATCATCATGCCCTACACTACCATAGGATAGCCAGCTCTTACCCACCAGTTCTACCCGCCGGCCCATAATTCTCACCGACTACCGGGACACAAAACCATCTTCCATTGGCCATCCACTGTTACCTCTAATCCACCCATACCAAGTCTGTCCTCCTGTCTATTGATCGCCCCATTTGTGCCTGCCCCGTCCTTGTTGATGTGCTTTCCAATCCCCAGAGCCAGTCTGTTGAAATGAATTGTGTCCCCTCCTTAGAGAAGCCCCCCTCCCCCCACATTCTGGCCCTTTCCCTTTCATATCTGTCAACCTTGATTGCTATTTTAGCTTCTGCTACGGTCTCCTTGCCTCTAGTCTCTCCTCCCCTCAGTACCCAGCTGGCCCCTCAAACTGAGCTTTCAGGATAGCACACTGTCTGCCACAGTCGCAGGTGACAGTCTCTCCATCGTTCTCAGGATATTGTTTTGCTGGTCTAAGAAATCCAGCAGCTCAGTAGAAATCACTTTGGAACAAAGCAGACCTGGGCTTGAGTCCTAATACCACATTCTCTGCCTGACTTTGGACAAATGAACACCGTATACCCTCTGAATCCCACTGCTTATGAAAAGAATGCATTCTGAGTGACAGTCACTTGCACTGGCTGAGATATATTGAGTTGTGTGTAGTGCAGAGAGGGGCTCACATATAGAAAATAGGACCCTCATATCTTTTTCTTTCCACCCGATGGCTCCAAAACCACACAGCACAGTCTGACAAGAGAGGTTTCCCTCATGTCCTTTCTAGCTCATTCCTCCTCCACCCCCCATTCACCAATCATACTTTGGGCTATACCGATTTCCACACAAACTGGGAATACAGTTTGCCATACAATGCTGCTGCTGCTGCTGCTGCTTCTTCTTCTTCTTCTTCTTCTTCTTCTTCTTCTTCTTCTTCCTCTTCTTCTTCTTCTTCTTCTTCTTCTTTTTGTTTTTTTGGTTTTTTGGGTTTTTTTTGTTTTGTTTTGTTTTGGTTTTTTTTTTTTTTGGTTTTTTCGCGACAGGGTTTCTCTGTTTAGCCTTGGCTGTCCTGAAACTCACTCTGAGGACCAGGCTCACCTCAAACTCAGAGATCCACCTGCCTCTGCCTCCCAAGTGCTGGGATTAAAGGCGTGCTCCACCACTGCCCGGCCATACAATGCTTCTTTTGTTTGTTTGTTTGTTTGTTTGTTTTGTTTTGTTTTGTTTTTTTCGAGACAGGGTTTCTCTGTCCTGGCTGTCCTGGAACTCACTCTGTAGACCAGGCTGGCCTCGAACTCAGAAATCCACCTGCCTCTGCCTCCCAAGTGCTAGGATTAAAGGCGTGTGCCACCACCGCCCAGCTCCATACAATGCTTCTTAAAGCCTTTCAAACTCCAGGTCTGTGTTCTCACCTCTAAACACTTAATAGTGTCGTTCCCATAGACCAAGAGGTTCTAAGGTCTTGGCTCATTTTAGATCCAGGCCCCATTTCATTGCAGACACTTGTGAGCTGCCATGTGGGTTCTGGGAATTGAACCCAGGTCCTCTGGAAGAGCCTCCAGTATTCTTAACATTTCTCCATTTCTCTGCTCACCTCTTTTTTTTGAGACAGGCCTCTCTCTAGCTCAGACTATCATGCAATTCAGGCTGGCCTTGGACTCTCAGAAATCTACCTGTCTTTGCCTCCTGAGCACTGGAATGGCGTGTACCACCATGCCCAGCATTTTTCCTCTTTTTAAAGAAAGATTCATTTGCTTTTGGTTTTGCCTACATGCATGTATGTATATTGTGTGTGTCCCTGGTGGCAGCCAGAAGAGGGCATCAGATCCCTTGGAACTGGAATTACATAAGGTTGTATGCTGCCCTGTGGATTGTGGGACTCAAGCCTCTGCTCTTCTGCAAGAACAGCAAGTGCTCTAACCAGTGAGCCATCTCTCTAACCCCATCCTTTGCTCTTTTCCAGATTGCCCTCTTTTAAAATTGTGCTTACTGTCCTGGTTTTGTTGTTGTCCACTCAGCACAGCTAGGATCATTGGAAAAGAAGGAACCTCAACTAAAAAAATGTCTTCATCAGATTGTTCTTTTAATTAATTATTGCTATAGGCAGGCTCAGTCCATTGTGGTGGTGCCACTCCTAAGCAGGAGCTCTTGGGTGTTATAAGATTCACACTGAGAAAACCATCGGGGAATAAGCCAGTAAACATGATTTAGTTCCTGCCTCCAGGTTCCTGCCTTGAGTTCCTGTCCTGACTACCCTTGGTGACCGAGAGTGACTTGACTGTTGCTTCTGATCATGGTGTTTTATCACAACAGTAGATAACCCTACTAACTAACTAAGACATATACTAAAGAATTTTCTAAGTCGGCTTGAAGATACTAACACCAGCAGAATCACACCCGAGAGCTGAGAATAAGGTACCTACTTAGTCCTCGAAAGCTGGGTGCCTTAGCAGTCAGACTAGTGCCAGAGTGGCTCTCTCTCACTTGGCAGGGTCTCACTTTGTCTCCCTGACTAGCCTGGCATTCTCTGTGTAGACCAGGCTGGCCTCAAACTCACAGAGATCTGCTTGCATTCTATCTCCTGAGTGCTGGGATTAAAGGCCTATTGCACCTCACCAAGCTAAATTTGCCCAATTTTTCATATCAAAATACTCTAGCATTCTCCTTCAGAGGTTTCTAGATCCTTTGCATCCTTGGCTGACCCTAAGATCAGGAATATCTGAAGGGTCCCTGGCTGGCCCACCTCCTGAGGGCCATAGTTTAACCTGCCTCCTCCTCACAGCCTGGCTCCCCATATCCACCAGCAGCTTTCTGCATGGTCCCTGGACAGGAAAAGCATTTAGCTAATGCTTCCCCTCAGCTCCCATTTGTTTTCCTGACAATGTTGCCATTTTGTTGGGCCAGCTTTTGGTGAGCTTGGAGTACACCTTGACCCTGAGAAAAGTTTTACAGACAGCAGGGCAGTGGTCTCCTGATTCCAGGCTATCCTGTGGAGATGGATTGGGTCTAGGACTACTACTTGAAGGTCTTGTCTTCAACCAATGAGTCGTGGTGGGCTGAGGAAAATGCCAGGGGCTAAAAAGACCAGTCCTGATCTGTTTATCCCTGTTCTTTGGGATAAAAACTTCCCACTGTGAACTCTGTTATGTGCTAATATGTGCGAGGCCCCTCACCTGTGAGTAGTCTCCGTAATCCTTGCAAAACAAACAAACAAACAAAACAAAACAAAAAAAAACTCCAAAACTTTGATGGCAAAACTGATTCAGGGAGTTACATGACTGAACTAGACCATACAGCTAGAAAATGTGGAGCTGGGCCTCAAAGGGGATCTCTGTGCCCCTAGAAAGCCCCCTTTTAAGCTCCCTCAAGCTTCTAGACTGGCCACTCCACACAGTGCCCTCTCCAAACACTCTTGAAGGAGAGGTCTACCTGCCTAAGCCACTCTAATTGAACTGGTCTGCCTCCCCAGCTGGTCCCTGTCAATCGGAAAGCAGAAACTGGGGCGAAGAGAGTGTGGTGTATTGAGTGGGCGGGCCAGTATGCAGAGTACAAAGCATTTTGGAACCAGCCTGAACACAAAAGAATGACAAGAAGGAGCAGCTGTTTGTAAAGAGAAACCTGAGAGAGACTAGCTCAGCTCCCTAATCCTGGCCCTCCTGGAGCCAGGATAGGTTCCCCAAGGTCAGGGATTCAGGCAACTAGGAGCGCTGGCTTCCACTCCTGAGTCCCCTCTCCTGTTCTCAAGCAACTGAGGCCTCCTTCCTCCCCTTGGACCAGATGCCCTACCTCTTTTGTCTCCTCCTGACCCTCTCCCTTTGGGTTTTGAGATTCCTTTCAGATTTCTCTTTTCATGCTCAGCTCTCTTTTAGTTTAAGACTGTGTGCCCCCACCTCCCCCTAATTCCCGGTAGTAATTTTAGCAAACTTTCCGCTGGTCTCTACTTGCATGTTCATAGCAAATGGCTCCTGTTTGGCCTGACATTTGATCTGTGTGGTGACAGAGCCCAGACAAAGCAGGCACAATGCCTGGGGAGGGGAGGCTAGGGAGGTGGATCACCTTCCTTCCATCCAGGCCTTATTTGGTCTACCTCAGCGAAGCAGCCTCCAAGCCCAGTCCCTCTTTATTTATAGCACTTGCTGTCCCTTTGTCTTGTCTCCTGTCACTCTGTAGTGTGCTCCACAATCACCACCCACTCCTCACATGGGTTCGGGCCCCCATTCTCCCCACTAGAAATGTCACGTGTGCAAAACACAGGCTGTGCTCTAAAGCCTGGGTCCACTGCTCCAACAACTGGACAAAGGTGCCCGGAGCAGGGATCTTTGCTTAGGTTCATTGTTACATATCCCCATTGACTATAACAGTGCCAAGCTCATAGTTGGCCCTCAATAAATACTTACATAGGAAAGGATGGGGAGGAGAGCAGCAAGCAGAAGGAAGACCAAATATCTGGGATATGAGACAGAGAACTTAAAACTGTGAAAGTGGCTTTTATACTCTGCCTTGAGGCATTGAGAACAATACTCTAAAACACCTATAGACCAAAGCCCTCCAAACCTGAAAGGAGCGGGAGGGCGTGTGATTAAGTTGTAGAGATGGCTACCCAATCCCACATCCAAACAATCCAAATCCCCACTCAAAGGCACTGGCTTTAAAATGGCTCATCCGTGTCCCAATCATTCTTTATCTGTCTCACTGCATGCAGCGCCTGTGCCTGAACCCGATCCCTGAGCATGGCGGGAAGGCACCTTCCTGTGTTGAGAACGCTGGAAGAGTGCAGAAGAGCTTTTGCCTTCCTCCGGCCCTGGAGGTTTCTTCTAGTGAGGCTGCTCTGTTACTACCTGGCAGGGTCTGGAAGAGAGCCCCAGAATTTGTTCTGCTGGGCATGTTAGCAGCAAGACCAGCTCTTCAGCAACTGCAAATGCATGCCTGAGGACTGCAGAGCTGCAGCTGCAGTGGGATGCAGCCCCTACAGTCTGCAGTCTCCTCCCTTCTCCCCCTCAAGCATCCTAACCCAGTGCCTTGGTTACCAAGAAATCCGACAGAAGCCCTTCCTGGAATTTCCCTTCCCTGCGGTGCCTACCCTACCTTCAAAACATACCTGCTTTTCACCCCATCCCCCAGGCCTGCCTCTCTCCTTCAAACTGACATCTAATCAGCTGGATTAATCTGCATGCGCTCAGAGCTGTGTTTGAGAAGAAAGGGGATTTCAAACTGAACCACGAATCTGTTGCCTAGACACCAAGCAGTGAAGCTTCCACAGTCCATGCTGGAAGAACAAGAACGAGGCTGGGTGCCAGCGTTGCTCCCAGGGCCTGCAAGGAAAGGGAAGATCTTTCCTGTCCTGTTCCTCTCTCCACTCATAAGAACAAAGATTGCATCCTTGCCTAGACAGAGGCCAGGTGGGCCAGGCAACTGTAGCTGTATTATCTGCAGCCCTGGGAGGCTCAGGCCTCTGCCTCTCAGATCTGCAGGGCACTGCTAGAACAGGAAAGGCTTAAAGCAGGCCCATTAAGTAACTGGTCCTCCCCCACAAACAGCTTCAGCGTTGCTTCCTTGGAATCCCTAGCTCTCCTCCCCCAACTGGGATCAACTTCCTATGTGCTGAGGTTCCCCACTTTGACTTTTGCTCCCCTGAAGCTGTGTAATCATAGAGGAAACACCCCCACCTCCATAAAGCAAAATACTTAAATGGATCACTGAAGATCTGCCTGGCTCTGAGGCTCAATGATCCCAGACACACATTGCCTGCTGGCCCAAGGCAAGCGGCGCCTAAGCCAGAGTTCCTGTGTCTAAACTCTCTGGTCCTAACAGGAACCTACCTTCTATCTGCTCCAATCCAACCACCATACCAGGGCCATGCCCCAGCTCTGCCCTGCCCCTCTCTGCTGCTGTGACCCAACCCCTTCCCATCTCAGACAGATGCAGGACTCAAGCCAGGAGAGTGGGGAAGATACTGGAAATAGGACCAGGCTAGTACTGGGAGCAAGGCTTCTAAGGGGCAGCAATGCCAGGGTCAGCAGGGCCCTCTTGTAGGCCAGCCAGGGCCCTGCCTGCTTGAGGTCATGGTGGTCGTGGTCAGCTTACTAGCTAGTGAGCTGTGGAATGTAAGGGATATTTTTGCTTCACTTTGAGCTGCCCCACCCCCTGGAACTCAGACCCTGAACATGCCATGCCACAACAATGACGACCACTTCCAATTGTTTCCTAGCTGGGGGAGGAGGGGGGAGTACTGTTTGGACAAGGGAAGGGGGGGAGAGTCGGGGGAAATGCTTTTAGTGACAACAGCCCTTTCTAAATCTGGCTAGGGACTGGGTGCAGGTGGGGGATGGGGCACCCTGCTGCCCCATATATACAGCCCCTGAGACCAGGTCTGGCTCTGAGCATTCTCCTGCTGTTTCTTTACTTGCTACCCTCAGGTAGGAGTGGGAGCTGGAGGCCTTCCTATGGGATAAGGGGCTCCAGGTTCAGGAAGTGATTCCTCTAGAACAATGGGCTTCTGGCATGTAGTACCAGGTTATTATTGAACACTCCTGTGCAGATCTAAATATGCATGCTTGTGCTGTAGGAATGTGAGAGCCCAAGTGTTCCAAGGGGGGTGGATATCTATATGTGTATATGGCCCAGAATGCAATAGCAGTGTCTACGTGAGCATGTGAGTGCGTGCGAGCGTGCATTCGCAAGTACAAGCACACATGTCTTAAATGTAAGGACCAGTATATATTTTATCACATAAGATACATCATGCCTGGTTACAAGCATTCTGGGGGAAGAGGGACAGAATGGTGAAGAATAATTTTTAAGGCAGCCAGCTCTGTGAATACTAGAACCTGTCCATGTTTGTGGAAGTGTCTGACTGTACATGGAGGAATTATTATATCAATATGTATGACCCTGCGTGTAGTCTCTGAAGCAGCAGCCACAGACACGCAGGTGTGGGGGCTCTGGTCTTCGTATGCTGAAGAACAGGCAGCCACGGGAGCCTGCCTATGTGCTGGGCTGCTGCACAGGGAGCCTGCCTATGTGCTGGGCTGCTGCACAGGGAGCCTGCCTATGTGCTGCACAGGAACACTGTGGGAAGCAGGCATGCTGAGGATGGAAGAAATTTATGTTCATGTCAAGTGTGTGTGCAAACAGCAGGCATGCATGTTCATCTGAGCGTGTGCAGGGGATGCTGGGGTGTTCGAGGGTAGTCAGAGGGAGGGCTGTTGGAATCATGAGACTTGAGTCTGAAGTCTGGACTCTGCTGCTTGTCTTGTGCTCTGAGAAAAGTAAGGCCTTCAGCCTTGACTTCCTCACGTACCCAAGGGACAGCTGCCAAGTAAAACAGTAAAAGTGCATTGTCTGGACAAATGTGACCGTTGTTGTTTTGTAGGTGGCTCAAAGGAAGGAAGCCTCAGCAGACAGATACAGGTAAGAACAGAACAGCCCCTAAGGGTGGAGCACTGGGGCTCGGAGACACCAATGTTGTCAGTTTTGGGAAAAAGGAAATAGTGTGAAAAGGAAGGGTGACAGTGACCAGAAAGACTGCCCAGTGCTGATAATCACTCTTCCACGTGCTGAAGAACAGAACCAGAGAAGAGGGAGGTGCTAGAAGCCAGGCTGGGCGACAGCCTGTCCTGACACAGTCTCTTCTCTTTCTCCAGTTCTCCTTCAGGCCTGGGCCTACCTCTTTATCACACTAGACACGTTTGAATCCAAGGTGAGAAAAGCTGAAGTCCAAATGTTGGGAAATCTGGAAAAACTGAACATAGCAGCCCAAGGCCTTCATGCTCCTCTCTGCCTGCTTGGAGAAAATGAGCAGATTTTCAGAAGCTCATGGCCAGTGAGGGGCAGGGACTATTGACACTCAGAGATTGATACAGACTTCTGTCTCTGCAAGAAGGTCAGGACATACCCAAAGAGTGCCCCAGTTGAACAAAAGTAAAGCTGTCCCCTTTGCCTGGCACAGCTGCCAGGCTGCTCTCTGGTTTAGGGGTAAGCTTGAAGAAGGGTAAGCTCCTGAGTGCTGAGCATGCTGCCAGATTTGGGAGCTGCCACTGATGGGGAGAGCCCAAGGTGGGGGAAGGCATGTAGGTAACGGCTGCTCTTCACCCCAGGCTCAGCCATGGCAGACGCAGAGATGGCTGCATTTGGGGCCGCAGCCCCCTTTCTGAGAAAGTCTGAGAAGGAGAGGCTGGAGGCGCAGACCAGGCCCTTTGACCTCAAGAAAGATGTTTTTGTGCCTGATGACAAAGAAGAGTTTGTCAAGGCCAAGATTGTGTCTCGAGAGGGTGGCAAAGTCACCGCTGAGACAGAGAATGGCAAGGTAGGTGTCTGTACTGGTATGGGGAAGCCACTTGAGAAAGCCCTACACCTGGGGTGCCCAGAGAGGGGACATGCATGCACACCTGAGGACCCCCAAGCTTCCCGTTTTTGGGGGTAGGATGGGGGTTCAAACTCTCCCAAAAGTCTCCTTACTCCCAACATCTAATTCCAGTCCCTTCTTAGCTCCTTATGCTATCTCCCCTACTCTGTAACTTGTCCTACCACCTTCGTGTTGATGGAGCAGGGCAGATACATGAGGGCCTATGTTGACTGTTACAGACGGTGACCGTGAAGGAGGACCAGGTGATGCAGCAGAACCCACCCAAGTTCGACAAGATCGAGGACATGGCCATGCTGACCTTCCTGCACGAGCCGGCTGTGCTGTACAATCTCAAGGAGCGCTACGCTTCCTGGATGATCTACGTGAGTACAGCACCAGTCCATCCCCCAGAACCTAGAGCTTCCTGGGCAACAGCCGTCTCCTGAAGACAAGACCTGCCTGCTCTGTGTCCTGGAAGCATGCCACTCTCTCTACACCAGCCCCTGCTCCTTTGGCTCAGTTATAACACTGGAACGCTTCTGAGCTTCGCCTTTTGCTTCCTTCATCTCCTGGGGTCTTTCTCTAATCCTGACAACCACCCCTCACTTTCTCTTCCTTACCCCCAGACCTACTCAGGCCTCTTCTGCGTCACCGTCAACCCCTATAAGTGGCTGCCAGTGTACAATGCGGAAGTGGTGGCTGCCTACCGGGGCAAGAAGAGAAGCGAGGCCCCACCTCACATCTTCTCCATCTCTGACAACGCCTATCAGTACATGCTGACAGGTAAGCCTGGTGCCCTGACCTGGGTCCTCTCAACCTGAATCCTCACCTGGACTCTCATCCCTCAACCCATTGCCTCTCCTCCTCTCTCTTCCAGATCGGGAGAACCAGTCCATCCTCATCACGTGAGCATAGCTCCAGAATCCTTGATCCCAGAATCCCCTGGGAGAGTACCCAGACTCCTTTGCATGCACTTATGGTCCTCTTTCTCTCCACCCACATACCCATCTCTTTCTCTGATCTTTGCACTAACTCCTTCCTTTGTGCCTTTCTCCCTTCCCATCTTTCTCTCGTTTTCTCCTCTTGCATCCTCTCCTATTTTCCTCTAACTCTTCATTCATGCATGAGCTCATTTGAAAAAACCCATGTATCACCCGTCTTCATTTTCCTTATCTTTCCCTTCAGAAACCTTTTCTCTCCTCTCCACCTACTCTTCCCAAACAGCCCTCTCCTCTGATTGACGTGAAGCCTTGTCCTCTGTGGCACCATCTTCTTATTGACTAATCTGATCCTATGTGCCAGTCTCTAACAACTTCCTGATCAGAGCGCCTCCTTTCCACTAGAATAGGTGCTCTCCCCTCCCTTGAGGTTTGCTGGTCTTAACCAGTGTTTTTACTGCCTATTAAGCCTTTGTTTATCACAACAGTGGAGAATCCGGAGCTGGGAAGACTGTCAACACTAAGAGGGTCATCCAATATTTTGCTGTTATTGCTGCCATTGGGGACCGCAGCAAAAAGGACCAGACCCCAGGCAAGGTAGGCCTGCTGTCACCCAAGGGCCTGCATTACAGAAAAAGAGTAGGCAGCCTTCACCTCCCATCCTTCTTGACCCTTTCAGGGCACCCTGGAAGATCAAATCATCCAAGCCAACCCTGCTCTGGAGGCCTTTGGCAACGCCAAGACAGTTCGGAATGACAACTCCTCTCGATTTGTGAGTGATACTCCACCTTGAACTTGGATCTTGTGCTGGTTGAAGGCTGGCCTCAAGTGGGAGCCTTTCCCAGGCTCATTGCTACTCTCTCCTATGCATCTCTTCAGGGGAAATTCATTCGAATCCATTTTGGGGCAACAGGAAAGTTGGCATCTGCAGACATAGAGACCTGTAAGTTCCACGAATTTGCCGGGGCTTATTTAGGCTGAGTCCACCCTGGTTCTATGGCTTAATCTCAATCTCTTCCCACAGTATGCATTTCTTCTTTCTGTCTCTACATCTGCCTGAGGCTTTCTCTGGCTTTTCCTCTACTACCAGTACATGTTTCTTCAAAGTTTCTCTCTAAGATGCTTTCTTTCTGTCTGGGTCTCTGCCTCCACCTTCATGTGTAACCTCTGCATCCATGCACTGGTTTCTCCCTCTGTACTTTGCTTGCCATGGTCCCCATCCCTTTCCCTTTCCCTTTTTGTATCTACATTATAACCTCTCATTCCTTTCCTTCTATCTGCCTGTTCACAGACCTTCTGGAAAAATCCAGGGTTATTTTCCAGCTGAAAGCAGAAAGAGATTATCACATTTTCTACCAAATCCTGTCTAATAAAAAGCCTGAGCTTCTAGGTGAGTCAGACTGAGACCAGCTATTTCCATGGCAACCTGGTCCTCTCTGCTTAAGGCTGGGTTCTGTCGGTATGCCTTGGGTCCTATGATATGTTAGATTCAATCTTGGGGGTCAAGTCGAGCCTTATCTGAGCCTTTCCCTTAGCCTGTTTGCTATAGCCAGCAGCCCCCAGGATAGCCAGGGGTTGTGCACATCCAAACTGCATTCCTTCCACCTTAGACATGCTGCTGATCACCAACAACCCCTACGATTATGCATTCATCTCCCAAGGAGAGACGACTGTGGCCTCAATTGATGACTCTGAAGAGCTCATGGCCACTGATGTAAGTATATGAGCACTCAACCACAGGGCAGACACTTAGTAGTGGCACATAGTACCAGCTTAGGAACAGAGCCAAGACACTGGGTATCTGATTTTTAAAGCAGTATAACCCCCCATGCACCCTGAGAACAGGGTGTGCTAAGATATGTGTTATGAAGCAAGAGAGTAGCCAGTATTTGGTGTTGTCAAACCAGAATGTGCTGAGAACCGTGGACAGAGACAGGAAAGGTAGAGAATAAAATCATACCACTTGGGAAACAGGAAGGAGAGCCCTACAGATCCTGGAGGTTAAGTGAGCTGTTGGGTAGAGGAGAGATACACACGGGTATAAAAACCTAGGCAGGGAAAGGACTGGGAACATAGGCAGGCAACCCACAGCAGCTACAGAGAACAGCTATGACCATTGACAGTGGACGGTGATAAGGCAGGGCACCATCTTCTATTGTCTGTCTCTGTTTTGGAGTTCCTCTCTGCTTGTGGGAATCTCATACTTTACAGGGAGTAGGGAGATAAATTCAAGTTCTCTCTCCAGTGTATGTGGGTCTCACTAACTGGTCACACTTCCTTTTCTGGGATTCACTGATATGGGGGCTGCTTACAGAGTGCCTTTGATGTGCTGGGCTTCACTCCAGAAGAGAAGAACTCCATCTACAAGCTGACAGGCGCCATCATGCACTTTGGAAACATGAAGTTCAAACAGAAGCAGAGGGAGGAGCAGGCGGAGCCAGACGGCACTGAAGGTGAGAAACAAGAAAGCCGTGGAGTCACTGAGGGCCACGTCTGCGGAACGAGTATCCCTGTACTAACTTCGCTACCTACCCTTTCCTTCCAGAGGCTGACAAATCAGCCTACCTCATGGGGCTGAACTCAGCTGACCTGCTTAAGGGGCTGTGCCATCCTAGAGTCAAAGTGGGCAACGAGTATGTCACCAAGGGGCAGAATGTCCAGCAGGTGGGTTGTCTTTGGACGATAAATGAATGACGGAGAGGTGGTGGAATATGAGCTTTCAGACTCATCCTTCCCAAGAGTATGTCTCATCTGGATTTCCCCCTACCCTGCAGGTGTCATATGCCATCGGGGCACTGGCCAAGTCAGTGTACGAGAAGATGTTCAACTGGATGGTGACACGCATCAATGCAACCCTGGAGACCAAGCAGCCACGCCAGTACTTCATAGGTGTCCTGGACATCGCCGGCTTTGAGATCTTCGATGTGAGTCTTTGAGCCCTGGCCTGGGACACCACTTGTTCCTCACCCACCCACTCAGACCTTCAGTCATGTGTGGAGGGCCAGCCCTGGGCCAGGCACAGGGGGAATGGTTAGAGCCAATCGCTATCCCTGCCATGACCTGGGAGGGGACCAGAGATACCTGTGCTGGGCTCAGGCTGGTATGTGGCACAGTCCTAGGCTGACCCACCCTGCTGGCCACTCAGACCCTCAGTCAGCCTGCCTGACTGGCTGCCTCACCCTGCAGTTCAACAGCTTTGAGCAGCTGTGTATCAACTTCACCAATGAGAAGCTGCAGCAGTTCTTCAACCACCACATGTTCGTGCTGGAGCAGGAGGAGTACAAGAAGGAAGGCATCGAGTGGACCTTCATCGACTTTGGCATGGACCTGCAGGCCTGCATCGACCTCATTGAGAAGGTGAGCCCTGTCTCTACCACCTGAGCCTTCCCCCTACACCTTACATGAACACTTCAGAATTCCAGATAAAGTGATGGCTCACCTGCCTTCTGAGGAGTCCAATCTAAGTATCAGAAGTGGGACTCTACTTTTCAGAGTTCTGTGTTTTTCAGAATATCCATGACAGAGTGCTGATAGCTCTGTTCCCAGGGGCTTGAGACTGGACATGTGAAGGATGGGCATCTAGAAGCTGGTCTTCCCCACCTCTGGCTCTGGGTTACACACATCCAAGGATCAGGAAATGGGACAGTGGTCTGGGGGTGGGGGGTGGGCAGTTATAAGAGTGGGTTTTTTTGTTTGTTTGTTTTTATTTTTGGTTTTTCAAGACAAGTTTCTCTGTGTAGCCCAGGCTGTCCTGGAACTGGCTATCTAGTTCAGGATGGCCTCGAACTCAGAGATCCTGGCTAGTGTACTTATTTTTAAACTCAGCATCACAGGAATCTGGGTGGCAGACTGTGATAGAGACATCAGAAGCAGCCACAAACTCAGATTTGATAATAAATAAATAAATAAATAAATAGAAAGAAAGAAAGAAAAAAAAGTCCCTCCAACATCAACAAAAATCCCCATTTGTGGAAAGCTTGCTTGTCAGGTGTCAGATAGTAGCCAGCTGCTATCCTTGAGGCGAGCCTGGTCTCTTCATACCCTATGTGCATGTCTAAGTAAATACTGACATACAGACGAATAGCTCAACCAAGTAAAGCATACTCAACAGATCTCTCCTTACACTCTTAGCCCATGGGCATCATGTCCATCCTGGAGGAGGAGTGCATGTTCCCCAAGGCCACAGACATGACCTTCAAGGCCAAGCTGTATGACAACCACCTGGGCAAGTCCAACAACTTCCAGAAGCCTCGCAATGTCAAGGGGAAGCAGGAAGCCCACTTCTCTCTGATCCACTATGCTGGCACCGTGGACTACAATATCCTGGGCTGGTTACAGAAGAACAAGGACCCACTCAACGAGACAGTGGTGGGTTTGTACCAAAAGTCCTCCCTCAAGCTGCTCAGCAATCTGTTTGCCAACTATGCTGGAGCTGATGCACGTAAGTATCCCAGGGCATTAGTGCTCTAAAGTTTATTCCATAGTTCTGAGGCATATCGATTGCAAAATTTCACCATTTCCCTTTCACGGTACACCCCGCGGTGTACAGAACAGACTCAGTGAGATAGACCTGGGTGGAGACACTGGAGCCGCCATATTGAAAACTCTCGTCTGGTGGCCAGGAAAGAATGTGAGGAGAGGCTATAAGTCTCCACTCCTTGCCTCTTTATGTGCCCACTAATTACCCTTTCCTTGGCTTCCCTTCCCACAGCTGTGGACAAGGGCAAAGGCAAGGCAAAGAAAGGCTCATCCTTTCAGACGGTGTCCGCTCTGCACAGGGTGAGTGTGTGCTCAGCCCCAGTCTACCATGGCTCCCCATTCATTCTGGTGCCTCGGTCCCAGTTCCTTATGTCCTAGATTCCCCAGCTCCTCACAACACCAGTTTTTCTGGGTTCAACCTCAGCCCCTTCCATGCTCTTGTCTTTCTTCATCTCCCGGCCTCATCTCACCTCTCTTCACTTCTCACCCTGACCAACCTCTCCCTTCACCTGCGTCTTCTCCAGCATCCTTCTGCCTCCTCGCTTCCGTACTCTCTTCTTTCTTTCTCTCCTCTTCGCTTCCTCCTTCTCCTTCCTTGCTCTTTATTTCTTCCTCTTCTTCTGCCACAGGAAAATCTAAACAAACTTATGACAAACTTGCGCTCCACACATCCCCACTTTGTACGCTGCATCATCCCCAACGAGACTAAGTCTCCAGGTGAGCCCACAGACTTGCGATATCCCACTCTGAACAGGCACTGTCCCAGAGACGGGACAGTGATCTCCAAGTCATGATGGTTTCCAAGTCACCCTCTTCTCCCGGACCACCCCTCCCAGCGTTACCCTGTGTTGGGAATGTACCTCAGAGTAATATGTGAGGCACTTCTATGGAAACCACCTCATAAGTGACTTCCAGGCATTAATGAGACATCTAAGGAATGTCTATCTGTTTTTAAACATTGGAAACAAAATATCAGGAGACCCAGGTTCAGAGCCTGGCTCAGATTTCAGTGAGCTCAGCGATCTGCATGGCATTCAATCTCTTAGTCCACTCACATAGAATAAGAGATACGTCTGTCCTGAAACCACCCATGATAATAAGTATAAGTTATATAAAGTAATAGATAAGAAAATATTTTGATTGCTATTAGACATGTGGCTAAGGGGGAAATGAAACAAATGGAGAATTGGTGTTGGTTGACTGACTCACTGAAGTAAGCAGATAATATGTGCCAGGGTCTGGGTGAGAACCCAGAGGATGGAGTTAGTCTGACACTCTCCCCACTCTCTCCTCCCTGCTGCCCCAGGGGTGATGGACAACCCCCTGGTCATGCACCAGCTGCGGTGCAATGGCGTGCTGGAGGGCATCCGCATCTGCAGGAAGGGCTTCCCCAACCGCATTCTTTATGGGGACTTCCGGCAGAGGTAAGGGGTTCCCCAGGGCTCAGGGAGCTAGAGGTGGGCTCCCTTTGTGGAAGTGGGGGGATCTATGGTGGCCCTGGAATTCTATAGGCAGTGGAGAGCCACACAGAATGCAAATGACTCTGAGAACTTCCCTCCCAAGGTATCGAATCCTGAACCCAGCAGCCATCCCTGAGGGGCAATTCATTGATAGCAGGAAAGGGGCAGAGAAGCTTCTGGGCTCCCTGGACATTGACCACAACCAGTACAAGTTTGGTCACACCAAGGTGAGGAAGAGAAAGAGACAAATTAGTTTAAGATATCTCTTTTCCTTTGGTTCTTCATCTTTCCCTCCCATCCTCTTACCAATCATCTTTAAGACGATCTCTGAACCACATGCTAGCTTTCCGCTCCTAGAACCACTTTCCCATCACATCTCCAGCTGCCAATGGCATCCTCCTCCTAATTCTTCCCTCAGTTGCCCTCAAATGCTCACCACTTCCCCCATCACACCGAATCCTAGTCATGCCTAACACTTGTCTTCTCTGCAGGTGTTCTTCAAGGCGGGGCTGCTGGGACTCCTGGAGGAGATGCGGGATGAAAGGCTGAGCCGCATCATCACCAGAATCCAGGCCCAGTCCCGAGGTGTGCTTTCCAGGATGGAGTTCAAGAAGCTGCTGGAGCGCAGGTGAGAGGTCTTAAAGGACCCTAGCCCTCCTGATGAAGGAGACCCCTAGCCTCCTGATGAAGGAGACCCCTAACCATCCTGATAAAGGAGGCCCCTAGCCCTCCTGATGAAGGAGACCCCTAGCCTCCAGATGAAGGAGACCCCTAGCCTCCTGATGAAGGAGACCCCTAACCCTCCTGATGAAGGAGACCCCTAATCCTCCTGAGGTTCAGGCTAATCCAGTGACAGTGTCAAGAGAAAGACTTCAGTGAACCCAGCAGGAAGAAATCATTAGGAGGGGATCTTAGGAACACAAGCTGGTCCTTAGCTTTTGAAGACCTCAGAGAGGGTGAGATGGATGAAGGAAAAGGGGATTTATCTAGGAATAAGGGCCTCAGATGGGAAGTAACAGGGGACGCTCCATGCCACTCTTCTCATTGTGCCTGCAGAGACTCCCTGCTCATTATCCAGTGGAACATCCGGGCCTTCATGGGGGTCAAGAACTGGCCCTGGATGAAGCTCTACTTCAAGATCAAGCCACTGCTGAAGAGCGCAGAGACAGAGAAGGAGATGGCCAACATGAAGGAGGAGTTTGGGCGAGTCAAAGAAGCCCTAGAGAAGTCTGAGGCTCGCCGCAAGGAGCTGGAGGAGAAGATGGTGTCCCTGCTGCAGGAGAAGAATGACCTGCAGCTCCAAGTGCAGGCGGTGAGGACACAAAGCCATTGTTAGCTCCTCCCCCGTGCTTTGGTCATGCTCCCCACAATCCCACACCTCTCTCTACCTAGGAATGTACAATCTTGTCACTCACAGGCTGAGGATTCTGGTAGCACACTTTCAAAGACCTCCTCAGAAGGAGAAAAGATTAAAAAAAAAAAAAAGAATCCCATTTTAAATACACAGGCTTAGGCATATATGGTGGCACACCCCTGTTATCCCAGTACTTGGGAAGTAGAGGCAAGAGAATCAAGAATTCAAGGTTAGCATTGGTTAAAGAGTGAGAGCAAGGCCACCCTGGGCTATAAGAGATCCTGTCTCAAAAATATGCATGTGCACGCACACACACAGACACAGACACAGACACATACACAGACACACAGACACACACACACACACACACACACACACACATATACACACACATGGGGGGGTAGAAATCCTAGGGGAAACTATAAATCATGTTTGAGCCTAAATTTCTTCATTTTAGACTGGAGCCACCTGCCTGTCTCATAGGTTAAATTTTACAGAGTGTAACATCAGCCAATGCAGTCCCTTAAAGCTAGGAGACTAGAGGAAAAGGCCACGTCATGAAGACTTTGAGTTCCCTCCACTGCTCCTCTCCCTAGTGCTCCTGAGCCTGACCATCCTAACCTGCCTCCTTAGCCTCCTGAGGCTCTTCTCAGATGACAATAAGCCAAAGTCCCTCTCCTCTCCGGCTATTATACCTCTCCCCTCCACCTGTGAGGACAAGGGCCCATCCCCTCTGACCAGCCTCCCTTTCCGTTCCTTGCCCCCAGGAACAAGACAACTTGGCAGATGCAGAGGAGCGCTGTGACCAGCTCATCAAGAACAAGATCCAGCTGGAGGCCAAGGTGAAGGAGATGACCGAGAGGCTGGAGGATGAGGAGGAGATGAACGCCGAGCTCACTGCCAAGAAGCGGAAGCTGGAAGATGAGTGCTCAGAGCTCAAGAGGGATATTGATGACCTGGAGCTGACGCTGGCCAAAGTGGAAAAGGAAAAGCATGCAACAGAGAACAAGGTGAGGCCGGCTCCCTCAGGTCCCAAAGAACGCACAGCATGTTTCCTATGGTAGCATGGAGGTTCCTCTAGATGTCCCCAGGACGGTGTCCTTTGACTTAAAGGGAATGTGGGATTTGTGTTTGTCAGGTGAAAAATCTGACAGAGGAGATGGCTGGTTTGGATGAGATCATTGTCAAGCTGACAAAGGAAAAGAAAGCCCTGCAAGAGGCCCATCAGCAGGCCCTGGATGACCTGCAGGCTGAGGAAGACAAGGTCAATACTCTGACCAAGGCCAAGGTCAAGCTGGAGCAGCAGGTGGATGATGTAAGCAGACTGGGCATAACGGGCTTAGATGTAGCGTGTCCTTCTGTGTTGAGAGGTATGTGTGAGTGGCTGTGTTTGGGTGGGGGTGTTGGGGCACTGGAAAGTCTTTCGTCTATTGACATCTTCCCAGAATAGAACTAGGGTGTAGAAAGCATGAGGATTATTGACTTCAAAAAAATGTACCTAATCTCACTGTTCTGATCAAGAACAGGGATAGCTTTTTTGCTTTGGTTTGTTTTGGTTTGTTTTTGTGGTTTCGGGACAGTTTCTCTGCGTAGCCCTGGTTGTCCTGATAATCACACTGTTGATGATGCTGGCCTCAGACCCACAGAGATCCTCCTGCCTCTGCCTCCTGAGTGCTGGGATTTAAGGCATGTGCTACAATGCCCAGTCCAAGCTAGCTTTTTATTAAAGTTGAAAATTTAAACCCACATAGCTCTTTGATGTTAGAGGATTATCTTGGAGATTAGCTCTTGGAGGATTATCTCATAAGAACACTATATCTCTTTGGTAAATTGTTAGACTCGTTGAGGAGGATCTTTGCAGAGTCCGGTTCCGAATGACCACTGTTCCCTCAAATGTGTCTATGTCCATTAACTACTCCCTTACCATTCTGCTCTAATAACTCAGTATCTGTCTCAGTCGCAGGACTAAGAGCTCCCCTCAGATGGGCACTTGAGTTTACTCAATTTTGTGTCTCCAGTACCCTGCACAGAGCCTGGAACTCGTAGGTACTTACAGGATGCTGAATGAATGATTATGGCTTTGGAATCTTATCCCACATTCATTCATTCATTCATTCATTCATTCATTCACAAATTAATCTATTGAGCAAACCCTTCAGTCTAGACATTCTCATGGTTCCCTGGAAACATTGGTCTTTTCTAGGGAAGTGCCCAAAGTCCTGGATTCTCTAAGGATTTCCAAAATATAGATGAACAAAACTCAGGTCAGGATGTCCTACCTTGTGGTTCATCGTTGGCTCTTCTCTCTGCCAGCTGGAGGGATCCCTGGAGCAGGAGAAGAAGGTGCGCATGGACCTGGAGCGAGCCAAGCGGAAGCTGGAGGGTGACCTGAAGCTGACACAGGAGAGCATCATGGACCTGGAGAATGACAAGCAGCAGCTGGATGAGCGACTCAAAAAGTACTGTGTTCCATACTGCCACACCCTTTATCCAGCCCAGTTCAGCTCACCACAGTACAGGCTGACCAAGCAAGGGCCATCCTAAGAGGCACTGGATGCTCAAACTAGGGGCAAAGGCTCCCTAACCCACACATCAGGTCCCCTGGTCCTCCCTAGTAAGGAGTCACACACCGATCTCTCAAGCCCCTTGTCCCTGCTAGGCCCTTGGGAGAGGTGAAAATAAAAGCTTGCTTTCTTTGTGAGCCCTTGGTCAGATAGGGAGGAAGGCTGCACATAATTTCAAAGGAATTGCTCTGCTGTTCAAAAACTGAAGGGGTTAGGTTATTTCTTTTTTCTAGGTAGATTCTAGTCCCATTTTTTTATTGCAAGTCCTTCCCAAAGGTGCACACACAGACTTGGTGAATATTGAGCTATAAAAACATATTTTGGTATATCAAAATCTGATATACTTCCAAGAGTGGTTTAGGATGCCCAAAGGGTAATACCTGCTGTTGGGTCAAGTCCAGTAAGAATGTAATGAAAAGCCCTTTCATTACACGCTGACTGAACTTGGAAGGATCTTATAGTACTTCAATTCGTATTTGCATAGGAGTCTCCACACTTCCCTAGGCAGAGTTTGTTGAGTGAATGAATGAATGGTCTTAATAGTTTTTCAAACTTCTTTTTTTAATATTTTATTTTTAATTGTGTGTGTGTGTTAAGTGCACATGCATGTGCTCACTGCTCATAGAAGTCAGAAGAGAGCACCAGACCCCCTGGAGCTGGCCTATCAGGCAGTTGTGTGCTGCATTGTGTGAGTGCTGAGAACTGATCTTGCTTCTTCTGGAAGAGCAGTGCTCTCAACTGCTCTCCACAGCAGCCTCCTCAGAATCTTTACAAAGATGGTGTCTCTCACTCTACTTTACCAAAGAGACAGCTAAGGCTCAGAAAGGTTAAGGAGTGGAGAGGGAAGTGAGCATGAGCAAGGCACATGATCGAGGTGTGAGAAGCCATCTTCATGAAACGCCTAAGCCAACAGTGACGAGTTAAAGACTACCAGCACCGAAGAGAATGAAAGAAAGAAAAAGGCCTTTTCAATAGTCTCATTACTTAACAGAGGAGAAAACTTGGGATAAGAGGAGAAAGCCTGGGCTGGAGAGACAACTCAAGCAGTTAAGAGCACTGACTGCCCTTTCAGAGGTCCTGAGTTCAATTCCCAGCAACCACATGGTAGCTCACAACCATCTGTAATGGGATCCAATGCCCTCTTCTGGTGTGTCTGAGGACATTGACAGTGTATGCTCATAAATTTAATTAAGTAATTAGTTAATTAGTTAATTAATTAAAAAAGAGAGGAAGGTCCCTCAGACCCCCAACCTGCTACCCCACTATAGGGCTTTCCATTACATTCTTACTGGACTTGACAGCAGGTATTACTCTTTGGGCATCCTAAATCACTCTTGGAAGTATTTTTTGCCTGCACTTTATTGGTTTTACAGTCTCCAATCTCTGGTGGACTCTCCAGGTGCCTACCTGGTCTGCTACCCCACCTCCTTTCTTCCCTACAGGAAGGACTTTGAGTTAAATGCGCTCAATGCCAGGATAGAGGATGAGCAGGCTCTGGGCAGCCAGCTGCAGAAGAAACTCAAAGAGCTTCAGGTAGGGCTAGGGGTATGCTACTCCTGCATCCCTAGAGATCTCTGCACACAGAGCTGTGTGCCCGCGAAGGGAGAGAAAATGAACAAGGCTTCCTATGGGGAGTTCCCAGTTGGGGCTTATATGATCCAAGAAAGACACAGGAAGAGACCTGGGGGGTGGGGGTGGGGGAGGAAGGTCTAGATGGCAGAACTCTTTGATTTCTTGTCTAAAAGTATGTCTAGTCAAGAGATCATGAAACTTCACGACAGACCTCTGAGTCTCCATGCCCACCCTGTCACCTGGTGGCTTTTGAGGTCCCTTCAGCCTTGATGGTTCTTTCCTCTGTAGTAGGCATTGAATTAGGTCTTCAGCTATTTTATCAAACAAGTGTGGTTTCCTCAGTTACACTTTTGCTACTCTCCGCCCACTAAACTGCCTGCAAAACCCATGAGACACAGATTGGCTTTTTTATCCTTCTCTAAGAGTTCTGCTTCCTTCTAATAAAGAGAATGTGCAGTGCTCGAGCCTAAAGGAAAGTTGACTGGGCTGTGCAAGACACCTTCCCCAGTGCCTTCTATGTCCACCTCTCCAGTAATACAGCAAACTTACTTGCAGTTCTCATAGGCCAGGGGTCTTTTAGAGTCCCAGGGCCGGGCCTCAATGGAGAGGTCCAGGAAGCAGGTCTGAACCCCTGTGCCCCTGACTAGGCACGCATCGAGGAGCTGGAGGAGGAGCTGGAGGCCGAGCGCACAGCCAGGGCCAAGGTGGAGAAGCTGCGCTCAGACCTGTCCAGGGAGCTGGAGGAGATCAGTGAGAGGCTGGAGGAGGCCGGAGGAGCCACATCCGTGCAAATAGAGATGAACAAGAAGCGTGAGGCCGAGTTCCAGAAGATGCGGCGGGACCTGGAGGAGGCCACGCTGCAGCATGAGGCCACGGCCGCCGCCCTGCGCAAGAAGCATGCAGACAGTGTGGCTGAGCTGGGCGAGCAGATAGACAACCTACAGCGGGTGAAGCAGAAGCTGGAGAAAGAGAAGAGTGAGTTCAAGCTGGAGCTGGATGATGTCACCTCCAACATGGAGCAGATCATCAAGGCCAAGGTGGGCCTCCAGCAGCTCCCTCCTCTAATCCCCTCACAGCTGTGCCATCTCTTGTCACTCTCATTCCCTTTTATGCATTTTTGCCTTCACCTCCTGTCTACCCTCCCCCTCCATAGCCTTCACCTCCTGTCTACCCTCCCCCTCCATAGCCTTCACCTCCTGTCTACCCTCCCCCTCCATAGCCTTCACCTCCTGTCTACCCTCCC
>JANHMN010000001.1:198920690-198947240 GCA_030674055.1 Rhabdomys pumilio | reverse complement strand
CTGTCTACCCTCCCCCTCCATAGCCTTCACCTCCTGTCTACCCTCCCTCTCCATAGCCTTCACCTCCTGTTTACCCTCCCTCTCCATAGCCTTCACCTCCTGTCTACTCTCCCCCTCCATAGCCTTCACCGACATTTATCTACTAGTCTTTCTTTAATGCCTTTCCTTCTCCAGACTGAGTTCCTTCTACTCTGTGTCCCCTCCTGCCTGACCTCTGAGCTCTCCCCATCCTTGCCCTCCTTTCCTTCTTCTGGTCTGGGTCCACACAACCCCTCCTCCCTGCCAGTCCTGGCCCTTCCCACATTCACCTTTCATCTGCTCCTTAATGCCTGAAGGCAAACCTGGAGAAAGTGTCCCGGACACTGGAGGACCAGGCCAATGAATACCGCGTGAAGCTGGAAGAAGCCCAGCGCTCCCTCAATGACTTCACCACACAGAGAGCCAAGCTGCAGACAGAGAATGGTGGGTACCCTTGACCATCCCTCACCTTGCCCCTGGTAGCTTTGGTTTTCCCATCCACCGCCCAAGAATCCTTCATTCCACCTCCAGGCGAGTTGGCTAGGCAACTGGAAGAAAAGGAGGCATTGATCTCCCAGCTGACCCGAGGCAAGCTCTCCTACACACAGCAGATGGAGGACCTCAAGAGGCAGCTGGAGGAGGAGGGCAAGGTGAGGCCCAGATAATGGCAGTGGGACAGGCTCGGTGGCATCCCTGGACACACCATTACCTCCAGGAACACACTTGAATACAAAAGATAACCTATTAACCTATCTCCCTACTAAAAGACCCTCCTGGTCATTTAATGACTCCTTATTTGTAAGGGATAGAGGAAGGCAAATAAAAATCACTCAAAGGCATTGAGACTCCACCTTATGTGGGTGAGTCTGGGTCTTGACTGAAGGCTTCAGGATGTAGACATAAGAATCTAGAGACTGGAGGGCTGGGTTTGCTCTAATCTCCTTGATGCCCACCTCTTCCCAGGCCAAGAACGCCCTGGCCCACGCACTGCAGTCAGCCCGGCATGATTGTGACCTGCTGCGGGAACAGTATGAAGAAGAAATGGAGGCCAAGGCTGAGCTCCAGCGTGTCCTGTCCAAGGCCAACTCAGAGGTGGCCCAATGGAGGACCAAGTATGAGACGGACGCCATACAGAGGACGGAGGAGCTGGAGGAAGCCAAGTGAGTCCACTATGACTGCCCCTGGATTTGCCAAGAGAACGGAGCAGAGCATCTGCTGTGGAGACAGACAGAGTAGATGCAGGAAAGAGCTTTGGGGTGGAAGAACAGAGGATGGGGAGACCTGGTGAGCCACGGGGGGTATCTGATAGAAAGCCTGAGTCCTGCAACCTGTAACACCTGGCTGGCCCTGCTTACTTCCTTTGACGGGTGAGCTTTTGGCCCGGGTTATACCTGACACTCACGTATAAGACGAGCAAAAAGCCTGTTGGTCAGAGGAGCTATCATCATTCAGCCTGGGCTTGGGGGAAGGGAGTGGAGGTGCGAGCCACACAAATGTGCTGCATGTAGTGGGAGTCTGAGCAGCCTGTTGTGGGAGACTCTTCTACATCACCTCCTCCAGGCTGGGGTTCCAACATCTTAGGGAACTGTGGGTCTTTCTCATCAACAGTAGGAAGGAGGGCATCCTCTCACAGCCTTTTGACTCCAAGTTCAGTCACATACATTCCCCTGCTGCAGGAAGAAGCTGGCTCAGAGGCTTCAGGATGCAGAGGAGGCAGTGGAGGCTGTCAATGCCAAGTGCTCCTCACTGGAGAAGACCAAGCACAGGCTGCAGAACGAGATCGAGGACCTGATGGTGGACGTGGAGCGCTCCAATGCTGCCGCTGCCGCCCTGGACAAGAAGCAGAGGAACTTTGACAAGGTAGGCTCACAGTGGGGCTGCAGACACCGAGCATGCTGGTGGTGGGGTCATGCTCCTTGGAGGCGGGAGAGGAGGGCTGAGTCAGGAGAGGGCCTGGGACAGCTCTGGACACAGTGTGCTCCTGCCTACAGATCCTGGCTGAGTGGAAGCAGAAGTATGAGGAGTCCCAGTCAGAGCTGGAGTCTTCCCAGAAGGAGGCGCGCTCCCTGAGCACAGAGCTCTTCAAGCTCAAGAATGCCTATGAGGAGTCTCTGGAGCACCTGGAGACCTTCAAGCGGGAGAACAAGAACCTCCAGGGTGGGCGAGCTGAGGGGCAGGGGAGGGACGCAAGGAAAGGGAAGTGGGGCAAGGTGTATTGATCTTTCTGGTCCTCTGCTCCTCAGAGGAGATCTCAGACCTGACTGAACAGCTGGGAGAAGGGGGGAAGAATGTGCACGAGCTGGAGAAGATCCGCAAACAGCTGGAGGTGGAGAAGCTGGAGCTGCAGTCGGCCTTGGAGGAGGCTGAGGTAAGGGCCTAACTCTCTCTGCACTCTCCAGTCTGTCCTACTGTATCCGTCTTACAGAAGTCATCCTGACCCCAAGTCACAAATCTATTGGCTCCCATTCTTAGTAGAAGCCCACGTACCCAAGAGCCATGACTGCCTCCAAAGCTGAGGTCTTCGCATTGGCCAACACCACAGTCTAGTTTTTAGGACAGAAGACATGCTTCTCGGTTGGAGTCAGGCTAGCACAGCTCAAACCACTGGGAGGAACACAGGCTCCATGGGCAAATGGCCTGGGTTTGAACCCTGGCTTGAGTCCTCATCTGTAAGATAGAATTAACGTATAAGCTATGATTGTGTGTATGATTGTTATGGAGATTAAGTGAGATCACAATCAAGCACTTATGTCTGAGCCATGATTGCTGCACATTTCTAAGAACCTGGGACAGCCCCAGATTAGGGCTATAGAAACTTCAACCTTTTCTGTGATTTTTTTTTTTAATCAGGTGGGTCAGGAACTTCTGCTTTGTTAGTCCCAAAGGCCTGATGACTGAGAAGTCCTAATCTGGGCTGTAGAGATGGCTCAGACATTAAAGGCTAGGCTCACAACCAAAAATATAAGTCTGAATCCTCTCTTTTACAGAGGAAGATCAGGAGTCAGGAGGCCCCGGAGATTCCCCACTTTCTTTCCCACAGCAGCCTGGGTTCAGAATCTATCACCACAAGTCCTTCCTAGGCCACAGTCCTGTTAAAGTCTGTCATCCCCTCATTCCCCACATCCACCCAATGCAGCCTTGATTACCCACCTCTGACTCCTCTCCCCTTTCCAGGCCTCCCTGGAGCATGAGGAGGGCAAGATCCTCCGCGCCCAGTTGGAGTTCAACCAGATCAAGGCAGAGATCGAAAGGAAGCTAGCAGAGAAGGATGAGGAGATGGAGCAGGCCAAGCGCAACCACCTGCGAGTGGTGGACTCCCTGCAGACCTCCCTGGATGCGGAGACTCGCAGCCGCAATGAGGCCCTGCGGGTGAAGAAGAAGATGGAGGGCGACCTCAATGAGATGGAGATCCAGCTCAGCCAGGCCAATAGGATAGCCTCAGAGGCCCAGAAGCACCTGAAGAATGCTCAAGCCCACTTGAAGGTAACCGGAGCCAGGCCTCTAGAAGGTGGTGAGTCGAAATATGTATAGTGCCCAGAAAGATGATAAAGATCTTCAACCACACCACTCTGAATATACCCACTCCTGTCTGATCTTGGAAGCCAAGAGGGCTGGGACTGGTGAATGCTTGAATAAGAGATAGTAGAGGACAGGGAATCATAAATGGGCTAACGTAAATATGAGAAAGTGGGAACTACCTACCCCCTGGGTTTGTAGGCGTGAGAAACGGTGCACTCTGGACCAGTCGAGCCTCAGGACAAGAGAGTAGAGCATGAGATAGGTGCTTATCTTCCTGATGACAAGAGACTGTTGGATGGGATCAGGTGGGGTGTGCCAGACCCAAAATGGGAGGTCTATTGGCATGAGGTCTAGGTCCTTTACATCATACCTTCGCCATAGGACACCCAGCTCCAGCTGGATGATGCCGTCCATGCCAATGACGACCTGAAGGAGAACATCGCCATCGTGGAGCGACGCAACACCCTGCTGCAGGCGGAGCTGGAGGAGCTGCGGGCTGTGGTGGAGCAGACAGAGCGGTCCCGGAAGCTGGCAGAGCAGGAGCTGATTGAGACCAGCGAGCGGGTGCAGCTGTTGCACTCACAGGTGACAGAGTCGGGGACCCTGTGCAGAAATCCACTGAGAGTCAGAGCCCGGGATAATTTTGGAGCAAGTCAAGCAGGATTAGGTATCTCAGTTCTCGGGTCAACCTTCATCTGTTAGTAGCAGCTGGGAGAACCATTATTTTGAGCGAGAGGAACAGACTTAGGAGCTAAGTATGTCACTGAATGGTGGTGCCTGAGAGTCACAAATGTGGGAGCCACGGACTGCATTTTGTCATCTGATACCTTGATCTACAGGACAGCCTCCAAGTTGATTTGAAAAGATAGGAACTTGGGGGTTTAAAGATGCGTAACTGGGGCTGGAGAGATGGCTCAGCAGTTAAGCGTGTTTGCTGTTCTTTTGCAGGACCCCAAAAATTTGGTCCCCAGCACCCAAGTCAGGTGGCTCACAATCTCCTACAACTCCAGTTCCAGAAGATCTGAGGCTCGTGGCCTCTGTGGGCACCTGTACTCCATATGCATACTCACTCGCACACTCATGCGCATGTGCACACTCATACATGCACATGCACACACTGCACACACTCATACATACACACATACACACATATTCATACACACATGTACACACACATGCACACGCACACACACACAGAGGAAGACATTTTTCAAAAGCAGAACTACATCTTCTTGTCAGGCAAACTGTGGGGAGGAGAGTGCTTTCCATATTCCCAATAGTTGTGCCAAACTATTGCAGTGCCGTGTGTGGCTTTGTTCCAGAATTTAGCATACGTGTAAATGACACCATCCAGTGACTGTTCCCGCTGTTTTAGTCAAGGACACTTTTCTCTAGTTATAATCGTGTCTAGTTATTCTTTGAAATCTTCCCATTTTCCTTGGAATACTGCTCTGTTCCTGTATACAAATATATTCCTAAGCACTCAGGGGTGAAACTCCAGACCTTGAGCTGTTTGGGATCATTCTCTAGTGCTGAGTAATTTTCTGGACTATATCCACTCTCATAAGGAAAGGGAAAGTGAGGAGTGGAAGCCAGGCTTCCTTAATCTTTTATTGGTGTTATTCGTACCTGTTTAGGTATGTGCACACAGGTGCCCTGTACATGTGCACACATGTGTGCATGTGTGAGGAGGCCAGAGGTTAACACTGGGCGTCTTCCTCTGTCACTCTCCATCTTATCTCCTGAGGTGAAGTGTCTCACTGAATGTGGGGCTCCTCAGCTGGCTGGGTGGGCTGGCCAGTGAGTTTCAGAGTTCCGTCTGGGTCTGACCCCTGGGCACTGGGGTTACAGGTGTGCACTCCTACATCAGCTTTCTCCTGGGTTCTGGGGATCTGAACTCAGACCCTTATGCTTAAGTGGCAGGTGATTTTTCTGCCTGAGCCATCTCCCCAGCCTTAGATGACTTTCCCCCTCCCCCTCCTCCTCTTCCTCTTCCTTCTCTTCCTCCTCTTCTTCCTCCTCTTCTTCCTCCTCTTCTTCCTCCTCTTCTTCCTCCTTCTCTTCCTCATCTTCTTCCTCCTTCTCTTCCTCATCTTCTTCCTCCTTCTCTTCCTGCTTCTCTTCCTCCTCTGCCTCTTCCTCTTCCTCCTCCTTTTCCTTTTTCTCTTCTTCTTCCCCTTCTTCCTTCTTCTCATCCTCCTCTTCCTGCTCCTCCTTCTTTTTCAATGACCTCTTTTAATTTTCTCTGAACAAAAATATGGAACTAAGCAATAAAGTGTGCATTTGGTATTTTTTCTACTCATATCTAGAACACCAGCCTCATCAACCAGAAGAAGAAGATGGATGCAGACCTGACCCAGCTCCAAACAGAGGTGGAGGAGGCAGTGCAGGAGTGTAGGAATGCAGAGGAGAAGGCCAAGAAGGCCATCACAGATGTGAGTCCCCTCTCCTGCCTACTCACTCCAGACCAGCATCTCCCTAGCCTGGGCATTGAGCCCACGAGGACCTGAGCAGCCCACATGCCCTCCCCTCCCGTGCATAGGCCGCCATGATGGCCGAGGAGCTGAAGAAAGAGCAGGACACCAGCGCCCACCTGGAGCGCATGAAGAAGAACATGGAGCAGACCATCAAGGACCTGCAGCACCGGCTGGACGAGGCGGAGCAGATCGCCCTCAAGGGTGGCAAGAAGCAGCTGCAGAAGCTGGAGGCCCGGGTTCGGGAGCTGGAGAATGAGCTGGAGGCTGAGCAGAAGCGCAATGCAGAGTCAGTGAAGGGCATGCGGAAGAGCGAGCGGCGCATCAAGGAGCTCACCTACCAGGTTGGAATGGGAAGATCCGGATGGAGCAATGGCTTTACAAGCCCACCTGTGGGCTCAAACAGGGCTCTGCTGTGCTGTGCCATCAGTCACTAATGCCAGGCACCACTTCACACCAGCACCTTTAGATGCTAGCTGCAGTTTCTCTGACAGGACACCTAAGCCTCTAACCATCTAACTCAGAGTGTCTGAGAACACCATCCACATAGCTGAGATTGGCCACTGGCCTGCTATTTTCAGTGTCTGGGAAGAGAAGTCTAAGGAGATGGGTGCATTGGTCCATTTAAGAAGGGGATACAAGAGGCAGACCTATTGTAAACAAAGAGGCAATGGCATCCTAGAACATGACATAAAGACAGAAATGACAGAGGGGCATTGGAGCCACAAACCTTGCTGCCCAAATTCTGTCTCAGGAGAAAGTGTCAGAATACTGGGCTATGTTAGATAGAATAATCTAGTTGGTGATAATGCCATCTTTCTTTACTATTCTTCTGGTCACTTTGAACCATTAGCTAAAAATGCAAGGGAAACTCTTCACCTAGCAGACCCTATGTCTCCATATGACTGCATTAAGAAGTTCCCCAGAGGATTAAAGAGATGGCTCATTGATTAAGAGCACTCACCCTCTTCCAGAAAACCCGGGTTCAATTCCCAGCACCCACATGGCAGTTCACAACTGTCTGAAATTCCAAGGTCAGACACCCTCACACAGGTATACATGCAGGCAAAACACCAGTGCAAATAAAAACAAAGAAACATATAAATCAAAATTCCCTGTGTCTCTGAGAACCTCCCCTCACTTCCAGCACCTGGACACTCATTAATTTGTGGGTCCCTGTCTGAAAAATCCCTTTGGTCAACCCCTTGACCTGAGCCTCTGGAGGGAGAGGCAGCTGAGGCCTGGGGTAGGAACAAAGTAAGGGAGGAGGGACTGATGACCACAGTTGCTCCTCTCACCAAGACTGGCATCTCCCTCCCTCCCACCCACCTTCAGACAGAGGAAGACAAGAAGAACTTGATGCGGCTGCAGGACCTGGTGGACAAGCTGCAGCTGAAGGTGAAGGCCTACAAGCGCCAGGCTGAGGAGGCGGTGAGTTTAGAACTGTCTTTCCATCTTTTATCCACACATCAGCAAGTGAAAGCCAGTGAGCATCTGCCACAGTGGGGCCGAGACAAAGATCTGCTCTAACCTTCAGCTCAGACATTTATTCTGCATGTATGATCAGAACTGTATGTAGCACCCTAAGTTCCAAAGATCAGCGCTGTTTCTGCCCCAAATCTGCCCACTAGTTGCTTAGAGTCCACATACCATTAAGACAAAGGGACAGTGTGGAGTTGCAGGACAGCAAAAGGCCAAAAGTTGGATCTGGGCCTAGACAGGAACCTGACTAAACACCGGGTAATAGAGAAGACACTTGGGTGGAGAGAAACATATGGGTGTGGTGTGGATGAAAACCTCCAAGTCGGTAGGCATCTGAGGCGTAGCTGGAGTAGATGCAGAATCCGGATTCTCACGGAGCACGCCAGGCAGCACAGGTTCATTCGAGGCAGTGGGTGGTGATGAAGGATCTTAAACACTGAACACCACTGAGGAGGGTGCCAAGCAGGACATGCCTGGGAGAGCTGTTGGGGGAACCGTGTGAGGAGTAACTCAGAGACATGGACCATGAGAACCTGAGAGCCCATTCCAGAGTTCTTCTCATCCAAATCTCCCATCCCCTTTATCTACTCACAGGAGGAGCAGGCCAACACCAACCTGTCCAAGTTCCGCAAGGTGCAGCACGAGCTGGATGAGGCAGAGGAGAGGGCGGACATCGCCGAGTCCCAGGTCAACAAGCTGCGTGCCAAGAGCCGTGACATCGGTGCCAAGGTGGGTTCCTCCCCTGGACCTGCTAGTCATGGTCTCACCAGGATGCCCCTGCATGTATGATGCTCTGAACAGCTACATGTGTATCCCATGTGCATTTAGACATAGAATAGGCAATACATACAACTGGAGGGTCCCACAGATACCACTAACCTGAGAATACACTCTCCACTGGAAGCGGCCCCGGACCCATATTCTAAACTACAAGCACACCCATCATAAGACTTCAAGACTCCTGAGGTTTAGCCCCTCCCTTTCCAAGAGCATCTTCCTAGAGCCACTGAAATCCCTAGAGATTCCTCCCCGGTCCATCTTGCCCATTGGCTTCACACCTCTTATTCCTTTCTCTGCAGAAAATGCACGATGAGGAATAACCTTTCCAGCAGAACCTCGCTGTTGCTGATCTACAATAAACACAAATGCTCGACTCTGCCTGCATCCTCTGTCCTTCCTACCAATCGTCTATCTGGGTGGGGAATCTTGGTGGCCCTGGAGGAGGATGGCCATGGCAGAGACTGTCAGAACTGTAGATCCAAAGCACCCCATGTCTGTGGAGACCAAAAGGGAAGTGGGGTGTCCTGCCTCAGGCAACACAGTCACAGTCCCAGCTTCACTTGTGCAAGTAAAGAAAGGGAATATTTCCAAAAATGGGAGAATCAAATCCATTGACATGATGGATGGTCAAGCCTCCAGGAGGAGGTGGAGGCAAGAGGCAGGCTCAACTAGAAAGCAAGTTCAAAGCTAGCCTGGGTAATGTGAGACCCCACCTCAAAGACAAGAAGACAATAACCCCTCAAAGAGAGGGGTTGGCACTGAAAGAGAGCCAAGTCGGACCCAGGGGGACGGAAGTTTGGTGCTAAGGTGGAAGCCACCGTTCCACAGCTCACCCTCTTAGCTGGCAGAAATTAAAGTTGCCCTGGGCTATGTGTTCTCTCCAAGATGATCTTCCCACTGATACCCCAAGACTCTCTGCACTGCTGGGGATGGATGCACGGGAAACTGCTGTGGGACACTCAGGAAACAGCTGAGACCCCATCCCAACATCTGCCCTAGCTCTGTGAGTCAGGCCTCACCATGAGGACATTCCAGGACTCAGGGACCAGATGCTGTTAAGCCCAAGTCATTATGGGTAGGGACCAAACAGGGACAGTCCTCACTTTGTATCCCTTCACATGGACATACATAGGTGCATGTACAGACCCACAATCGGACACAAGTCTCTCTCTCTCTCTCTCTCTCTCTCTCTCTCTCTCTCTCTTTCTCTCTCTTTGTGTGTGTGTGTGTAAGTCTCTCTGTGTCTGTCTCTCTATCTCTATATCTGTCAGTCTATCTGTGTCTTTCTGTCTCTTTGTCTGCCTGTTTCTCTCTGTTGTGTCTTTCTCTATGTCTGTCCCTGTCTCTCTGTCTCTATCTCTCTGTGTGTGTCTCTGTCTCTCTGTGTGTTGCTTTCTCTCTGTCTGTGTCAGTCTCTCTATGTCTGTCCCTGTCTCTGTATCTCTCTCCTCCTTGGAGGACTAGACACACAGCTACTCAGGGATGGAGCTAAGATCTCTGGCTGGAAAGTCAACCTTGCTGTCCTCTGGGTATTTGGACAAGGTTCTCCAGACCCCCTTTTTACCCTCTCAAACCTACAATCTTCTCCCCATTTCCCCAACCCAGGCTCTCCATCTCTCCTCTGAGACTATGCCCATCCTACTTCCATTCTCCTGACCAAGGGCAGTCATCTAGACTCAAGCACAGACTATGCAGAAAGCCTGAGAACCATAAACAGAGTCCAGAGAAACCCAAAGTCCAGTAGGCTCCTTCCCTGGAATGACTGCCAGGCCTGATGAAGTAACAGAACACAAAGACAGGAAGACAGGAAATAGGAGGCAGAAAAAATCTCCTCATGAGGAAGTATAATCACCACAGGAAAGCATGGCACATCCCCCAGTTTAAGATCCAGGGGACAGTCAGGGCTTGAGGTCAGAGCTCTCGATTGAAAGGCCCATCCCGAAGGAAGAAAGGCATTTCAGGAGAAGGGTAAAGCATTAAAGAGAGAAGACAAGATGTCAGCTGGAATGGACCCACATATATGAATCATGATGGGTTCCTCATGATGGGTCATGTCTAGACTAGAGTATCAGAGCAGGCAGTTCCTGTCGCAAACTCCTTTCCAAGTGGACTCGCCCTTTCAGGCCCAACTGTTACCTCAAAATCTCTGGTGTCAAGCATAGGCTCTGCAGAGAGGAAACACTCAGCAAATGTGTTCTGAGAATGTGGCAAGCTAGGAAGAGAGGTCGGCACGGGCCCCTTGTTTTCAGAGCTTCAGAAGGACTCACAACAGTACTGTTTCAAGGTCAAGATGTTGTAGAGCCAGCTTTGCCACAAGGAGGTCACTTCCCCATAACTAAGCCCAGTTTTCTTTCACAGAGAATGAGGGCACGTGACCAGCTCACACCTAAGAACTTTTCTTTCAGGTGCTGGTATTTTAGGAATGTCTCCTAAGACCTTTGGCTGTCCTCTCCACTATGTCTGCTGCCCAGCCCTCCCCATACCACAAGGGGGAGCTCTACACAAACCCCAGAAAAGGACCATTGCCCCCGCCTAACAAGTTTGCTGGCTGTCTCTTGGGTCAGGTCTAGACATCTCACTCCAAAACAACCCAGCACATAGCATTTTGGTAATCTCACAATCCGCTGATGTGTCGGGCTAAGGTGCAAAAGTTTTTCCCTTGAAGTATCTCTTCAGCTCCCTTCATCTAAGCGGCGCTCCCTCACCCCACAGAGGGATCTTGGCTCTCTGGAGCACGTTCCCACGAATAACTCTTTGGCTTCCTAGTCTGTGTAAGTTCTGAGGAAGAAGAAGACCCACCACTGGAATTTGATTTTTTTTTTTTTTTAATTTGGGAGTGACTTGGAAGCACAGCAACCCGCCCCGACCCTCAGAACTTCACCATTTCCCACAGATCCCTGGGACATCTCAAGCACACATCTCTGAAGACACGGAGTAGATGGTAGGCACTTGGGGTTCAGTGGATTCAAAAATGACAAAGACGGGCTCCACAGTTCCTTGTGTCTGTCGTGGGAGCCAGGGAACCCTGGAATCACTGCTGGTCCCCTGTGGAGAAGGAGCCAGGCAGGGAAACCATGTATGCCTGCAGTATCTGGGACAAGAGGTAGGGGCATCTCCTCTCTTAGGGCACAGACAACTCACCCTCCGTGGTCCTGGGCATCAACTCAGTTCGGTAGATCTTGAATGCATCATAGGCAAAGACGGAGACCAAGATGATGCCAAAAACCTGTGGAAAGGGATGGGGGTGGGGCAGCAGAGGCCATCAGACTAGGAGAGTGGTGAGGGGGAATGGGACCAGAAGTGAGGGAATGATATGTGAGCAGGCACAGGCTTTGTTTTGGGCACAGGAGCCACACGTCCTGGGTGCTGGAGAGCACTGTGGGAATGGACTCACAAAAGCAGCAATGGCAGCTCCCTCCCTCGAGGTCACAGCAGCAAAAGAGACCACTAGGAAGATGATGACAGCACTGAGACACCGGAGGAAGTCCTGGGGAGCCAGAGGTAGGGGGAGGAGGGTTTGGAGGATGCTGGAAGGGATCATCACGTGGGGATCTCCCAAACTAGTCAGCTTTCCCTGTCTGGTCCTCAGAGATTGAATTCCTACCCAGGGATGCCCCCAGACACATGCCAAGTACTTCCAAGGGATTGAGCTCAGAAACCTACCCAGAAGATGGAAGCAGATAAATCTAGATCAGCCAAGAGGCAGAAGGGAGACCAGTAAACATGCCACATGGAGCAGGCAGTCCTCCATGAGCTAGACCTTTTATGTGTGGGAGAACAGGCCTAAGGTCTGTACATCCGCCTTGACAATCCTCCTTGACAAGGGCAGTCTCACGGGCCACATGTGAGCACAGGACACAACATGAGTCAAAGTGTAGCTCAGTTGTAGAAATGAAGGGAGCCACAAGACTACAGGAAAATTGGGCAATCAGAGAGAAGAGACCGGGATGGGGTGGGAGAGGCAGTGTTCCTCACCAGACAAGGCCAGTTAAGCCGATCGAAGCGTTGGTAGTACTGCGTGGCGTAGAGGAAGAGGAAGGCCAGCGTGATGAAGAACTCAAGCAACGCTGCAGCCATGTAAGCAGAGATGGAGGCCGTGAAGCAAATGAAGACGACGAAGGTCAGGGCCTGCAGGACCAGTGCGGGGAGCTTTCTGAGGAGGCATGCACAGGCTAGGCCATGGCTTGGCTGTGGTTGGGAGCTCCTCTTCTCAGCAGGTACTTTTACCCAGCCTCAGTGAGAAGGAAGAGTTCTCAATGAAGACAACGAAGTGACTCATTCCTAGTGTCAGGGACCATCAAGGACATCTCCATCCTCCCACTCCTGCTATCCCAGGAATCCCAGCAACTCCATCCGTTTGACCAATCTGCAGAGCCCCAGAGGAGTTCCCGAGGGCACAGAACACACCAGCCCATAGCACCTCTGCTCCATGAAGCTTTCTCTACTCCTGATAGCTAAAATTCATATAACAAGAACAGATTCCATGCTGAGAGAGACTTAGAAGTCAGGAGCTTGCTGCATATAGGATGGCAAATAAGAAAGAGGCCCCGTGTTAGCACTGTGATCTTGCTCAGTAACCAGGGAAAGCCTGAGACTGGTAATGGACCACAACTGACAGATAAAGTGTGGCTGTCAGAAATCCTCTTGGATACTTAGACATGTCAAGAAGTAAATCTACCCTTTTGGATACTTAGACATGTCAAGAAGTAGCCCTCCTAGAAGCTGGAGAGAGACAGACTGGCCTTCTTCCTGTCCGTCCTCTTCCCGCCCCCACCCATGGCTCATTCCCTCAGTATCCTAGAAAGCTATCTTTCCATCTGACTTCCGTCTTGCGGTGAATGATGCATACTCTAACTGCCTCCAGATAGAGAAGTAGCTAGAAAGCTAAGAGGTGCAGAAGGTAAGTCTGGGAGTGAGAAGACAGAAAACCTGGGAAGGGGGCTGTGAGATGCTGAGCACAGGAGGCCAGCACAGAGCTGTGCCAGGGGGCTGGGATGGGAGAGGTGGGGGCGCAAGGTTGGGGAGGCAGCTGTTACCAGCTCAGTTTCCAGCAGGATGCCTTTGAGAGAAGACAGGAAGGTCTTGTCCACTCCGAAGCCCTGGAGCCCTGCAGCTGCTCCTTCCTCTGGGGGCTGCTCCCGGCGATCCCAAGAACTGAACATCTCTGTGAGGCTCACAGGACACAGACTCTCCCTCACCAGATTCCCAGCAGCCCAGGAAGGGAAACAGAAATCTGGTTAGAGAAGCTGACAGGAACCTGAAAGTGAAGCTTGGGCCTGCTGTAGGACTCTGGGGAAAGGCAGTACCCAGGGAAGGCTTGCCCGGATGGGCTTCACCCAGCTGCCCAGAGTGCCTGTGCTCTGGCCTCAGGGCCCCTAGGAGGCATGGGGAGGGGTGAGAGAGAGATGGTTAACCCTCCTCTTCCTCCAGCCTAACCCACCCTGAAAAAGGAAAGAAGGAGCAGGGAGAGGAAGAGATGGGAAAGAAACCAGAGGATTTAAGGGGTAGGAGAAAGAAAGACAGACAGAGCAAGGAGTCCCCAGCAACCAAAGCCTGAATATGTTTATGCCCCCTCCCGTAACCTTAACCCTCTCATTTGGCTGGGCCTTTCTCTCTTTTCCTTTAAGGGAGGTGGGAACTGGAGGCCAGCCCAGGCAGTACCCTGCTGGACCAAGCTGCAAGAGCCAGAACCAGAGGACAAAGGAGGATTGTTGGGGAGACAAGGGGGCGCTGTGTGCCTACTGCAGTGCCTCAATGGCCTTCTGTCTCTCCTCCATTTTGAGTTGTCTGACCCCCACCCTTGTGTTCAGGGATGGACCAGGGGAGGGGAAGGATGGATGTAATGGCCACCCAGGAAAGTAGGGAGAGTTGCAGAGTGGAGAAAGAGCTAGAGAGGAGAAAGAATGCTGCTGGGGTCTACAAGATGTTCAGGTACCACAGATGGCAAAGACAAATAAGACGAGGTTAAAATATAGATATTTATTTGGATAAATCTCTTCACGTTCAATAACAGCTTTCTCCTCAGAACCATCTGATTCAAAGTAGTGACACCTGGCTGCGTGCAGAGTTGGCATTCACAAACAAATGCAACAAAAGGAAAGGGGGAAAGGTGAAGAAAGTGGCCATGCCGGACTGGGGGATTCAGAGGAAAGGAAAAGCCAGCAGTACAGCTTCCGGGGTCAGCAGGCCTTTGGAGTTCATTCCTGAGAAAAAAATGCCACAACAGCATCTTCCAGGAGCACAAGCTGAACCTGCTCCTTCCCAAAAGTGCTTTCAAAAAGTGCAAAAGTCAGAGTGTCTCCCCAGGTCCTCCATCTTGTCCCAGGAGCCTGCTGCTTCAAGTAGAGCTTTGGAGAGCTTGAACATTCAGGTACCCTAGCCCACATTGGCAAGGGGATTGTACACCTGGCCCACTCTCCCAACACGGGATCAGCCTCAGGCAGGTGGCAAGCATGACTAAGCCATTACACGGGGCCGCACACACACACAAGCCAAGGAGACTCGGTAGAGCCTGCTTTCCAAGCAGTAGTGGCGGTGGGAACCTTCCTCGCCGTGGCATGGCCGCCGGTAGAAGACTGTCTGGTTGTGGTACAGTGGTACTGAGTTGCCCAGTGGGTCCATGTGGGAGCCTGTCTGTAGGCTGACACAGTGTGGGCACAGGCATCGAGCATGGTACAGATCCTGGGGGACCCGATTCAAGTCCCTGTCCAACCTGTGGGGACAGAGCTGATCAGTCCTGGAGGGACAGGCCAGAAGCAAGGGGCAGGTAGGGTGGAGATGCTGGAGGGAACAAATGGTGTGCTTGGGAACTCAACTTCTTAAATCTGTTCTGGCACCCAATACTGTGTAACTTTGAATGCTACCCCTTCCTCTTTGAGATTTACTTCTCCCACTATTAATGTAGGTAGGTGACAAAAAAAAAAAAAGAGAGAGAGAGATTTCCTACTGGCCCTCAATCCCAGGCCATAGCTGTGACAGCTTCTTACAGCACAGAGGAAAGTGAAGAACATCCTGCCAGCCTCCATCAGACCAGCGCTGCACCGGTCTGAGATGCATGAGGCTTCTTAGTAAGGTATTACATCTTATGGTGTTTATCTAAATTACGCTATTACAAACGTAAAAGCTGCCATGAGGCCGGGATGGTGGCACAAGCCTGTAATCCCAGCACTTGAGAGGCTGAGGCAAAGACTGCCATGAGTTTGAGGCTAACCTGTGCCACACAGTCGACAGGCACATAGAGGAATACATAGAGAACACCACGTGCTTCCTTTTGCTGTACTTACTCCCCAGGGAGAGCTGCTTCGTGTCCACACTCCAGCCATTAGCAAAGCATGTATTACAAGTACATTGAGGTCATGGGAAAGACTTTTTCTTTCTTACCGACTCAGAAAAGATTTGTGGCAACAACAAAAAACAGATCAAAACAAAAACTGCAAAGAAGATACTAAAAAAAATATTGTATCCACTAGCTTAGCAAGAAGCAGCAATGAGTCATTTCTTATACAAGCCCTGGGATACCGGGGCTCAACTACGGCAAGCATTTCCCAAAGTAGATTCCACAATAAATACCTTGAAATTTTGTTGTTATTTGTCTCTCTGTCTGTCTGACTGACTGACTGACTGACTGATTGACTGACTGACTGACTGACTGAAAAACAAAAGCTTCTGTAATCCACTAAGTTTGGGGAAAACTAATGGTTTCTTTTAGTAGACCTCTTGCCAACTGTAATGTATGGAGAGGACTGATTGAATCTTCAAGGGATGGGGCTCTGTGATCTTTTACAAACTCAACTTGACGCCCATTACTTTTTTTCTGAGAAACATCTTATGGACCAGTGTTGTGTAGAGCATACGTTGTAGAAGTGGCCAAGTGGTTATCAAAGGTTATCCCTGCCTTTCTGAGAAGAGGACAGGTATAGCTGAGACACCCACACCCCCAAGCAGATCTTCCATGTAGCCTCTGAGACTACTCCAAAGCATTATGAACCGGTGTCTTAGACACAATATCAGTTAAAGCTGACCAGCTCCCTATACCAGGACTATCTCCATAACCCCTCAAAGGTAAGGCTAAGCAACTGAGACACATGGGGAGAGGGGTGTATAAACATGTGAAGATACAAGAATAAAATCATATGTTTGGAGTCCCTAAGACCCTAATTTGTAAATTGTTTCTCTGTCCCAATTTCATATCATGGAATAAATAAAGAGTTACAATATGTATGTGACAAACTGTGTAAAAGACTAAGAGAACTGTGGCTTTGATTAAAGATAACAAGCCTGAGGATCTGGCCTCCCACCTGCCCCACAAGGGTTGATTGACAGCGTTTGGCATAGGCTTTGTCTCTGTGTTACATATTGCTACTTGATACTTTAGAGAAATATGAGTTATGGTGGAGACCAAACAAGAAACAGAATCAATATAAATATAGGCTCTACATACATTCTTGTATTTGACCTATATATTAGCCTCTAGAACATAATCTAGAGAAAAGAAGGAAGGAAAGAAGGAACTTTGAAAACATCACCCAACATAATGAGGGCAGAGCTGAGAGTCAGATTCAGGCCTGTGTAGCCCCCAAACCTATCTGATCTGTTTAATTAATTAAAAGAGGTTGGTAGGTCAAATTGGGTGGAATTGCCCCCCACCCCATCCCTCGTACATCACCCAGGGGATACATGAATACATTCAGGAGGGGACTAAGTACACTTACTCATAACTCCAAGGAGAGATGGCCCTGCTGTTGAGGGGGCCATCCTTGCTGGCTCTGCAGGATTCTGGGTGGTGGGTGTGGCTCAGAGGCTCTGGGGGAGACACAGATGCAGAGTTCCATATCAGCCACTCCTTGGGGGGTTCTTGTTCTTTGCTGGGGCAGCAGTTGGGCAAGTGACCGCAGTCCTCCCGGATCCGCAAACTGACGGTGTGGGTTCCCACGATCATTGCCAAGAATGCAACAGCCTATGAGCAAAAGCCAATGAGAAAGTGACTCTCAGGTCCCCATCCTATAGGAACCCCGCCCTCCACCCCCTGCAGCTCCCTGAGAGCAAAAGCCTGGAAGACCAGGCTTCCTACACACTCAATACCATCCTACTCCTTTCTTTCTCAGCCAGTCCTCTGCTAGACATCAGGGCCACTCACCTGGTACATGCCGGACAGTGCTCACCAGCTGCTGGTACTACCCTGCCTGACAGGCCTTCTGGAAGTAGGCTGACTGGAGCAGCTGAGGTGTCCTGCTTTTATTTTCAGCAAACCTGTTTTGTTTATTCAAATTTATTTCCACTATCTTTTAGAGGGAGTGACTTGAGATTAAAAAAAAAAAGAAAAAAGAAAAACCAAAAGAAAAAAAAAAAACCCAACAACAACAACAAAATTCAAAACCCAACCCTGGAAATGTTCCCAAAAGCTGTTTAAATGCTACCCTCATGGAAGTTCTAATGGCCATTATTATCAGCCTGGCAGCTGATTGGGTAAACTTTGTTCCTTGCATTTTCCGGGCGGGGGTCGTAGTGCTAGCATTCTGCAATTCTGTTTCTGTCTCTGTGGGTTGGCATGATGGAATTTCCCTGATGTTTGCTACCTCAAATTGAAGAATGTCATGTTGTCTCCTTTCCAGGGGCATCATTTCCAAGACTTCAGCTACTCCTGCCTAGGATCTGACCTCCAGCTGTCCCTCTTCTCATTAGATGTTTCCGACCACCTGTCTTAATAAACACTTTCCTCCTCTTCAGCTTCTTTGGCCGCCATGCCCTTGGTTCTGACCCCAGCCCTTTTGGGTGTGACTTCTCACTGTTCATTACTGCCCCCAATTGCCCTTTGCCTTCTCATTTTGCCACCCTGTCCCCATCCCTGTCCCTAGACTTTCTCTGACCTCTTCCTGGGATGAGGATGCAGCCCTCGCCCTACAATGCTACCAGGATATGCCTGAAGGAGTTTTCTGCTTGGGTGGGCAAGAGTGACGGAAGAAGCTATGGGTAACTGTCTACCTTGCACAAATGAGAGAGTGGAGCATGGAGAAGAGGGTACTGTGGTACCTAAGACCCAGCAGGAGGTCTCAGCCTTGCTCCCAGGGACAAGGCTCACAGCAAGGATAGCTGCCATTCTTGAGCCATGGGGAGTCCACTCAGCCTCTGCACTCTCATGGGACCCTATTGGCCAGGTGGGTATGTGTATACTCCAGAAAGACAGATTCCAAAGACACAGGCCAATCAAGGTCCAGCCTGCTGGGGAGGAGTGTGCAGAGACCGGCCAGTGTGCTTCCTCCAGGCCTTTCTCTGTTTGCCCAGGGACCTTCTGCCCCACCCCAACACACTCATACACACTGTCTCTAGAATAATGTGTAGTGATTTGCATGTGCTTTCCCTCAGAAAATACTCCTGAAGTAACCAAGGGATCAGAAAGTAAACAAAGGGAGCCAGGAATAATGTATACCATAGAGGACCGCTCTTTCAGATGCTGTGGGACAAAACAGTCTGGAGGCAGCGGTGTCATGGCAACAAAGGGCATTCTCAAAAGTTGGAAGAAACTGCTTTGGGTGAATCTTAGGGCCTGGAACAGTGGCAGGCATTGAGGAGAAACCATTGGTGGCCAGGGTTAGGACACTTGGGAAGAAGAATGAGGCCAGGAATATCTTCAGCAGATGCCATACCCACCCTCGCCCCAGTGCTCCCACCCTTGCCCCAGTGCTCCTGGATACCATCTCCCTTTATGCACTTGAGTGTGCCAGACTTGGTGCTGAGCTCTAGTCACATCATCTTATTATCCTGACAATAAAACAAAGACACAAAAACTAAAATCCTCATATTGGTGATGAGGAAAGCGAGACCCAACAGAATTTAATCATCTACTCAAGCTGACACAGAAAGAGTCTGAGCTAGCTTTCCAAGCCAGCCCTCAGTAACTCCAAACCAAAGCTCCTAGCATGAGCCAATCCTCAGGCGGAAGGGGAGCCCCCAGAGAAAATGTGTTCATGTTCCCATGGACCTGTGCTGGACATATTTCATTTGCACCTACCCAAGATCACGCGGCATTCCTGTCCCCTTTGGCATCCAGCCCCACTGGCTGGGATCCTTTGTTCCAGCTTCCCGTTCCCCAGCCTTTGGTCTGGCACATGGCCTCAGGTGGCTTGTGGTGTTCCTTAGCAACTGCAAGCCCAGGGTCCTTTAGCAGGCAGTGCTGTTTCAAAGAGAAGAATTCCTATAGGTTTTCCCCCAGCACAACCCTAGGAAGCAGTTCTTGGCCTGTACAGAATGGCCAAGACACTCTCAGTCATAGAAAATGATCCCAGATTCTTGTCTCAACTGCTGATACTACAGAATGGGACTGGCCTGGGTGATGGGGACATTGTTCTTCATATGAGGCATTTGGGGTTTCTCTCTACCCTCTGCACCTCAGGCCAGAGGAAGCCTCTGGAAAGAAGATGGAATATCCCTTCAATTGCAGGCTTCCCCAGGGTTGGCTTTCCCCATACCATGATGACCAGGCTGACCCATGAACCTGTTCTCTGAGCCACAGGCCCCCACCCAACCCTGCTTGCTCAGCCTCTGTCCTTATCTCGGTAGAAGCTTTGTGGGACACTTTAGGGTGACTCCCTGCTATGAGAAACATTTTCCAGAGGGTTTCCTCCTGGGGTGACTACTTTTGGAATCCCTGAGTCATTTCAGCTTCCAGGGAAGCCTTGAGGGGTGTGGGGGTGGCAATGGGGAGAATGCTGGAGGCAGGAGCAAAGAAAGGTTGGCCCAACGTCTGACATTACGAGTACCCTCCTGACATGTCTCTACTTGCCTGGCAGCCAAACTGGGCTGGAAGTCCTACCCCATGCCTCTGGGAAAAGAGGTCAGCACCTGCCCAGAAAAGGAAGGAGAAATGAACTTCATGCTCGGGAAAGCTCTTGGGGCTCTCCAGGATTTCATGTATAACTGTCCATCAGAAGGCTGCTCAAGCCCATGCCTGCTGCCGAGAGTTTAGTCTGTTCATGACTCGGGTGGTCCCTCGGCTCCTGCGTCTTGGTAGGACATATGTGGTACAGTGTGAGTGTCCATGGAGTGAGTGAGCTTAGAGATGCCAAAAAGATTATCTGCCCTGGACCTAAGGTCTTAAAACGGTGTGGCATCCTTGGGATTGAGTTCATTTCTACTGACCTTATAAGAAGCCAGGACTCGGCTATTAAAATACTGGAATCGTCATGTACCTGCTGGTAAGCAGAAGTTGCTCTTGCTCTTGGCAACGGGACATCCTCATCACACTTTTCTGAGATACCCAGCAGTGGCCAAAGCGGAGGCCTCTAGGATAACACTTCCACATTCTGATTTGTAGGTAATAATGGCCTTGGATACAAGCTATTTTTTAAAGGTTTATTTTTATTATTTTAATTATGTATATTGTGTAGGGGGGGGTTGTGTACATGAATTCAAGTGCCCACAGAGAGATTCATCTGGAGCTGGGGTTACAGGTAAGTCACCTGATGTAGGTGCTGGGAATTGAACTCAGGTCTTCAAGAAAAGCAGTATGTGCTCTTAACCATTGAGCCATCTCTCCAGCATGCTAATTATTTTTAATGCAATTGTTAAGTACTGAACAGTCAAGTTCAGGAGACTACCTTCAAGGAGAACCCAATTTGATCTGGGAAACACATGGAGTTATCAGATGAAGAGTGCAAGAATCCAGAGATGGCATCTTTCCCAGGCTAACCCAGTTTTGCCTTCCAAGGCTAACCCAATGTTGCCCTATATTCATAGCCCCTGTGTTCATTCATCCACTCACCAAATAGTTAGTGAGCATCAACTGCACAGCAGACACTGACGTTCTAAGTGCTAAAAAGTGAAGAGGGAGACAGGAGAGCCGGGCCTCCTCCTCCGAGGCTTACAGTGTAGGAGACAGATGACAAACAATGAGAACGATGCCTTCCAATTATAACAGAAGAAAGCACGATGAAGAAAATGAGACAGTGTTCCAACATAGGGACATAGGAAGGGCACAGAGCTGCTGTGGGGGTGAGAGACTGGAGAGGGTGGGAAGGCAACACTAACAGGAAAGGCCTTTTTGGCATTGTGATGGGAAGGGTCAGAAGCAGATAGGACAACGTGAATGGAGAAACTAGGGGTGACGAGAAGACTGGGATTTGAGGAGAGAGAACGTGTGGGTGGGACAAGGAAGAGCAAGAATGGCTGGACCCTGCTGGAAAGACTTCCTTCTTTGCTACTCTCTGAATGGTGCAAGACCCCATGAGGCTGTTCTCTACACAAGGCATCACCCCTTCCCAGCCTGAGTTCTTGCCAACCGTACCCTAAGGCTAGAACTCTTCCTAGTTTGAATACCTGCGCACCTCCAACCTTAAAGGAGAAGGTAGAAGTAAGGGCATAGGATGCAGGAAATGTCCCCATTCCCTCAGCTAAGAGCGTCCAGTTTTCATGAAAGCATCGTTAGAGGAAGCATTTCCATCTATGTTCTTCTCGCCAAGGCAACTGTTACACGGGAGGAATTAAAACTGCGAGATGGCCAATGATTTGACCAAGGTAACAGAGCTAATAAGCCAGGATTCACTCTCAAGACCGAAGCCGCCCCTACCTTAAGTCATTCATCAAGCTCTGAAATCCCCGCCCATCTCTCAAACTGCGTTCCTGCCTGGACCTTTCACATCCTTCTGCTTAGCTTCTTCTGCCCTGCATCTATTTCTCTGTGTCTGTCAGAGTGTTTATGTTTGGAGACCAAGATGCCCTGCCTACCTTTGTTTTGTGCTGGTGACTCTGGGTAGGGGTCATACTCACTCAGTCCTTAGCAGTGCCAAGACCACCAGATCCTCTCCCCTAGGACTGGAGTCTGGAGGATAGAAAGGCTTCCCTGGCCACCACCTCCAACCAAACTGAAACTGAGGCAGGAGAACTCTCGGACTCCAGATGCATCTAGAAACTAATATTCCTTATCGTTCTAATGGCGTCTTATGTTGAAGATTTCCAGCCAGGGCATGAGGTCTGCCCTCCAGGATTACTGCCCAGAACAGCATTCATCCTGTGTTTATCCAGAAACGTTCACTGAGCCACCCCTTAAGTGCCACCTCTCCCCTCTGCAGATGGTTCTAGGTAATCAGGCAGTAAACACTGTCCCCAAAGGTGGTTCTGTAAAATGCTGTGGTTAAGTCTTTCGAATTCTGTGGTGGAGGAACAGTGGTCTCAAAGCCTCCAGTTCACAAAGATCCTTAAGTAAGATTTCATATGTACTCTCCTAAAGAGGTTATGACTAAGCTCGCTGTCTATTTTGTGCCTTAAGTGTCCATTTGTTAAACGTACACACTGGAAAGACATTATAGCTTTCCACTTCTGCTTAGCAGCTTGCTGTCTAAATACCGGGACAGCCCCCCCCCCCCACAAAAAAAAAAAAAAAAAACAAAACAAGGAAGTTCGCTCCCCCCCCACCCTCTGAGAAGTTCTTATATATATATATATATATATATATATATATATATATATATATATATATATCTCCTCGAAGTAAAGAAGAAGGTGACTGCAGGGAGGCCGGCAAGAAAGGTATAGAAGGCAAGGTGCTCGGATTGGACTGAAACTCCAGCCACCCCCCCCACCTCCCCACCCCCCAAAAGAGCTCTGCCCTCTTCTGCCCACGGTCTCTATTCCAACTGCTCTAGGAGCAGCGAGGGCCAAGCTGAAAAAGAGAAACAGGCCCGGACTGGCAAAGGAGGCTAAAAGGCGGCGGAACCGGCCAGCCTGGGATCTGGAGCCAGACGCCGAGGCTTCTCGCTCTCTCCCAAGGGCCAGAATCTTTGTTCACCACCAGACTCCAAGCCTGTGGCCCTCTGGACTTCCCGGCCTCACTCCCGCCGCCCCCTGCACAATCAGCGTGCGGAAACCTCCAGGACCCTGGCGCGGCGGAAGCAGCGCGTCCCCTCCCTCGGGAAAGACAGATGTGGGGCTAATGAAAGGGAGGCAGGGAGAGGCGTGGGGCTGGCGGGGGAGAGCGGGGGCGTGGCGGGCAGAGCCGAGCTCCCCGGAGCGCGCAGACCAGACCACCCGGCGGTCTGCTGCGCGGTCCCGAGGAGGAAGGTGCTGGGGAGAGGGGCCGGGCTGGGGCGCGCAGTTTGGCCTGAGGGTCGGGAGCTGAAACTCAACACCTCTTCAGAAAGGATCGTCCCCTTTCCCTGCAGCTTCCCCTTCCCCCTTCCTCCCCCTTCTCTTAATCCCCTTGGCCTGAGCCCCTCGCGAGAGGAGTGGGCCCGAGGGGAGGGGAGAGAGAGCTTGCTGACGGGGGAGCCGGAGCCCGGGCAGGGGAGGGAAGGGGCACCGAGTGCAAGGGGTGAGCGGGGGCACGCGCGACCCCGGACCTTTTCTAACCCTCAGTGTCCCCACCTCGACCCTAGGCGAGCCCACAGGATTGCTCCTCCCCTTCTCTGTTCCCTTTGCTCTGTGATCTTTTTCTTCGTTCCCCAAGACACATGGAGCTTCCCTAAGCTTAGGGACGCGCCGAGGGCCCGGTCCCGGGTGTGTGAGCGGGGGACTGGGGCCAGTGGGGTGCCCGGGGCAAAGGGTGGTGCGCGCCCTTGAGTACTGAGACTGAGAAGTGCCTGGCGGCCACCTCCAAAACCCGGCTGTGCTGAGGAGTGTGGCCGGGAGAGCTCGCCTCGGCGCGGGCCTGGGCAGACGGCCCAGCTCCACCGCCACGCGCTCTTAGGCCTTTGGCGCCGGCCTTTGCGCTGACTTGAGCGAGTTTGGCGACACGCAGCTCAGTTGTCGCTCCTCCTCCTTCCCCGCGGGTCCCGCCGCAGTGTCCCGGCTGCCACGACCACAGCCCTGGGAGCACCGCTCTGCGCCGCTGGGGGAGGGTTGGCCCCTAGAGTCGCTCGTCCAGCCCAACCACTCAGGCGGCTTCTCCCAGCCCTCGGGGCTAGCCTGAGCTGCCTGGAGAGGCGTCGAAAGCAGCCACAGCTCTTGTCTCTTAGCCTGGGAAGTGGGCTCTGGGTCTATGTGTGTCCAGGAGGCCTCTGCGACTTAAGGCGGCAGCTGTGGGGGCCTGGAGCCCCGAGAGACCCTGGGGACAGTTTAGAGCGCGCCCCTTGGATGAGGTCCCGCAGCGACGCCCAGGCCCGCCTTACTCCTCCTCCTGCTTGGCCAAGCTGCCTCCTATTTGGAAAGTTTTGTGGGTTTTCTTTCTCTTCCTCCAACTTTGGGGGAGGCATCTCCTCAAGCGCTACAGCTTGGGGTGACCTTCTGGCTTGGAGGCCAGGAACCATGGTGTGGGGCAGCCATCGCTGAAGTCAGCGAAACTGAGCCTGGCCTGAAGCAGGCGACGCTGGAGGCCAGAGCCATGGCCATTGCCACGTCGGTGAGTTTACCAGGGAAAGGAGGTTTGCCAGGTAGAGACCTCTAACCTGCTTTTCAACACTGTCGTGTTTATTTCTACCCACTCTGTGATCTCCTCTCCCAGAAGCTGTGTCCTCTCTCTTTTGTTCCTTTCTCCCTCATACCCTGTGCCTTCTGGGTCTGGGTTGGCCCCTCCTCCTCTCTCCTTATTCTCTTTCTTTATAGTGGCTGTGGATAGATGAGGGATGTGGGGGGGTGGGGGAGGGCGGAGTGTAACCCCATCCTATTTGCTCTTGCTGGGTGGAAACAGATGCCTACTGGGGGTTGGCAAGGGCTTGTAATTGGGAGGTAAGTAAAGGGAGTTTTCTGACAAAGACCAGGAAGGCTAAGGAAAAATGGAAGGCCAAGGAAGCCCAACTCTAAAGGATTGGGAGAAATGGAGAAACAGGCACGTGAGCAGGCTGGGGAAAATAATATAGAGGAGGGGAGATGATGTCAGCCCGCCTCGGGCCACTTTCTGGTGACGGGGACAAAAGACAGGGACAGTTGGCGTGGTGGAGTTGCGGGAGGAGGCCTACCAGAAAGTGCAGTGGCACACTGCCACCCGAATAAGTCAGCCATTGCCTCACAAGTCAGCTGGGCCCCTAGGAGGCGATAAAGCAGGAGCGATCACACCCATAATCCATCATCCTATCAGCAGCTCTGGCCTGGGTTTAGGCAAACTGCAAAGCATGGCCCCATTGGATAAAATTCAAACCTAAGCCAGGGAGGAGCCATACAGCTGCACCTCTGCTTTCTGTCTTGGTGTCTGTAGAGCAAATCCATTCCTTCTCAGCTTCTCCAGCCCTTGCTGGGGATTCCCAGGGGAAGCCAGGCTGCCACCTGCTTTCCTGGACTCTGGCTAAGGGAAGAAAAATTACGAAAGTGAAGGAAAAGCCTGGAGCCACAGAGCACCTTGAGGATGAATCCAATTGTCATTCCTTAGACAAAACCTTCCTAGTCCTCTGGTGGCAGGGTACCTTTGGGAGTGTCAAAGCTGCTGTCAGGATCCTGGAGTTACTGTCACTCTTGAAGTCCAGAAGGGATTTGGGTGAGGAGTTTTTCTGCTAATGAAACTTACAGGATCATAACAATAGTAACATTTATAGTTTACACACCTGCTCCCCCCACCCCACTAAACTTTGTCATGATATTTTGATGCATTGTCTCATTCGGCTTTCAACCTTATAAGGACATGTTATCATTCAAAAATAAGTATTTGGCTGTAGATAAGGAAATTCCACAGTGGAAGATACTACAGTACAGGAATGTTTAAAATCTCCTTAAAGGCATCCAGGCAAGAAAAGAACTCAACCCCAAATCCACCTGCACTGACAACGTTGTCTTTAATCATTGGCTAAATCCTAAATAATAATTTCTAGTTTTCAATTAGAAGAAAAGGTACAGGGGCTGGGGACATGGCTCAGTTGGTAAAGTGCTTGCTGCATAAAGTAGGGACCTCAGTTTGACCCCCAGCACCCACACAAAAAGCCATGTGCGGGGTACTCACTCACCTATAATCCCACACTGGGGAGGCAGAAACAAGAGAATTGCAGAGGCTTGTTGACCAGCTGGTCTAGCTAAGTCAGTGAACTTAAGGCTCAGACTCTCAGAGGAAAAACAACGGAGCATGATTAAGGAAGATACCCACTATCAACCACTGGCCTCCAAATGCATGTGCACACACACGGAAGACAGGGAGAGTGCAGAGCCAGCCAGCAATCTGTGTTGTCTGTTTAGCATGCTTTCTTCTTGTAGCCTGCTTCTTTTAGAAGTCACTATGTAATCAGAAACAGTGTGATGAGGGCCAGGCATGGAGCTCAGTGGTCGACATTTACCTGGCATGCAAAGGGACCTGTGTTTGACCCCAGCACCTTGGAGAAGGAAGGAAGGAAGGAAGGAAGGAAGGAAGGAAGGAAGGAAGGAAGGAAGG
>JANHMN010000001.1:198892422-198920680 GCA_030674055.1 Rhabdomys pumilio | reverse complement strand
AGGAAGGAAGGAAGGAAGGAAGGAAGGAAGGAAGGAAGGAAGGAAGGGTGGATGGTTGCTTGGGAGCAGAAGAAATGAGCACAGTGGTTGCACAACTTGCTTCCTAGCACAAAACAGTCCCAGAGGAGCAGCATGTCTGAGTGAGCCAAGCGTCCTTCCCCACTACAGTCCAGTTGCATCCTGCTACAGCCTGATTTTAGTTGTTTATTCGATGATGATAATAATGATGATTTTTTATAGTACTAGAGGTTGAACCTGATGCCTCAAAACATCCTAGGCAAGTGCTCTATCTGTGAGCTACATACTCACATACTCAGATTCCCAGGCTTTTTTTTTTTTTAAGCAAAGTTTTATGTAGTCTAACCCTGATCCTTCTGCCTCCACTTCAAAAGTACAGGGATAACAGGTATGTACCCCCACAATCTCAGTGGATAAAGATAGAGCCTTTTGTGTGCTAAGATAGCCACTCCACCAACTGGGCTACCTCCCCAGTCCCCCAGCCTTCTTTTTCATATTGTGATAGAATCTAATAAGTTGCCCAGGCTGGCCTCAAACTTTCAATCCTCCTGCTTCAGCTTCCCAAGCAGCTGAGATTATAGACCTCCACTACTAGACTCAGTTTAACTAAATACTTTGTATTTGTTTATTTTAATTATGTGTGTGTGTGTGTGTGCGTGTGTGTGTGTGTGTGTGTATATATATATATACACGCATACATACATGGGTCTGTACATATGAGTGCAGGTGCTCACAGAAGCTAGAGGTGTTGGACTCCTTGGAACTAGATGCGGGCAGTTGCAAGTCATGCATTATGGCTGCTGAGAACCAAAGTTGGGTCTCTGGAAGAATAGTATCCACTTTTAACCACTGAGCCCCCGACTGGAGACTTGACTTAATTAGTCCACATGGCTACCCAGCCATCAGTATCTAACTGGTTGTTCCCCTGTGCTTCTGAATGAGCCACACTACCTGGGATCCTACTGGCAGGCGGTCATTTAACAGTCACAACTGAAGCTGAGTGTGCTCCAAGTGGAGTGAGCTTGATTCTCCCAAAGGACGTTACAGAACAGGAGCATTGAGAGGAGTGAGAACTGAGGGAGGTTGGATATAGGAGCCTATATAAACACCCTACTCGGAATTACTGTCCCTCTCTCCTGCTGTACTAGTAAAATGAAATCTTAAACGAAAAGAAAAAGGATGGGCTAGAGAGGTGGCTTAGTAGGTAAAAGTGCCTGTTGCCAAGCCTGAGGACCCCAGTGTAATCCCCAGGACTCACATGGTGGAAGGAGAGAACCGACTCCTGCACGTTAGCCTCTGACCTCCACCTGTGCACTGTGGCACTCATGCACACAAACAAAATGATGTAAAAGAAAACCACAGTGGCTGCAGAGGGCATAGGGAGCACCCTTGAAAGAGGAGAAGCTCTGACATCAGACTGCTCTTCCGGCCACGTCAGCCATACGCCATGGATCAAACCTAAACCTGCCCCAGTTTGCCTTCTAAAACGCAGATTTTGAGAATTAGAATTGGTGTAAAGACTTAAGAGTCTCTGGATACTTTGTGTTTGTGACTCAGTGCCTAAGCTCATGCCCTCAATGGGGAAAAGCTTAGGTTCCTGTCTAGACAGATCTGCAGACTGGATTTGAACCTTCACAGCAGTTCTCCTGCTCAGCTCTCTCAACTGCTGGGATTACAAGCATGAGCTGTCACTCCCAGCCCTGCTCTGAACACATACTATAGGGTATATTTCTCTTCTCCATGCTTCCTCAGCCTCTTCTGATAGTACTGTATTTGTTCAGGTTAGGAGCAAAGCAACGACTTCTATTTGTTTTCTTTCTCAAGTGTGCCTTAACACTTGGTCTAGATGTCTTCCAGACTCCCTCAGAAAGATGGGTCTCTAGAGTTGCTTAATCTAACCATTTACTTGGGGGAATAATCACTGGAGGACAGGGGGAACATGAAAGAGAGTCTATGGGAAATGCTAGCAAGACCTCTTCATGTGTTTTAAAGAAATTCTTTAACAAATGTGTATTGAGGACCAGTTCTGAGTGGGACCCTATTGGAGGGGTCAAGGGTATAGCAGCCCTTGTTCTTACAGGGCTTATAGTTCTGTAATAGCAGAACTCAGTAATAACAAAATCTAAGTAATAGAAAGTGTCTTGAAGGAAGCAGAGGGTGGATCCAGGCACAGAATGTGATAGGGAAGAGAGTAAAGGGAAGCTTCTTCCTTGGAGGAGACATTTTCTCAGAACTGAAGGATGTAAAAGGATCGGTAAGATGGAGTCAAGAGAGAGTACTTAGAGTAGAGGAAATATAAGTGCAAAGGCACTAAGATGGAAGAAGGACCGGTTAAGAAAACAGGAGAAGAGTGTGCCCTCCATGATGCTGGCAAGGCAGAGCCTAATCAGGAGCAGCTGAGTCAGGAGTGAGACGTTTCAGCTTGACTGGAAGGGGAGGCTGACTCGTTTCCATGTGGCCTGAGCCATGTGTGAGAACTGTTCTCCTCTAACCTCTCCCACCAGGCCCAGCTTGCCCGGGCACTGTACGACAACACTGCCGAGTCCCCACAGGAGCTGTCCTTCCGCCGAGGGGATGTTCTACGGGTACTGCAGAGGGAGGGAGCTGGCGGACTCGATGGTTGGTGCCTTTGCTCCCTGCATGGACAGCAGGGTATTGTCCCTGCTAACAGAGTGAAGCTCCTTCCTGCTGGCCCAGCACCGAAGCCTAGCCTCTGCCCAGCACCTCCCACCCAACCTGGTTCATCATGTCCCACCCCAGAGCGTGGCTGTGAGGAGCAGGAGGTAAGAAGTAGAGCCTCTCATCCTGGGCCTGGCAATCTTTGCCCTCTCCAGAGCCTGGGGACAGATTTGCAAGGAGATCATAACTGAGACCTTGACCCTTGACCTTTCACTGGTCGATGTCTTTCTGCCACCTGTTAGAAAGTCTATAAGCTCCTGAAATTGTGTATCTGTTTCAATTACTTCCATTCCTGACACTCTCACTCTTCATCCCCTAGGTGTATGTGATACCACCACCAGCTCGACCCTGCTCTGCCTCAGGACTTCCAGCTAGATCCTGTTCACCCTCTTCTGACTCCATCTACAAGGTCCCCAGAGTCAATGGGATGCAGCTGACTGCCTCCAGAGATGTGGGAGAGGTTAGAGTTTTGTGTATGTTGGCTGAGGCCCAGAACCCCCGGGGGTCATCTACCGCTGAGCTGAAGGCTAATGCTGCTCCCTCCCACCAGGTCTATGATGTGCCTCCCAACATCCTCCGGGCTCCCTCCAACTGTCCCTATGATTCTCCAGCCTCCTTTTCCTGTCCTGTGGCCCCAGTTGTCCCACAGCCCCCTGGAGAGGATGAAGCTCCCTACGATGTGCCTCTGGCCTTGAAGTCACCTGCAGAGCTGGAGCCAGATCTGGAGTGGGAAGGGGGCAGGGAACCAGGGCCTCCCCTTTATGCTGCCCCTTCCAACCTGAAACGGGCCTCAGCTCTGCTCAACTTGTATGAAGCACCCGAGGAACTACTGGCAAATGGGGAAAGCAGAGATGCAGATGAAGGCATCTATGATGTGCCTCTGCTGGGGCCAGAGCCACCGTCTCCAGAGCCCCCAGCAGCTTCTTCCTCCACTGACCTGGACACTGTGGCCCAGCTTCTGACCAGAAGCTCTCCACCCCAACACAGGCCCAGGCTACCGTCCACTGAGAGCCTGTCCCGCCGACCTCTGCCTGCCCTCCCTGTCTCTGAGGCTCCTGCTCCTTCTCCAGCTCCTTCTCCTGCCCCAGGCCGAAAGGGCAGTATCCAGGACAGGCCTCTACCCCCTCCTCCACCCTGCCTGCCTGGTTATGGGGGCCTCAAACCTGAGGGAGATCCAGAGTGCAGGGAGGTAGACAATGATTCAGCAGGCCCACACAATGAATATGAAGGCATCCCAATGGCTGAGGAATATGACTACGTGCATCTGAAGGTGAGATCCTGGGTAACCCCACCAGAAGGGTTTCCCTAGTTATCTCCCTTTCTCCTGGCCTCATGCCCAATAGCTTGGGACTCCAGCACTAGCCCACACTACTTGAGTGAATGCCACATGCCCTAATCCCAGGATGAAGGTGAACAGTTGTCCCCTGAAGGACAAGGACTACAAGCTCTGATGCTGGGAATACTTTCCTGAAGGACTGAGACAGAGGCAACAGGGGCCTGTACTCAGCTCCCATTCCCTATCACTAACCAGTGATTCCTCTCTAGGGTGTGGATAAAGCTCAGGGTTCTAGACCCCTGGATAAAGCGTCCCCAGCGGATCCTGAATTGCAGGAGAGGGGACTGGTGGAACAGAAGGTAAGCCTGGAGGGGTGTGCTAGAGAAGATGGACTGGAACTTAGGGGAATGGGTATTCTTAGCCAAACCATCAGTGAGACAGGGCAGCCAGGGCTAAATACATTGAAAGCTAGGACAGAGCAGAGAGGAGCTGGGAGTCAACAGAAGGTGCTGGAACATAGAAGAGTCTATTGGGAATTCAGGAAGACAGGAAAGACTGTGATGGAAGGAAGTCGGGTACTCAGGAGAACTGAAAGAATTTCTGGGCAATGGATCAAAGCTGGCCAGGTGACTTCTCTCCAACAATGAGTTTCTGGGTTCCTAAGAGACTGGCTCCTAAGCTGGTCTCCACCAGTGATTAATGTGGGGTTCTGTAGCAATTGCTTTCTCTTTCTGGTCCTCCAAAGTGAGGCAGTTTCCACTATACCAGATTTTAGCCAAAGGCTAGAAGGACATAATATAGTATCCCTCATTCCTTAGGTATTTCTCAAGTAGCCCCCTATTCATCAGCTATTTCCTGAGTGTTAGATCCTGTGCTAGAAAGGCTGCCTGTGTCATCACGGTCACAGGTAATGTGCATGTGGTGCTTATACAGAATGCAGTATGCTGTGCTAAGCCAATTCAACAAGTTATCTCAGTCAGTATTTACAGTAGCTTTCTGAAATACAGGCTAGACCTGCACTATCCGATACAGTTAACTCATGTGGCTTTGGGGCACTTGGAATGTGGCTAGTCTGAATTAAAATGAGATATATATCAAGAATCTGGAATGATGGTTCAGTGGACAAAGGTGTTCACTGCCAAGCTGAGTGAGATGGATCTCACTAAGCACTCAGATGGTGGAAGGGGAGAACAGGCCCCCACATACATGCTGTGGCATGTTTGCACCACACATAGACATAGTCTCTCACACACCTCACACTAAATATCTAAAAATTAAAATAGATATCAGGGTTCTTTTTATTGGTGTCTTCAGGCAGAATCTCACTGTGTAGCATTTGAACTCAAAGCAAGCCTCCTGTCTCACACTTTCAAGTGCTAGAGGTACAAGTGTGAGCAACCGACTATGCCCAACTCAGATTTGATTTTGTAGAGTTGGTATGAACATAACTAAATTTGATTATACATGGATGCTCTGAGTTCTTAAACATTTAGATGTAGATAACATTTCTAGAGTTTCTTTCTTTTCTTTTCTTTTCTTTCTTTTTTTTTTTTCTTTTCTTTTTTTGCTTTTTGAGACAGGGTTTCTCTGTGTAACCCTGGCTGTCCTAGAACTCACTCTGTAAACCAGGCTGGCATTGAACTCAAGAGATCCTCCTGCCTCTGCCTCCCAAGTACTGGAATTAAAGGTGTGTGCCACTGCTGCCTAACTATATTTTTTTACCTTTTTATGTGGCTATTTAAAACCACATAAAACATGGCTTGCATATGCAAATGTTGGACAGTATAGAACCACGCTCCTGGTTTGCTTTGCTCATTGCGGTTTGTTCTCATGATGCTGGTAAGCAAGTCCAGGCCTTGCACACACTAGGCAAGTCTAAAATGAAAAGCCCCATCCCCAGCACTGGGCTACTCTGAGATAAGGGACCAAGGAAGTTCAGAGACTTCTCTGAAGTTGCCTGGGATTATTTGAATTCAGGTCTTTCTGGAATCAGCTCTAGGCACTTTATTGCTGTCTCTGAGAATCTACGTTCTTTGATGCTGAGAAAAGATACAGGGATTGTACTCAATAAAGAAAAATGGAGGGAGGGAGGGGGCAAAGGAGGGAAGGAGGGAAAGGGGGAAGGAGGGAGAGAGGGGGCAGCAAAAGTAGAAGTGATCACTTTGTCCTTACTGACCCTCCCCTCCATCCACAGGAAGCCCTGTCCCCAGAGGAGCCATTGGTCCTGTCCACTGGAGACCTACAGCTTCTGCATTTCTATGCAGGGCAATGCCAGAGCCACTACTCAGCTCTGCAGGCTGCTGTGGCAGCTCTCATGTCCAGTACCCAGGCCAGCCAGCCGCCATGTCTCTTTGTGCCCCATGGCAAACGAGTGGTAGTAGCTGCTCACCGCCTGGTATTTGTTGGGGACACCCTCGGCCGGCTGGCAGCCTCTGCACCTCTCCGAGCACAGGTGGGGGCTGCAGGCACAATGCTGGCCCAAACTCTGCGGGCCACTGTGCTTGCTGTCAAGGGGGCTGCCTTAGGTTACCCATCTGACACTGCGGTCCAAGAGATGGCGAGATGTGTGGCAGAGCTTGCAGGGCAGGCCCTACGCTTTACCACCCTACTCGCTGGCCTGCTCCCCTGAGGGTCTGTTCATCCAGCCTTACCCTCCCCTGCCTGCAGAGCCCTGTGCTCCATATTGAGGGCAGCTAGAGATTCATCTCTTTTGGTCCTTTTGGCCACTCACTGAGGCATCTCTTCCCCCGTACCTACTGCTTTTTGTATGAGCCATTTTGTATAAATTATTTATATTTAATATTTCTTGCTCTGTCTAGGCAGGCATCAGGCCATCTGGGGTAGGGAGGGCCTGGATTCTCCTCATCATCCTGGGTGGAGGTCGCTGTACTGCCCTCTTCTGCCTTTGGGAGTTTGAACACAGAACATCAGGTGGCTGAAACTTGGCGCCACATAGAGCCTCTCTCCTGTTTCTTGGCTGAAGATGACAATGTAATATAGTCTGGGAAGCACTGGGGAGCTTCTCTCCTTGCACGTCAGGAGAGCTGGCCACAGGCATGGCATGCACCTCAATAAACCCTGCCATCTGGTTCCTGACTCTATTTCTTGAAAGCCTGAAGGGGAAAGCCTAGCACCCTTCCCCATTCCTGTGAGAATCACTGTGAGGAGTGATTTTGCTTCTTAAAGACCTATTCAATAGACTTGTTCTCAGCTCCTGCAATGGGCCAAAGGTACAGAGTGAGTGTTCTCTTCCAGCAAAGATAGACAGCAAGTCAATTACTGTGAGTGCATCTTTTTTAAAAAGCTAGCAAAGTGTCATGTTGCATACTTTAAATCTAGGCCTTGGGAGGCAGAGGCAGGTGCCTCTGGATCTGTGAGTTAGAGGCTAGCCTGGGCTACACTGTGAGACCCTGTCTCAAATAAGGGCTGGTGATGGAAATCAGTGGGTGATCGGAAGAGAATAGGAGAAGGGAGCAACTGGAGGAGGAGTCTTAGGAAGGCCAGGAGGTGATGCCTGAGCTGACCTGGGATGAAAGAAGCAAGAAGGGTCTGTGACTAGTGTTTGCAGACTTCGTTGTCACACAGTGTTATTAAATAGGTCCAGATGTGGAGGATTTGACCACAACAGCCTCAAAAGGTACTTCTTTCAAGAACACTCCAACCAGAAAGCTAACCTCAGTTTCCGCACCCCAGGCCACCTGTAGCCAACCAAAAGGCCCATGCTGGCTGATCAGGCTTAGGGTCACTTTCCCCAGGCTTCTCTCACTTAGAGAAGCTGAGGCTGCAGATGAATTCAACAGGTTAGAAGTCCTTGGAACATTGATGAGATGACAGCCAATGGCTTAAATGATGTTCAATCTAGCCATTAACCACAAGAAGGTAACCATCAGTGTAGCTGTTAACCACAAGAAGATAACCATCAGTTTAGTTGTTAACCTCAAGAAAGTAACCACCACTTTGGTTTTGTCTCCCCAAAACCCTGGCTAAGTAGCACCAGTGCACCTCAGGTTTGATCATAATCTTTGGATCTTGGTACCCCTATGCTTTTTGCCTCTTCAAGTTTGAGCACGTTTCTCATCCTACTTGAGTGAAAACATTTTCAGATTTGGGGGGCCAACAAATTCACCTCTATATATTGAAAGCTATTCCTATCTTCCAGATAAGCTTTCCTGAATGAACCCTAAACTTGGAGTCTTCCATTCAGATATTAGATGTGTCATGTTCTTTGTGTGTAAGTCACTCCAGCCTCTCTTGTCTTTAGCTTTAGTATGAGAGTGATCAAAATGATCTTAGAGGGCTTGTTTGTTTGCTTGTTTGTTTGTTTGTTTGTTTGTTTTTCAAGACAGGGTTTCTCTGTGTAGCCCTGGCTGTCCTGGAACTCACTCTGTAGACCAGGCTGGCCTCGAACTCAGAAATCCACCTGCCTCTACCTCCCAAGTGCTGGGATTAAAGGTGTGCACCACCACTGCCCTGCTTACAGGGCTTTTGAGAACAAGAAAATGCTTAAAGAATTATTGAGATGGGCTATCACATGCATCTTTAATCCCAGCACTTGGGAAGTAGAGAAAGGTGGATGTCTGTGCCCAGTCAACATAGTGAGACCATGTCTCAAAAAAAAAAAATTAAAAAATAAAAAACAAAGAAGTTAAGGAAATATTCCAAGATAGAGAAGGATGGAGACCAACTAGTCCCAGAGAATTCATGCTATAAGAGATTAAGAGAGAGGAATTCTGAAAGAGACACGGGGTTGAGGGTGGGAGATGTTCTGAGGGCAATTTTCATTAGAGGAGAAATCCTGTATTTGGAAACTTTCAGAACAAAGAAAGTAAGCAGTGATCCTGTGGCTTGAACTTCCATTGTGTTCACAGGAGAAATGAAAGATTGCCGAGACTCGATACTCCTTTCTGGCTTTACCTGGAATTGAGGGTGAAATATCTACCAAGTATTACATCTCTAAATGGAATACCCATATATGTCTGGGTATCTAGCTGAAAATTATGGGTCTGAATGATGCCAAGATGTGTGCATTTTCAGCAATCTCTCCAGTGGTAGTGGATGCTGAGGGTCCATCAGCCACACCTTGGATAGCAAGTTGGGCTCAGGAGAGGTTTCTGTGAGGCAAAGATGCTTGAACAGACAGCCAAAGGATGAGGGAACCTTAAAGGAGAAGTCTTTGGGTCTAGGAACCAGCTTGTGCAAAGGCCCTTGGACGCTGGAAAAAGAGGGCTACCAGGTGGTTGGAGTAAAGAGTGGGGTGAGAGGTGAAGTGTGGCTACAGAGATCATGTGACCAGGCATGTAGGCCCAGGTGTGCTGCATTATCTAGAATATTTTTCTTGGTAAGAGAAGTCATTAAAGGCAGTTGAGCAAAAAAAAAAAAAAAACAAAAAAACAAAAACAAAAAACTAAATCAGACCTCCATTTGGGATCCTGGCAAGGTGGTTCAGCATGCAGGCCTGAAAATCACTCTTTTCTCTAGAACCCATGAAAAGATGGAAGACAAGAACTGTCAAGGTAGCCTCTGACCTCCAACAAACGCAGCACACACGGCATGGATACCTACACCTACGCGTCACGCACTTACACAGTAATAAAGTTTTTTTTTAAATGAAGCAACTGCGTTTTTTAAAAAAAGATATTCCATCTGCACCATAAGTAATATGGGGAGAAGCAGAGTGGGTTTTTGACACCAGTTGGGAACTAAGGGTCCAATAGTTAATGCTGAGTGAGAGAATGTAGGAAGAGTTTTATAAGGGTCTTGACAAAAGATAAAGGCATTCCAAGGGCACACGCCGACCACAGATGGGATGGTGAGGGTGCCATTGTCTCAAAGAGGGAAGCATTAGAAGACACCCAGATTATGGAAAGAGTGTTGCATAATTGTGCTCTTGAGGCCTCTAAGAGACATTCACACTTTTGGGGGCTCCTGAGAGGTTGCTTCACTGACTCGGGACTCTGAGAAGAGGTGGGAATAGAAATCAGCTGTGTCTTGTCTGGGTCGATGGTGTCTAATACAAATAAATAGCGCAGAGGTAAAGGTATGAGATGGGAAAGTGAGCCTAAACGCTGAAGAGGAGGAAGAGTATGTGACTACCGTGGAGAAAAGGAACAGGAGGAAAAAGCTGCAAGGTGAGCCTTGGCAGTCAAGGGAGGAAGTTTAGAAGAAGAGGTGGTCAGCAGTGCCAAACGTTGCTGGAAAATGGTGATCCAACCAAGTTAGGTGTGGGGAAACGCAGAGACTTGTTCCCCTAAAGAGAACGGAAGCTGGAGAGCAGAAGCAAGGTGCCAACGGATTCCTCTGTCTGCATAAACCACACTGCAATTACTGAATTACCCGTTTGCTTCCCCTAGAAACCACCTCTAAGGGCATTTTATCCATCCTGTAATCCTCCGGGCCTCACACACTGCCTGGAATACAGTAGGCACTTAATACATTTTATCAATAAAATTAATGTAGAGGGGTGGAGAGTGGATGGATGAATGATGGAATAAGGAGGCATCTCAGGCGTTTGTCCCCGCTATATCCTTCACTTTTTTTTTTCAACCGCAATGGCCTGCAGCCCCAAGAAACAAACGACGGAGACCCCAACCCCTCCTTCCACGGGGGCATTGGCCCCCCTTTATCTCTGACGAACAGTCTGGACCCAGGTTCTGCTGACGTGGGAAGGGGAGGAGAGTCTGGAGGAAGGGGAGGGGAAAACGGCGCAGAGACCGTAGAGACGGAGGAGGCGCCCGCGGCTGCAGAGCTGCAGAGCGGGGTCTCCCGGCCCTCCGCGTCCCTGCCCTCCGCACGTAGCCGAGCTAGACAACAGCTCATTCTCTCGGCGCGGCCCACAGGGCCCCAGCGGTCGGCAAGCTGGCTCCCCGTGTAGCCACCGGGACCCCCGAGCCCAATGGCGGGGGCGGCAACAAAATCGACAGCACCGTAGAGATCGCCCCCGGCTCCAATGGAGTAAGTGTCTGCGCCCCGGGGCCTCCGGCGACCTCTCCCCTCCCGCGCCTCACGCCCCGCCTCCCACCCGCGGCCCCCGCGTGCCCGCGGCCTCCCTTGCCTCACCTTCTCTCCCCCATCCCTCGCCGCAGCAGGTCGGGAGCCTCGGAGATGCGGTCCCCCCCGAGCAGCTGCAGGGTGAGCGGGAGCGCCGGAGGGAGGGGGATGGCGACGCGCTGGGCAGCAGCCTGTCGCTGGCCGCGCCCCCGGGTCCCCTCAGCTTCGAGGCTCTGCTCGCCCAGGTGGGGGCCCTGGGTGGCGGCCAGCAGCTGCAGCTCGGCCTGTGCTGCCTGCCTGTGCTCTTCGTGGCTCTGGGCATGGCCTCAGACCCCATTTTCACGCTGGCGCCCCCCCTGCACTGCCACTACGGCGCCTTGCCCCCCAACGCTTCGGGCTGGGAGCAGCCCCCCAACTCTAGCGGCGTCAGCGTCGCCGGCGCGGCCCTAGCAGCCAGCGCCGCCAGCGGAGTCGTCACCAGTACGGACCCCTCGTGCAGTGGCTTCGCCCCACCGGACTTCAACCACTGCCTGAAGGACTGGGACTATAACGGACTGCCAGTGCTCACCACCAATGCCATCGGCCAGGTGAGGTGGCTGGGCGGGACCTGGAGTGGGAGCGGGCCAGGGCAGTGAGGACCCGGCCTCATGCGACTGCACCACTCTCACGTCCCCAGTGGGATCTGGTGTGTGACCTGGGCTGGCAGGTGATCCTGGAGCAGATCCTCTTCATCTTGGGCTTTGCCTCCGGCTACCTGTTCCTCGGTTACCCCACGGACAGGTGAGGATGTTGTTGGGGGGGTAGGGCTGTTAAAAAGAGGGGTTGTGGACATTGCTAGCCCGAGCAGCTGCGTTTGCAAGAGGACACGGATGGTTTCGTTGTCTGTACTCGGCAGTCTCCTCTGGACTCCTATATTACTACTGTTTCGTCCCCCATCAAGAAATACACCTTCTATACCCACCAACACACAAGGAAATGACCTCACACTCGTGACCTCTTACCCCAGTCACTGTCAGAAGATCTGTAACCATGAGACAGTGAGTGGAGTAGCTTCATCTCAAAAGTTAATAACCGATTCTTCAACCAAAACCTGGCCTCCACATTTCATGTTCCATCTCCCTCTCATTGTCCTTACAGTCCCAGATTCATCTTCACTGGCTAATAACCAACCCAGACTGCTAGCTCGTCTCAGTGGCCACGTTACTAAAAGTTAATGTTAATTCCCAAATATAACCAGCTCCATTCCCATTGACCAGTAAGTTAACTTCACAAACGATGACCCCATCTCTGACCAGGGCACCATCCCCTACAGTTGTCAGTTATCTCTGCTAGATACTCTCTGAAATAACTCCTACTTCCATGCCTGCCACTCACTGTCTCTGCCCTGTGGATCTACGACTCCAGCAGAGCCTCACAAAGCAACAGTCCTATCTTCACGGCTGGCCAGAGCTTTCAGCATCCTCTTGGATCCTATTTCCACAAATCAGTGGAAATCAGTATCTCATTGAAAGAGCGGTTCACCCGGCTAACTAGTAACCCTCTGGATAGATTCAGATCCCTGTTGTCTGCTTCTGAAAACCAAGACTACTGACATGTAATCTATAGTCCCACCTAAGTGATTCATAGGTTAATACTTCAAAATAGTAGTCAGGTTCCTGAAAACCAGTAGCCATCCTCACTGCTTAATAACCACAGATACCCGAGGGCCAGTGGTCCTAAACCCACAGAGAAGTAGCCTGCCCTCAGGCTTCAGTAGCCTCATTCCTGTGGAATAATGGCCTCCTTCCAAGTAATGGACAATGACAGACAAGGTCAAAAGCCTTAACCAATTGCATTATTCCAAGATATTGGTGCCCCCTGCCCCTTCCCAAGTACTATTGACTTTGTCTGTCTTCATCTCTCATGGACCATTACTCATCTCCCAACAATCAGTAGCTTAGTAGCCTGTAGCCCTGTCCTTGCTGGCTTGGGACCAGTGACCATCATCAGCCACCAATACCCACCATAGTGTCATCTCCCTATCCCTAGTGTCTCTTCTCATAGATTAACCTGTTTGTCCCCATTGGCACCCACTAAGACCTTCAGCTGTTCCACCACTAAAGATCAGTTCTCCAAAAAGAAGTATTTGAATCCCATGGATCAATAGAGCCATTCCCCTGAGTCAGTAGTTCCTCTTCTGACCAGTGACTCATCTCACTGCCTACCCATATGTTTAATTAGTCCCAACTTTATGAACAGTGGTCTCATCCCCAAAGGACAATAGCTGTATCTTCCCTGATGAATAAGCAGTATCCACATGTACAAGTAGCCACTGGTTACCTCCTATCTCTCTGCATAGATCTGAAACCCAGCACTGGGTTTGACTGATCTGGGTGATCTGAGCAAGACCAGATCTATCCCCTCTCATGAAAGCTTCTACCAACAAGGATGAAGGCCCCAAACCCCTAAGCAGGATCTCATTCTCCCCCCTCATGGTTGATCTCACACCCATGGTTAAATATCCTAATCTTTGATAGATAGCCTTGTCCCCAAGAGTTATGATCCCCTCCTATAAAAGCATAGCTGTAGGCCGTTGCCTGGTATTAGACAGCATGCACGCATAGCCCCCATCTATATCACCTGCTATCTTTTTCTTTCTTTCTCATTCTTTCTTTTCAGTTTTAGATAAGGTCTCTGTGTATAGTAGTCTTGGTTGCTCTGGAACTTGTGAGGGTGGCTTTGAACTCACACAGATCTGCCTGCCTCTGCCTCCCAAGGGCTGGGATCAAAGGTGTGGGCCACCATCCTCACTCTGTCATCTTTTCTAGCTTCAACACAACTCTTGCTCCCTGCATCTCGTCCTCATACCAGCTTTCAAGTAGGCAGCTAGGCTCCACCTAGTGCCTCCTCCATCAGAGAGTCTGGGTGGTCAGCAGCCCTCCCTACTTTCCAGGTTTGGCCGTCGTGGGATTGTGCTGCTGACCTTGGGGCTTGTGGGGCCCTGTGGAGTGGGAGGAGCTGCTGCAGGCTCCTCCACAGGCATTATGGCTCTTCGATTCCTCCTGGGCTTTCTGCTAGCTGGTGTTGACCTTGGTGTCTACCTGATGCGTAAGTGGTACCTCTCTCTGCCTTGAGTTTCATGCCTAATTTTCTACATCTCCCAACAATTTCCACTGCCCCTAGGTCCCAGATTTCAGATGTCCAGATGCCCAGGCCTTTTAAAGAATCCAGGCAGGGGGGCCCTGCTGCTTCTCCCACTGTCCTCCCACTGCCTGTGGTCTTTAAAATCTTGACCTGGCTTTACTTTTGTTATACAGTAGAGCCTCATTTAAAAAAAAAAAAATGAAATATTGGCCATATATGGCAGCATACGGCTGTAATCCCAGTTCTTGGGAGACTATGGCAGAGACGTTGTAAGTCCAGGTGTGACCTGGGCTACATTGTGAGACCTTGTCTCAAACCCCACTCTAAATGAAATCCTGAGAGGTTTGTGTGACCTTGGACAAGGGTTGATATGAAGGTCAAATAAGAGACGGAACGTAAAAGGACTTGCAAACTAAGAATGCAGAACACCCAGGTGCCTCTGAGCCTAAAGTCTAGTTAGGTTTGAGGAGGAGACAGGTGTAGGCTCTTCTCCTTGCCACGCAGAGGTCAGTCTGTGGGAGGTGATGGCTGCAGCCTCTGCTGGGGCCTGACCTAGCTTTCTGTCCTTTCCTCTACCCCTCCCTCTCTTCTCCCTCACACCTCCTTATTCCCTGGCTCTCCTCCCTTCATCCCTGCTGTATCTCCAGGCCTGGAGCTGTGCGACCCAACCCAGAGGCTTCGGGTGGCCCTGGCAGGGGAGTTGGTAGGGGTGGGAGGGCACTTCCTGTTCCTGGGCCTGGCCCTTGTCTCTAAGGACTGGCGATTTCTGCAGCGAATGATCACCGCTCCCTGCATCCTCTTCCTGTTTTATGGGTTAGTATCGCCCTTCACCTCTGGCTAGTTCTTGCCATCTTTATCTCCAACGTAGTCCTTAGTCCAGAAACCACTCCTCTCCACCATCTACCCCATCCCTCAGAGGTGGTAGCTTCCCGTCCCTTCATCCAGAGAAAGTGGGCTTTACAGTCTACTCTACCACCCTGCCTGTAGCTGGCCTGGTCTGTTTCTGGAATCAGCACGGTGGCTGATAGTGAAGCGGCAGATTGAGGAGGCTCAGTCTGTGCTTAGGATCCTGGCTGAGCGAAACCGGCCCCATGGGCAGATGCTGGGAGAAGAGGCCCAGGAAGCCTTGCAGGGTGAGAAGTGTGGGGTCCCCGTGTGTGATGACTTCTGCATGGTTGTAGCTGTGCCCTGAGCAGGGTCTCCATCTCCGTGTGGCAGACCATGGGGTCTCAGCTGTTTCTAATAGCTCCTCTCTTGTTCCCCCAAAGAACTGGAGAACACCTGCCCTCTCCCTGCAACTTCCACCTTTTCCTTCGCGTCCCTCCTCAACTACCGCAACATCTGGAAAAATCTGCTTATCCTGGGCTTCACCAAGTGAGCCTGGCTGTCTGAGCTGAGGGCCAGGCCAGTAGCTGGGATAGGGGCTGATTGGGTGGGGGGGAGCCTCTTGAAAGCCTGCAGAGGATGAAGCTGTGGGAAGCTGTGGATTGGGGTTCAGACTCTGTTCTTTGCTTCCCCGACCTGTCGCACAGCTTTATTGCCCATGCCATTCGCCACTGCTACCAGCCTGTGGGAGGAGGAGGCAGCCCGTCAGACTTCTACTTGTGCTCCCTGCTGGCCAGTGGCACAGCAGCCCTGGCCTGTGTCTTCCTGGGGGTGACTGTGGACCGTTTTGGCCGTCGAGGCATCCTGCTTCTCTCAATGACTCTCACAGGGATTGCATCCCTGGTCTTGCTGGGCCTGTGGGATTGTGAGCATCTTCTCTTTTCCACCTTGTGGGCCCAGTAAGGGACTCTCAACAGACGTGTCTCTGAAAGGCTTCTAAGACTTAGACCCTCCCCAGACTACTGTCCAGTTGTGTAAACTTGTCTGTTCCTCCATTCCATTACTGAATGCCCAGAGCCCAAACAGCATGAAGCAGAGGGTTTGAGACCCAAGAGATTGACATCTGAGACTAGGCCAGGTGTGAGCTCCCCACCTCCACTCATATACCTTTTGGTCCCCAGATCTGAATGATGCTGCGATCACTACCTTCTCCGTCCTTGGACTCTTCTCCTCCCAAGCTTCTGCCATCCTCAGTACCCTCCTTGCTTCTGAAGTCATCCCCACCACTGTCCGGTAAGAGCAGAGGTGACGGTGGGGCAAGGGGCAGGGCCAGCCAGGCCTTGAGACCTTTGGCTGAAGTAAGGGATAAAGGGAGAAAAAGCTGTTTGAGAAGAGCTGAAGTGAGGCTTACAGCTATAGGCTCAATGCCTTCTCGTGTTTCTCAGGGGCCGTGGCCTGGGCCTTATCATGGCACTTGGGGCTCTTGGGGGGCTGAGTTGTCCAGCTCAGCGCCTCCACATGGGCCATGGAGCCTTCCTGCAGCATGTGGTACTGGCAGCCTGTGCCCTCCTCTGCATCCTCAGCATCATGCTGCTGCCAGAGACCAAGCGCAAGCTTCTGCCAGAGGTACTCCGGGATGGGGAACTGTGCCGTCGGCCTTCCCTGCTGAGGCAGCCACCTCCTAACCGCTGTGACCATGTCCCGCTGCTAGCCACTCCTAATCCTGCCCTCTAAGCAGCCTCTGAGCCTGGTGGGAGGCTGGCCATACAGGAAAGTGACAGAGGGCTAGCAAGATAGACAGGAAGGCAAGGCCACCCCATGCAAAAGGCTCAAAGGCGCCTCACACCAGCCATGTAGGAGAGCTCAGAGGGCCATTCCCAACCCCACCTCCTCCCCGCTGCTTTCTGTTCACTTCATCAGCAAAAGTCAGGACAGGGGGTAGAGCATCGCACTATAACCATTAGGCCTGGGCTCCATTCTGTTCCCAAAGACATTTCCCAGACCTCGCTCTTTCTCTCTTTCATTCTGTTTCAATAAAAGACATTTTGAATAAATGAGCATATCATAGCCTGGACTTCCCTCCCTGTGTTGTCCTTTTATCTCTTGGGGAAAGACTTTTCTCAGTGGAACATACACCAGTAGCAACATTGTCCTTCTCACTGTGCCCTGCCCAGAAATGTCAACTTAGAACAAGAACAACCACTCACTGCCTGCTCTGGGCCAGGACCCTGCTAAGTGCTTCACATTTTGTCTCTATCCTTACAACTGCAAGGTAGGTGTTTGGAGCAATTAAAGTTGTGTTGTTAGGAGCTAGAAGAATTAACTTTAGGGGCTAGAGAGATGGTTCAGTGGCTAAGAGTGCTTGCTGCTCTTCCAGAGGACCTGAGTTTGGTCCCCTGCACCCATGTGTGTCTGCTCACATCTGCCCGTAACTCTAGCTCCAGGGATCTCACACCCTCCAGAAGCACCACATGCAGATGCTTACAGTGATGTATGTGTGTGTGTGGTAATCTCTTTCATTGACGCTGGTGTACTTAACAGGGGAATTTATCAGATGTGGAACAGGTTACAGGGAGAGCTCAGTGTGGGAAAGCAAGCGTGTATAGCATGGGCAGGCATCTGCAGGAACTCCAGTAGGATTCCTTCTGGGAAGCCCCTTGCAAGTCCTCTCTAGCTGGCTTGAGTAGAGAACTGTTCCTCTCCTAATACCCAAGGACTTGAAAAAGGAAAAAAAACTGCAGTTAGTTTCTAGGACTGGATGTTTGAAAATGAGCAATAGCTGTCTACCACAGTATTAACTCTTCCCAGTGAGAAGATTGTGCTCAAGGACTTGATAACTTGTCCGAAGTTACAACGCTAGTGAGGCCCAGTTAGAGCCCAGACAGAGTCAGAGCTCTGTGAGGTACAATGTGGCACATGCCTTTAATCCTAGCTGTGGTGGGGCAGAAGCAGGAGAATCTCTAGTTGGAGCCTAGTCTGGTCTACATAGTGAGTTCTAGGCTAGCCAGAGGTACTGAGTGAGAGACCCTGTTCAAACAAACAAACAAACAAACAAATCAAAAACACCAAAAGCAAAAGGAAAAGGAAGAAAAGAATAAAAGAAAAAGTCGCTAGAACTGGTCTCTGCACTCTAGCCTCTCCCCTTACACTGGGGATTCCCTCAGCAGTGAGAAGAGTCTCTTGGCAACCCTGGGAAGTAGCAGTCGGAGACTGCAGCCCAGTTGGTGGAGTGCTTTCTTAGCATGCACTAACCTGAGGTTTGGTTCTCTGTGCATGTGGTGTACACCCTGAATCTCAGCACTCCGGAGGCAGAGGCAGAAGGATCAAAAGCCCAAGGAAATCAACAAGGCTGGCCTGCAGCACATGAAGTACTATCTCAAAAAAACAAAAGTCAAGTTAACAGAAACTCCACAGTAGGAATATTAATAAAAAGGAAGACATTTGTGGTTAGGAGTACCAAAAGACTGCTTTGCTTTGGAGATGGGATCTTTCTATATAGTCCATGCTGGCCTTAAACTTGCCATTTAGCTCAGGCTAGAAGACTGTGCTTGAAGGAAGTAAGGCATCTTCACAGATAAGCCTTCAAGTGGATTCCTTACTCACTGTGCCTAGCTCACACTGGTTCCTCAGGCAAAGCAGATTCCTGGAGGTTGGAAATGGTGAGGTTTATCTTAGGGTGATTCTGAGAGAGGGCTTTTTAGGAAAATGGAAGTCAGGCCAGACTCTTCTAGAAAAAGAAGTTGATCATCTGTCTCTCTGCAGCACTGGGGTTCCCCTTTGCCAGTTCACATCTGAGGCCACACACTATTAATAAGGCCATGTTACCGGGCTCCAAAAAGAGTTTCTGGAGACCTCATGGGAACATCCTCATTTGGTCTTCATGGTCCTTTGATAAAGAGGCACTCTTCATTCCTACTCTGTCACGCTACAGTGGAAAGGGGACTTGCTCCGGGCGCATGGCCATGGTTCTAAGCCAGGCCTCTGGCTGTTGCTTCTACTCCCAGTAGGTTACATACCTATTAGGTCTATAATACTAGAATATTGGCACGTATTCTATAGAACAGCACACATGGAGTCATGTGACTCCAGTATTGCTTAGCTTTGGGTGAAACGAGACAGAACCACAGTCTCCACTCCAGAGGTAACCAACAAGATGCTACGTAAGAGGGCACTTGATCTAGTTTTTCAATTTTGTTCATTTTTCTTCTTTGATTTTATTTTTTGACTATCTTCAAGACAGGGTTTCTCTATGTAACAGCCCTGGTTGTCCTGAAACTCACTTTGTAGACCAGGCTGGCCTTGGACTCCCAGAGATCTGCCTGCCTCTACTCCCCCACCCCAACGTACAGGGGGATTAAAGGCATAGCCACCACACCCAGCTTTTTATTTTTTATAAATAGAGTCTCTTTGTATCTCAGGTTGACGTCAAAGTCGCAGTCCTCCAACCTCCTGGGCACTGTGATCCATGGGGCTTTACCACCAGTTCTGGCTAAGAGATGGTTCAGGGAAAAGCCTCATTCTGTACAGCCACCAAAGAAAGGTTGCGGAGGAAAAAGAAAACTAACCAGAAAGCTCCTACAGCTCCTGTACAGGAGGTAAATGTGGACAAGAGAAAGGTAGGGGTTACCGGGAGGTGCAGTCACCCTAGTTTCTAGTCCAGTGGAGACAGTGTGTGTAGCCCAAACAACTGGCATCAATGTCACCAACCATAAAGACCTTATTGGACCCTAACCCTATAGAAAAAATGACTTCCCATGAGGATGTTAGAAGACTATAGCTTGGAGAGGCAACGTATTGAAGGTTACATGGACTGGCCCGTGGAGTAGCCAGATTGCAAGACGTGAGGACCTGCAGGCCTTTTCCTGCAGAACAGACAGAAATGCTGTGGGGGTTTGAGGTAGGGTCCAATACTTAGCTGGCCTAGAATTAGTTCAGGGTGGGTTTGAACTTACAGTGACCTTCCTGCCTCAGCCTCCCAGGTGCTAGGTCTATAGGTATGAGCCACCTACCATATCTGGCTCAAGACAAGAAATATGAGTGCCGTGTGAGAAAGTATTTCCCTAATAGTAAGTTCGTTAGGAATCCCCAGGAATTTCAAGAAATGGTTTTCAGGCAAATAAGAGACATGACTATTCTTCTTAAAGATCATTCTGGTTGAAATATGAACTTTATAAATGTTTTAGTTAGATTTTCAACTAAGAGTCATAATGAATTATTGAGAGGAAATCAAAAGAATATAAAGGGTACATTTCTAACTTTACAAAGTTGTATGAGGCTGGAGAGATGGCTCAGCAGTTAAGAGCACTGGCTAGTTTTCCAAAGGAGCCGGGTTCAATTCCCAGCTCCTAGGTAACAGCTCACAACTGTCTGTAACTCCAGTTCCAGGAGATCTGACACCCTCATATAGACATACATGCAGACAAAACACCAAAGCACATGTCTTAGTTAGGGTTTTACTGATGTGAACAGATATCGTGACCCAGGCATCTCTTATAAGGACAACATTTAATTGGGGCTGGGTTACAGGTTCAGAGGGTCAGTCCATTATCATCAAGGTGGGTGCATGGCAGCATCCAGGCAGACGTGGTCCAGGAGGAGCTGAGAGCTCTACATCTTCATCTGAAGGCTGCTAGAAGACTGGCTTCCAGGTAGCTAGGATGAGGGTCTTAAGCCCACACCCACAACCCACAGTGACACACCTACTCTAAAAAGGCCACACCTCCTAATAGTGCCACTCCCTGGGCCAAGCATATACAAAGCATCACAGCATGTAAAATAAAAATAAATAAAAAGTTGTATTATGAAGTAGGCCAACAAAATAGCTCAGGGCATGAGAGTGCTTGCCACTAGGTCTGACAACCTAGGTCCTATCACCAGGCCTCACAAAGTGGGATAGAAAAACCAGATCTAACAAGTTGTCCTCTAATGGCCTCATTTGCATCATGGCACACACATCTGTCTCTCAACACACAATATGTTATTCTTTTTTTTTTAAAGATTTATTTATTTTATTTATATGAGTGCATTGTAGCTGTCTTCAGACACACCAGAAGAGGGCATCAGATCCCATTACAAATGGTTGTGAGCCACCACGTGGTTGCTGGGAATTGAACTCAGGACCTTTGGAAGAGCAGTCAGTGCTCTTGCTCTTAACTGCTGAGCCATCTCTCCAGCTCAGAAGTATAATTTTTATACTGTTTTTATATTCTGCAAGCTTAATACCCTTGTAGACTTTTTTCAAAATAAGATCTCACTATGTAGCCCCAGCTAGCAAGGAACTTACTGTGTAGACCAAGCTGGCTTCAAACTCAGAGATCTGCCTGTCTCAGCCTCCTGAGTGCCATATTTAAAAAGAGGTTTTGTCAAGGATCTTTTCCTGTCTGACTCTTAATAGAGTTATAACCTACTATGGTCTGAATTTGGTAGCTCCAAATTTATATACTGAAGCCTATTCCCAGGTGTGAGGCTCTCTGAAAGCTGGGAAAGTCACAGAGCCCTGCTTTTATAAAAGTGATTGGTGCCCTTCTCCAAAGATAACCCTGTGACTTTTCTCGCACTCTCTATCACATGAGATGCAGCAAAATGCACCTCTGACCTCCACACCGAACTGGCCAGAACCATGAGCTTAATCTCTCAAGCCTCCTTCAGAAGGAGAGGTAAGCAACTTTGTGCACTTTGCAGTGTGATACTTTCTCTTCCAAGTCACCCCCACCTTTATGCTTTTATTTAAATATGTATATATTTAAATTACACTTCTAGGACCAGGAATGTGGTTGAGAGCATAAAAGTGCTTGCTGCACAGGCCTGGTGACTTGAATTCCATCCTTGCACCCCACATAAAGGTAGGACAGTACTGTTTCCACTGGGTTGTCCACCTGAGACATGACATGTGTATTCCCCCTCATAACAATTTTTAAAAATTAGTTGTATTTCTAAAGTCAGATATGGTGGCTCGCACCTTTCACCTCAGCAGCTAGAACTCATAGGACATTGTTGTAAGCAACAGAAATTGGTTTCTCAGTTTTGACTCAATGGGTGAAAGTGCTCCTGACTGTGTCCACTGAATCCCAGTCACTATGACCCACAAGGCAGAAGGAGAGAAGCCAGTCCTGAAAGTTGTCCTGATTACTGCATGAGTCGTCCCCTCTCCCCATACTAAACAGAAGAACAAAATTTAATGAAAACTTAGGGATTTTTTGCAAGTTTTTTTGGTGACACACAAAACAGAGGTGTGACAAACTGACCCCATCCTTCAGTTAACTCTCATTACAGAATGACTGTTTTTCTATTTCAATCATAACATCCTTGCCAGAACCCATACTTGGGAAATGCTCAATAAATACTTAAGTGCTTTTCAATAAGCCTAAAGAGGGAAAAAGGCATGAGAATTTCATGAGTTGATGGATCTCTTTTTTCCTTCTGATGTAGCCCCAGCTATCCTAGAACTTACTATGTAGACCAGCCTAGCCTTAAACTCACAGAGAGTTTAAGTCTTTGCATTCTGAGTACAAGAATTATAGTCATATATCACTATGCCCAGCAGATTTTGTGAATTTACTTAGTGTTTATGGTGAGGTTGTGATTGATGGAAGATAAGCCAAGACAACTCAGTATTTGTTAAGACAGAACATCTCTAACCTGATTGGTATTAGAAAAAAAGCATACCTGGGCATGGTAGTGCATACCTTTAGTCCTAGCACTTAGGAAGCAGAGGCAGGTAGATCTCTGAGTTTGAGGCCAGCCTGATCTATTTAGTGAGTTCCAGGACAGTCACAGCTACCCTATCTCAAAAACAACAAATCTCCAAATCTAGCCAGGTGGGCTAGTGTTACTTGTGTGTATATGATTTTAGGACTGACCACTTCGTATTGGATAACCAATTAGAGTGATAATCTGTGGGGAAAACTATTTCTCCCACTCTGGGCATTTCTTAGTTGCCTGTAGTTCTTCGTCTAGGCCTGGGTCCCCATGAGAGTCCCCACTTTCATGTTAGTGTGTCTACTGGTGTTATACTTGCTCAGATCTTATTCAGATAGCCATTTGGTTGAGGTATTATCATACATGGTGAAGTTTCCATATCATTTCTAACAGACACAGTCTTACAACTGATTTCTTGATTTCCTGATTCTCTGGCCCTTATTGTCTTTCTCCCTCATCTTGTGTGATGTTCCTTGAACCTTATAGGAGTCATATTACAGATAAATCCACTGCAGTTGGGCATCCCACAAACACGTGTTTTCTGTATTTTGATTGGTTGTGATTTTCTGTAATAATCTCTGTTGAAGAGAGCACTTTGTCAGTCTGAGTGGGATAATTTCATTTAAACTATATTTATATGTATTATGGAATTTTCATCATTATTTTTACCCCTCCCCAGTTACACTACATTCATGATTTTGACAGAGATGTTAGGGTAGCCATAGCAGGCTAGAGAATCAGTGTAAATCATACATGAAAACACCACAAATTCAACTGGAATATATATCAGATGCATAATACAAATGGGGCAAGACAATATGATTAGGGCCAAATTTGCAAAAGCCATAGTTCTGAGTTTTTGCTTATTGGTGGCACCACATATATTCTTAGCAACAAGAACAAATGAGTTGCCCAAGTAGTAAAAGAATGGAGAAGATAACAAACATGATAGAATAGAATGGAGTGGACATAAAAGAATTAAGACCATAGAGGGGTCAAAAAAGTCTCATCTGCCAGGTATGGTGGTGCACATCTGAAATCCCAGCACTTGGAAGGCAGAGGCAGGAGACCAGACCAGCTTGGGCTACATAGTTACACTATCTCAAAACACCCAAAACAGTTCACAAAAACTAATTTGTTCTGAGAGTGGTGGTACATACCTTAAAATGCAGCTATCAGAGGTAGAAGTAGGCAGATCTCATGAGTTCCAGGCAGTCTGTTCTCCACACTGATCAGGTCTTGGTCCTCCAAGAATACATAGTGAGACCTGTCTCAAAAAACAATGTCAAGGGATCTGTCAGAACTAACCATTTAGTGCCCCCTAGTGGATAAGTGAGACTAGAGCAGCATTTATTTGTAACAAATTAAGTGTTTCACATTCTTGCTTGTTTTGTTTTTGTTTGACACAGTCTTACTATGTAGCTATGACTGTCCTGGAACTATGTAGACCAGGCTGCACTCGAATTTAGAGAGATCTACCCACCTCTTTTTCTCAAGTGTTGGGATTAAAGGCGAGCACCACCACGTCTGGCTTCACTTGCATATTTTTGAAGACAAAATCAAATAACCAGTGGGTAAAAACCCATGCCATTGAACATGTCAAGGATCTGATCCCTAGAACTTCACAAAATAGTCCTCTTGACACAAGTCCTCTTTCCTGTCCTCTAACAACTTAAAAACAGAGGGGGAAAAAAACAATAAAAGTCATCCTCTTTAGCCCACATCTATGAACAATTCTCTTGCATGGGGTTAATCTCATGTCAACCACCACACTCAGGCTCCTATTATTCTAATGAATACTCAACTGTAGACTACTTCCTGTTAACCAGTCTCTGTAAAAGTATCCAGAGATCATATATTTGAGCTTTATCTCAATACAGGAATTTAGACAAGTAGTACGATGATTAAATGCCAAAATACACTGGTGGTTAACACTCTTGCAAGCAACAGGAGAGGTGTTAGGTTCATGGGTGCAGAACCTACAGCTCTTAGTTCTGCAGGGCATGTAGACCAAGTCAGCATCACAACTAGCAATGGCAGAATGGATATTCTGTGACTGGAGTACATCCTGGGTTAGATGGTTCAGTGGTTAAGAAACAGTGACTGCTCTCCCAAAAAACCAAGGTTTGATTTCCAGCCTTCATCAGTTCCATGAATTCTCACATCCCTTTTTGGCCTCCACAGGTAGTGCCATATGGTATGGTACACACAAGCAGAACTAATAAAACCAGTAAATCATCTCCTTGACAACACAAGTCTTACTTTAGATAATGTAGTACCCACAATTTCAGTTGGACCTTACAATATAGACTGTAACCCCCTCTGGCCTGCAACTCTACAGGCACATGGCCTTTAACCCAGATCTGGAGTGCTAAGGTGTTTGAGTCTGCTCAGACAGGGGTCTTTAGTTGTCCTTGTTTTGCATTTCTTGAGTCCATCTTGAAACACAAGAGTTAAAAGACCTAAATTTAGAAATACGATATATAGTCCATTTGCATGCATCTGAACAGTTTTCAGTTGTCTCACTATATAGTCCTGACTACCCTGTAACTATGTAGACCAAGATGGCCTCAAACTCAGAGATCTGCCTGCCTGTATCCCAGCACTGGGACAATGGCCACTCTTGAGGGCGTTCTTTTACTCACCAAAAGATCATTTTTAATTGAATGTATAATGTAACTTAGCTTCTACCTCAATTTACAAATGTAACCCTCTCTAAAACACCAGTACACACACACACACACACACTAGAAACCATCTGTGACGTATGAGAACTGGTATGTAATGATACACACATCCAAAGGACAAATTTTTTCATAAAACAACTTTATTCATGACACATTATTTAAAAAAAAAATTCCCATCCCCTGGAAATGAGTTAAAAAAAAATAAACAAAAGCCACCCACCCACCACCCTGTTCCCACTTCCTCCCATTCCCTCCAAATAAAAGGGAAAAAAAAAGTAAAGAAAAAAAATAAAACAAAACAAAAACACCTGAAAAACAAAAACACCCCCAAACTCCCCAAAACAAAGTAGTGCATTTCCCCAAGGGTAAGGGGAATTTACACTGGAGCCGCTGGGAGCGAGATCTTCCGGCTACAGAAACCTGCAAAGAAAGACACTCAAAACAGAAAAAGAAACACAAAAGGGAACAAAACAGACCACCAGGCAAACTGGAGGGGCAGGGAGCCGAGGAAAGAAGGGCAGGGTGGGCAGAGACCTGGTAGGACAGGAGCAGGCAGGCAGGGACTGCAAAAGGCAGGGAGAAGACAAGGAGGAGACAAGCTCAACAGTTTGGTGTCCTTCCAGAGCCCTGGGTAAAAAAAAAGCCCTCCTACCACCCGAGCCCACCTACCCTTGAGCAGGCCCAGAGAGGATGAAGGGGAGCAGGGAAACAGGGAGCAGCTTGCACAGTTGCGATGTGTCCATGGCGAATCCCCAGAGGGAATATGTAGCCCCTGCCCCACGCCCTGGGCCTTCCCTTACTCCCAAAGCAGGTCCCTCCTCACAGTTAGTTATGGGATTCTCCCCCCTTCCACAGTATATCTTTTTTTTTTTTTTTAAATATTTTTTTCCATCAAGGTCATCTTCTGTTTTTCTTTTTTTTTTTTTTTAATTCTTTTTTTTTCCTTCTTTCCTCTTTTTTTCCTCTCTCTCCTCCTAATACACACTTTTTTTAGTAAGGGGAATACCATGATGTCGCTCTAGCCCGGCCCCTGGAAGAAAGAAGGAGAGTTAGGTGTTAACAGGGTTACTAGAGAGTTCAGTGCAAGACCCTCCCCATGGGCCCGCAACTGTCCCAGTGACTGAAGGGAGCACCTCAAAAGTGAGGCCTCAATTCAGGAATAACACAACTGGCAAATTGGGGGGCCCTGAGGTGGGAAAGGGGGCAAGGATGTCCATCTAAGATACTTAGGGACAAGAAAAAGGATCCACTGTTTGTCCAGTACTCCACAGCACTTAAACCCTATCTGGTAAAGAGGCAGGGTTTATCTTAATGTGCAATTTAAATGCAAGGACAGAAGTAAATAAAGCACAGCCACACTATGGAGCCACTAGGCCCCATCCGACAGCTAACCTTGGGAACAGTCCTCCCACACGGCTGTGGGAGGACCAGGCAGGAGCTGGATCCTTCCACGCATGGGAAAAGTAACCAGGTCCAAGCAGTGCTTTTCCCACCCTGAGGCCTTATAAGTCAGGGCAAACACTTTCACTGACACCAATTCCCAAACAGAAGGCTGAGAGAGGAAACATCTCAGAACAAATCCACCCTCATCAACCTCTGTCCAAGAAAACACAGAACTGGCCTGCAACTACTTCCTTACTCTGCACAAGCAGGACCAAGTCCCTGGAACCAAAGGGAGGACAAGGGAGTAAGGGTCCTCAGACCAGGAGAAAGCGAAGCCTAAGGGCTCATGGGAGGCGGGCGGGGAAGAGGAGCAGCCCATCTATCCTGACCTGTAGATTCGACCCCGGGGCCTGCTGTTAAAACCACTGTAGAATCGAGATCGGGAGCTGTTGTAATTGGTAGTCCTGGCGCGGTATCGGGCACGAGGGAAACCCCGGTCTGTTGTGCTGATGCCTGGTCTGTTGGTTCGTTTGGGAATCACCTGAAAAGGACAGAGAACAGAAAGCCTTGGAGTCAAGCCGGAGAAACCGTAGAGAATGGAGATAGCCAGGGCACTAAGCTTACCTTGATTTGTCTTCCTCTAAACAGGGACTCATCTAAGGCCAGGGACGTCCTCACTGACTCTTTGTCTGAGAACTCTATATATGCAAACCTGGAAAGAACAATTTAACCATTTTATCAGACTTTACAAATAACTTACAGGTTAAACCCAATTTGTAAATACAGCTAACTGGAATATAGTGTGCTAACATTTTAAAATAATTATTTAAATAACAGTGTTTATAAAAAACTTCCAAGTAAGTATTATTGAGTATAGTGAACAGTTTGTAATCCCAGCTACTCAGTAGGCTGAGGCAGAACCTAACTTCATAGTCTGTCCAAGCTACAGAGTTGCTAAGACCAGCCTGGGCAACTTAAGAAACCCCATTTCACAATAAAAAGTCTGAAAAGGTGTGAGTGTGTGATATGCCTCAGTAAGAGGACCTGCCTAGCATACATCCTGAGTCCAAAGTTCAGTCTCCAGTACCATCAAAATTAAAAATAACAAAACCCAGATTTCCATATATACATATACAAACAGCTGCTGCTGACTAGATGCTGCCCTCCCTTGAGAGTTTACAATCCCACCCCTGCCCAGTCTTTAGTTTATTACCTGGTCTCTGAAGGTATTTAATATACAACTGCTGATATAACTTAACAGGCAAAACCTACTTGTTTTAACAAGCAATTACTATTCTTTGGGAAATGTAAGTTAGGGCAGTCATAGTGGTATAAGCCTAGAGCCTAATCCCAGCACCGGAAAAGGGAGGCAGGTGGATCTCTGAGTTTGAGGACAGCCTGATCTACAGAGCTAATTCCAGTATAGCAGGGTTAAACAAAGAAACCTTGACTCGAAAACAAAACCAACCAACCACATAAGCAGAACTTTTAAAATGAGTTAACACTACTTGAGTTGATCAACACACACACACACACACACACACACACACACACACACACACACACACACACACACACACAC